>CM060834.1:92265000-92885000 GCA_030762175.1 Metallyticus violacea
TTATGTATTAGAAAGAGTTGTCTTCTGTATAGAAACATTGAATAGAAATTGTATTAGCATATTGAGATGAAACCTATATAACAGAGTTAGTTTTGTGCTAAATGTAAGCAAATACTATCTTTTAAGAAACAATTTTATAGATTGTGTGCAGATAGCTTTTAAGGGTATAACTCAATAGCTTAAACTCAGCTCACATGCACTTAAACAGTACAAAATAATTGTAAACACATAATACTGCTTTTCTTCATTTTTATTCAAGTGAATGAGTGAATTTTGATTGCCTCCTTGGTCTAGTGATTAACATTGCTGACTGCAGGACCAGGTTCAATTCCCTGAATCTTTTTAGGAATTTTTTAAGAAAGCAGGTACGGAAAGGATCTATGCAGCCTTAGAGAGAAACTTTGGAACTCTCTGATAAAGAAATGGCATCAATCTCATGATAGACGATCGTCAGGGCCAGCATACGGATTACATACCCCCCTCCAGTTCTGCCCATTATGGAGGAGGTAATGCTGTAGCAAGGCACGCAAGAGCCAAAGCCAAATATTGGGCAGTTGCACCATAGAAAAGAAGGATGAGTGAATTTTGGAAATTTGATAAAAATACCTTCATTTATAACATTATATAGTTCAAAATTACCTTATTATAAAAATACTAAATTAGTTCCCAAATGTCTATTAACCTATGGCATGCACAGAAATACTGCTTATCTTTAATTTGAGGTATGTACGCAAAATTTTCTCTTTCTTTATATTGTTAGCATTTACCGTATTTTGCAGAGAGGCTTTTGTAACTCTTTATTTTGAAATTTGATACACAAGTTTACATTACTACAGCTGTCACCATAACACTTTGGCAAAAAGCTACTATTCTTAGTTTTAAGATTTAACTTCTCTCATGAATATTGTTAATAAGTTACCTTGGGTAAATTGTAATTATAATAGTGTAGCTGTAGTTGTTTAGAAAACTGATTTCAGTGGTCATTAGCACCTCAATAAGAGTTCAGAACGTGCCATTAAAGTAAAGTCATGCCTAAAACAGTTGCATAAAGAAAATAAAGACATAGCTATTAAAGCAGTAATTAAAACAATATTTTAATGCAATTAGGGCAGTACTGTCATTTACTTTAATGTATAAAATACAACTGCATATGTCTATGCAAGTAGGGGAACTGTTATGAAAATAACAATATTGTGAGAGTAGCAATAACCACAACTATAATATACTACTATAGTTATATAATATATAATTATAAATAAATCTAATTCTTTATTTATTTGAATAGCGTTAGTATAATTAATATTAATATATTTATAAAAATCTGTGTGCAATTTTATATTGCAAGTAGTTAGGTTAGTTTGAGTTAAGCTAGAATAGGTTAAGGAGAAATCTAGTACATTGTTGAAACAACTATCTAGTGTTTGGTAAGACTACTGTTTCTTCTTCTTCTTCTTCTTCTTCTTCTTCTTCTTCTTCTTCTTCTTCTTCTTCTTCTTCTTCTTCTTCTTCTTCTTCTTCTTCTTCTTCTCCTCCTCCTCCTCCTCCTTCTTCTTCTTCTTCTTCTTCTTCTTCTTCTTCTTCTTCTTCTTCGGTGCCCAAAGATTAATCTAATAAACGGACATCCTGGGCCAAAACTAAACCCTGATGTTTACAAGAAAATAATTTATTTTCACATCACTCTGGGTGCATTAGAATTTAATTAATTATTAACAATATTCTGTGGTCACAAGTCATTCCGGTTGTTTAGCAGTTGTTTAAACAAAAGCGTTTCGAGGGAAAAATGGATAAGATTAGAACATTTGTAATATTATTCAATTATTTTTTTCTGGAAGGGAAAAACAACAAAAAAACTAATGAGAGGATTTTTCATAAATTGGATGACGCATACCTTTCCTATGAAACCGTTCAACTTTGAGTAAATAAGTTCAAGCGTGGCAGAACAAGTATCAAAGTCCCACAGTTTCAGGGAACACCAAAATCAAGTTGTGAAACAAGAAATAATCGATAAAGTCCATGATATTGTTTTGGCTGACAGAACGAATAGAAGTGCGCGAGCTGGTAGAGGCCATGGATATCTCAGCTGAGCGGGTTCATTTCATTTTATATAATGAAACGAGAAAACTTTGCCACGCTCATTATAGAATAAAAACAGAATCGCATACAAACATCGCCCACTGTTTGGAAGTGTTTAAGAAGAATCTAACCTGTTTTCACGGCGTGTTGTGATTGTGGATTCATTTCAATTCACCGGAAACGAAACAATAGTCTAAACAGTAGACTGCACAATGTAAACTTGCTCGGAAAATAGGCGACAAATCAAACCGTCTGGACGACGGGCCAATGCCCTATCATTTGAGGATTTCAACAAAGAATCTGTAACTAGACATTTGCCAAATTTATTGCTCTCATAATCTCTGGTATATCTCCAAATTTTCGGTACAATTTAACATTAACGTTTAACATGGTAATGATTTCTACCAGAAAAGAACCACCTAGTAATTTGGTAATGCCACCGAGTACTTAACGATGTATTCCGGTTTTGATTTCTAGAAGTGTACAATTTTCATCAAATAGATTGCAAAACTTTTCCACTGTTTCCCCATACTACGCTATCGTATTTCAATTCTAGGATCATAATAATATCATATATCTATCTAAAGATCCTATGTATCGAATTCTATTGAATGAGTTTAACTCTAGGATATAGATTAGGCCAGCATCTTTGCTGATAATGTTTTCTGATGTATTGAAAAAGTATGGGCACGTATTCGTCACTGGCACAAATGAAAAAATGCATTATTTTTGTCAGTCACTAGTGGCGTTCCACCATAAGTGGCTGCATAAAGTTCTGAAGAAAGAAAATGTTCGTCTTGATATTTGGCAACTTATAAAAGGGAAAGAGGAATAGTACAGCAAAAGCGTATTAAACTGAATGCTCATTTTTTTAAATGTATTTAAATTTCTGCTGGAATATTCGTTGATTTGGAGACGAAATCAAACATGTACACCGATATCGGCACTGTGGTGTTAAACATGTGCAGCAGAGCTATTATGTTAATGATTTATTTTTTAACCTTCCATCGTTTCTTCTAGCCTAGTCTATCGTAGGATAGTGTATCATCTAGAATTTTACTCTTATAGTTCCGATAATCGTGTTATGCAATATTGTCTCATTATTTAAATTAATTCATGTTTTGTTTCATTTGAATAAGGATCGGACATGATATAGAAACTCTATTTAAAAAACAGAGTACGTGAAGTTTCAACATAAATCATTTATGTGAAAATATTTTGAATACATCACTCTAGTGATACCACCAAAACAATGTTACAACTTGATAAGACTTAACGAAAGCATTTGATCCTAACTGTGAAACACTAAATGGTCTAAAACATGCGAGTTTGATGACAATGACTATATCACAGGTGCACCCACAGATACTGATGGAAGAGACGCAGCATCTCAAGTGTTCGACATGACATCTGGCTCACATCCTTCATTTGAGGTCGCAGCGGGTTCATGATGCTCTAATTTTCAGGTTTCCCCATAGAAAGAAACGTAATGGGGTCAAATCCAGCATATTCGTGATCAAGTTGTTGTACACTGCCAGAAAAACTCCTCAAACATGCATATTAATGGAACTTCTTCTGGATAAGGCGCAGAAATCTTTAGCCCATCTCATTACCAGGGTTCAAGAAATAGTACCAATGATGCAATCTCCAAGAAATCCGCACTATACCTGAACACTCCGGCGAACTTCCATCTCAATCGAACCAATCTATGAGGATGTTCAACCCAACAGTAGTTGACAGTGGTGCGGTCATTGGAGATGAGATGTTCTCACACCACAGGACACGTTATATCATGCTGTTTACTTCATCTAGAATCTGCAGCATATACTCTGTGTTCACCCTTATCCGGACTAATAGGACAGCCTGGAGTCTCAATGATTGTCGGTCCTAGTGGTTAGTGGTAACCATATTTGCCTTCTAAACCCAAGATCGCGGGTAGGTGTAGGTGTATAGATTAAAAATCAACCGATATTTTCGAGATACGACCCAACAGCTTATGTATAAATAATATAATATATATAATTTACGGACGCTCTTTAACATCTCAGGTCATCAGCGTCCCATTCAATTCAGGACGTGAAACGGCCTACAAATTTTACTCAGAGGCCTCTTCTTTCAGGCTTGAGGTTCTTTTTCGTGCCGTAAATGTACGACACGGGACCCACGGCTTTACTTCCCTTCCGAAGGAAGCCATACTTAGGATTTTTAGCCCGAAAAAAACATTTACGCTACGTGAGATTAAATTGTAATCAGGAAAGTATTTTAGGGAAGTACTGTTTCAAGTTAAATTTAAGATAAATTCTCGTCGTTTCCATGGGTGAGGTTTAAGGAAGAGCCTGTAAAACCGCAGTCAGGAAGAAGCATCTTTTCGTGCCTTAACGACCTCTCACCCGTGATGCTAAAATTCTTTTGGTGTGTCTCCTCTTGGTTTGTACCAGGTTCACGAAATCGGAGCAGCATAAGCATAAAAGGAAATTGTGTGAGTGGACATAACCACAAATACTACAGGAGCAAATCATAAATTAACATTAAAACTAAACAGAACAAAATAAAAAGCATTCACCTTCAAACTAAAATGGCAACATCGCAATATAAATTTTGTGATGGATGTTTCAAACTAATCACTTTGATGTTGTCGGACCGTGATGTGTGTTTATTTTACTTTGGATATATTGAGTTAGGCATACTCTTCATTTTTGAGTAAGTTTAATTTGGAATTATTTTAAATTTGGGACCAAAATATAAATGGAAGGAATTTGGTCAGTCAAGCTTTTAACATGACAAAAACTTCCGCTCATTTGTTGTTCTCGACATTGTTTTATCAGACAGTAGCGTCCCGAAAGAGAAGGAGAAAAGGAGATTTATTTGTGTTTTAAACATAATCAGAACATTTTAAAAGTTTTAGGTATGATGAGTCAAGATTGACAAATTCAAAACATACAATATTTTCTTGCGCGATTAAAAATGGCACTCTCAAATTTATTTTAACCAGACTTTAAAATCAATATTTTGAGTTGTCATCACCCAAGTCTAACTTTATATTTTGCGATGAAATCTACAATATTTGTAGTTTGAAAAACAACACTCATTCTTTATGGGCCTTATATTCATAATGTAACAGCACTTTTTTGGTTTCGATTCATTATACACAAGTGGCTTATAAGGAACTTCAGTTTTTTCATAACAAACCTTGGATTTTTAGCCAATATAGGAAAAAATTATATGCTCACCTTGTTCACTTTTGTACACATGAATTGCAAATAATTGTCAGAAAATTTGGCACAAGCATAAAATGTTCCTCGTTCTATCAGACCTCATTCTTGGATAATAGCATTAAACTACTGTCGCAATCTATGTGAAAAAATGTTTCACAGTAATTATTATTTTGGAAATTAAGAGGTTTCACCTTTGGAAAGCTTAGTCAATGAGTTTCGGTTCTGGGTCCCTTCTCCTCTCTCTTCTTCCTATATGTGGACTTTTCGAAAATTTGCCAAGTCTGTATCTAAGTTCAAGTAATTTACTAATTTCACAAAACCTTTGTCTAATAATCTTTGAGACTTATCATAAATATTTAACAATATTTTCATTGTAATTTAGTCTAATATGACCGCATTCGATTGCTCTATTAGATTTAGTCTTAGTTATATCTTTCCTCTTACAATTTCTTGAGAATTCTTATCCATTCTTATTATTGCACTAATAATCCCCGTGCACCTACCGTCTGCTAAACTTCTCTACTTGTTTTTTAATATTTTCAAGTTTGATGCGCTGTGTTCCTTTGGTAATTTCACTTTACACGTATAAACCGCCAGGAGTGGCCCAGGTATTTAAGGCGCGGACTCGAAAGTGGGAGGTCTAGAGTTCGAATCCCAACAGGACCGTCCTCCCTGACTGAGGGTTTTTCCAGGTTTTCCTCAGTTCTCATAAATGGCAAATGCCGGGGAGGTATCCAAAACTCAGGCCCGGAACACTTCCTTCCTTTAAAATAAATCCTTTTCCAAGTTTATCATTTCATCTCATGTATCATCAGTGTCCATCGCCTGTGGTGCCTCAGTAGTAAAAACGGGCGTTAAACACTACTCAAAAAAAAAAAAAAAAAAAAAACTTTCCACGAATGTCATAGCTATACCCAGAGATAACCCAAGGCTATACTTACAGTGAGATTAGTTGATTTACTGGCCGGTTAGGGCAGCTGCGTATTGAGAGAAGTCAGTCAAAACCGCATAATGCATGTGCATTTATTTATTTTTTTGTTTACTTACGGACCCTCTATAACATATCAGGTCATCAGCGTCCCATTCTATTCAGGGGGTGAAAAGGCCGTCAAATGTTGCTCAGAGGCCTCTTCTTTCAGGCTTGAGGTTCTTTTTCGTGCCGTAAATGTACGACATGGGACCCACGGCTTTATTTCCCTTCCGAAGGAAGCCATACTTAGGATTTTTACGCCCCGAAAAAATCCATCGATCCTTCCGGGCTCGAACCCGCTATCTTTGGTTTAGAAGGCAAGCATGGTTAACACTACACCATCAGGATCGACTAAATAATGCATGTGTGGCTAACGATTTGTAGATAATTTGAGTTGAGGGTGATTTTGTCTGCGAATTGTGCAACCGTCTGTTGTTACTCCTTCTTTCATTGTATGAAATTGTGTGCTAATTGTTCTTTGCTATTTATGCCACCACACAAACAGTCTTAAATAATGGGTTTTCATGTACAAAATTTGTGATAGCTGATTATTGCAAAGAAGTAAAAAGGCGAAATTAAAAAAAAAAAAAGTCCTGGAAATCGTGTTCTAAGTAGAGAAACTTTCACCAACATGTCAGAAAGTTACGAGAGACAAGATCTATCAATAGTAAGAAATGTATTCCGAAAAGCCATATTCTTATGGTGGAAAAGTTAGATAAAACAAAGGAATTTCCTACGGAGATGCGGCAATATATTGCCGCTGAGGAACATCATTTTAACATCTTTTTTAAAACACGTTAGTGTTCTTCTTATATTATTATTATTATTATTATTATTATTATTATTATTATACTTATAAATGATATTTTATGCTTTTACTAAAAATTAAGCACTAAAATGAAATACTAACTGTACACGTTTAAATTCTATTTGCCTTTCTCTGGTTGCAGCAACTGCAGTAAGTAGCCGCACTCTGAATGTTCGTAACTCAAGTAACCTCACTGTTCTATTACTACTCGGTACAAGGTGATATACTTGACAGCTTATACACCATATCGGGACCTTATTCCATAAAAGTGCGGCCTAATACATTAGTACAAGCTTTTGTAAAGTTTGAACTTGTAATTTTCTGTTCCACGAAAGAAATACAACACTTATAAATTATTAGTAAACAGTTGCAAGTGATGTCATATAAGAGCAAGATGGAGGGATACCTGTTAGCCATATGTCGCCATACCTTGAATTAGGTTATGTCCACTCCTTATGAATTTGTAATGTACAGGCGAGTTTTTGATATTCCGGATAAATGGGTATTGTGTTTTTTCTCGAATATAATGATAATTTAAATACTTTATCGATATCCAAGCTTAATAATAACTTTGAGATTACGGTTCCCGATTGGTTTCGGTTCATTTATCAGTTCAATTGATCATTATATATATATTGCTTGGCATTCACCTTTTCATTATAAGAAAAAAATGGGGAAAATGTATCAAAAGCCTTTTCGAAAGAGAATAAGGGATGAAATAATACTAATTTCCTGGCATGTAGCAAGAACCTTAAAAATGCATTAACTAAGATGATGGTCTCAAATATTAATTTGAAATAGAAAACGCCAATAGGAATCATAATCCCTACTATAATTATATTTAACCTAACTTTATCATTGTTCAAAAATATTTACTCTTTCTTTATACATATTCCTACTTATTAGTCACTTTAGCTAGTACTTAACACGTTTGGGTCAAATGACTCCCAAAATCATTTAAAAATAATAACTTTTTAGCCAGTATTTGAAGTTATTAATATTCCCACACTTGTAGACATAAGTATACAAATTACCAACCCAACTAATACTAATATTTCTATGGAACAGGACACAAAATATCACTTGTGTATTTATAAAAATGTTGTTGTAAAGTATAAGGGTAGATGAAATATTTGCGATATATAATTTTAACAATAAGTTCATATACTGTAATGTATTAGACCATACATTTGTGGAACAGGGCATAGAGCGTATAGAGATAAATATCCGCTATACCCATATGGAACCACACTGAGCCAATCATATGCAGTGTTGCCAATTGTATCTGCAAACAATCCCAAATATCAATATTTTAAATATAATCAGAAGCTCAGACATTTGTTATCTTGCACTTTATACTCTTTCAAGGTAAATCTGTGTTTTGTAGCGCATCCGGGTGGGATGGATATTGTTTCCCTTTTTATTCGACTGAAGATACTTTTTTGATTGTAGATTTTGATTTCAGATGGGAAATGCCAGGACGAAAAGCTTGGGCTTAAGGTTAGCCAGAGTGTACAGACCTCACAGCTATATTTATCGCACTACGTTTCCCTGCAAGTTCATATAACTTTTTCAGACCAATTTCCATTGTTGGTATACAGCGAAACAGCCCTGAAAGAAATAACCGCCTGTGGCAAGGAAAAAAAAGAATGATATTTGTAAAGAGCAAATAAATATTTGTACATTATTAAATATTTAGTACATTAAAGCTATGACCTTAAAAGCATTTTTATTTTATTTCAGAATGTTGTATATAAAGTTTTAAAATTGAAAATCGGAGGAAGTTACTTAAAATAATACGTCCTGTATTTACTTAAAATCTGACTCTGATACATGAAACATTTTCAGCACATCATGGCATATTTTACTGAGTCCCAGCAGGTCTTTTTCAGTTCTCCGCGATTTCACAGTATGTCGTGGCATGTATTATTGGGACACACCGGGTCTTTTTCAGTTTACCGTCATGCTTATTTCAATAGCACAACCCTTTACCACTCCACAAAGAGATAAGGGTTTTGTAACATTTCTAATGTCACTTTATGTAACGTGAAGACATTACAGTTTTAAGTTCTGATGTTTTCTTAAACCCATTTGGGGAATAATTTTAGTACTAATATTAATTTTGGTTTATAAATGTAATAAAAGAATTGAAAATATTTTTATTGCAACATAACATCTATATTTTGGAGAACATAGCTTTTTTTGCCAAGTTAAGTATTGTAACCTATTCTTTTTCATTTTTTCACAAACAGCCATATTTTACTTCTCAACATGTGCTTTCGGTTTGCAAAAGGAGCGAAAATGTATATCTTTTTCCTACAAAACATCTTTTATGCACAACATAACTTCTGTTTTGCAAAGAAGTTACAGATTCTGTTTTACTTATTTTCGCAAACAGGCATATTTTAATTCCGAATATAAACGAGTGAAAATATTTTTATTGCAAGATAATACCCTTTTTTGCTCAACATGACTTCTTTTTGCAAAGTTAAATGTAATTTTTTGTTTTGATTTTAAAGTTGACATTTATTCTAAAATTAATTTTTATGATCGTAAATCTTAGTGTGAAAACATGTAATTGCAATATAATACATTCTTTGGGAAACAAAAATATTGTAACATATTCTTTTTTTTTTTTCCTACTTCTTTTCGCATACAGACATATTTTATCCAATATCAATGCGTTGAAGTGTGTATAAAAGGGTCACAGCAGCTCTTTTTCAGTTTTCTATAGTGTATATCATGTTAATTTTAATGGGGCAAAGCCTTTTCGTCATACGATGTAAAGATCTTACAGTTCTGATGTTTATTTGAGTAAAATGCTACTAAAATGGGATAAAAACGAAAAATTTCATGTAACATTTTATTGCGGTAGACTCCATGTATAATTGAAATTACACGTAGGCTCCTAAATAATTAAATAAACTTTGAGACAGATATGAACTAGGATACTTCAGGATGAAATGTTTTCGTATTTGTTCCACTTCCAATGCAATTAAGAGTATGTGTTATATCTGATGCCAGTTTATGCAATGTGAAGACGCGCAGTTCTTTTCAACTATTACAAATAGCAATTTCACAACCTTTTATATCAGTTTTTTTATTGATTTATTTATGGACGCTCTTTAACATCTCAGGTCATCAGCGTCCCATTCAACTCAGGGCGTGAAACGGCTGATAAATTTGCTCAGAGACCTCTCTTTCAGGCTTGAGGTTCTTTTTCGTGCCGCAAATGTACGACACGGGATCCACGGCTTTACTTCCCTTCCGAAGGAAGCCATACTTAGGATTTTTACGCCCGAAAAAATCCATCGGTCCTGGCTGGGTTCGAACCCGCGTTTTGGGTTTAGGAGATTACCACTACACCACCAGGACCGACTTTTATATCAGTGATTTAGTAATAGTGTTGATCACGTTTACACTACATAATAACTATACAATAAAACTGCTGCCAGCGTTCGCTCGTACCATAGAAAAGCGCGTATCTGAAAAGGAGGAAGCTTCCAACTATGTAATGCATTATTGTCATCATAGCTATTATCGGTTTTACCTTAATGTCTATTATTGTAGATTGAAGCATTTCACATCAACGATAGCACGTGTAAACACGCATGTAAAATATGAGTCAGTCAAATAATGCATTTCAAGTCAGTATTGAGAGCACACCTATTGTTTATCATATTTAATTTAATTTACATGTTTCTGTAAAAATTATAGATGTAGAGAACATTACAAGAATCTCTAAGAGTTTTTAAGGTACCGCGCGAAATGTGTAGATATTCTCCAAAAGTGTTTATATGTTAGTCCAATTAACGCACTCCGGTGGTTGGAAAACACAAAAGGAAATTATTAAAATAAGGAACAATCTTGTTCATGATGATGATGATGGAAAGGGTAAATTCATCATTATACAGTGCGTAAGGGACGTCTCTCCACAGTGAACAGACTTGTTACTAAGTAGTTAAATAAGCAACACCCCAACAAGTCAATGGCGTAGCTTTGCCTTCAAACAAAGTATATCTACATGTAACGAAACACTATTTAGACTTTGGCTGCAGTACAGTGTATGCTGTGGCTTGGGACAGTTCTTGTCTTGTTTTAAATTAAGGAATGAAGAGAAAGATTAATTGATGGAATGTTTTCCACTAGGGCAATGCGTTTATGGAAACTTGTGAGCGACATTTCAAATGATGTCACGTGCAGAAACCCAGGCATTATTATTTTATGAATAATAAACAACTTTTATATTAAGGACAAACACTTATATTTAACATTTGTCGTTACTTTTAATTACAGCTATAGAAATTACATGGGAAGAATGTATCAAAACAGAACGAAACAAACAAGAGTAGCTTCCTTATTTTGTGTACTTTTTATGTACTTTTTTTTTTTAATTTGGTTTATTTACGGGCGCTCTTTAACATCTCAGGTCATCAGCGTCCCATTCAATTCAGGGCGTGAAACGGCCAAAAAATTTTGCTCAGAGACCTCTTTTTTCAGGCTTGAGGTTCTTTATCGTGCCGTAAATGTACGACACGGGACCCACGACTTTACTTCCCTTCCGAAGGAAGCCATACTTAGGATTTTTTCGCCCGAAAAAATCCATCGGTCCTGGCCGGGATCGAACCCGCGATCTTGGGTTAAGGAGGAAAGTATGGTAACCACTACACCAACTCATTTATGTACCATAGTTGGTAATACGAAATGGTTACTTACAGTTAGGCTTAGTATCCGGGAAAATGATCTATTCTGGACACAAAAATTATAATTAATAACTTAATTTATTAAATCAACATGCATCTTAGAAAAGACGCCAGTGGAAATCTTGTAAATTAATGATTAAAATAGGATAACTTACTGGAAGGTAGTAAAGGACAACAGCAATACTTTCATCACACAGTCCCGCTTAAATAGATGCATTAAATTTGTATAATTCTTGTTTCATCAACATGCGTTGCTGCATCTCTATGTCGCGGAGAGTTATCCTGTAGAATTGGAACCTATCGAGTCTGCCGCAGTTGGAACTTGACTTCAGCAGTGCTCTCAATGGTAAGGTTGAGGCAACATCTGTTACTTGTGAATATGGTCACAATAAATAGTTAGAGCATTGTGTATAGCAGATGATTTGTGATAAAATTCTATCGTTAACCTGTCAAACTATCCTCTTACGCTCACGCAAAATCCTGTAAAATAATAAGGATATTCAGAATTTACTTCTGTAGTTTCGGGTGTGACCGCGTCCTTGGTCTATTAGTTGCCATAACAGGTCAATGATACATAACCATGGCGCGACTCTGCCTTTTAAGATACACTGAGATTAGTTTACTTCGTCGGAAATTTACAACGAACTTGTGAACTACACATTAACTCGTTTCTTCAGTTACTTACAATGATCCATGCCTTCACTTGCATCATCTACATTGATATGTGTGTCAATCTGCGCGTTATTAACTGAACGCCACGATCGATCTCCTAACGCCGATTGAGTACACACTACATAACAGTCTTGCCATCTCACTGTTGAACGATGAACGATTATTCCCACCAAACAGTTCACGGGAAACATGCTTCTCAAATCTTTTTAAATCTTTCCATTGGTTTCTTTGAATATAGTTCGCATATTCAAACTTTAAATTCCGAGAACTGGAAGCACCCCAAAGCTCAAAGGTATCTGATAAAAGTTTCTAGAAACCCTTTAAACCTATTTACCGCGTGACTTCTTCGCCGTTTCCTTGAGTTGTGTAAGGTTGTGCATTATCAGCTATCGCAGTCGCAAGAATTTTACAATATTAATATAAAATGTAACATTATGTACAACACAGACATGTGGAATATCACGCTTGCATGCAAATACTGTATTTTCTCCTTTTATAATCAACTAAACAATTATAATATGATATAATCAATGTACTTTAAATTTACAACTAACTGAGCCTCATATAAATACTCCTTTAATATTCTAACTTTATGCATGGTGACTCCACCTCCTTTTTCCGCTTGCGGCGGCTGCACTTTCCCAATAAGTAAGCCGCCCTCTTTCGGATCATTACTCAAAACATCTCACTGTAGATAGTTTACATACTTTTTTTTTCCAAAATACTTAGACATTTAAAGGTCAAGTTGAGTTTATACTACTCCCATCATATTGACATAATTTTTTCGCAATATCTCATTTTTTTAAAACGGGTAATGATAATATTAATAGTAAGTGTAGTGAAAGCTCGCACAAATAGTAGTTATAACTTGCCAACTGAACATGACCACATACTTGTATTGGCAAAAATTAATTGGACTATTTTGATTGCATTACAGAATATTAAACTGTGAATGTTACGAACGTTGTAATTCTCAGAGTGAAATAAAATCATGTAATTCTACTTTGAATGAATTATAACGGATTAGTGTACATTGAAGTGGGATTTTATTATGTCCCCACAGTTGGTCGACAATTTGCAGCAGTTTTTGATTTTGGTTTCAATGCAGGGGGATTCATGGGTTCTCAGGGTAAATTTTTAATGACTTGAAAATCATTAGGGGGGGAAGGAGATTGTTCTCTGTATTAATAAGTCCGGCGCTGGTTGAACTTTTACTTTATTTTACAACTTGGCAGAATACTTCCTGACTGCTCGTCGCTGATTTCACTACTCACTTAGACTGGCTTTAGAAATGACTTAAACTGATTGCTTTCGTATGACTTAGGCTGCCGGCTTCCGTATATCTCTTGAGTGAATCCTCTCGTGTCTCTCGCGTCTCTAGTAGTCTGAATGTCTCTCCCTCTCATATCTCTACTGAATGTCTTTCCACGAACTTGAATTTTCCAAGAACAGCCTGCCATAAATTTCGGCCCTTTCCTTACATGCTGATTTCTATTGAAAATCTTTTGCCTTCCTTAGTTTGTAGATTTCCAAATGTTCTCAGAGATAACGCAAGTGTTTATGGGCTGTATTCAATTCCTTGTATACCCGGCTTGCCTATAATAAAACATTTTCATGTCTTCGTTCAGACATTCCCATTTTCTCTTAAATTATTGCTACGTCTGACTTTGTTCAAATACTATCCCGTTACAGCCACACGTTTTTTCTTACTGTGAACTCCTAAGTATTTCCTGGGTAGAAGGTTCGTGACCTAACAAAAGATAGTTTACCCTTTCCTCAGCCTTGTCTAAGGAGCGGTCAGTGGACGAGGCGTCAGGTATACATCTCTGTCTCTTTCTAACATCTTTTACCACAAAATGTATACACAACCCTTTTTTAAGATACAATCACCTGTCAAATGACATACACATAAGTATAAGTTACAAATTATTTCAATTTCTGTTATACCTATCTCTAAATTATTCCCTTATACATATACATAACAATTACCCTTATCAAATCTAATGCCTTTATAAATATAACTATGCAGCCTTTAGTTATTAAATTAATAAAGGCAGCCTTATTTCCGGCTTCAACATAATGAACTATGTAATTAGGTACCATTGGAAAATATGGTTTTAGCTTATCGATTACATTTATGAACCTGCCAAAGCAGAACTATGACTATAATGCTTAGGATTTCTTTTGAAATTAAAGTTTTAGCATTCATTTGTTAAGACATTTTCGCAGAAACCTCATACTTTTATGAAAAGTGTAGTAAAATGCTTTAGTTTCAAATGACACCTATCTTAATGTATTAGACACTGCTCCCTCGTGACGAGAAATCACGTAGGTTTGTCACGATAACTGTAACCAACCTTATTTCGATAAAACGTATAGATTATGTGCAAATTTTACCATATATAAATACGTTTGCTACTCATATAGGGTTCCAATAGAACTGTAAAATCACCATGTCTGTTTTGTTGAATCTTGTACTGCTTTCCGTTTTCGGAGTTTTACAGGTGAGAGCATCAATGCTGATTAAAATATTCTTCATACTGCGAGGAAAACTTTTAACGTTTAATAATTATGTTTCTTACGCTCTAATTTTTTCAGGGCTAAGCATTGAACAATTTTAAAGTGCTAAGTATAAAAGCATTATTTAAGTGAAACCATCACTTCGGATGGATATCCATGATCGCATTTGGAGTACATCCTCGAGACCTTTGTTAGCGGCAGCCTTGCTTCGTTTCTGTTGCGTGCTCTCGTGTTTCTCTTGTCTTCAACATGTGCTAGTTTCCATTCCCTTTATAGCACAAATGTAACAGCAGTATTACGTTTGATGATTCATCATAGCCAAAAACCTTAAAATAAATAAATAAATATAAAGTCCAGCTATTAAAAGTACATTCATCGCTCTAGATATTTGATTCTAAATAAATCAAATTATGTGGACAATAATTTCAATGCACATGACGAATGCGTCAATGTTGTTTCAATGATGAACTGTGATACTTAATACTTCTTTTACTTCTTAAATACTTCTTTTTAGAATGTATTCATGATGTTAACGTGTACTTGCAACGAGTAAATATGAGTTAAAATTGCACATCTATTACATAACAATTAATGTATTGTTGTAAAAATATATTTACTGGGCTTGCATTGCTGAACACAAAGATATGACTTTTCAGAAAATAACAAAAGAAGTAGCAATTGTAATATTAGGGCATGAAACTGTCTTTAATGTTATATCTTGTTCAACCGAAAAAAAATCCAGAGATGATGACGATGACGACGACGACGACGATGATGAGGATGATAATAATAATAATAATAATAATAATAATAATAATAAACCTCTGAAATTCCTTGATTTTTCCTCGCTCCAAAAATAGGCAAATTCAAATAAAGGGGAGTGTTAGTATATCCCAAGCTTATGTTTGCCATATTTCGTAACTCATCGCTCTGAAGCTCATCAGCAGTTGCTGTAGCATGTAAGAAATAATAAATCAAGCTTTATATAAAATGTAGTGCGAGGCCTTAAAGTGTTTCAGAAATGATAAAATTATAATGGTTTTATGATATAAGAGCTCAATAAATAATTCTTTATTAAATTAAATTATTTATGTATGCATGAAACGTGCGATTTGTGGATTTTAGAAACAGAAATAAAGTAAGCAACACATCTGATGTCACAAAATGATAAGAGTATTTTGTACTCTTTTGTTTATAATGTGTCATTCGCTTATTAACGCTTCATAGTTATATGTGCCTTGTACGAATGTGTTGTTCGCGAAGGTTAGGACTATGGGAAAGTGAGTATGGATCGGAATTCAGATTATATAGCAATTGGCGGGTCATCATATGAGATAGAAGCTCATGAGCAGAAAACGTGGGCTGTTTGTTTGATTTGATTTATTTACGGACGCTCTTTTACATCTCAGGTCATTAGCGTCCCATTCAGTTCCGAGCGTGAAACGGCGGCCAAATTTTGCTCAGAGGCCTCTTCTTTCAGACTTGAGGTTCTTTATCGTGCCGTAAATGTACAACACGGGACCCACGGCTTTACTTCCCTTCCGAAGGAAGCCATACTTACGATTTTTACGCCCGAAAATATCCATCGATCCTGGCCGGGTTTGAACCCGCGATCTTGGGTTTAGAAGGCAAGTATGGTTACCACTACACCACCAAGACCGACTCGTAGGCTGTTGATAGAACAACACTCAACACTTCCCATGTAATCTCACTATAAATGTTCAAAATCCACATTATCCGATCTACTCAGTTAAAGTGATATCTTGAAATACAAGTAGATTTGGAAGCGATCTCATATGACGGTGAACTATAGACAGTTAAGAGCTCACTATGCTAAGTGGCATTCATCTGGCAGAAATAATGGAAATATACGACATTTAGCGTGAAAAATTAATCAAGTTGTCTCTACGATTTTTTTTGATTGATTTATTTATGGACGCTCTTTAACATCTCAGGTCATCAGCGACCCATTCAACTCAGGGCTTGAAACTGCTGACAAATTTTACTCAGAGACCTCTCTTTCAAGCTTGAGGTTCTTTTTCGTGCCGTAAATGTACGACACGGGACCCACGGCTTTACTTCCCTTCCGAAGGAAGCCATACTTAGAATTTTTACGCCCGAAAAAATCCATCGATCGTGGCCGGGTTCGAACCCGGTCTCTACGAGCATGTCCGTAAAAAAGAGATGTAAGAGGCAGCTATCAGGCACTACCAGGACTAAAATGGATACGGATACCAAGAAAATAAAAAAACGTATGCGCACCCAAGACCGTAAAAAATCATAGCCTGTAAGGTATAACATCTCTTGTCAGTGTAGCGGATTTTTAATAATTTGATGATTGGAATGGGATTTAAATAAGAGATTAATTATTTTGGAGTTGATTTATAGTTGATTAATCAATGTGATGATTGATGGAATATCAGATCTTTTCTTCCCCTTCTCCGCTACTTTCAGGCACTGCTGTGTCGAAGCCCTGCTCCTCGTCTAGTTCGGTCTTGTACTGGATGTTTGCAGGCCATAGCTTGCCTGGGGTAAAAGGGATGTTGTTGGTGAAGGAAGTGTTGAAATTATTCCGGCTTCTAGCTTATCGATAAATTTTATTGTATGTTATCTCAGGAATACATTTTATGTAATCTTCTCTGGGTGGAGAATCTCACAGCGGTAATGCTGGAACGCGAAGCTGACAATGTAATATTCGCTTCGCGCGTCTAACTGGACCTAATTTTGTACGGTCAAGTCAATAAGTCTTTTGTGATCTTCAACGGCATTTCCACTGTGGATCACGAAACAAGTCTTGCGACTTTTACCTATGATCATGCCTCTCGCTATTCCGCGATGCATTACACACTATTTCTGGTTATCGCCATTGTTCTGTTATTATTGTTTACTGCTGCTCACTGATTAAATATCGCGGGTTCGAACCCGGCCAGGATCAGTGGATTTTTTCGGGGCGTAAAAATCCTAAGTATGGCTTCCTTCGGAAGGGAAGTAAAGCCGTGGGTCCCATGTCGTACATTTACGGCACGAAAAAGAACCTCAAGCCTGAAAGAGAGGCCTCTGAGCAAAATTTGTCGGCCGTTTCATGCCCTGAGTTGAATGGGACGCTGATGACCTGAGCTGTTAAAGAGCGTCCATAAACAAATCATTAAAAAAAACTGATTAAATATTATGTGTCACTATAAATTTTCACTACTCCTTTCCGCTTATGCCGGTGACTAAATTATTGAGTTACTGCTTGAGTGCATGATAATTGAAAGATGTACTGAATGTGTCACTAAGCGAATATTACTTACTGTGACATTCTTCTGTCAGTGTTCTAATTGTAACAAGGGTTGTAATTCTGTAAAGGCGGTTTATGTGTCGGTTCTTTGCATTTAATGTTACAAATACTTATTATTGCTAACCAAAGCTTGCTATTGGTTATTTTCCCTACTTTTTATATTTCTCGCTACCTGTGATTGGTGATTCCAGAGCGTCTACTTTGGCGTGTTTTGTTTTCCTAAGCTTTTTGCTTAAGCAGAGAAAAGTCAACGAACTTGTTATACAATATTGCAAATTTCTCTGGTATCCTTCAACAGGACAGTGCCTTAGCATTATGTTTTGTCCTTTCAAAGTCTCTCACCTCCGGAGTGGAACAAAGTCATCCTTATAAAAATATGTAACAAAAGGCGGGAGGATCTTGGGCCCAAGTTAACAACAATTATTCTGTTGTTTATTGGTGCCAATAGCTTTTTATGGCCTGCAAGCTGGTCGTCTCGGTGAACCGGAACAAATAATACATAAATATAAATAATAAATATTCGGGGTTGGAACCGGAGATCTCCCGTTTCATCAGCTACAGAATGAATTGAGGCTGAGTGTTGGGTATTCCACCAAGCCGATACAGCTATTCACGCTGCCAAATCATCAAGAATTGTTTTTATATGTAATAGAATTTAGTAGTCAACTCCCCTTATCTTAATAAATGAGAGCTTCTCAAAAGCCCCGTGTAGATCAATCTATGAAGGTGGGAAGGAATATAAATGCCCAAAGATTTAAGGTAATCAACAATGTCTGAGACAAAACATGGCGGAAGTATGTTTAATGTGCGTTTAGGTAGTAGTGAAAAGTGTTCATATAGGATTTTAAGAGAAAGTGTTCTTATCTTGACTCTAAAACATTTACTAATAATAAATATTAATATCACTGTATGACTAGAATGTAAATATACAATTGCTACCTATATTTCCAGTCAAAATACATGCCCTACATGCGCACCATCCAATTGCAAATATCTATCACATCTATCCCGCAGTTTTACAAATATTTCAGTAATTGTATCCTGTAAAATAGAAGCAATACATGTCCGATGTACTTTACCAGATGAAAAATACAAGATCAAATAATGACATTCCTTCAAAATGCTCCATAAATCATTTCTTTAACTGAAACCCCTGATTCGTGAAGATTAATTTCTAAGCCTACAAAATTGGCTCGACAGGTGTTCCATATCGCATCTCACTGGTGGATAAGAGCTCTCATGCTATTCTTTAATAAAGTAGGTTCCAATGAGTCAATGGCCAGAAATGGTGCACAAGCTTTAAACTTTTTGAGAATGTAGAGGACGTTTAACAACCTCAGTAGGCCTTTCAAAGTAAGAGTCGAATTGTTTGTTTATATAACCGTCCAGCATCAGACCGCATTCATTAGAAAACCAAATTTTGGAGAGAAAGTGCTAATCTTATACACATTTGTCAGAGTGCAAGGATAGAATTGTGTCTTTAAATCTTATTCCAATCTCATAAAGAGTGGCAGACTTGTATACGTTAAGAAAACTCTCCCAATTTATTAACAAGTATTTGAACAGACATGCTTTTCTCTTTCGCAAAATGTCACTGATTTTTTGTTGGTGACCTCAGGAGTTTTCCCGAACACACTTTCCTTACCCATAAATGAGCGTATTCTTCCGGAGTACTGATAACTTCATAAAAGTTTTCTTACTAACAATAACACAGTTTGATTTCTGAGTTGGAGAGGGTTGTGGAACTCTTCTTGGAGAAGTTCAGACACACCACCTGCACGGTCGATTCCGTATGGGCAAAAAATATTCTACAACATATGCCTTTCATGAATAGCTAGAGGCATTTTGTATCATCGAACAACATATCCAGTCTCTTAAAGCAGCAAGCTCACACTGTAGGTTCTTCACCTGCTTTCCCACCAATATTCCGCTGTACTGGTCGTATTATGCTTTAGACCAGAATTTCTCAAATTACGTTCCATGGACACAAAGTGGTTCTTAAGGTCCACGTTTGTGATATAAATTTAATGTATTTAGTAAATCGAACATAAGTTCAAGAAAGATAGGGGGAAGACTAAAATCATGAATCATTTTGTTGAACGCTTTTTACGATTTGGCATTACTTGAAAATATATACGAGGCGTGATCAATGAAACCCATGTGACTCCATTTACTAATACATACTAATAGGGTAAGGTAAGGTAATTTTGTGATAATTTCATTAAATATCGTATTTCATGTCTGTAAAATAGTACATATATATGTAAAAGTAAATAACACCATTTACTGACCTTCTGTAATACAGCATACACTATTTGCTGAATTTTAAGTCCCCCTTTTATCCGTGCACAATCTCTAATAATTAATACAACAAACATAGGTAATTTTGTGAATGTGCACGTAATTTCGTGATAGGAGTTAGGTAATTTTGTTTATTGCAGAAAAAGAACAAGTAAAAACAAAGACAAAGTATTCACTAATCAGACTTTATTACAGCAGCTATCACACATATAAACTATCACATCATCATCTTCAATCCTTTGATTTTGACACTTTTCATGATATGTTGCCAGACAGAATGAACACTGTATCCATTTTGCCCCAATTCTTTTTTTCACATCCTGGTTGTAGGATTTGCTGCAGCTTCTATAAGTCCAGTGATCATCCTGTTCCGATGTAGCAGTATCCTGGGAAGTGCCTGACATGTATCCGCATTCATCACTGACCTTGGGTGATGTGTAGACTTTTGCCGAAGCATCTTTCGATTTCCTTTTTCTCATCATGGGTTTGGGTGCTGCAGGAATCTGCAGGATGGCCTCAACTGATGTTTCTACTACTTCTAGTGGTGCAGCAATGCTTTCAGGAATGACTGATGATGTGTTTGCCTGGCTGATAGGATTTGATGATGTGTCTCGTTCAGTTAGCATTGATGGTGCCATAGCTTCTGAAGGTATGCTGTTACGATTGAAAGGATGAATTCCTGTCTTCCTGAAATGTATGCTGAAGCTAGAGATGAACGCGTCATTGAATATGAAATGGAAGTTGCAGCGATTAGGTTTTGCATGTGGATGTCGTTCCATGTAGGAATCCAAAGATTTTTGCCATTCATTCTTCAACTTCCACAGGTAAGGCAAAAGGACGTCCAAGTTTTGGCAAACTGAGGGTGTGACCGTCTTTGTCCTTGCTTAAATAATCCTTTAATGCCGACCACGGGATTCCTTGGCTTTTAAACGCTTTATAAATGGAATATTTTTCTTCCTTAATCAATCTTATGGCTTCCAAAATGTTTATGTAGGAATAATTACAGTAAGCACATTTTTCTTTCTTAGCAATCCAACTTTTCTTTGGTTTATCTTATGTTTTTGCACTTCAGTGTTCTTTCTACCCGGCATTTTGGAGCAGCTTAGTCCTAAAATATACAAAAATTGAAAATAGGCAATTTCATGATATAATGTAACGTTAGAGGTAAGGTAATTTCGTGATAGTACATATTGAGTTCTCGGCATACCTATTTAATAAATTATGGGTGCATCTAACAGGATTTTCAATAGAAAGCATTTTATTATATTATTTAGAATATTTAAATATTACGCAAAACTTACCCCCTGTAGGAATTAGAAAACAAATGGTGAAAAACGTAAGTTTATCAACGAGTTTCGTAAGACCCCACAGCTTCAGTTTTACGTTTAATTGAAAAAGTAAATATGTTATCTTAATCAGCATTTCATGTACTATCACTTCCTTATAAGAGACTACAACATTTACTAAAAGACTTACCTTGAGAACAAATTAATGTGAGCCACTGCAACACTCGACCGCCACCATTAACAATCTCAGCGTCACTGCCACAATACATTTTGCTGCTAACGACCATCAGCATCTAGCGCTTTGTCCATTTCAACAGTAAAGCACAAAGGTCTTTGCTACCTGGAGACGGAAAGCTAAACCTCTATAACGAGAGGGTACTTTGTGAGAACCTTATACAAATTTATCACGAAATTGCCTATACCACGAAAATACCTTACCTTACCCTATAATAAATTACAGCTAAAGGCAAACACAAGCAACAATATTTAAGGAATAAAGACGAGGCACTGTCTTAACCTCCGACACTCCGCACCGCAGTCTTCAATACAACATCGTTGTGAAGTGTTTGCCCTTTAGGAATTTCGTGAGAGGTACGACAAATGAAAGTCGCAAGGTAATAAGAACTGTATGAGAAAGTCGTTGTCTTATTTCTCATACTGTACAGGTCTTGCAAGCACAGACCCATGTCCTGTTTCTTAAGCATTTCAGTCGAACAGAATTTTCTATTCAATTTCTCCTTCACATGGCTTGGAAAATGGGCAGTTTGCTGAAGTGCTGTCCGAAACATGTTTGCCCAAATTCTTTATCGTTATCCTCGATACACATTTCTGACCACACACGGCATTCTTGCGACCATGCCTTTCAATTTGCTGACTGTCATTCGTTGTGAAAAATTGGATCGCAGGGCATTTATCTTCTTTTAATGAGTTGACCTTTTGCGTCTAATATAAAAATTGTTTCATATAACTGTGCTATTAAACGGTTTTATAGGTGTACAGTACCGAGGTAAGCAAATCAGTGGAGATTGTGACTGTAACAAATGAAGTGAAATGTGGCGAGAAGCTCAGCAGCGTTCTACTTGCTACCTCTCCTTCCTTTCTCACAGCCTTAAGGAGAGATCAAGACTTCAAAGCAAGTACCATGAGCTCCTGTGAAAAGGCACAGGAAATATTCAACAGATGCGCTTGCGGTGAGTGATTTCTTTCCCACTTGTTGAATATATTTGTACTTATTTAAAGAAAACAAACGCTCCTATTGAAAGATAAATATAATTGAACATTCAGAATATGTCATATCCTCCATTTTATTCAAGGATTAAGTTTCTTTTGTTTTGGATCTGTGAGCAACAAGAAAGTTAATTCTAGAACTCAGAAAAATGAATTTTATATAATTATAATTATTTTCATTATGATGTGCTAACTTGCAGCCGGGGTCTATAGTTTTATCTAACTTACTTCATCATCATATATAGTTTACCGTAAATGATATGCCTAATGCGAATACAACTCAAATATTGCGGTATTACATTTTATAGATTGTTGAGGGTTCGTTAGCATAAATTTTTGAGAGGAAAGTAGTTGGTTATTTCGAAAACAACGGTTTCCAGTGTCAGAAGATGCATCTAGTCATTTAAACAGAGAGAATTTAATTACTGTATCCTGATTGGTGGTTGGCAGTATCCTCCCCTAAGAGAAGTATGGATGCCGTTGGAATATAGAGTTAGTTGAAATCTGTATACTTTGTCCATGCGTGCTTATTTATACTTGATATATGTATGCAATTTGAGAACTGTACCGACATATTTCCTGTTAGACATCTCAATGTTTTTACACTGATTTGTGAGTGGTCTTACTATGTCGTTATTGGCACCACGTTTCAATACTGCCACGGGTGGCAGAGGTCGCTAACGTACGGACTCGTGAGCAGGAGGTCTAGTGTTCGAACCCCGTTAGGACCATCTGACGGAGGTTTTTAAATATAGTCTACCCACATACACATTAATTTGTCAGTTTAACTAGGATAGTGAGAGCATGTTGAAGTTGCTATGTTATTATTATAGAAAATGGAGTCTTGGTTAGAAAATAATTTATCAGTGAATATGTACCTTGTGCACTAATCTTTACTGTCTTACAATTCACAGGAAAGGAAATCGAAGATAAGAAATGTCAGGAAGAAACGATTGCTGCCCTACAACTTGTTGTAAAAGTAATGAAAGAATATTTGGACGGATATGCAGGAAATTATATGTCAACTATAAATAAAATGATATTTCTTTTAACTGAGACGGCGAATGAATTGAGCTGCTGCTGTAAGAAGGTTGACTTTTGTGTCAAGGTAAAGTATTTAATTTATCTTTCATAATTGGAAAGAGTATTTAAAATAATGAACTATAATTATACAACGTGTTTAATTCTTACACTAGAAGACCTGCTGTTCCATATTTCCAGGAAACACCCATATTATAGCAATATTTTTATCATTCCAGTTCCAGAATTTGACTTATCGTATGTGTTGCCTATTACTAACCAAGGTTTTAATATTTAAATATTATTAATACTATTGAATATGTAGATATATGCAAGTGTTACACTGTGAAAAAGAACATTTAAATATTTTATACACGCTCCGCCCATGTCTTAATAAGTGTGCTAGAGATGTTTTAACCAAATCTACTGCTCTTTTTAAACATGTACTTCTAAGTATTCTGATTTATCCTTTGTATATTACATGTATTGATCTTTGTCCTTGAAGTTGAACGAAGGACAAAAGAATAAATGAAAGTACATTTATTTATTTTAAGCAGATTATATACATTGCTGTTTTCACCTGAAGTTGCAAGAATACATGCCTTGATGTTATATGATACATATGACGAGCTTTGTATGAAAAAGTAATAAATAAATGAATAATAATAAAAATAACACACTTTTAAAATAGCAAAAGCAGGCAATAGAGAATAAATAGGGTATGAATATTTTTCTTGTGTTCAGCATTAATCAATGTGCCAAGCCTAAGGTATAAAAAAAATATTTTTTTAACGTATTACAGATTAAAATGCCCACAGTGTAATGCTATGCTTAATTATGTACAACAAAAATATGATTACAGAAAGAAAATAAGAAATAATTTTATACATTAAAAAAATAGAAGTCTCTAATTATTATTATTATTATTATTATTATTATTATTATTATTATTATTATTATTATTATTATTATTATTATTATTATAATTATTATTATTATTATTATTATTATTTGGTGATATTGTAAGAAATAGAATGCAATACAACGATATATATATATATAAAATAAAAATAAAAAATAAAGTAACTATTAGTAATGTAACAAATTAACTGTAATTATAGAAGCTTTAAAAGGATAAAACACTAAGATAAAGTAACACTTGAAATCGCTATATTTCAAACACTTGTCTTCTTGCCATAGAAGAACTCAACGAGTTTGAAATATAGCGATTTCAAGTGTGACTTTATCTTAGTGTTTTATCCTTTTTAAGCTTCTATAATTACTGTATATATATATATAAATTAACAGTAATAATAAAAGTAGATAAGGATAAAACACTGAGAAAAAGTCACACTTGAAATGGCTATATTTCGAACTACTGCGAGTTCTTCAATGGCATTACAGTAGTAGTAGTTCGAAATATAGCATTTGCAAATGTGACTTTTTCTCAGTGTTTTATCCTTATCTACCTTTATTATTACTGTTAATTTGTTACATTGTTAATAGTGTTACTTTATTTTTATATTTCATTTATATGTGTGTGTGTGTGTGTGTGTGTGTGTTAAAGTTAATAATCATAAATTTTTATACTCAGAAATATGCCAAATTCTAATAAGATGATTACATTCTATGTTCTGACGTTTATTAAACTTATATAAAAGATTTAACTGTTGTTTTTTTATTTTTGTAAAAAATCACGTGTTCCACCAATATTTCCACTAATAGTGCTCTCAAAAATATAAATAAAAGTCCTTAAAATATGCTGTAATTAAATCGGCAGGGCTTCGTCATCCTAGCTTACGCATTTGGCTTTTAAAACGAGGATTAAAGAGTTTAAATTGCCTATCTAAATTCTAACAGTGGTAATGGTCGCTTTCTTACCAGTTATTCTTAAACGTTTATTTTCAATGAAAAAACAAGACATACTTCTACTCTCTAGATTAAGAAAGAAGTAAGCGGGTTACAAAATAAATCTGTGACAAATGCAGAACTGGTACATATATTTTTACTTTAATATACGAAATAGTGGCATTTATAAGAGCTGTGTTATGCTTCTGTGTTAGTTTAAGGTAAATAACGCCATTTTCGAGTAATATTCTGAAGAAGCACTTGAAATAAATTAGAAAACCCATCGAACATTTAAAAATATAGAATTTTTGCTGGATTAGTTAAACCGACACCAGAGAATAACAATCGTGTTAATAACATTTCTGAAATTTACACGGTGTTCAAATATGTTTAAAACTTGAAATCGTCCTCATTCCTGTTCGCAATGGAAAATTGATTTTTCAGACTGGGAGTGACTGCGTAATGTCTTCACCACTTGCGCAGTCGGAATTCATAGTACGCATTTTAATTATTTATTAGTAAATAGTAACTCACATTACAACCACCATCATCGTAGAAGCTCAAAGTGTCTGCCCGGTCTGTGAGACAACCTAAATACCTTTGGAAAGATTTTGAAACATTTGCCATAATTCATCGCAAACTATCTCCTGCGTATTTATTTTTTTAGCCCCTACATGGGTTTTATTTCAGGTACAGAAATAATTTTATACAGAAGAAGATGTCGAAGCTGAGTGGCTTTATACGCACTGCCGACACATATACCTCTTTTTTTTTTCGGATAATCGCGCTAAAGACCTTCGAGAAGTAGTTTTTTTCTAATCGATAGCATATTCCATCAAGCTTCTCTTCTGTTACCCCCCCCCCCTTTTGCTGTTGTTGTTGTATCAGCTTCTTGTCATTGAAAAATTGCAGTTGTCGACGCAAATATTACTTCTGGAAATTTACCGCGAAATTTTCTCCTATACCTGGCACCATGTCATGAAAACTTTCCCTCCTCCCCTCTACTTAACGGCGAGCACTTTCAAGCAACAGACACTTTGCTTAGTTGCCAATTTTTGAAGCCATTGTCATTGGATGGCGTTTTTCAAACCGTGTCCTGTTTAACCCCTACACATGCAGGTCCGGCAAAGCTGGGATCTGTTGTATTTCTGCTATGCGGGTTAGGGAGTGGGGGGTTTTACCAGTTCCAGAAAAAGAAATCGTTATGTTTTGTATACAGTACTTACCCGATTTATTTTGTCAGTCTTGACGGTCTAGTTGTAATTGCACTTGCCTCACAAAGTAGCGGGTTCAAACCCTGCCAGGGTGGATGGAATTTTTAGGGCGTAAGATCCTTTGGTCCCATGTCGTAAATTTACGTCACAAAATGAACCTAATGCCCGAAAGCAGAAGCCTCTGAGCAAAATTGTCACAAACTTCACGCCCTGAATTGCATGGGTTGCTACTGATCAGAGATGTTTAAGAGTATTCTTAAATAAAACCAAATAAAGTAAAACGATTTCTATTGCATATAACAAGCATAATGAACATTCTTTATTATAGCATATATAATATATACTCTCTGCATATTTCACAATACATAAATACACAGTAGAAAGTATAACCCGCACTTCCTACTGAAATGCGAATGAAACAATTGGTTTGATAAGCACGACTGAACAAGTTCAATTGCCGTGTCAGCAGAACGTTATTTTAAGTTTAACCAGGAATCGTGCGTCCTTGAAGGTCAAACGGTTTTCACAAATGTTTACAAACTCCAATTGCATAAGGAATGAGGACAAGGTATAATCCACGATGCATATACGAGGTGTATTCAAGTTATAACACCTCCCATTTTTTTCTCACTAACTAATCACACGAAAACTATGAAATTTGTGTCATTTCTCGACGTGATCTCCCGCAGCCGTACACATTTTTCACAACGTCGATACCATGATTCCTTGGCCCCTGCGAACGCTTCTGCAGGAGTTTGTTTTGACCACTGGAAAATCACTGATGCAATAGAGGCAAGGCTAGTGAATGTGTTCCATGGAGAGTGTCTTTCGTTCTGGAAACAGCCAAAAGTCGCTAGGAGCCAGGTCAGGTGAGTAGGGAGCATGAAGAATTACTTCAAAGTTGTTTTCATGAAGAAACTGCTGCGTCACGTCTCGCCCGATGCCTTGGTGAGTTGTCTTGGTGAAAGAGCACACGTGTAGCCTTTTCTAGCAGTTTTTCACGCAATGCTCGAAGGAGCTTCTGCTTCAAAACATCTTCGCAGGATGCACCTGTCACCGTAGAGCCCTTTGGAACCCAATGAGTAAGAATTACTTCAATGTTTTCCCAGAACATAATTTTTTCTGCACTGGCCTTTACACGAATGTTTTTGGTGGCGGTGAACCTGAATGCTTCCATTGAGCAGGCTGGCGCTTCATTTCAGGATTGAAAAACGGCATCCATGTCTCATCCATTGTCACAACCGTTGAAAGGAACGTCCCATTCATGCTGTCATCATGTGTCAACATTGCCTGGCAACATGCCACGCGCGCAGCCATTTAGTCGTCTGTTAGCATTCGTGGCACCCACTTGGAGGACACTTTTCGTATTTTCAGATCTACATGCAGGATTGTGTGCACAGATCCCACGGAAATTCCAACTTTGGAGGCGATGTGTTCGGCGATCCTCCAAAACAACTTTCTCCACTTGCTCGATCATGTCGTCTGACCGGTTTATGCCAGGCCGAGATTGCCTTGGTTTGTTGTCACACGACGATCTGCCTTCCTTGAACTGTTGCACCCATGAACGCACGCTAGACACATCCATGACACCATCACCACACATCTCTCTCAACTGACGATGAAATTCAATGGGTGTCAAACCACGCAAATGGAGAAAACCAATGATTACAGACTGTTCTTGTAATGAAAACGTCACCATGAAGTATCAAAAACAGTCCTCACTATCGCCGCTGCCGCTAGAGTTCTGTGTGATACAGTGCTGTCATCTCTGTCACGTATTGACAACGAGTGCCCACGTAATTTAAAACAAAACCGAATATTTGTATCTGTTTCCATTTCTGAGATAAAAATCGGAGGTTTTGCAGCTCGAATAATCGAATTATTAGGATGTTAAAGAGGTGCAGATTGCAGGTATTCACCGTCCAATCAGAACAGCTAACATATTTGAACTTGAGACGCGAGTGGTGTGAATAAATAGGGTAACCCTTCTGTAAATATATCTTTAGTTTGCTGTTTCTGTTGTTGTGAAGCAAATTTAAGCATTGCAACAAATTCTTTCAACTGTGGCACACGTTGTTTGATTGTTTTATTATAATCACTTTTTAGGAGGGAATTTTTTTATATAATTACATGTTATTGCTACATGTTCCCTCTTCCTTCTTTTGCTTATCTTCAACGCAATTAAAATAGAGTTGCAACTTTCAGATTAGAGTTTTAAAACGTCTTGGAATGGCCTTTAAATTAGCTAAAAGTTTTCTTAATTTGGCGCCATGTTCAGTAATTTTAAAGTTATGTAAAATTTATAAGGTTTATTGCCCTACGCGTTTTCTTTTTATGTTTCCTAGCGAATGGTCAGCGTACACAGCATAACACCAGTTCAAAGGGAAAAGTATTCCTTATGCCCCATTTGCACAACTTTGAAACCGTAAAACTCGATTATAGAGTATCATAGTACATACTATTATTTTTATATGATCTTTTGAATGATGTATAAATTGTTTAGAAATTTAACTAACAGTGATTAATGTTCCCTTGTGAGAGTCTGTACATTCAGCATTTTTCTTACAACAATTCTGTTAGGCTGAAGATTCTTAGCACATTATAATAAACATTACAAAATTTCTCGCATAATTATACTATTTCATTTTTTTTACATAACAGAAAAGGTTTTAATGCATAGAAAATAACAATAAAAATATACCAATAGCTCTTGACTTATATTTACACACATTCTGCAAAAGTAAAGAAGTAATTTTTTCTTTAATGTTAAAGATTTTAGTTTAGCCTATACCAACCAGGTGGAAGGGATATAGGTGGTATCAACTAAGAAGATAACAATACATAGAGATAAGGTAATATATATTAGATGTAGAAAACTTATAAAACATGATAGAACACAACGGGTTATCATTTATTATTCTCTTTACTTTCTTTCTCAAGAGCTTTAGTTCATCATACTTATTTAGCACTTTTGTTAAATATCAATTGTAATTTTTAAACAAAGTTCCAAGTTGTAACATTGCAGGGCTAAGGGAGTTTGAGCACACTTTAAAATTCCTGTATTTTGCAGATGAGCAAACTAAATGCATTAGAGAGCACTTTCAAATGGAATTTAACAGTTATATCGTAATCATCATATCCATATTTTTATATAAAATCCCGAATATAGAGAAATACATTTTTTACGAGTTACTTTGCTCATGCATGTATTACAGCTCAAGTATAATTTATGCATTTTTACTTTATCCTTACAGAAATTTGACATACCTTCTGGCAAACATAAGGATAAGAAAGAATGTAAGTACACATTCTACTTTTAATAATACTTATGCATTTCTAAAAGTCACATTAGAATAACACAATAACCTAGAAATCTTAATTATTATAATTAGTTGTCTACAGCATAAACCTGTCTATTTATTTTTTGGGTGTGAGCTAAAGAAGCCTTAAAAACATTTCTATAATGATTGGATAACAGCATATATTACTAAACATCCTTAGGAAACTTCTCAACTTTTCATCTTGATCATAATTATTCCACTGTATTCAAATGCAATTATTATTATTATTATTGTTATTATTATTATTATTATTATTATTATTATTATTATTTGTTCAGGCTTTAACAGTTTGATTTTTTCTCTCTTTTTTCCAAAAGTTTAATCAATCTTATACTTTAGAGAAGTTATAGTTAAAAACCGAATGTGGGGTATGGAAAAAATATATGCAATGAATATATGAATAGAAAGGAGGTTGAAAAATGGACCTCAAGAAAAGTAACAAATGGTCTCAGACACTTAGTTGTTGTGCTGCAGGCATTAACTCCAAATCTACAGATGTGTTTATGGTTGGTCAAGAAGACTGAAAATACAATAGCTTCCCTTCAAAAATAATTTATCCTTTCAAGTACAGTATATTGCTTAAGTTTATCATAAGCTGTAATATAAATTAATGAAAGTTAAAGTACATCAATCATTCATAAAATCTACCTACTCAGGCTTACCACTTCTACAAAGATTTGTACACTAACTAAAGTGTGTGACTTGTGTTTATATTGAGGTGCAGTCTCCTTATGTCTGTGCCCCCACCAATTTCATTGGTTTACATTTTACATTTACACTAAATTATTAATTTTTTCCCCTTCCTTATATTCTTCTCCACTTATTCTTACTTTTCCTAAACATTCCTCTATCTTATTCATTTTGTTTACTCTTACATCTGATAATATTCAGGAACAACAAATTTTGAAATTCAGAGCTCTTAAATCAAGTAACTTAAATCAACTTGCACATTACATAAAACAGAAAATGGATCATCTTCAAATTATTATTTTGTACTTTCAGTATAAAAGATAGCAGGTTGTTCTGCATGATAAGTTAGAAATATTATCTTTTACAGGTAAGGAAGGAAAGTGCAACAAGTCAATCATTGAATTGCATAACCTTATATATGACTTCTTAGTCCACATGTCAGCCTCTATGAATTTGGGAGAGATAATTATTAAGGAATTTGAAGCCTTGCTGAATTTAAAGGATAAGATCCTTAAAGGTATGTTTTATTTATATTTCATTTTCTTTTATTTTTGTATGTACACAAATGATAACCACTTAATTCTGGTCTCTAGCCAATTTCTGGTTGTTGTCCATTACAATTATTTATAATACAAACAATATATATGCAATTGCATCAAATCTTCATTTTAAACAATTATTTTATTCCTGACTACATATATCTGTACCAGTTTATCAGTTGTCTACTACTAAAAAATTCAAGAGATATGTTTTTCACTTTTATCTTATTATTACACAAAATATTAGGTCTAATATTAAGGTTTACCATCTTCAAGTTTAAATACAGTCTTTCAACTAACAATCAATAAATATATCTATCCACAACCAATTAATGACACATATTAAGATCAAATTTAATAAATTTTAAATTGTAAAATTACCTACTGTTAACGTGGTTTCTTACTAATTTAAGTTTATTCCATGTTCTCCACTGACCATTTCCATCTCAACTTTATTTTCCAAAAATATCTCACTCTATCTCCTTAAATATTGTTCTTTATTACGAATTCCATATTAATCTTCAACTATTTCTCTCTAATTATCTCATATATTAACAAACCTAAAATCTGCACATCCATATCCTCAAATTTGCATCTATAGATATTGAATATTCGGTATTTGATTTATGATTTATCCTATACCAAATCTTCAATCTTTCCATCACTTTTCCTCTGACACCAACTTTCCCTAATTCCAGAATAGGCCATACATTGAGTATGTTTTGAGCCGCACATAACATTAACTTGCAAAGGGATCTGGAAATCTAACTCTCTTGGTCCTTTCATCAATGCCCCAAATTCCAATTCCTTATAATCACTTTAATCTACCAAGAAGACATACATTCTTTCAAACCATACTACTGCATCATTTATGCTATATTCAAAATTTTCATCACCAAATTCATTGCTAATCTTCCTTGCATTTTAATTTACAATTTATCTATTTTTCCTAACCCCCTATACTACTCAATTTAATACCCAAATAATGAAATCATTTACCACCCTTGTTTCCCTTCTGAATAAAAACAATTTTTCATCTGTTCTTAATTTTTTACCCATTTTAAACTCCATGATCTCTATTTTACTCTGGTTTACTTTAAGACTCAATTTTCCATAATGTTTAATAATTTCCACTACAGCATTTTTTAGTGTTTTAACTGAGAGAGATGCAATCATCTACAAATTTAGTTTAAATTACTTGTTCTATATAGTTTGAATGAACAAATTGATGCAATAAATGAGTATGAAAATGAAAAAATGAGTCAAGAAATTTTACTTTAAATATAATATAATAAATAAAAGGAGATTTAAAATTCCTTTGATTATTTATTTATATATTTGTTGATTTACATAGCAATAACATTATATATTTAAGAGATGTTTATTTTTCTAGAAACATCTAATACAAATTGCTTTACAGACTGAGATGAAACCTATACAACAGAGTTAGTTTTGTGCTAAATATAACCATATACTATTCTAAACTTAGGTATTCATTTTTTACACTAAACTCCATTTACTTACATGAAATGAGATGCATTTCAGGAGAATCTCTCCCATCTTCAGTTGCTCACTGAACCACCATTACTCAAAATGATGGCTAGACACCCAGATGTTCCTGTGTTGGCATCTGTTGGCTGAAGTAGGAAATGGCTGAGTTCATCCATAAGAGGAAACTGGAAATTCATTAGGTTTTTCTCTATTTTTTAATATCAATTTTTTTTTTCCAAGTGGATAACTCCAATGGGTTGTAAAGATGTTTCAGCAGTTTAATTTCCGGTTTTATTTCATGGTTTTTGGTCCAAAAGTGAGCTGATACTGCTGATTTATCCGCCTGCTTAAGCCGAATATTCCTAAAAAGTTCTTTCCTCCGAATTTCCAAATTTCTCTTTGTTTTACCTATGTGCTCTACTTACAATCTGCACATTTTATTTCGTAAATTCCTGATTTCTGTTCTGTTTGTATGGAATCTTTTACTGTGGAACCCAATAAATTCTTGATATTATTGTTCTTTGAAAAATTTCTTGAACTTGTGATAAATTGGATGGTAGGTGAAACTTTTGAATTTGTATTCTTCTTTTGTGCTACCTAGTGTTGGGTATATAAGAATATTGTTTCTTCTTCTTCTTCTTCTTCTTCTTCTTCTTCTTCTTCTTCTTCTTCTTCTTCTTCTTCTTCTTCTTCTTCTTCTTCGTGTCCAAAGATGAAATGAAGATTATTCTAATAAGCATGCATCTTAATCGAAAACATGAATACTGGTGTTTATAAAAAGATAGGTTATTTTTACAAACTCTCCGAATGCATAAGAATTAAATTAATTATTAACATAGTTGTCATAAACTTTAAGGATTGAATACTGTCTAAATCTGTTAGTAAGCTCAACCATTATAGCATCTAGTTGAACAATTGTAACATTACAAGTTATTCAAATGTGCAGTCTCTAACTAGATCATCATTACTATCAAATATTTCAACGCGTATTGAAATATAACCGCCACGGGTAACCGAGGTCGTTAAGGAAAGGATTCGTGAGCGGGAGGTCTAGGGCTTGGTTCCCGCCAGGATCGTACTCTCTGTCTGAGGTTTTTTCCATGTTTTCCTCAGTCATAAATGGCAAATGCCGGGGAGGTACCCTAAACTTAGACCTGGAACGCTTCCTTCCTTAAAAAAAAAAAAAAGACATCTTTCCCAATTAATCATTTCATTTCATGCATCAATGTCCACCGCCTATGGTACCTCAGTAGTAAAAACGGGGTTAAACACTATTCAATATATATTAATTATAACAGTAGAAAGGATAAAACACTAAGAGAAAGTCACACTTGAAATTGCTATACTCGTTCAGTTCTTTTATAGCAGGAAGACAAGTGACGGTGATAAAAGTAAATATTGAGTATCGAAGGTAACGTTATGCATGGAAACAGATGAAACAAGAAATGAGAGTGTGGGAGGGGGGGGGAGTAAGATTTAAACCAGGTGGTATACGCGCTTTATGTAAAAATAAAGCTGCCATTTCTCTATCTCTGAGTAAACTTTCAGAGCATTGTGTAGGTAACACATCAATAAGTGTTAGACTAAAAGCATCATCAAAATCCTTACAGTGAGATAAGGCATGTTGCGCAACCGGCAAGGGAGACTTGGTTTGAACAGAACGTCTATGGTTGTTCATACGTAGCGAAACAACAGTAGAAGTTAACCCAATATAAAATGCTTTGCAAAGCTTACAAGATAACATATATACGACATTCTTGGAAAAACAAGTAGCAAATGAAGAAATGTTAAATTCTCTGGATAAATTAGGGCTATGGAATGAATGGCACGGACGGCATAATTAGCGCACAGGTTTTACATTTAGGGCGTTGGCAGCAAAGGGACGTGGTAAATTCGGAGGGGATAGGTTACGGCGAAATATACTTTTAACGTTATGGGGTGTTCTAAAAGTAAGGCGGGGTACAAATTTAGAAAAATCATTTAAAGATGAGTGCATTAACAAAGTATTGTGGCATTCTGGAAATGACGTACTTGTACCCGCAGATACTGGTGGAAGAGACGCAGCGGGTTTATGATGCTCTAATGTTCTGGTTTTCTCATAGAAAGAAACATACTGGGGTCAAATCCGACGATCGAGCAGGCCATAGGTATGGTTCCATTGACCCCGAACCATCTACCAGCTTAGGCATGATCAAGGTGTTGTACCAACCTCTGCGGCGTTAACGGAATGCGTCCTCCAACTAAAAGCAGCGGTTTGTCGCCAGTGCCAGGAAAACTCTACCAGCATACATATTAATGGAACTTCCTCTGAATGAAGGCAGAAATCTTTAGCCTATCACATTACGAGGTAGAAGCAGGGATCAAGAAATAGTACCAGTGATGCGTTCTCCAAGAATCCCGCACCATACTTGAACACTCCAGCGACCTTCCACCTCAACCGAACCAATCTATGAGGATTTTCAACCCAACAGAGGTGCACATTGTGTTTGATGGTGGTGCCGTCATTGGAGAAGAGATGTTCATCATACCACAGGAAGCGCTATATCATGCTGTTTAACTCATCTAGAACTACTCAACGTTCGCGTAATCCGGACCAAAACAAGGTCACATGAGTGCCTGAAGTCTTAATTCACCAAAGTAAACATAGACAGCACAAGCAAAGAAAGTAGTACTTTGTCAGTAATCTAAATTTAAGGGCGAATTCCTTAAATGACCACACCTACTTATCGCGCACAGGGCTGTGGGATACGAAAATGCGAGTGTCGTCGAAAGCAAACGCCATTTTATTATTAGTTATTGAAACGTTACGGAAAGTGGAAAATAAATTCCGTATATTACGACAAAATAACAACTTTCGTGAAAAGTTTCTATTTTAAAATAATAATGCATATTAATAACAATTTCTATGAAATATTTTCCCTTATATTCATAGCATGTGCTATAAAACTTTACACAGTAGAATAACTACTTTGCCGACTTGCAAATACACTTCGCATATTGACGGTGAACACCTTCCAACATGAACAAATAAGCGAAGAATCAGCACAATTAACTATCTTTTAGCAAACTGTGTCCTAGCGTAGCTCGTCATTTCTTTTATAGCCGTTTAAAACATTTCCTACAAATCAGGCAACAGCATACAAACAATCTATCTTTAGAGAAAAGTAAAATATACGAAATATAAAATAAATAACAAGTGTAAAACTGAGATCGCCATAATAGAGAAGAAGCTACATTTCCAATTTCTAAAGATTATACCAAAACTTTTCCCCAATCGGAACTTCTACCACTACGCATGCTCAGAGAGCAGACAAAACAATACGTAAAGGAGTGACTCCTAGTGATCTAGGCGTGCAAGGCTATAATTCCTCTGGTACGTGTTGAGAGGGCTTGAAGTAGCCAATCATAGAACATTTCAAATAACATCTGCACGCTTACATAACCAACGCTAGAGAGCGAATGAAGGAATATCGATCATTGGAATGTTGTAGAGAGAACATAAATTATATTTTGTAAGTTAGTTATAATGAAAACGACTCAAGAGTTTAATAAAATAATTGTAAATACTATAAAAATAATGATATTCATGACCTGAATTTTACTATTGTGATTTGTTTAATTACAGAACTTCAAAGTAGCATATTAATGCATTATAACTTCGAATCTGCAACTCCTTGTTCTCTTTTTCGCTGTCTTTCTTTCCATTAAGTTGCCACGCGTGTTCTTGAAAATGAGACAAAAAGCGGAAGGAAACAATACAGTTATGTTTTTTATGTTAGGACCACTGTAAGAGTGAATATAGAGTAAATTCGCGAATTCCTATTTTGAAATTGCCCGCTTGGCGTTGCTGCACGAGCACCATGCAATATGAATGGCGATGTTTCTTTCAGTATGTAGTGCACAGCGTGCCTAATGATTCCCAGCTTTACAGCAAAAATGGTGTGCCTTTCGAAAGATAAACCGAAACGAAACTGTGATTAAGTGAAGTTTATATATGAAGCTATTTCCGTATTTAAATTCACACACACATATATAACTAATACAAGCGTTTTTACATTAAAAATGGACCATTCTGAACATGTAATGCTCTTGGTAAAATTATTATTCAACTAAGCATTTTAGGTTTTATTTGAAAGCGTTTGATAACATTTGTACATATTGTTTAAAACAGTTAAAAGTATAAATAGCATTTGAAGTCAGTTCTATATCGCAAAAAGTAGGATTTAAAACACTTTATCTCATAACGTAAAAGATTTCGCTTTTCATATTAATAAAGTTATTCAGGGATGAAGACAATGATGAAAGTACAGGCTAAATCTAAGTCAGTCTGGGTGATCTTTTGGGCATGGCTGCTTTCTTGGTCTTAACCGCTGCATAGGTTGAAGTGTAAAGGGTGCTTGCAGTGTGTTGACGGAAGGTAATTTTATGTTATTTAGAGCAATGGTTACGTCAGTTTTTGATACCATGTATAGCAGGCGGTAAATAGTTATTTGAATTTTTATTCCACAATTAATTTTAACAAAATGTCCTCAGTTTACAATAATAACTATATAATTATCTACACTATTAGTGGTAAACATTTATGATCCATGAGATTAAATTATAAACTGAAAGGAAATTTTAGGGAAGGAAATGTTTCAAGCCATAATTTAGGGTAAATTCCTTTCGTTTGCCATGGGTGAGTACTAAGGAAAACCTGGTAAAACTACAGTCAGGAAGAAGCACCCTTTTAACAACCTCGGTCACCTGTGCTAGTACAGTTCTTTTGGTGCAGTTTCTCTCGTTTTGTAGCAGGCTCACAGAATTGGAGTAGTATATAAGCATAAAAGTTTTGTTTTATTTATTTATGGACGCTCTTTAACAGCTCAGGTCATCAGCGTCCCATTCTATTCAGGCCGACAAATTTTGCTCAGAGGTCTCTTCTTTCAGGCTTGAGGTTCTTTAACGTGCCGTAAATGTACGACACGGGACCCACGGCTTTACTTCCCTTCCGAAGGAAACCATTCTTGGCCGGGTGTAGCGGTAAAAAAAAAAAAGGGGGGGGGTAAAATTGTGTAATAGATGGAGAGAATGATTTTGGAAAAAGGAAGTTTGAATTGTTTTTGGACATAATCTCAGGGGTAAATAATTCCTTCCTCTCCGACGATGGTTACCGCTGTCTTACAGTTTTGTCATGGCTGTTGAGACTCTGATGCTGGATACTTTTATGGTCCTGTGACCATAGGGGAAAGAGTATATGCAGATTAATAATATTTTTCGTTATGGAAGATGGAACACAATTTATTGTTCATACACTATTATATATAAACTATTGCACTTAACTAATAATGATTGTCCACCAATACTATCGGCCGCTTTCCACTAATTGAACGGAACTAAAAAAGCCCTTACACCGATGTAGCTTCGCTGAATACTCTTGTCAAACTGGTGGCCTCAAACTTGCAAGGCTAAGTAAAATGTGGTCTGCGTGACTTTTCCATGTAGCGGATGGCTTCTTCCTTCTTTTCATTAGTCGCCAAATGTTTTTTATGGTACCTATTCCGCTTAAGAAAGGTTCAAAATAAAATATCTGTAAACATCTGGCTCCAGGACTCTTTACAAATATTGCTACAAAAGGACTACAGAAATTTCCAGGTCAGGTTTTATGACTACGGTAGCTTTCTGCGCTTTGGCAAGAAACTAACATTTTAAACACAATATTCAACACTCATAAGGAAAAAGAACATTATACATGGCTATAATGAAGTTACATAAAAGTATTGGTTACAATCAATCTAATTAAATGTGGGGATGGCAGCTCATAAATACTGCGTCACGAGTTTGAACCCGCGATCTTGGGTTTAGAAGACAAGTATGCTTACCACTACACCACCAGGACCGACAAGCTTAAAAGGAAATTGTATGTGTACATAAACGCAAATACTACAGCAGAAAACCATAAATTAAAACTAAAACTAAACAGAACAAAAGCAAAAATCACTCACCTTCAAACTAAAATGTCAATGTCGCAATATAAATTTTGTGATGGATGTTTCAAGCTAATCATTTGAATAGTGGAGCCGTGAATTTTCCTTCTCTATAGTCATGTCAGAACCGAACAAGCGTTCACGTTTTCTGTTTTACGTAGGATATGTGGAGTTAGGCCCACTCTTCGCTTCTGCATAAGTTTTAATTTGGAATTGTTTTAAATTTGGTGCCAAAATATAAATGGAAGAACTTTGGTTAGTAAAGTTTTTAAAATGAAAATGAAATGGTTTCGCGCGTTTGTTGTTCTCGACATTGTTTCATCAGACAGTAGCATCCCGAACGTGAAGGAGAAAACGAGATTTATTGGCAATATATGTGCTTTAAACAGAATCATAACGTTTTAAAAATTTAAGGTTTAATGGAGCAACATGACAATTTCCATGAAAACATATAATATTTGCTCACGTGATAAAAAATGGTACTCTAAAAATGAATTATAACCAAAATCTTGGGTTCCGTATTTTGAGTTGTCATCACGCAAGCCTAAATCTACATTTTGTGATGAAATCTACACCAGCGAAAATGTGTACTAGGAAAAAGGATGTTCATTCTTTCCTGGGCATTATATTTATAATATAACTACTCTTTTTGGTTTGGATTTATCACTATACAAATGGTTCATAAGGGACTACAGTTTTTATTAACACACCTTACATTTTGTAGCCAATACAGGAAAAAATTATATGCACATGAATTGTAAATGGCAATCAGAAAAATTTGGCACAAACATAAAATATTCCGTCTGCTATCAGACCTCATTCTTAGGTTAAAGCATAAAGCTACTTTCGCAATCAATGTGAATAAAATTTTCATCATAGTTATTATTTTTGAAATTAAGGACTTTCACCTGCCGGAAAGCTTAGCCAATCAATTTGGGCACTGAGTTCATTCTCGTCTCTCTTCTTTCTATGTGTGAGCTTTTGGAAAATTTGCCAAGTCTGTATCTAAGAGCTCAGGAAATCTACTGATTTCACAAAACCTTTGTCTAATACTCTTTGAGGCTTATCATAAATATTTAACAATGTTTTCGTGTGTAATTAAGTGTAATACGGTCGCATTCAATTGTCCTATTAGATTTAGTCTTAAGTTATATCTTTCCTCTTAGTTCTTATTGTTGCATTACTACTCCTGTGCACTTACCGTCTGCTAAACTTCTCTACTTGTTTTTTAATATTTTTAAGTTTAATGAACTGTGATCCTCTGTTAATTTCGCATTTCACGAATGCCATAGTTATATTCAAAGATAATCCAAAGTCATACTTACAGTGAGATTAGTTAATTTACTGGACGGCAGAGGATAATTGGGAGAAGTCAGTCATTAAAGCCGCATAATACATATGTAGATAACGGTTTGATTAGAGCTGAGGGTGGCTTTCTCAGCGAGTTGTGCAATCGGCTGTTTCTCGTGCTTTCATTATAGGAACTAGTGCAATAATTGTTCGTTATTTATGTCATCACATTAATATAACCATAAAGAATGGACTTTTATGTAGATATATGTGTAAAAACTGCTTTTTGAGAGAAGTAATAAGGTGATTCTCAAGAAAAAAATCCTCGCAATCGTGTTCCAGGTAGAGAAACTGTTCATCAATATGTTAAAAAGTTACGAGAGACAAGAGGTCTGAATGATAAGAAATATATTTCGAAAAGCCATGTTTTTACGAAAGAAAAGTTAGATGAAATACAGAAATTTCCTACACAGAAGCCGCCATTATATTGCTGCTGAGTGGCATTCTTTTTAACACTTCTTTTATTACAAGTTATTATTATTATTATTATTATTATTATTATTATTATTACTATTATTATTATTCTATTTCTATCAGTAACATTTCATGCTTTTAGTAAAAATATAAGTACTAAAATAAAACACTAACTTTAAGCGCTTCGATTCTATCTACCTTTTTTTTTGGTTGCAGAAGCTGCAGTATGCAGAAGCTGCACTCAGAATGTCCGTAACTCAAATAACCTCACTGTTCTAATACTGCTCGGTACAGAGTGGTATACTTGACAGCTCAGACATCATACCAGGACACTATTCCGCAAAAGTGTGGTCTAATACTTTAGTACAAATCTATGTAAAGTTCGAACTTGTAACTTTCTGTTCCAGGAAAGAAATGCAACACTTTAAATTATTAGTAAAAAGTTAGCCACATGCCTCCATAACTTGAATTAGATTAAGTTCTACTCCTTATGGATTTTTAATGTACAGAGCGGATTTTTGTCATTCCTGATAAATGGGTCTTGTATTTTCTCTCGAATATAATGATATTTAAAATACTTTATTACGCATTTATCGATATACAAGCTTAATAATACACTTTTGAGACGACGATCCCATAAGCCTACATTTAGGAGCATCAATTTCAGTCGTTGGAAGTTGCCAGAAGAGCCGAAATTCCTGATTGTTCTGAGTCGTTTATTTTATTATTTCATTTGATCATTTATTTATTTATGTTGCTTCATAATCACGTTGCTCTCATTATTAGGAAACAAACTGGGAAAGTTGTGTCAAAAGGGCTTATTTTAAACAGAATGAAGACTGAAAAGAAACATTTCCTGGCATGTAGCAAGAATCTCAAATATTTATTGACTAAGATGATGGTCTCAAATATGAATTTGAAATAGAAATCGTCAATATTGATCATAAGCTGTACTTGAATTGCACATAACCTAACTTTATCATTGTTCACAAATATTTATTTATTCTTTCTTTATACACATTCCTATTCCCATTATTATCATTTTCGCTCATATTTACCATATTTGGGTACACTTATCAAAAAATGCAAACAAGTTACCAATGCCCAACTAATACTAATACATCTGTGGAACAGAATAACGAAAATTCACTTGTACATTTGAAAGTATGGAGTTGAAAAGTACAAGCATAGCAGAAATATTTGTGGAACAGAATTTTACCAATAACTAAAAGTTACAAATCCACCATATGGAACCTGATCATATGCTGTGTTGCCAATTGTATGCTTAAACATTCCCAAAGACGATATTTTAAATATAGTCAGAAGTACTGACATTTGCGATTTTGCACCTTATACTCTTTCAAGGTAAATCTGTGTTTTGGTTTTATAGCTCACCCGATTGGGATGGATATTAGATCCCTTTTTCTTCGACTGAAGATACTGTTTTGATTGTAGCTTTTGATTTCAGATGAAAAATGCCAGGATGAAAAGCTTGGGATTGAGGTTAGCCAGCGAGTACAGAACTTACTGCTATATCTATCGTACTACAACTACATACAGGTGCATACAACTTTTACAGATAACATCCCAATATTGACCTACAGCGAAACAGCCCTGAAAGAAATAACCACCTGTGGTAAAGAAAAAAAAGAGTGACCTTTTAAAGAGCAAATATATATTTGTAGATAATTAAAAATTTAGTACAATAAAGCTATGATCTTGAACACGTTTTTATTTTATTTCACCATTTATATATGAAGTTTTCAGTTTGAAGATTTAAGTTTTCACTTAAAATCTATTTCCGATCAGCAAACGTTTTCAGCGAGTCGTAGCGTATATTACTGGGGCCCAGCAGGTCTTTTTCATTTCACCGTAGCGTATATCAAGTAAATTTCAATAGTACAGCTCTTTACCACTACACAAATAGATATGGTTTTGCAATACCTGTGATGTCACTTTGTCACTTTATGTTACGTGAAGACGTTACAGTTCAAGGTTCCAATGTTTTCTTATACTCATTTGTGGAATAATTTTATTATTAATATTAATTTTTGTGTACAGATGTAAATCAAGAATTGAAAATATTTTAATTGCAGCATCATAACATTTTTGGCACTACAATACTTGTTTTGCCAAGTTAAGTATTGCAATATTGCAACAGATTCCCCCCCCCCGCCCATTTTTTCACAAACAGCTATTTTTACTTCTCAATGTGTGCTTTCGGTTTACAAAATGTATGAAAATATTTTTTTCGTTCAAACACTTCATCTATTTTGCACAATATAACTTCTGTTTAGCAAAATTAAATATCGTAACAGATTCTGTTTCATTCAAATTCGCTAACAGGTATATTTTATTTCTCAATATATGTTACCATTTGCAAAATGAGTGAAATATTTTTATTGCAAGTTAAGATGCTTTTTGAACTATATAACTTCTCTTTGCAAAGTTAAATTTGTAAATTAATTTTCTTTTTTTTTGTTTTCAAAGTTAACATCTTGATCTGAAATTAATTTTTATAATAGTAATTCATAGTGTAAAAATATGTATAATTGCAATATAATATATTTTTTGCACAACTTAACATCTTTTGGGAAATTTAAATATTGCAAGCGATTCTGTTTAATATTTTCGCAAACGTACACATTTTACTTAAGTTCAGTGCGTCCTGGAGTGTATTGTAGGGTCACAACAGCTCTTTTGCAGTTCCCTGTGGTGTATGTCATGTTAATTTCAATGGGGCAGAGCCATTCCATCACTTTATGTATTGTGGAGACGTTATAGTTCAAAGTTCTAACGTTTTATTTTGCATATTTGAGTAAAATATCACTAAAATAGGATAAAAATGCAAACTTTCATTAAATACTTTATTGTGGTAGTCCCCATCTATAATTAGAGCTGTACGTAGACTCCAAAATAATTAAATATACTTTAAGACAGATATTGAACTGGAGTACTTCAGGGTAAAATGTTTTCGTGTTTTGTTTCACTTCGCAAACAAATAAGAGTATGTGTCACATCTGATGTCAGTTTATGCAAGTGAAAACCACAGTTCTAAGTTCCAATGTTTTCTTATGTCCAAGAATTTTTCATATTTTTCTACAGACAACTATGTTGCTCGTAGTTTGTTCATTTTAAATTCAAGAATTGAAAATTTGTCGTGCTGTGAGATGCAAAAAGTTTTTTGTTTAAGAGGTAAATTACGGTTTCATTACTTTATTATAATAGTAAATGTATGGTTAATTTATATTAGGTACTACTTTTAGTCTAATTAGAATTATTTATGATAAAATATACCTAATGTGAGAACTATTTCTAATGGCGCGTACGTTTTCATAAACGCAAGATGTCCGTGAAGAATATTTCGATGTCACGTTGGGGACATTAATACCTTGCTGGTTGGGATGATATTCAAGTTTTCAGTTGTTTTAGTTTAAAGATAAAATTATAATGCCAAGTACTAAGTTTTCGGAATATCCATATTGGATGCAGCTCCTGTTAGTAAACTTCTAAATGAAATTTATACGAACTATCAGATTGTGAATAAGTTTGTACAAAATCGCGATAATTAGGAGGTTGTGGGCGGTTACTCTTCAGAATTAAGAAAGATAGATATTACTGAATGTAATCGTGGGGAAAAAATTGGCACTCAGACTATAGGTGAAACCTTAGCAGCATTTCAAGTTGATTATGAAGAAACAACACAGGGCAAACATTCAAAGAAAGCTAGCAACTTGTCAAAAGCAATTGAATTTTTTGAAGAGTCCTTAAATGCGAGTGAGGTGAATTAAGGCATTTAATACAATATTGACAAAAATAGTGAAAACAACTGGTTGGACATAAATTATTTATAGCTGGCTGCTACAGAAAAAGCCATGCAAAGTCTTCTGGTTATAAATATCTTTATTTACAACCTGATAAGTTTGAAGAAGAAATGAACAAACTGTTTAAGAAAATTAAAGGTGATCTCCGAACAACATATCTGGTATGAAATCGCAGCTCGTTTTTTTGTTATTTCCTTTATATATACCCATTTTAAAATGGAAATGGGCGTATTGCAAGACTTCTAATATCAGCTATTTTATGTAAATATAGTTTAATACCCGTATCATTTATTCATCGGCAATGTAGTGTTTATTTGAATTTTTTAGTTGAAGTGCATACAAGTGAAAGTTATGAACTTTCGCATTCTGTAATTATTGAGAGCGCACACTGTATTTTGAATCGTTACATTCAAGCCTTGTGCATTGGAGAATGTTCATATAGCTGTAAGTTTTATTGTATCTGAAGCAATATTTGAAAAACGTATAAGTCTATATAAAATTAGAGACAAATTTTTAAACTTTTCTTTTTTGCTAAGTTAGTTTCGATTTTTTCCAAAAAAAATCGTGTGTATTTTATTGTCAACATGTAATTCAGTTTCTATTAAATTAACAAGTAATTACAAACTTTACCATATTGCTTGCAGCATAGCTTCTATTCTTAACAATACATATTATTATTTTTATATTACAACTCCATCACTACAAATACCTAAGTGAGAATTGTTTTACTCTTTTTGTGTAATTTATAGTTTGTAATTATTTGCATATATTAAACACATAAAATTGTACCGGAATATTAGGTTGAATTATCCTGATAATTTTCATCTAGTATCTAGTATTTCATCAGTGTGACAAACCAGTGAATTTGTACGTGGACTCTAAAATAATTCAACAAAACTTTTAGATTGCTGTTGAACTGTTGTACTTTAGGAGTGAGATACTTTTATAACGGTGAGGTGGTTGAAGATGATAGGAATAATAATAGGGCACAATATAAGACTATTATAAGTTATACATAAGTATATTTTTATAAATGGAGCAATATAAATGAGAATTCAGCACAATATACAGAATCACTTTATTATCTGTTATTCGCGGTTACAATTAGAATCTCGCAATGAGCATGGTTTTCCATAGTGCGCATTCGCAATCAAGTTTTCGCCCAGTCAATTGTCTAACGCCTGAAGGCATTAACGGTGTGAAGGGGCATTGCAAAATCCATTAGCAGGTGAAGGGGGAATCTGTTAAGCCGCTTAACTCATCCAATTGAAAATAATTTATTAGGAATTCCTTTAAAATGTATGTATACGGAACAAACAAGACTCCGACAAGTCAAGCGGGATAATGGTAAAAGGTGGACATTGCAAAAAGACCGTTAGTGCTTGGTATGGTGCAGGGGTAAGGCAGGCTTTAAGCACGATTATGGTATATTATGAAAAATCTGCAATGCAGAGTTGCTTTTTATTCTTCAAAAGGTAATCTTTTTTGTTCGCTACATAACATCACTTCTGCAGAATATAACTTCTGCTTCTTCTTCTTTTGCAAAGTTAAATAGTTTTTTGTCTCTAGTATTGTGCTTATTAAAAGTTAATCGCAGATTGAAAATATTTTTGAATGAAACAAACCTCTTTTTACAAAGTTAAGCGGGCTTTTTGTTGCTAATATTTGTTTTTGGTTTTATTAAAATCCAATCGCAGAGTGAAAATATCTTTTTTGGGCGAAATATGTCCTCTTTTAGCAAAGCTAAACAGTGTATATATATATATATATATATATATATATATATATATATATGTGTGTGTGTGTGTGTGTGTGTGTGTGCGCGCGTGTGCGTACGTGTGTGTGTGAATTCTGCTTCCTATACCTCCAACTTACGAGTTTGTTGATAAAGGACACTATTGCAGCATTACAGCACAATTGCAGCGGGCAAGTGATGAACTTACCGGCATCAAGCGGTCGCGTATCATGTGGATTTCTGCTTCGGATTGCTTCCCAATTATCGTCAGGGGTTTAGTGGATCTCATTCCAAAGCTCCCTAACTTGGAAACATACCTAATCAGGTACCGGGAATTAAACCCGGGTTTCCCGGCCAGCAGCCAGTTACTCTAATCACTAGACCAAGGAGGCGGTCATCACCCCTAAACTCGATATAATATTTTTTTTTTTGTACTTGAAATTAGCATGAGTGTAAGAGGTATATGTTGATAGGTTAATGAGAGAGTTTTAGCACAAATCCAGTTATTGTGGCCGGATTTAAAAGTAAGGAAGAAATAAAAACGTCGTCTCTTCCTTACCATTGAGATGACTGCTGAAGTCAAGTTTCAACTGCGAACTTGACCAACTTGGTACCTATTGAACTCCAGGTTCAATAGGTACCAATTTTAAAAGAAATTCTCCGCGACATGGAGATGCAGTAACGCATGTTGATAAAACACGACTCAACCAAATTTATGTAACTATTTAAGCGGGAATGTGTATGGAAATTTTTGGCGTTATCCTTCACCATTTTCCAGTAAATTGTCCCATTTTAACCATCAATTTCCAAGATTTCCACTGATGTTATTAAACTGTTCAAAATTCATGTTGGTTTAATAAATTAAATCTTTAATTATACTTTTTGTGTCCATTTTTCCCGGATACTAAACCTAACTATTTCATAGTGATTCCTATCACAAATAAATGAAAAGTAGGACATGGTTGGTGTTTACTTTTATCAGTCAACTCTCGTTTGTTTTGCTCTTTGGCGATACACTCTTGCTATGTCATTTCTATAGCTGTAGTTAAACGTATCGGGTAATATTAAATACGAGTATTTGTCCTTAATATAAAAGTTGCTTATTATTCCTAAAAGAATAATGCCTTGGTTTCAGCATGTGGCATCATTGTAAATGTGTGTTCCCAAATTTCCATAAACGCATTGCCTTCGCGGGAAACATTTCGTAAAAAGTTCTTTCTCTTCATTCGTTAACTTAAAACAAAGCAAGATCTATCCCAAGCCACAACATACACTGTACTGCAGCCAATGTCTAAACGGTGTAACGTTATATGTAAATAACCCCTGTTTGAAGGCAAGGCTATACCATTGACCTTTGCGGGTTGGAGTGTTGTCGATTTAAAACTCGGTAACAACGCAGTTTACTGTGGAGAGACGTCCCTTATGCATTGTGCAACCTTTCCACCAGTACATCAGGAACAAGGTTTTGCTCATTTCAATAATTTTCTTTTGTGTTTTCCAACTACTGGATTGCATTAGCTTGACTATTATATGTGTAAATTAAATTTGACTTTTGGAGAATGTCCTCATACTTTGCGCGGTATCTCAAAAACCTTCGAAAGTTCTTGTAATTCTACATCTATAATTTTTCCATATACGTGTAAATTAAATTACATTAAATATGATAAACAATAGTTGTGTTTTCAACACTGACTTGAAATGCATTGTTTGACTGACTTTAATTTCTTTCATATATGTTTGTTCGACACATGTTATCGTATCTGTGAAATATTTTAATCTATAAGCAATAGATATTCAGGTGAAACCGATAATAACTGTGGTGACAATAGTGCACTGCATTGGGAAGAGGTTTCCTCCCCTTCAAATAAGCGCTTTACCTGTCACTATGGCCTGTGTGAATGCTGGCAGCTGTTTTATTATATAGTTATTGTTAGGCAGTATAAACATAGTCAACATTACCACTAAATGATAATATAAAAGGTTGTAAAACGACTGTAATAGTTGAAAACCTTTAGTGTAGGCATCAAACAGTTACTTAGAAAGTACAGATGTGCTAAAAAAGTTGTTAGTTATCACAGTACAAAATATGCGTTTTATGTATAAAATTCGCAAAATAATTTCTAATAAAACTTATGGGAACTTTAAGTCACGATGAACTATACTTTTTCATTAAACGAGGGGATATTCATTTTCTCATTAATTTTTAATAAATAAAATAGCCTTAAATCCAACGTCTAATTCTTTGATATTAAAAAGTGTGTATATTCTTCAACTCTACTTTTTTCTTCTGCTCCCTTTTTATCCTATTCTAAGCAGTTTATTGATGTTATAATCAGAATCTTCCACCTTTTTAATAGCGTTTAACGCCCGTTTTTACTACTGGAAGTCACAGGCGGTGGGATGCTGATGATACATGAGATGAAATGATAAATTGGGAAAGGACTGTTCTTTTTCAGGAAGGAATTGTTCCAGGAATAAATTTAAGATATATTCCCGGCATTTGCCATCTATGAGGACTGAGGTAAATCTGGAAAAATAAAATAACCGTTTTTATGCAGATTTTAATGTAGCAGCCCCACGCTGGGCACCAAAATTTGAAACATTTTAAGGTTGAGCTTCACTTATTGTGACCCCACGTTGGGCGACCAACTTGAAATGTTGTGTGAGTGGTATATGTGTCGAGTTACACGTTAAGGTATACAATTTGAAGCGTTAATTTTTAATAAAGATGATTGCGGTTATCTACGTTTCATCGGCGAACCGTTTTCAGGGCACTTCCGCTTATTTCTGCTAACTTTAGGAGTAAGTTCGAAGATTGAAAGGAACTTATAAATAAAACACGGCTGAATGAAGTAAACCAGATAATTGTTCCCCTTTCAAACTTCTCACTGACGTACTAATGGTACGTGCAGGATGGAAGCAATCTTGACCTTCGGAACACTGTTCTTTTCTTCACACTTCCACTTTCATTGAGGAAAATCTATCTCTCGACACTATTATTTATCTTCTGTTGCCAATAAAATGAGCGAGGCGGTCAAACTACTGACCAGAGTTGCAATGATATATAGCCATGGTGTGATACTGCCTTTTAAGATATTCTAGGATTAATTCACTTTGTCGGAACTTTACAACCAGTTTGTGAACTACACATTAACTCGCTTCTTCAATTCCTTTCTACGATCCATGTCGTCACTTGCATTGCCTACGGTTGTTAATCTCCGCGTTATTAACGGAATGCCGCGAACTATCTCCAAACGCCGATTGAGCGCGCACTACATGATTGAGTCTGTTGAATGATGAACGATTATTGGAGAATGAGTACCGAATGTCAAAAGAAGAAGAACCCGACTCAGAATCAGAATGACTTGAGAAGCCCAGAGCATCTCTTTTGAAGCAGTGTTTGGGGTGAAGGGAATTATTATAATAGTTTGCTTTTAGTTGCCCCACATTGTGGACGCCGTTTGAAACGGTAATAATTGGGATGTATTATTTAAACCTACGCTGTTTCTCGATTAATTAATTTGGATGTTGATAAAATCGATAGTTTAAAGTGATAAAATGGGAAAGTTTAAATTCTGAGAACGAGAAGGAAGAATCTAATCGATCTTTGGCTCCGATCTGGGGGAGTACAGGGGATGCTGAAGTTAATATGGTTTGAATTTAGAAAGAATTCTGAAGTTTAAGATTTGAAGACTTGCTTCCTGAGGTTTATTTTTGTTTATAGTTTTATTTTTGTTAATAACTTTAATTGTGACTTTTTGTAGATTGAATTTGATTTGATTTCTTCTTCTTCTTCTTCTTCTTCTTCTTCTTCTCCTCCTCTTTTCTTGCTCCTTTACTGGTGTGACGAGTTGATTCTCTTCAGTGCTTCGGCTGTTGAAATGACACTAGTGCATTTTTTAAACGTTAGACGTTTCTCATGAGAAAGGGTTGAAAAGGGTCCTTCACTTCAAAAGACAGTGTTCGTGAAGTCCACTACATGGTTTTATTCTCAATCAATTACACCCAGGGGCCAAAGATTAATTATCTATCTTTGTGAACAGGAGTATTGAATGTTGTAAAGGCAAAGCAATGTTTAGTTCATAGTTCGAATAGAACTGAGTTAGCTGATACTAATGTGAGCACTTAAATTTGTAACTGTTACAATTTCGGCAATATGACACTGTTTTCAGTCAGGAATAACGCTGACGTTACCAGTCGGCTGCAGTTTTGAAACTTAAATTCTTATACGCGATAAAGCAGCGTATACGTAATGATTTACAATACTTATGCTTTTACACAACATCGTTGCCAAACACTTAAGATATACTCCTGACACTCAGTTCTTAACATATGCAAACACTCTTAAACCACTTTAGTAATACTCTTTGAGAAACGGACTATAACTCGTGACGAACTTATCTAAACTGAAGCGAAACACTAGTCCCAATAGAGATGACAAACTGGTCTCAACTGAGGCAAAGAAAACTCGTCTGAACTGAGGCGAAAAAAAAAAAAACGTAGCGGGCTTCAATTCTCCACTGATTTTGTTCAGGTCGGTGTACACGACGCGTTTGGAGTCTTAGATCTGAGTAATTTGAGCGTTGTTATTGATCTTCCGCGTTTTTCATGGTTCGATGATACAGACACATGCGTGTTTCAGAACTTTCCTCATTGGTGGGTCAGCTCGCGTCGGTCTTGTCTTGGGAAAGAAGCTAGAGGGGTGAGCTTTTAAGATCAAGGCTTTGACCTATTTGGGAATAAATTATTTCGCTTCGTGACCTCGACTTAAAAAAATTCCTCGATTTGTTTATTTGTTACAGAAACCAGATTGCGTGTTTCCTGTTAGGAGCAATCAAGGTCACCTGGATAACATAATATAAGAAGCGGTATACATTATTTATAGGAGGAGAGGTTCTTTGGGTCCCTTTCCTTTAATGCATATCTTTTAAGGAAAGGTCTGGCAGAGTTTTATTACTGGCGTGGTCGTAAAATTCCCAATTCTAAGCAGAATACCATTTCCGCTCTTTCCCTGCCAAACAATTTCCAAGCATCTTCAACCAAAGAAAAAAACATGAGTCGAAAATACAAAATTATGAGATGCTTGAGAAAAATATATATTACTTAGGGCATTAAAATCTGAAAGTAACATTTATCATAAATATTGTATGCATATACTGAAGTTCTGCTCATACTGAAATACAAATAAGGCATTTGTAATTGCCTGGGGTCTCATAAACCGGGAAACCCCGTTTCACTTTATATATAAGTCTTGTTTGTTGGACACATGTGAACAGGGATTTTCACAAGAGAGGAATTAGCTTCTCAGTTCTTTTTAAATCTTGCCATACCGTTGGTTCCTTTGAATATAGTTCGTATTTTCAAACTTCAAATTCCGGGAACTGGGACCGTCTAAAGTCAACCATCTTTAGCAGAAGTTTCTAGAATCCTTTAAACCTATTTACCGCGTGACTTCTTCGTCGTTTCTTTGAGTGGTGTAAAGTTGTGCAATAAGAGCTATTTCTCAGATTAATTTTACAATATTAATATAAAATATAGCATTATGTACAACACAGATATGTGGAATACCACGCTTGCATTTCAAATTAATTCATTGACTGCTCACCATTAGTCATAAACAATCATCTTCCTATTATACACTATTTCCTTTTATAATCAACTAAACAATTATAATATGACATAATCAATGTACCTTAAATTTATAACTAACTGAGCCTCATATAAATACCCTTTTAATATTCTAACTTTATGCATGGTGACTCCACCTCCTTTTTCCGCTTGCGGCGGCTGCACTTTCCCAATAGCAACCGCCCTCTTTCGGCTCATTACTCAAAACATCTCACTGTAAATAGTTTACATACTTTTTTTTTCAAAATACTTAGACATTTAAAGATCAAGTTGAGTTTATACTACTCCCATCATATTGACACAATTTTATTCCAATATCTTATTTTTTAAAACGAATAATGATAATATTAATAGTAAGTGTAGTGAAGGCACGCACAAATAGTAGTTATAACTTGCCAACTGAACATGACCGCATACTTGTATTGGCAAAAATTAATTGGACTATTTTGATTGCATTACAGAATATGAAACAGTGAATTTACGAACATTGTGATTCTCAGAGTGAAATAAAATCATCTAATTCTACTTTGAATGAATTATAACGGATTAGTGTACATTATGAACCACGTAACTAGGTACCATTGTGATATTCGATTGAGTTATCAGTTTGCATATTTGGGAAATATGTTTTTAGCTTTTCGCCTACGTTCGCCAACCTGCCAAAGCAGAACTACGTCTATAACGCTTACGATTTCTTTTGAAATTAGAGTTTTAATATTCGTTTGGCATACGTTTTCCCAACTAAGACATTTTCGCAGAAACCTCGTACTTTTATGAAAAGCGTAGTAAAAATGATTTATCAGCAAATGACACCTTCTATCCTAATGTATCAGACACTTCTCCCTCGTGACAAGAAATCACGACGGTTTGTCACGATAAATATCACGAACCTTGTTTTTCTAAAACGTATAGATTATGTGCAAATTTTACCATATATAAATACGTTTGCTACTCATATAGGGTTCCAGTAGAACTGTAAAATCACCATGTCTGTGTTGTTGAATCTTGTACTTCTTTCCGTCCTCGGAGTTTTACAGGTGAGAGCATTAATGCTGATTAAAATATTCTTCATACTGCGAGGAAAACTTTTAACGTTTAATAATTATGTTTCTTACACTCTAATTTTTTCACGGCTAAGCATTGAACAATTTTAAAGCGCTAAGTATAAAAGCATTATTTAAGTGAAACTATCACTTCGGATGTCCATGATCGCATTTGAGCAAATCCTCGAGGCCTTTGTTAGCGGCTGCCTTGCTCTTGTAGTAGTTTCTCTTGTCTTCAACATGTGTTAGCTTCCATTCCCTTTATAGCACAAATGTAACAACAATGTTACATTTGCTGATTTATCATAGTCAAAAACCGCAAAATTAGGTCCAGCTATTAAAAGTACATTCATCGTTCTAGATATTTGATTCTAAACAAATCAAATTATGTCGAGAATAACTTCAATGCTCATGACCAGTTCGTCAATGTTGTTTCAATGATGAACTGTGATACATTGATCACTTCTTAAATACTTCGTTTTAGAATGCATTCGTGATGTTAACGTGCACTTGTAACGAGTAAATATGAGTTAAAAATTACACATCTATTACATTATCATTAATGTATTGTTGTAAAAATATATTTACTGGGCTTGCACTGCTGATAATAAAGATATGACTTTTCAGAAAATAAATATGAACATTATGTACAAAACAAGTAGCAATTGTAATATTAACGCATGAAAGTGTTATTTTCTTTACCAACAAAAAAAAAAAAAAAAAAAGAAAGAAAGAAAGAAAGAAAGAAAAAGAAATAAAGAAAAACAGAGATGAAGATAAAAGTAGTAGTAGTAGTAGTAGTAGTAGTAGTAGTAGTAGTAGTAGTAGTAGTAGTAGTAGTAGTAGTAATAATAATAATAATAATAATAATAATAACAATACCCTATAAAGTTTAACGGTGATTAGCATTCAATGCAGCAGTAATACACAATATCCCAATTTAGCAATAATCACATAATTAAGAGAAATGGTAAGTATCTATGCAGAGAAAGTTATGTGCTCATTAATTAAACACTTCTTGACTTAATACAAAATTAAAACGAATTCAGTGAAAAAATTACTACTACTACTACTACTACTACTATTACTACTACTACTATTACTACTACTACTACTACTACTGCTACTACTACTACTATTACTATTACTATTACTACTACTACTACTACTACTACCACTACTACTACTACTACTACTATTACTACTACTACTATTATTACTACTACTATTACTACTACTACTACTACTACTACTACTACTATTACTACTACTATTACTACTACTATTACTACTACTACTATTATTACTACTATTACTACTACTACTACTACTACTACTACTACTACTACTACTACTATTACTACTACTACTACTACTATTATTACTACTACTATTACTACTACTACTACTACTACTACTATTACTACTACTATTACTACTACTACTACTACTACTACTACTACTATTATTACTACTACTATTACTACTACTACTACTACTATTACTACTACTATTACTACTACTATTACTACTACTATTACTACTACTACTACTATTATTACTACTACTATTACTACTACTACTACTACTACTACTACTACTACTACTACTACTACTATTACTACTACTACTATTATTACTACTACTATTACTACTACTACTACTACTATTACTACTACTACTATTATTACTACTACTATTACTACTACTACTACTACTACTATTGCTACTACTACTATTACTACTACTACTATTATTACTACTACTATTACTACTGCTACTACTACTACTATTACTATTACTACTACTACTACTATTGCTACTACTACTATTACTACTACTACTACTACTACTACTACTACTACTATTATTACTACTACTATTACTACTACTACTACTACTACTACTACTACTATTACTACTACTATTGCTACTACTACTATTACTACTACTACTACTACTACTACTACTACTACTACTACTACTACTACTACCTTTACTCTCGCCACCATTACGCGACAGCCCTGGAAGGCCCAAGGCAGGCCATTACGATTACTGCACTCCCTGCAACCTCATTGACAGAGAGCAGTACTTTATGATCAGCACACCAGCAGATCTCCAACCGTCATCGTTCGGATTACTAGATCGAAAGTAACGCTACCTCTGCATCAGGAAACGCCTCAATTGTTCTCACGAGGCTGGGTGAAGCTCTCTCTGAGTAGTATTACTATCATCAAAATAACACTCAAATTTTCATGAATGTGTACTATGCTATGTCTACCGGCACCATTTCTTTATTAATATTAATTCTAACATGAACACTACTGTCATTGCAAACCTCTCTACCATTATTACTACTGCATTGCGATCAGTGATGCTTTCACCTGCGGCGACCGGCTAAACTGCAAACGAGCGGCGCTCTTGCCCATAGGCAAAACACTCCGGGAGTCATATAAAACACTGTTTTATGACTCCTCACAGAAGCAGTTCAATTGGGTAATGATGATTGATGAGAATGACCAGAGTATATTACACTATACCCAAATACATAACGCAGATATGAAACTTTGCTGTAGCATTGTAAAAGTTTATCCCAAGTTGATTGTCTAATTAAGAGGTAAAGAATTATTTTGCAGTAATGTTTAGCGTTTATAATGTCATACAGAATATGACCGAACACCATTTTTTGAAAAGTCGCAAACCCGCTAGGGCCGTACATCTGGCTTAGCATTTTACCAGATTTTCCTATGTCATCATCATTATTAAATGCCGGGGATGTATTCTAATTTTAGGCAGAGCGCTTACTTCCTCCCTCAAAAATAATTTCATTTCAACAATTTTATCTATGACCACCGCCTGAATTGGCTTAGCAATAAAAAGTGGGCATTAAACACCATTTCCACAAAATGTTTTTATTCCGAGTCATTTTTTGTGTATTTTAAGGCTTTATATAAAGAAGGCATAATGGTGAAATACCATTGGGTGAAGTGTATCGAGTTGAACGAGATTAAGTTGAGAAATAAATTTATGTAAGGCAAATTAATTTTTTTTCGCTTTTTTATGTACCTTGTATGTCAAACAATCCTCATAGTCCCGGCCAGGACCGATGGATTTTTTCGAGCGTAAAAATCCTAAGTATGGCTTCCTTCGGAAGGGAAGTAAAGCCGTGAGTCCCGTGTCATACATTTACGGCACGAAAAAGATCCTCAAGCCTGAAAGAGAGGCCTCTGAGCAAAATTTGTCGGCCGTTTCACGCCCTGAGTTGAATGGGACGCTGATGACCTGAGATGTTAAAGAGCGTCCATAAATAAATGAATAAAAAAAAAACGCTGCCAAATCATCAAAGATTGTTTTTATCCCATAGAAGTTGTAATGAAGTTAGTAGCCAATTCTCCATAGCTTAATAATATGGAGAGTTAAAGAATGTAGGAAGTAATCGTGCGTTTAGGCAGTGGAGAAAAGTGTTCATTTGTAGGATATTAAGAGAAGGTGTTCTTATTTTTTATAAGTTAATGTCCTGACTTGACTTTGGCTCTAAAAATTTATCAATAACAAATATTAATACTATGGAATTGCTGGAATATAAATATAGAATTGCTACCTGTACTTCCAGTCAAAATACATGCTCTAAATGTGATTGTTATTTGTTTTATTTACGGACACTCTTAACATCTCAGGTCATCAGCGTCCCATTCTATGCAGGCGTGAAACGGCCGACAAATTTTGCTCAGAGGCCTCTTTTTTCACGTTTGAGGTTCTTTATTGTGCCGTAAATGTACGACACGGGACCCACGGCTTTACTTCCCTTCCGAAGGAAGCCATACTTAGGATTTTTACGCCCAAAAATATCCATCGATTCTAGCCGGGTTTGAACCCGCGATTATGGGTTTAGAAGGTAAGTATGGTTACCACTACACCACCACCAGGACCGACACTCTAAATGTGCACTCTACAATGCAAATATCTATTATATTTATCCTTTAGTTTTTCAAATAGTTCAGTAATTGTATCCTGTAAAATAGAAGCAATACATGTCCGATGTTCTTTACCAGATGAAATATACAAGATCAAGTAATGACATTGCTTCAAAATGTTCCATATGTCACTTCTTTAAACTGAAACCGTTGGTTCATAAAAAGTACATTTCCAGGCCGACAAAATTGACTCGGCAACCACTCCATATCATACCTCATTGATGAGTAAAAGTCCTCATGATGTCCTTTAATAACGTAGGTTCCAATGAGTAAATGGCCAGAAATGAAGCACCAAATTTTAAACTTTTTGAGAATGTAGAGGACGTTTAACAACCTCAGTAGGACTTTCAAAGTAGCAGTCGAATTGTTTGTTTATATAACGGTCGAGCATCAGACCGCATTCATTAGAAAACCAGATTTTGGAGAGAAAGTGCTAATCTTATACACATTTGTCAGAGTGCAAGGATAGAACATGTGTCTTTAAATCTTATTCCAATCTCATAAAGAGTGGCAGACTTGTATACGTTAAGAAAACTCTCCCAATTTATTAACAAATATTTGAACTGACATGCTTTTCTCTTTCGCAAAATGTCACTGATTTTTTGTTGGTGACCTCAGGAGTTTTCCGAACACACTTTCCTTACCCATAAATGAGCGTATTCTTCCGGAGTACTGATAACTTCATAAAAGTTTTCTTACTCACAATAACACTAATTTCTGAGTTGGAGAGGGTTGTGGAACTCTTCTTGGAGAAGTTCAGACACACCCTTCACACTGGATCCGCCAGCACGGTCAATTCCGCATGAGCAAAAATATTCTACAAAATATGCCTTTCATGAATAGCTAGAGGCATTTTGTATCATCGAACAACATATCCAGTCTCTTAAAGCAGCAAGCTCACACTGTAGGTTCTTCACCTGCTTTCCCACCAATATTCCGCTGTACTGGTCGTATTATCCTTTAGATCAGAGTTTCTCTATGAACACAAAGTGGTTCCTAAGGTTCGCTTTTGTAATATAAATTTAATGTATTTAGTAAATCGAACATAAGTTCAAGAAAGATAGGGGAAAGACTAAAATCATGAAACATTTTGTTGAACGCTTTTTGCGATTTGGCATTACTTGAAAATATATACGAGGCGTGATCAATGAAACCCATGTGACTCCATTTACTAATACTTACTAATATAATAAATTACAGCTAAAGGCAAACAGAAGCAACAATATTTAAGGAATAAAGACGAGGCACTGTCTTAACCTCCGACACTCCGCACCGCAGTCTTCAATACAACATCGTTGTGAAGTGTTTGCCCTGTAGGAATTTCGTGAGAGGTACGACAAATGAAAGTCGCAAGGTAATAAGAACTGTATGAGAAAGTCATTGTCTTCGTTCTCATACTGTACAGATCTTGCAAGCACAGACCCATGTCCTGTTTCTTAAGCATTTCAGTCGAACAGAATTTTCTATTCAATTTCTCCTTCACATGGCTTGGAAAATGGGCAGTTTGCTGAAGTGTTGTCCGAAACATGTTTGCCCAAATGCGAGAATGCTACAGGTTGTATCCAGTAATGTGTAATCTCCGACAGCCAGACAGTTATGGACATACTTATTATCTGTAATAATTTATATTTTACGATCGAAAAATATTTAAAATGTAATTGTGGAAATATTATAATCAAACAGCTTAAATTTCTGAATATATCTGTACATGTACAGGGCGATTCTATAGTACATCCTTTGTTTCAGGGTCGATAGAACAGCAAGCATGACAGAGAGCAAAAACGTTTATATCAATGGATAGGATATCTCTCTAAGTTTGATATATACCTTACAGGCGTTCCATGTGTCATCAGTTGGTGACACGACCGATATCAATCAGAAGTCTAATTCTTGCCACACACAACATCTGGTGGTCGGTACCAGCGACTGCATACATGATATTCCTTCGGAGCAGTGATAAATCTTGAGGCAAAAGTGCAAGAACATACGAGCTTTGACATATTCCCATAAAAAAACCTGGATTTAGGTCAGGTGACCATGGAGGCCACAGAAGATGAGGAATCTCCTCGAGCATATGTCCAATTCCATGACGAGGAATTTCAGCATCGAGGGCGTCATAATGTAAATGAGAGGGAACCCCATCTTGCTGATAAATAAAGTCTATCTGCATGTAATTGTGGCATTAGCTACTGTTGAAACATGTCCAGGTACACAGAACCGATACCAGTTTTCTGCTCAAAGAAAAATGGGCGGCACACTTTTGACGATTAGCAGCACAAAACACAAGGACTTTACGGGAATCACAGACATGTTTGTGACGGTTCACTTTGTCGGTCACTGAAACATGGCTTTGTCCGTAAAAATAATTTTCTCAATAAAGTCGTCTTCTTCTAGCCGCTCTTGAAAATCAACACAGAATTGAAGACAACGATTCTTGGAACTCGGCAACTGAAATAGCTCTATCCGTATGGTTTCACTTTAAGTCCTTGACGTAAAATACGCCAGACTGTTGGCTGCGAAATCTGCAATTCCTGACTCGCGCGACGTGTCTACTTTTCAGCACTCCTGACAAATGCTTCTCACACACGCCCAATGGTCTCAACCGACACTCTTGGTCGGCCTGTTCGTTGTCCATCAAACAAGCAGCCAGTCGCTTCAAATCTTTTGCATCATGATTGATTTGTTTCGGCTGTAGGTAGTTCTTGTTCCTGCTTCGTACGTTATCGTCGTTGTACCGTAAACAATGGACTCACGTTTAGCGAATTGTAACACGCAGAAAGCTTCATGCGCACCAAAGAACCCAATGTTTTCTCTATGAATCTCTCCAGTGGCTAAATCTATAACTACATCATGGTGTCTGTTACGAATGCAAACTTAGAGAGATATTCTTTCATTGATACAGCATTTCCGCTATGTCTGTCATAGATTCTGTCCATCGACATAGAAACTAGGGAGAGCTTCAGATTCACTGTATATATGGTTTATAAGTTGAGAAATTAGGGGATAATCGTCGTTAATTTACTCTGAATTCTCGCTATTCAATAGTAAACTAAATACAAGTTTAGCGAAACGTATGATATAATGAACTTTCAAGATTAATATATAAACAAATCAGTCAGCAGTACGAAAGAGTTTAGATAACTGTGTGTGCGTGTTTGTGTTCTCCTGTGCATAAAGTCTCAAGAGTCTAGTACAAAGCGAAGAATTGTGCAGTCCAAAATGGAAAAATATAACGAGTATCTTGTTCCGAGTATAGAGCAAGTGTCGATTTCTCAGACAGGCAAGTGTTAATCCTGGTGTTTTAGATGTAACCATAGTTGCCTCATAGACCAAGATCGCGGATTCAAGCACAGCCAGGATCGGTGGATTTTTCGGTATATAAATCTTAAGTATGGTTTTCTTAGGAAGGGAAATGAAACTAGGACTCCCATATCGTGGATTTACTGCACTTAAAAGAACCTCAAGCCTGAAAGAAGGGCGCTTGAACAAATTTATCTGCCGATTCACATCCTTAATTGAATGGGACGCTAATGACCAAAAATGATAAAGGGCGTCCTTAAATAATATTTTACTAATACTACAAATAATAATAGTAACAATAAACACTCAAGAATTAGTCAAAGAGGCTTGTTAGTTAAATCTGCACACACCCACTTAGTTTGGAAACGCTGTTACGCACAGGATTTCGCTCGCCTTCGTATGCCGTTAAGTTTTATGTCTAGTATAATAATTGTTTTATGTATGTTTATCATTAAACGATTTTACAGGTATCCTGTGCCGAGATAAACAAATCAGTGGAGATTACGACTGTAATAAATGAAGTGAAATGTGGCGAGAAGCTCAAATCTTTATTTGGGAATATTCCTTCTTATCTAACAACCTTAAAGGGAGATCTAGACTTCAAAACAAGAAACATTAACACCTGTGAAAAGGCGCAGGAAACGTTCAACAAATGCGCTTGTGGTGAGTCATTTCTCTTCCCTACCAGCTTGTTAAGTGTGAATATATTTGTAATACTTAAAGCAAACAAACGTTCCTAGAGAAAGATAAATATATTTTAACTTTCAGAATATGCGTTAACCTGCATTTTATCCATGGAACCCAACCTAATGCAAAGATTAAGTTTCTTTTGTTTTTGTTCGGTCGTTATAGGCGACCGACGGGGTGCTGGTATCCTGATCACACGCCCCCTGCAATACTATCCTCTAGCAGTAGTAGGTGTACATTTATTGCTGTAACATTTTATACACACATTACAAATATATTTCATGCACGGGTCGTAGAACGTACATGCTTATATGATATAAGCATGATATACAACTAGAAAGAGGAACAAGTAATAATAATACAAATAAAACCATATTAATAATAAATAATAATACACATTAAAATGGGAAGAACCATATTTACAGATATATTAATGGAAGCATATTACGTATTATTTAAATTACACTAGTTATTGCCTTCTAACCAGAAAATAAACTACTGCTAGCTTCGCCATTTTCACCAGGAAAATTACCATAGTCATCGAATTCGTGTGGTACGCAAACATGTCTCAGCATGCCAATCGTTGTCTAATTGCCTTTAAAACGTTTTCAGGAAACAGCGTTTTTCTCCGGTGCTCTCAGTGGGTATATTCTGCCAGAACATGTACCCATTCCAATTCCCTTAACAAAATGGGCAGATTCTCCTACCAGACCTACTCGTAATTTTTTTAGTCTTCCAACTTCTTGGTCTAAACCAGGCCATTCCTAATCTCGCCTTTCTCTTTAGAACGAGCATATTTCCATTCGATAGGTTCAAGGATAATTTTGTGTTACATTCAGCATCGATTTCCTGCCTGCTGACAACCTCTAGCCCTGTTTAACCTTCTTCCATATGTTTTTATTATTTTCATTGCTTCGTTGACACATTGAACCCAGTCCAGTTCCTCTGCAGCCCAAAACGTTCTGTTCTATTTTGCATCAGGTGTCTATAGCATTTAGCGCGAAGTGTGGACTGGTTTCCCTGCATTAGTCTGTCAATCATCGCCCTTATTTTACTATTAAATGTATCTTCAAATCAACCCACCTCCCTCACGATCCCACAGTTTGATGTTCCTTTGGAGATCCCGAGAACCTTTTTTCCAAAAATCGACTTGAATTTTATTTACATATGCAACTCTTCCTCATTCCTATATTTAACATCCATATAACAGAATAGACTTAATCATAGCATTACACAGGCTCTCTAGTGTATATACTTGCATGTCTGGAACGCGAGTCAGAACACAGTATAACTCATTTAGTTGAACTTGTGCTTTATAATTAATACCAGAGAAGTGCTTATTCCATTTCCCATTCACATTAAAGGTTATTTCTATATATAAAAAATTAACATTTTGTATTTTTTGTCCACTGCAGCACCATTTTCAATCTCTGCCATATACGTAGCCATTTTTTTAAAAAGGTTTTGTTAACATTTACTGCAATACTCCATTTCAGACGAAACTCTTCTAGGATGTGAATGCCTTTCTGGAAAATATTTGTTGTTACAGATAAAAAAATTAGTTCCTCAACATGCAAAAGTACAGGAAGGCATGTACCGTTCACTTCAGGGGAATTTACTTTCTGCGCCAACAGGACTTCCGAGATATCATATATAAATAAATTAAACAATAATGGAGATCGAATACATACATCCCTGTCAAAGGCTATTTTAAAATCCACAAAATAAGCTGTATATTTTACCCCGTTTTCTTTTAAGCTTATATCTATTAGCGTCTTTAAAACGAATATAATATCCACCGTAAAAAATCCCTGACACCTACTTACACACAGATCCTGCAGTTCCATGGCGCGCAGGGGTTACCCATGCCTTTGTATATCCGCTATTAAGTTGCCATTAACATGCCACATATATCTTTACCCATTAAATAATTTATTAAATGCGATTCGTTGGACGTCTGTTACCTCCGGCACTACATTAAAGAATTTTATGAATTCAGCTGAATTTACTTCTCTTCCGGGTGATTTCCCATTTTTAAGCTTTTAATCGCCATTAATTTCTTTCTCCGTTATTTCTCCGTCCAATGTTGATACAGGTGGGGGGGGAGGTTAAACGCAGTTTTCTAAGAGACAGTCACGGCCCCTTGAACTGCTCCACACCATTTTCATTATATTACACCAGCCACCTTCCGGGTTCGATGTTTATTTGTCCTCTTTTTCGTACTTTAATTTTTTTGACCAAATTCCACATGTTTATCGTATCCCTCCGGTAGGTTGCAGTTCTTATATTTTGTTTTGTTTCTGATTGGGCTGTTTCCAAGGTGTGCTTATATTCTTTTGTTAGTTGAAAAGACTGTTTTCTTCAATCTCCCTTCTGTAAGCCTTAAGCACAGCCTCGGCTGTTTTATTCGCTTGTTTACGCTTTCTGTCACACCATCCTTCTTTTGTATTGTCGGTCCTGGTGGTGTAGTGGTAACAATACTTGCCTCCTAAGCCCAAGATCGCAGGTTCGGTCCCGGTAAGGATCGATAGATTTTTTCGGGCGTAAAAATTCTAAGTATGGCTTCCTTCGGAAGGGAAGTAAATCCGTGGGTCCCGTGTCGTACATTTACGGCACGAAAAAGATCCTCAAGCCTGAAAGAGAGGCCTCTGAGCAAAATTTGTTGCCGTTTCATGCCCTGAATTGAATAGGACGCTGATTACCTGAGATATTAAAGAACGTCCGTAAATAAACCAAATCAAAATCTTTTGTATTATTCCGAATTTTCATATGTCTGGCTAATTGAATATTTTCTGTCAATCTTCTTACAATATCTGCCTCACCCCCCCCCCCATAAAACGTATTTCTGAATCTCGCCTCATTCCCACAAATTCTTCCATTCTTTCTGGGATCTATTGATATCGTAATAAGATTACATAGGGATGTCATTAATTTCCTTTACACTGTTTACTAAGACTAGATGCTGATTTAACGAGAGCAAGATAGTTGAATAGTGCGATTCCACTCTGTTTACAATTTTGCATCTTTACTGCTCTCCTACGTCATTTTCCCCACGTTCTATGGTTATATTTTCACATCCGATTCTGACATTAAAATCTCCCATTATCACTAACCCCGAGTGTGGATATGTATCTTGAAATTGTGTGATAGTGCCGTCAAATCCATAAAAAACCTGGGATTGGAATACCAGGAAGCCACTGGCTGCCTGTATAAAACAAATATGTATACAATTTAGTTGGCAATATACAGTAATTGTTCCACTTAATTTAATATTAGGCCTATGGATGTCAGCTCCACCATCTTCTTTAAAATGCAGTGCCACCTCCATTCCCACACCGCCACGGGTGGCCGAGGTCGTTAAGGCACGGACTCGTGAGCGGGAGGTCTGCGGTTCGAATCCCGCCAGGACCGTCCTCCCTGACTGGGTTTTTTTCCAGGTTTTCCTCAGTCTTCATAACTGGCAAATGCCGGGGAGGTACCTAAACTTAGGCCTGGAACGCTTCCTTCCTTAAAAAAAAAAATATATCCTTTCCCAATTTATCATTTCATTTCATGTATCATCAGTGTCCATCACCTGTGGTGCCTCAGTAGTGAAAACGGGCGTTAAACACTACTCAAAAAAAAAAAAAACCTCCACTCCCGATATGTACCTCTTAGGCTCCTTGTTTCACTCTCCTCGAACAGTCCTTTGAAACCACTAATAGTTTCACTTTCACCGTCTTTTAACCAGGTTTCTGTCAGACCCATAATATCTATACTGTTTACAACGTTTCAACAAGAAATGTTTTATTACTTTGTAGTATTCAAAAGAACGTTCACTTTCAATTAAACTCAAATAGTCTATCCGCTTTCTTTGTATAAAACTGCATTAATTTGCAAGTTTATTAACATCGTAAATTTTGTATTGAATATCCGCCCTTAGAAGCATAAATCCACGTGACAGCGCGACCAAGAAAGGCGCATGTGTTTCTTTATATGACTGTGATGTACCTACCCTTCCTATTCCCCTCTTTAATGGTTGTGTTTTGCTAGGTCCAGAGTGCCGCCGCAGTTTTCATAGATACTCAATCGGTCATTTACTATGTAACCTTTAGGTTCTGTTCTGTCCTATCCGTAGGATTAATAATAATAATAATAATAATAATAATAATAATAATAATAATAATAATAACTAGGTAATATGTAAGTTATTTTCTGTCTTAACCCCCAACATATATCGTTTTTTGGTTTAATTTCCATCAGCCTGTATACACAGAATATTTCAGGACTCAATTAATAGATTTTCTGGAAGTATTTGGGGAAGATATAGGAGTTTTGTTGATTTTATTCAACATCTAAGGTCATCAGCGCCCTACTCAATTCAGGGTTTGAAACGGACGATAAATTTTGCTCAGAGGCCTCTTCTTTCAGGCTTGAGGTTCTTTTACATATCGTAAATCTACAACATGAGACCCATGGCTTTACTTCCCTTCTGAAGGAATCCAAACTTAGGATATTTATGCCCAAAAAAATCCATCGATCCTGGTCGAGATTGTACCCGCGATCTTGGGTTTAAGAGGAATATCGGCGCATTTTAACATGCCTACTATAGAGCCAAACTAGTACCTTAGTTTGTAATGACATGGGTTTACTTGTTGAATGGAACTTCTCTTGCAGTGCGTGCCCATCTTAAAGTTAGATATTCTCACTAAAGCCCTGCGTCTGGTCCTTTAGATACACATTTAGTGTTCGCCAATCGGAATAGCAGCGAGTGAAAATATTTCAAGCAACAGCGAAGGCCCCTTCCCACTATTTTTTGCAGTATCTGCAGGAGATCAGCGTAAATGAGAGAGGTTGCCACCGAGCAATACTTCATGCACAGTTTCAGTGTTGCAAATTGCTTGGAACTTCTCGATGTTCAAACGCTCTAGTTGTCACATTTCCCATCTTATCGCACTACCTCTTCCTCTTATCTAGTAAACAATCTACCCTGCGACGCTAGTGAAGGTCTTGCTGCACGATGAAAACGCTGACTTGTTCAGAGCTGGTTGACATGCACCTTGTATAAAGGTCATGTACGGGAAAGTCGTAATCGCGAGATGCGAGAACCCTTGACTGCAAAGGAAAGCCGTAGGAGCCAATCCAGTAGTTCTTGAATTCGTTGTAGAGAGCAAAGTGCTGTTGTGGTGCGCTGTAGCGGCTCGTTTGTTTATTTTAGTGGTGTTTTTAACGCATGTTTTTACTACTGAGACACCATAGATGGTGGACACCGATGATACATGTGGTGAAATGATAAATTCGGAACAAATATGTACCGCAATCTTTGACATGTGTATCTCTAAAATGTCTCCTGATTATTGAAATCCGACAAAACATATACTAACGCACTTCTTAACAAAAATATTTCCCACTCGTCACTAAAAGGAGGTCTTATCGGATAAATTTTAATTTCAGTCATAACGAAAGGCCACTTACAGAAGGCGCGAACAACTGATTGCATACAGCCACCCTTTCTCAGTACAAAGTCGGGTGATATAAACGTGAACAAGGGGCAGCTTCCATGAACAAGGGAAATAAGAAGCGAATCGCAGCCATTACCAAACTCGCCAGATCCCCATGCAGCTCAGATCAGGCCGAATCAATCAGCGTCACCGCACCATCCTCAACTTCCACCTTACTGCCTGCACGTCCTTTGACGCTGGACCAATCAGCCATTGCAGCCTCTCGTATACACCCTCAACTCCAGAAGGCAAGATAACAGATCGACCCACAGTTCCCCAGGTCAAACCCAACCGGCACACAACGCTGTCATGTGCCGAGGTGCATGGCAATGCTCGGACCACTTTCACCTGCATACGGTGCAATTTTTATGTTCATCAACAAACAGTACGGGTGGTTCGGATCAAAGAGCTAAAGATTCTTAACTGTTGGTGAGAGTAATATTTATGACTACATGGAATTAAAGCCGTGTGTTCCAAGTCGTTCCAAAAATTTACGGCACGTAAAAGAACCCCAAGTCCGAAAGAAGGGCCGTTTAACGGCCTAGATTGAATGGAACCCTGATGACCCCCGTAAATAAGGCAAACAAATAAACCCGTCGACCACATCGAACACCTCACTCCCTCAGACTCCCTCGTTGGAGGACGAAATCACGCTCTGGAACCTATAAAACTGCCCTGCAGGTGATGATGCTGCTTTACACATTCTGCATTTACCTGCACCAAGTCGTCCCGCTGTCACTACTGTGCTGCCTTCGGGTACTTGCCGCAGAATGCACCCAGCATGGCCTGGCTCGCGGTTACCTCTACTGCGCTACCTGCGAGACCGCAGACCAAGTCCTGTGTCCACTTACTCCCGGACAATCCACTCTCACATCACTTGGCAATACACAGTCAATGACGGCTCAAACAGTGATTAATACCATCACACCTCTTCCTAAGCTTAACACCGCCAGCCAAGAGGAACTAATAGCAGCTGTCACCAAACTATCAACCAGCTTCAGCAGATAGACAACATACTTAAGAACATTCAGCAAATCACCCATACAGAACAACAGACAACAGCATCCCATGCATTTGACAGCCTCAAGAGATGTGTATATTAAATAAAAGGTACATCAGCAACAGGAATACAGAACCTCCACACCAAGTTTACAGTGCAGCTAATATCACCAATATAGCATTAGAGAAAATGCAATAAGAACTTCAGAGTGGCATCCATCAACCAACAAGCTCATATTTCTCCATCACAACAGAACAATCTACCTTGCCACAGTTAGCCTCAGCATGAAAGCATTACCTCCATCATCATCGTCATCATCATCATCATCATCATCATTATCAACTCGCTCACACAAACACAGTACAAATGACTTCATTGATTAAAAACAGCCATGCTCGACTAATTCCTTCCATTATTTCCTAGACCCTACAGCTGCACTCAGAGTCTCGGTTGTATTTTACATACTTCCACCCTCGTTGAGCATGTATGCATACTTTCAAATATATTTTCCCAAGATGTAACTCTATCAACTGAAAAGCTTATGTGTTTCCAACTGCCGTAACTGTTAGAAATTACCTCAACAACCCACAAGTTCGAACTTGGTTGGGTCGATCGTGATGGTCCTAATCGCATGGCCAGCAAGAATATTTGAACTTTTTTGCTGTGATCATATGCAATATTTAGTGTAAGAGATATCTGTTGAAGATGCTTATGACCTTGTTGCTCATATTATTGCCTGCTGCCAAAAAATCGCCACACTCCTGGGATTCTAGAGTGCATACGTCAGTTCTTGACATAGCGTCATGATATTCGTAGTCGAAATATTGAACACATACTCTAAATTGTGTATTCATGATTATAAATGCACCTTAAAGAAATCTCTTTTTCTTAATGTCCTTTAATGATCAACCAATACCTAAGTTTTAATGGTAGTTTGTTGTTGATTTGTTTTATTTACGGACGCTCTTTAACATCTCAGTATATCAGCGTCCCATTTATTTCAGGGTGTGAAACGGTCGACAATTTTTGTTCAAAGGCCTCTTCTTTCAGGCTTGAGGTTCTTTTTCGTGCCGTAAATGTACAATGGGATCCATGGCTTTACTTCCCTTCCGAAGGAAGCCATATTTTTTTTCCCGGAAAAAAATTATCGATCCTAGCCAGGTTTGAACCCGCGATCATGGGTTTAGAAGGTAAGTATTATACCACTAGGATGGACTTGTTTGTAGCTTGTAAGGAGGCAAAATCAATCATAAATTTCTCAAAATATTGAGGTGCTTACCTAGAAATATGTCGGTAAGTTCTGAAACTTAATGCCTTTATTTATACAAATAGAATTTAACACTGAGGCATGTTCCGAGTCTTGATCGTATATGCACATAGACAGTGATTTCTCTACCTAACCAGGATAGTGAGAAGCGTGTTGAAGAGCTTTAAGTTTCTATCTCATTATTTTACAAAATGGAATCTTGGTTAGAAAAATAATTTATTAGTGAATATGTCCTTTATGCACTAACTGTTACTGTCTTACAATTCACAGGAAAGGAAATCGAAGATAAGAAATGTCAGGAAGAAACGATTGGTGCTCTGCAGCTTGTTGTAAAAGCAACGAAAGAATATTTGGGCGGATTCGCAGGAAATTATATTTCAACTATAAATAAAATTATACTTCTTTTAACTGAGACGGCGAATGAATTGAGCTGCTGCTGTAAGAAGGTTGACTTTTGTGTCAAGGTAAAGTATTGAACTTATCTTTCATAATTGGAAAGAGTAGTTAAAATAATGCACTATAATTATACAGTGTGTTTAATTCTTACACTAGAAGACCTGCTGTTCCATATTTCCAGGAAACACCCATATTATAGCCATATTTTTATTCTCCCAGTTCCCGATTTCATTTTATCGCGAACTTTACCTATTACTAACCAAGGTTTTTAATGTTTAAATATTATTTATACTACTGAATACATAGATATATGCAAATGTAGCATTTTGAAAAAAAACACTAAACTATTTTATACACGTTCTGCCCTTGTCTTAATACGTGGGCTAGAAATGGTTTAATCCACTCTACTGCTCTTTTTAAACATGTATTTCTAAGAATTCTGCTTTATCCTTTGCATATTTCATATATTGTTCTTTGTCCTTGAAGTTGAACAAAGGACAAAAGAAAAAACCAAAATTGTTTTTATTTATTTTATACAAAACATATATGTTGCTGTTTGCTCCTGAAGTTGCAAGACTGTTCACACCTTAATGTTATATATGTGAAGAGTTTCGTAGGAAAAAATAATAAATAATAAACATCTTTCGACATAGCTAAAGCAGGCAATTGAGAACAAAGAGGAGATGGATATTTTCCTTATGTCCAACAATTAAACAATGAGCCAAATCTACGTTTAAATATAGCTTTTTTAAACTATTACAGGCTCAATTGCTTATAGTGTAACGATATGCTCAAGTATGTGCAATAAAAGAATTGATTACTGAAAGCAAACAGTTTGATAATTAAATAAAACAATCTTTAATAATACTAATAAATATATTATTATGTATTATTAATATAATTATTAGTTTAGTGATATTGCAAGATAAAGAATGCAATGCAATGAAATATATATATGTTAAATTCAGTAAACACGAATACTTATGCTCAGAAATATGCCAAATTGTAATAAGATGATTATATTCCATATTCTGACATTTATGAAACCTACATAAAAAGATTTAATAGTTTTTTTTTTGTTGTAAAAATTCAGGTATTTCACAAATATTCCCAACTAGTAATGCTCTCAAAAAATACCCATCCTACTTTACCCAACTGCATTTTAAAACGACGTTTAAAGAGGTTAAATTGGTTATCGAACTTCCAACAGTTGTAATGGTCATTTTCTTGCCAGTTATTCCCAAATATGTATTTCCAATGGAAATGCTAGACAGAAATTAAAGAGTAACAAAATAAAATCTGTAACAAATGCAGTACTGATAATTCTATTTTACTAGAATATGCGAAATAGTGGCATTTATAAGAATTACGTTATATTTCTCTGTTAATTTAAAGTAAATAAAGCTAAGTTATAGTAATATTCTGAAGAAGCACTTAAAATAAATTAGAAGTGCCCTAGAGCACCTGAAAATATATTCTGAGCTGAATTAGTTAAAGTTCAAAGCACGCATTTTTTATTTAATTATTTATTAATAAATAACAATTTATATTGCAACCACCATCATTGTAGATGCTCGAAATGCCTGTTCTCCTTTGTGAGACACAGCCGAATACTTTTGGAAAGCTTTTGAAACATTTGCCGTAATTCATCGTAAATTACCTCCTGCAAATTTTGTTTCAGTCCTGCATGGGTTTCAATGCAGGTACAGAAGTAATTTCATACAGGTGAAGATACAGAGTGGCTTTATACGCACTGCCGACAGATACAACAATTTGCTGGGATAATCGGGTTGAAGACTTTCAAATAGTAGATTCTAATCGATAGAATATTATATCAAGCTTTTCTTCTGCAGACCCCACTCCTATTTTTGTTGCTGTATCTACTTCTTGCCATTGAAAATGCACTGGTAACCAATCTGAAAATTGCAGCTGCCTGGGCGGATGTTTGTTCTGGAAATTTACCGCGAAATTTTCTCCAATGCATGGCACCAAGTCATGACGACTTTCCGTCATCCCCTCCACTACTTAACTTGCGAGTACTTTCAAGGAACAAATACTTTGTTTAGCTACCAAATTTTGATGGAATTTTTCAAACCGTTCCCTGCACATATTATACGTCTGGTAAAGCAGGGATCTGGTGTACATATTTCTGTTAAGCGGTTTAGCGGTTAGGGAGTGAGTTCAGGAAAAAAGGCGTTATGTTTTGTACCCATGTATACAGTATTTGTACGATTTCTTTTATCAACTGTGGGATCTAGTGGTAACCACACTTGCCTTACAAAGTTGCGGGTTCAAACCCGGCCAGGTTGATGGAATTTTTAGGCTGTAAGATCCAAAGTATGACTTCCTTTGGAAGGGAAGTAAAACCTTTGGTCCCATTTTGCAGATTTACGGCACAGAAAGAACCTAATGCCTGAAAGAAGATGCCTATGAGCAAATTTGTCATAATTTCACACTCTGAATTGAACGGGACGCTAAAGAACAGAGATGTTTAACAGCGTTCTTAAATAAACTAAGTAAATAAATCAATAAAATAAAACAATTTCTTTTGTACAAACTATCATAAATATTTTGTTCTAGCACATATATTTAGTAAGCATAATTGCCGGGACAGCGGAACGTCAATTTAAGTTTAACCGGGAGTCTGCGTCATCTTACGATCAAATCGCTTCACTAATACATACAAATTTCAATATTATATAGGGAAATGAGGGCAGGCCAGTTGCCAGTTGCCAGAGCGGATCGGCCAGGCCGCGCCTGGCCGGGTAATTCCACGACAATACCTAGCCGACCCTCGGCTTTACCTGCCTGGAATAATTAATGAAATTTATTGAAATCTGGATAATGATGATGCTCAAGGGATTGTATTGAAGATTTCTTAGGCGGACCTGCCCACCATGCTCAAAGTTGCTTTGTGCCTAGGCCACCGGTCCTGCTCCGATGCTCTTCTGCCGGCGCTCGAGATGATGTAGAAAGAAAACGGCCATTATCGGGGGGGGGGGTTAAACCCCAGCATCAGGTATTGGGTTTTTTAGATTTTGGGCTCGGTTTGTGGAGGGTGGGTGAGATGAGAGGTTGGAGCTGGTTTATGGTGTGCAGTAGCTGGTCTAAATTGGTGATGAGTTCCTCTACTTTCGAGATGGAAAGTTGGAGGCCCTCCTGCCGGGAATGGGTGAGGGTGAAGTTGGTCTGCGAACGTGTCCTCCAACGAGCGCTGGCTGAGTTGTACCTTTTGGGCTGCCTCTACTAGTTGCCTAGCGGTGAAGACGAGGCTCTGCACAGCAGCTTTTAACACCTCAATGGAGACCGTAAGTGTAACTACCTGAGCTTTCTTTTCAGAACAGGCTGGTCCTGGGTTCGGCGCTTGATTGAATTGCGGTTCTGGTGGGGTGTGATGACTCCTATGTGCATGGATGTTCCAGAACTAGCAGCTGGTTTGCAGTTGGGATGTTGCGGGCATCGGCCTGTCCTGTATAGTGTTCCGTGGAGGCTGCGGTGAGACAGGTCGTGCCGCTCGCATCTGGATGTGAGTTCCTCGGCACCTTGGATCTGCTGTGCAGGTCCATACTTGCAGCATCTTTGGCATGTTAATACGCGAATATTCCTGCTGGCTTCGACCTTTAACAACCTGCCAGCAATGGTCAGGCCAGAGGTGATGGAGGAGGCGCTGTCTATGTGGTCCAGACACAAAAAGAACCTAATGCGCATCATTGCATTTGGGCCACTTGAGGGTCGGATCCTGATGGCTCTCACCGCGGAGGGCCAGAGACCCCTGGCCGGCGAGAAGCCTCCCGGAATTCCCACTTCGACAACGCTGAAAATAGGGAAAGGCATGGAACTGAGGCAGGGGATGTTTTATAGAAATTCTGGAGTTTATGACGGATCGGGGTGGTTGAGTAGAGAGAGGGAGGGAGTTTTTGTGGAGGTTTTGGGATTTCTAGTGGTTCAGAGGGGTTTGGGTGGAGGATGTGATAAATATGGTTGAGCCTGCGTGTTTGACGAAGAGAGTATTATATCCTTTGCGAAGAGAAGCAGCTCTTTCCAGTCATCCGAAAAATGTTCCGGAAGGTCTGGCAGGGTGGTACTGGAAGACCCATCAACTGCGTGGTGCTGACTGCGGTGAAGTTGGTATCAGCAGCGGTGCTGGACCATCGGCGACCGCGCCGAGGGCAAGGCATATACCACAACGTGTAAACAATCGCATTTAGGGTGTTAAAAAGAACGGATGGGAAGTATTTGCCGTTCAATCAGTACAGCTAGTTAACATATTTGAACCGGTGACGCGAATGGTGTGAATAATTTGTGTATCCCTTCTGTAAATATATCTTGAGTTTTGCTATTATTATGAAGCAAATTTTCGCATTGCAACAAATTCTTTCAACTAGCGTTGCGTTGTTTGATTGTTTTATAGTAATCACTTTTTAGGTTTTTTATTATATAATTGCAACGTGTTTTTAATTCGCACTTCCACCTTCTACCTACCTCCATAGCGATTAAAATAGAATTGCAATATTTCAGAAAAAAAGTTTTAAAACGCCTTGGAATGGTCTTTAAATTATTCTGAGAAGTTTTCTTAATTTTGCACCATTTATAAGCTTCATTGCCTTACGCGTTCTCTTTTCATATTTTCTAGCAATGGTCCGCGTACACAGCATAACATCGCGCCACCATTTCAAAGGACTGTCCTCCCCGACTGAAATGTTTTCCTCATAAATAGTAAATGCCGGGATGGTACCCTCAGTCAGGGAGGACAATCCTGACGGTACTTATTTTCTTACAACAGAATATGTTTTAATGATACTAACATCAGGTAGATAATAACAACGAAAATATACCAAAAGCTCTTGGCTTATATTTACACATATTCTCCAAGAGTAAAGAATCAAATTTTTTCTTTAATAATAAAGTTTTTAGTTTAACATATACCAGGTGGAAGAGATACAGGTGTCATCAACTAAGGAGATCTATACATAGAGACAAGTAATAGGACAGAATATACGTTAGAAAAGTTATTTCAACAAACAAAAATACGTTTTGCGCACTTTTGGCATGAAATTTGTAATTCAAATACGGAATGCTTATGACAAGGCATGTATAAAAACATGATAGAACACGGCTGGTTAGTATTTATTATGCTCTTTGCTTTCCTTCCTAAGCGCTTCAGTTCGTCACAGTTATTTAGCATTTTTGTTTAGTCTAAATAGTAATTTTTAGACGAAATTCCATGTTGTGATAATACGGGGCTAAGGGAGTTTGAAATCACTGCAAAACGATGTGAAAACAGACAAAGGAGGTCTCTCTATTGAGATCTCTCGATTGTCGTAAAAATGTGTTATTCTGGCTAATTTTAGGTGCTCTTTGCAGTTCTGAAAGTGCATTGCTTTGAGCTATTAATAATAACAAATATGGGATGTTATACTACTTTTGCACCCAAGCTGGCAACAACGCGCTTGCGCGTTTGTATTGCTCGGGTATTTAAGACGAAAATGTCAAGGTGTATTCATTTTTGTTTTGTGCAATAATGAGAACATTAATAAAACATAATATATCATTGCTACTGACAAAGCAGCTCGGTTTTCTGCAGACTGCAACCAAATTTTATAATAAAGCAATGAATCGGTGAACCTAGTCAGCCATGTATATTGGAGAGGTATGATAATGAGTTAATGACTAATGAAGTAATAATGAATGATAGTAAAATGTTATGAACATAAACCTTGGAGCAATAACAGCAACATATAACAACTGCTTTTTCACAGTTTTCAATTTGATAATCACCGTTTTTAACTTACAACATTGTTTATAGATCATTGTTAAATTTCGTTATTTGCTCTTCCGTTTTGTAACCAATTTTCTGCCAGGCGTATATTATCATGTTTTGAAAACGATTTGTGCACAAGTACATAATGAATATAGTTTCATTACGAATATTTGTCATATTAATTTCATTTTGTTCCGTGGCTGATAACTTCATATCTGAAGTAATTTTGGAGTCCCTAAGTGCATGTTTATAATGCCTGAAAAAATAAATGGTTGGATTTCGGTGTAGTTTTAGAAGGAATAGCTTTTGTGCGAATATCTTTTGCCATTCAATGATTGCTCCAGTCGTGTGCAACGACTGCACTGAAGCTGCGACCAAGTGATCAATGTACCTAACAACATTTCAGAGCATTATATTGTTAAAAAATAATAGATAGGTAACATCTGCCAACGCGTAACTGCCACCATTACAGCCAGTAGCTTCAAATGAGACCGTGAATATATAACAGACCCCTAAGTTTGGTATGGAAAGTAAACAAGATGGCGGGATATGTGGCGGATGTGTTAATTTCTCAAGTTATTAATTTGCTGTGCTCTGGTGTATTATAGTGGTTTATAGGTGGAAGTAAATGAACAGTAGCGTGTTACTTCTTCTTCTTCTTCTTCTTCTTCTTCTTCTTTTTATATAAGTTAATAAGGATTTAGTGAAATTAAACCATAGAATTGTTTAAATAGTAAGTGTTCGAAATGCACGAGTTTGGTCCTGATGTCTTTATTACGGCAAGTATGACATAATAATATTTACATTTCCTAAATAACAATAATTAGAGGTGGAGGGATAAAGAGTACACATCGTGCAAATTTTCAAGTTAGTGGTGAAACTGTAGCGTGTATTAAACCCATCGTACCAAACTTTGTGGTTAGAGAGGACATTTTCCCAGCAACTTTCTCTAAACTACCAAAATGTGTGACGGTATGGGTTAGCAAAGAAAGGAAAAATCCTAAAAAAAAAAAAAAAAAAAAAAAAAAAAAAAAAAAAAAAAAAAAAAAACCGTATGAAACGGTTTTGGAGCCAGTTGAAATTTTAATGAAAGGTGTGAGCAGGATATTATAGTTCCTGGAGCATTCAGTTAGTTCGCAAAGCAGTCACAGAGACCACAGTAGCACACATTCTATATTTACAAAAATATCATGTACATCTATATGAACAATTATAACAAAAATTAAAAAGTAACACCTACAACAACTCACCCAAACAACAAGAACCAGAGAAGCAGAAACAGACAATCACGCAAGTTTTGCTATATGCATTGATATATAATTATAGCAGTGTTTTTAACTCAGTATAATACATATTCCTTCACAGAATAATGGGTCTTTTTACACAAGTATTTTCTAAGAGTAGTTTTAAAGGATTTACCATTGTTTTTTTAAGGTTTTTAGGCTAGAGGGAAGAGCCTTTTGTATTAATCATGTTTCGACTTCTTTGCAAGTGAAGTTAAGGTAAGACAGGTACTCCCATTTACAACGATTACCAGGAAGACTGTGTCCTTTTCCTTAAAATTGATAAATACGACGCTATCACCTGTATGTCTACTGTTTTTAAGGTATTCATTTATTTGGAGGTTGCATTTTATAAATAGTGCTTAACTGTGAAGAAGTTTATTATGCATATTACTTTATATTTCGTTTATTTATGAAAAATGTTGTATGTAAACAGTTTCAGATTCTTTAAAACCATCGAAATGTTTTCTAATTTTTTTTTTTTTTTTTGAGTAGTGTTTAACGCCCGTTTTCACTACTGAGGCACCACAGGCGGTGGACACTGATGATACATGAGATGAAATGGTAAATTGGGAAAGGATATATATTTTTTTTAAGGAAGGAAGCATTCCAGGCCTAAGTTTTAGGTACCTCCCCGGCATTTGCCAGTTATGAAGACTGAGGAAAACCTGGAAAAAACCCCAGTCAGGGAGGACGGTCCTGGCGGGATTCGAACCGCAGACCTCCCGCTCACGAGTCCGTGCCTTAACGACCTCGGCCACCCGTGGCGGTGAAATGTTTTCTAATGAATAATCCATCTTGTCAACATATACTGCGTAAAAATGTCGTATTTGCTATTGGCAGCAATCGGGCCACTTCGGCCGCCATTTCGCACCCCCCCCCCCTGTTGTTGGTCTCGCTTCACATTTGCCAAATAGCGGTTTTTCATAACAACCAATAGACATTCTCCCTTGTGAAACTTTTGCAAGTTGTAAACTGGAGTTCATACACAGCGTTTGATCGTTACAAATGCATCTGTGCACATATGCATGCAACCGTGGCAACAGTCATTAAATAATGCAATGCATTTAATTCTTTCATTTTTATTGTATTCCTGTACATTAATTAAAAAACGTTTCGCCCTTTCAAATGATTGCGTTAAACATATTTTATTTACTTTCATTGTTAGTCCAATTAAAGATCATTGTTTCAAAGTTCAAAGAAATGAGCGTTTCCTTTGAGTAATTTCATTAAAGGTTGGAACTTTCTTTGTAAATAAACGAAAGATATTTTAGAAAGTAAATATCAGTATCCAACATTAATACCATTCCCATAATTCAATTAGTGCAGCGTATTCGCGGTCATTTTCCGACATTCGGTGCGCAACCAAACGGTACTGCGGAACAGCGGCCATATTCTTCTTTTTCATCTTGAACAGTCCCCTGCATAGTAGTGTCATTCCCTTAGCTATAACAGAAAGGCGTTGTTACCAAACATCTCTTTTTTCCAAAAATGTTTACTGTAGATTTATGAAACATCGAAGAAAAGTGTTCATAACCTTTTTCATTGTTCTTATTGAGATCTCTTTCTAGTTCAATTGATGACACCTATATTTTTTCTGGCATGGAATTCCTTAGGCTACAAAATTCCCGAAACTCATTTTATCAAGTTGTCATCTATCATCTGGCACAATAGATCTTAAGATCGCGGTGCTATGATCATTATAGAATATTAATAGTTGGTCTTACTTCTGTACTTTTCAAGCAAAATTATTTTCTTAATTCCTTTTTTTGTACTAGACATGTACATGGCAAGTTTATTAAAGTGTTAGCATAAATCTATCTCTAATTATAAAATAATCCGAAAACACTCTAAGAGCAAATAAATGCAGTAGAGATAACGTTTAAATGTAATTTAAGAGTTACATCATAATTATCATATCCACATTTTTATATAAAATACTCAATACAGAGAAATACATTTTTATGTGAGTTACTTTGCTTAAGCATGTTTTAAAGCTCAAGTGTAATTTATGTATCATTACTTTTTCTGTACAGAAATTTGACATACCATCTGGCAAATATAAGGATAAGAAAGAATGTAAGTACATATCTTTTAATAACACTTATGCATTTCTGAAAGTCACATTAAAATAATGCAATAACCAAGAAAGCTTAATTATTACAATTAATTGTCTACAGCACAAACCTGCTTATTTATTTTTTGGCTATCAGCTACAGGAATTTTAAAAGCGTTTCTATAATAATTACATGATAGCATATACTGATCAATATCCTACATAAGGTTAACAAACCTTGATCTCAATCATAATGATTTCATTGTATTCAAATGTAATTAATGATGATGATGGTGGTGGTGGTGGTAGTGGTGGTGGTGGTGATTCGTTTAAGTTTTGACAGTTTGATTTCTTTTCTCCCTTTTTTCTTCTTTTTTGATTTGCTTTTTGTACTCTGGTTTATCACTGATTTGCATGTAGCAATGAAGTTTTATAAAGTTGTAAGCCAAATGTTTCAGCATTGCTATATTTGCTAGGAGTTATATTTGAAAATCGAATATAGGGTGCAGAAAAAATACATGCAAAGAATATATGCATACAAAGGAGGTTGAAAAATGCACCTGAAGAAAAAGGACAAATGTTCTCTGGCACTTGCTGTTGTGGTGCTGCAGGCATTAACTCCAAATCTGTTTATGGATGGCCAAGAGGACTGAAAATATAATAGCTTACCTTAAAAATAATTTATTCTCTCAATTATAGTACATTGCTTAAGCTTATCATAAACTATAATATAAATTAATGAAAGTTCAAGTACAGTAATTATTCATAAAATCTACCTACTTATTCTTATCACGTCTACAAAGACTTATACACTAACTGATGCGTGTGACTTTTGTTTAGATTGAGGTCCACTCCCATCAATTATATTGGTTTACATTTTACTGGCTGTGAACGCATATCCCTTGTCACATTTGATAGATAATGAGTCTGTAGTTCCCTATGAAGCATCTGAAACCATCTTTCCCACTGTCAAATTACTTCTATTTGTAAATTCTTTGTGGATATTTTATCTGCATTCTTTATTTAAGCCACTTCTAAGATCTAAGACGGAAGTTCTTACCAAGTCAAGTCAAGTACTTTATCAGAAACAATATACAGTAACTATAATTTCCAAATTCAGAGCTGTCAAATAAGTAACTCAAATCAACTCACATATTACATCAAACAGAAAATGAATCATCTTCAAATTATTATTTTGTACCTTCAGTATAAAAGATAGCAGGTTATCCTGCATGATATGTTAGAAATATTATTTTTTACAGGTAAGGAAGAGAAGTGCGACAAGTCAGTTGTTGAGTTGCACAACCTTATATATAACTTCATAGTCGATTTGTCAGTCTCTATGAATTTGGCAGATACAATTATTAAGGAATTTGAAACCTTGCTCAAATTGAAGGATGAGGGTCTTAAAGGTATGTTTGATTTAGAATTAATTATCTTTTATTTTTATATTTATACAAATAGTTATATGAGACTGTGGTTGTGTATGTTGTATGCAATAGAAATTTGGCAAGTGTCAAAGGGATGGATAAAGGTTGATATGCTACACACAATGTTTTGTACAGAAATGTTGGGGTTACCAAACATTTCATCAAGGGGGGAAGGGTAAGTTTGGTTGAATTTAGAAGGTGGGAAAGAAAGGTGTATTAGTTTACAGAATTTTAAAATATTGGTATGAAGGCCTCAAATCAGACAGTAATAACATATTAAAATAATGCCTTATGCATCAAAGAGAGGTATTGGGAAGGAAGGGTTGGAATGGGGAGGTTGGGAAGTTATTAGAAGAAATAGGAATGGAGAATATATGGGATTGGGTGAAAGTAATTTTAGTAGATTTTGGAAAGTAGTAAGGCAGAGGATAGGAGTTATTGAGAAGTAAGAGATTTGGACCAGATTAGAGGGAAAAACTCTTTGTTATACAAAAAAATTAAAAGAAACTAGAGGCAGGAGAAATATATTGATAATTGCAATCACTTTGGAAGAATGGGGTTTAGCATGGATGCATACAGGTGTAATGTTTTTAAAAGGATTAAGGAAAAATACTAAAGGAGGATATATTATGTGTGGGAAAATGAATAGTGTGTTCCATTGTCTAATAGAATGTGAAATGATAAAATGGTGGTGGGACAGTATTTGGGATGTAAATAAAACAAGCTATAAAGGGATATAATAGAAATAAAATGATATCAAATAGGATGGTAGAAAAAAATCAACAGGATAGAACAGGTTCTAGGAAAATTAAAGAAAAAGGGGGAGAGAAGCATAAGTAAAGAGCAGGATACACAAAATGGTTGAAAATGAATTTTATAATAGAGCTATACATACAACCAGGAGGTTAAGGTATGGGAGAACCATAGTTTTCTTTTGTGAGTACTGATAAAATTCATAGTAATTAATAGTGTAACTTTATGTATATCCAATTGTAATGTTGTTTATAAATAAAATTGAATTCAATTCAATTTATGCAAATGATAACTGCCTAATTATGGCTCTGGCCAATTTCCAGTTATTGCTTGTTACAAATTCTTTTCAATATAAACAATATATTTCAATTACACCAAACCTTCATTTTGAACAAATATTTTATTGCTGACTACATATATCTGCACCATCTACCACTGGAATATCCAAGAGACATGTATTTCACCCTTATGTTATTATTACACAAAAAATTAGGCCTAATATTAACCTTAACCATCTTCAAGTTCAAATAAAATCTTTCAACTTATAATCAACAAATAAATCTATCCATAACCCATTAATGACACATATTAAGACCAGATTTAACAAATTTAAATTTTAAAATGTGAAACTACCTATTGTTCACAAGGTTCTAACTAATCTCTGTTTATTCCACCTTCTCCACTTGCCATTTCCATTTGAACCTTATTTTCCATAAAATCTCCTTCCTAATCTCCTTATTTGAACCCTATAATAAACATTTTTCTTGAATACCAAGTTTTTATTAATCTTCAACATCTTTCTCTCTAATTAAAACCTTCCTACATTCATCAGTACCCTTACATTTCAAAAGTTGTATGCAATATCTTCCCTCCACATATTGGGCACATTCTGTCTGGAACAATACTCCTCAATACTCTCAGTTTGTAAAACCCAGTTTAAATCAAGACATTTCTTCCCTTTCGTGTTGTACCTTTCAATGTGTATCTCTTTCATAAATCTTAACTTGAATAATTTATTTTAAAGATCTTTTCTCATATATTAAGACATCTAAAATCTGTCTATCCATATTGTCAAATCTGAACAGAAGGTCTCTCCAAAATGCTCTTAACATGTCCTTAACATATAATATAAATGAAAAATAGAATAACACTATGAACAATGTAACTAAAATAACAATAGCAAAAGAAGCAGAAAAAGGATAAAGAACTTGAATAGATACAGATTATTGTTCTGCATCTTTAGCTATTGTTATTTTAATTATATATAAGCATAATCTTAAACAAACACTATGTATGTATATATATAATTTTCTGGTATTTGATTTACCAATATTTCATTATCTTTTCCATCACCATTCCTCTCATACCAACTTTCCCTAATTCCAGAAGAGCCCCTATATTAAATATGTTTTGAAGCCCAACTAACGTTAGCTTGCTAAACGATCTCAAAATTGAATTTTCTTGATCCTCTCATCAAAATCTCCAAATTTCAGTTTCATATAACCATCTTGATTCAACCGAAGCATCATACATTCTTTCAAACCATCCTATCTTCATCATTGATGATGCTATATACAAAAATTTCATCACCAAATTTATTGCCAATCTATCTTCATCAAAGAACAATTTGCCTGCATCTACCCAGTTTAATACCCAAATAAGTGAAATCATTATCACCCAAATTTTTCTTCTGAATAGACCGCCACGGGTGGCCGAGGTCGTTAAGACACGGACTCGAGCGGAAGGTCTAGGGTTCGAATCCCGCCAGGACCGTCTCCCTGATTGAGGTTTTTTCCAGGTTTTCCTCAGTCCTCATTAATGGCAAATGCCGGGGGATACCCTAAACTTAGGCCTGGAACGTTTCCTTCCTAAAAATACTTTCCTAATATATCATTTCATTTAATGTATCACCATTGTCCACCACCTGTGGTGCCTCAGTAGTAAAAATGGCCATTAAACACTAATTAAAAAAAAAATTAAAAATAAACTTCAGAATAAAAACCATTTTTCATTTCTTCTTAATTCCTTACATGCTTTAAACACCATGATCTTTATTTTACTCTGGTTTACCTTTTCTTAAAACCCCATTTTCCATATTACTTTATAATTTCCACTATAGCATTTCTTAATGTTTTAAATGAGAGAGATGCAATCATCAGGTCATCTGCAAATTTAGTTTAAATCATTGTCCTTATATCATTTAGGTGAACAAATGAATGCAATAAATGAATATCAATATGAAAAAGTAAGCAGAAATTTTGCTTATAAAATATCAATGTACCAAAATAAACAACTTTATTTTTTTTTTTTTCACTTTCTTTGCAAAATGTAAGCAAATCAAATATTTTAGAAATATGCACTTTATTTAACTACTATAGGAAAATTCCACCACAGTGAGGCACAAAGAGATTGAATATTCCTTTGATTGTTTATTTATATATTTGTTCATTTACATAGTAATAACATTATCCATGAATTACTTGTACATTTAAGAGTTATTTATTTGTAGAGAAACCTCAATTACAAATTCCATTAGCATACTGAGATGAACCCCATACAAAAGAATTAGTTTTGTGCTAAATATAAGCAAACACTACCTCTTAAAAAACAATTTTGTAAATTGCATGCAAATAGATTTTAAATGGTGTTGCTTAGTAGCTTAACCACACTCAGATGCACTTATACAGTACAAAATAACTGTAAACAAATAATAATGCATTTCTTAGTTTTTTATTTAAGGTTACCTGTAAGTGAGTTTTGATTGCCTCCTGGTCAAGTGGTTAATGTTGCTTACTGCCAGGTAGGAAAACCAGGGCTCAAACTCCAGTATCTTTTTTTAGCATTTACTCTATCTTGCATAGAATTTTTGTTACACTTTGTTGAAATTTGATACATAAGTTTACAATACTACAGCTGAGTGTCACTGTCTTCATAAACATTTGATAGAAATGCTTGAAAGCTATTATTTCTAGTTTAAGATTTTATAACTTTTCTCATGAGTATCATTAATAGTTATCTGGAGTAAATTATAATTATAACAGTGTAGCTTTAGACATTTAGAGCACTAACTTAGGCAGTCATTAGTGCCTGAATAAGAGCTAAGAGTATGCCACTAATAAAAGCATGCCTAAAACAGCTGTATAAAGGAAACAAAGACCTAGCTGTTAAAACAATATTCTAAAGCAATTAGAGCAGTACTGTCCATTATTTTAATGTATAGAACACATCTGCAAGTGAGGGAACTATGGTGAAAATAACAATATTGTGGGAGTAGCAATAACCACAACTATAATAATATATATCCTGATAATTATACATAAATGCTAGTTCTTTATTTATTTTAAAGGCATTAGTATAATTGGTATTAGTATATTTATAAAATATGCATGCAATTTGATTTTGCAAGTAGTTAGGTTAGGTTAGTTCATCTAGAATATATTAGGTTAGGGGGAAATGAAATACATTGCTGAAACAAGATGTGCTCTCTAGTGTGAGTATTAAACTTCTTCTTCTTCTTCTTCTTCTTCTTCTTCTTCTTCTTCTTCTTCTTCTTCTTCTTCTACTCCTCCTCCTCCTCCTCCTCCTCCTCTTTAGTCTCCAAAGATGAAATCAGGATTATTCTAATAAACAGACTTTTATTTTTGAATAGTATTTAACGCCCGTTTTTACTACTGAGGCACCACAGGTGGTGGACACTGATGATACATGAGATGAAATGATGTATTGGGAAATGATTTATTTTAAGGAAGGAAACTTTCCAGGCCTAAGTTTTAGCGTACCTACCCGGCATTTGCCATTTATGAGGACTGAGGAAAACCTGGAAGAAATCTCAGTCAGGGAGGACGGTCCTGACTGGATTCGAACCACAGACCTTCCGCTCACGATTCCGCACCTTAACGACCTCGGTCTCCCGTGGCAGTTATAAATAGACATCTGGAGCCAAAATATGAATATTGATGCTTATAAAAAGATATATTTTTACAAACTCTTCGCGTGCATCAGAATTGATTGAATTATTAACAAACCTCGTACATGTTAAGATTCAAATTTCTAAATCTGTTAGCAAATTTAATATTAAGAGCATGTAGATGTTCAACAAATAGAACATTACATACTCGTATGCTGACAATTACTTAAATGTACAATCTCTACCTAAGCCATCATTCTCATCAACTACTTCCCCGCCATAGGTGGCTGAGGTCGTTAAGGCGAGGACTCGTGGGGGGATGTCTGCGGTTCAAATCCCGCCAGGACCGTCCTCCCTGACTGAGATTTTTTCCAGTCCTCATAAATGGAGGTACCCATAACTTATGCCTGAAACGTTTCCTTCCTTAAAAAAAAAATCCTTTCCCAATATATCATTTCGTCTCATGTATCACCAGTGTCCACCGCCTTGGTGCCTCAGTAGTAAAAACGGGCATTAAACACCATTCAAAATAAATAAATAAACTACTTCAATTCGTGTTGGACTATAATGTGTGATTATATTTATTCGGACCTTTCCCTAGTCTTTTAAATACGTGGTGTCACTATTGCTGAGCAATTTATATCAATACAATCGGCTAATCTAGTTCTGAAATTTCCTGTGAAGGGCCAGAGTCGCCTAGAGGTGGGAGGTGAACAGAGTGAAAGAGACTATTAGCACGTCGTAGCTATAAGGCAGTTTGTTCACAAAATGCAGTCGTATTAGTTATTTAATCACTTGTTAAGTTGCATAGTATTTTACTGCCGAAGGCGATATCCTTCAAGGCAATATGCGCTGATTAGCAATTACGTCATCCATTCAAATTGACTCGCAGTAAAGTCCAAATAAATATGATCTCCTACAGGCCTGTTTGGTCTACAACAAAAACTGCTCCAACCTTTCTTCTTCGGCCAACCGTAATGTTTCTATCGTTGACAATGAGCGAGGATTCTCCTAAGTAGATATCTCTGCTTTAGTAAGTAGTGTCCCTGGTCACATGAGCTCCAGGTTCTCCTTTCTGGAAAATACGAGTACTTGATTCGCATACTAACAGAAGGCAACAAAAGCTTTTGTATGTGTGGTCATAAAGATTGCATTCTATGTATCAATATTCTATGGCCACAAATCATTCTGATGTTAAATTATTGTTTGGCATTTGTGTAAACACTGTCCGAGCGATAGTGAAAAATGAGTAAGGTGCGAATTCATGATGTGATTCAATTATTTTTTCTGGAAGGGAAAACAGCAAATAAAATTCGTGAGAGGATTTTGCTTAAACTGATTACACATATACTTTCTATGAAAGCGTTCCACTTGGTAAATGAGTTCAAATGTGGCAGAGCAGTTATTTACAAAGTCCATGATATTGTTTTGGCTGACAGATGAATGGAAACGCGCGGGTTAGCAGAGGCCACAGGTATCTCAACTGAGCTATTTATTTACTTTTTCATAACTCTACGCATGAGAAAAGTTTGCTTACTATGGGTGCCGCCATCACTTCGGAGAAAAAGGAGAATCGCTACGAAGATTGGCCAACTGTTTATTAATGTTTAAGAAAAATCCAACCGATTTTTACGATGTTTTAAGACTATGACCGAAACGTGGATTCATCAGAAACGAAATAGCAGTCTAAACAGTGGACTGCACCTTGTGAACTGACCCCGAAAAAAAGGCGAAATGCATTTCATCCTTTGGAAAGATAATTTCTTTGGGTTTTTTTTGGGGGGGGGGGAACAAAAATATAATTCTCTTGACTGGCTACTTGGAGAAGGGAGAAACCATTACTGGAGTATATTACGCATCACTTTTGGATACGCTTAAGACAACGATTGCGAAAGAACGTCTGGGGGTGGCCAAAAAAGTTGTTAATTCACCGTGATAATGCATCAGTGTATTCAAGCCGCGCCGCTCAGAACAAATTGACTGAACTGATATTTTAAATGCTTTCGCATTCAATGATCTTGATCTGCTCTCTCGGATTACCATATGTTTCCAAAATTCAAAACAATCTTAGCTGTATACAAATTTAAGTGAAATAAAGAGGCCATATAGTAGATTAAAGCGTATTTTGAGGGCCTCGAAGAAGCCCATTTTCAAGGGGGAACCACGAACCTGGAGAAACGTGGAGCGAGTGTATTCCACTTCTAGGGGACTACATGGAAAACTTAAGCATGTTACAAAATTGAACATCTTTTCTTTAATATTGAATCAAGTTACTTATCAAAACACCTTCATAGTGCTCGTTCATAGGGTTAAGTGAGGAGTGGATAGAACTCCAAACCATGGCAAGTAACTTACCTGTCGGAAGATTACCCCAAAATTAAACTTCAAGGCATGGGTCAGTCTTCGGTTCTTGAGATTTCAAAGAATTTGTAACTAGGCATTTGCCGAATTAACTGCTCTCATTATCTCTTGTATATCTCTAAATTTTTGGAGCAATTCAACATTTAACCGTTCAATATGGCAATGATGTCTGCCAGAAAAGAACCATATAGTAATTTGGTGAATACTTTATGACGATATTCCGGATTTTATTACGGAATGTGTACTATTTTCATAAAGATAATAGCAGAATCGTTCAGTTGTTTCCCCATACTGGGCTATCGTATTTCAATCCTGGGTCATTATCATATCACTCTATCTAAAGACCCCCCACATCTAATTCTTTTCAGTCAGCTTAAATTTAGGATATAGCTTAGATAATATTTTACATCTTACATATATTGTTACATTAAGGAAAATATTTCTTTCTTTTTATATCTATATTTAACATGTGTAGAAATATTATTTTAAGAAAAGTTAGACATATTTTTCAGATAAATGTCTGTTGTACAGAAAGGATGAGTGGAAACGCAATTTTTAAATTTAGTTTAAATTTGACTGTATATCCATTATCTACTTAGTGTATTCAGAAGAGCTTTAAACATAGAGAGCTTGTGGGTGAGTGTTAATTTAGTGTGCTTCGCACGTTCATTGCATACTTGAATATTTGCTGATAAAAATTCCTGGTGGACTGTATACTGTTAAAAAAGATTGAGCGAGTATTTGTTACCAATACAACAGGCAAAAACTGCCTTATTTTTGTCAGTCACCAGTGGCATTCCATTTGTAGTTTTATTGCATTAAATTTGAAGAGAAAATTTGTTCATCTTGATCTTTGTCACTTTGATTGGTAAGTTATAATCTTATAAAAAGGAAAGAGGAAGAACATAGCAAAATCCTGTTTAGTTGAATTCTGATTTTCCGATATGTTTGTAAATTTCTTCCAAACGAAATCAATATTTACTGGTATCAGCACGTTTATGCTTAAATATTTTGGAGGCAAAATCAAGGATGTACACTGACATCGGCACTGTGGTGTTAAACATGTACAGTTATTTAGTATGTTAATGCTTTAATTTTTAAATCTTCTACCCTTTCTTCTAGTCTTGTCTATCGTAGGATAGCATTTCATCCAGAACTTTGCTATTTTAGTCCCAATAATGGTGTATCTTAATTTGCAAGTTAATTGTTAAATAAATTCATGCTTGGTATCATTTGAATGAGGAACGGACATAATAGAGAAACTATATTTAAAGAACAGACTACGTGACATTTAACTCAAATAATTAATTTGAAAATATTTTCAATATATCATCCTAGTGACATCACCAAAAGAATGCTACAACTTGAGAAAACCCAAGGAAAAACGTTGGATCCGAACTGTGAAAGACCAAATGGTCTAGAACATGTGAGTTTGATGACAACAATATATGTCGTAAGTACAGTGACGGCCTTGTACTCGCAGACACAGATGGAGATGACGCAGCTTCCAAGTGTCCGACATGACATGCAATTCGTGGCTTTGAGGGTATGCGTCGTCCAACTGAAGGCAGTAGTTTGTCGCCAGTGCTAGAAAAACATTCTCCAACAGTCCAAATAATGGAAGTTTCTCTAAATGTCTCTAGCCCGTCACACTACGCGGGAAGAAGAAGGTTCCAAGAAGTAGTACCAGTGATGCTATCAAGAATCCAGCACCATGCCTGAACACTCCAGCGATCTTGCACCTCGATCGGACAGATCTATTGAGGATTTTCATCGCAACAGGTGTTCGATTGGAGAGGAAATTCTTATCGCACAACAGGACAAGCCATATCATGTTACCTCACTTAAAATCTGCGGGATATACTCAAGCGTTCACTGTTATCCGGACCAAAACAAGGTCACATGACTGACATAACTGCCTGGAATCTCAATGCATCAAAGCACAACACAGACAGCAAAAAGAATAAAAGTAGTATCAGGTTAAAAAGGGCGAATTCCTTAAATGACCACATATACTTCTCTCGCACAGAGCCGTGGGTTACAAGAATGCTGTGTGCCATCAAAATCAAACAAGAATTTAGCCATTTTATTATTATTTATTGGACAGTTATGAAAAGTAGAAAGCAAATGCCGTATATTACGACGAATATTATAAATTGCTCCGAAATGTTCAATATTAATAGACTAAGAAATATTAAGTAACTTTAAATCTTTTTAAAACATTGGAAATAGTTTTCCTTATACAGAGAGCATATGCTATAAAACTTTCTACAGTAAAATGCAAGATACTCCCGCATATTAACGGGCAACACTTCCCAACATCATCAAATAAGCGACGAACAAAGTCAGCACAGTTCGTCATTATTTTTACAACCGTTTAAAACATTCCCTGTAAATCAGGTAACAGCCATGCATACAATTTATCTTTAGAGAAAAGCAAACTAAGATAAATACAAAATAAATAAAAAGAGTAAACCTGAGATCACTATAGTAGGAACGGAGTTCCGTTTCCAATTTTTAATGATTACGTCAAACGTTTCCCCAATTAGGTCTTACCTACTATCTACTGTTGCGCATGCTCAGAGAGAAGGCAAGACAAGAAGTGACGGAGTGACTCCAAGTGCTGCGACTTTTCCCAGGCTTTCTCTCTGTAGTTGCGGAACGGAATTTTAGGGAGCCATTGGTACATAAGCATAAAATGAAATTGTATGAGTGGACATAACCACAAATATTGCAGGAGCAAACCATGCATTAAAATGAAAATTAAATAGAACAAAAGCACTAACCCTTCACCTTCAAACTAAAACGGCAACATCATAATATAAATTTTGTGATGAATGTTTCCAAATAATCACTTTGATACATGGGGCAGTGAATTTATCCTGCTCTATTGTCATGCCAGTGCCGAAGAAGCGTTTACATTTTCTATTTAATTTGGATGTATTGAGTTACACTTTTGCATAAGTTTTAATAGAATTGTTTTAAATTTGAGTCAAAATATAAATGGAAGAACTTGGATTAGCCACGTTTTGAAAATGAAAATGAAATGGTTTCGCTCATTTGTTGTTCTGGACATTGTTTCATCAGACGGTAGCGACCCGAATGTGAAGCGGGAAAGAAGATTCATTGTCAATGTATATGTTTTAAACATTGTCAGAATATTTTGCAAGTTTTAGGTTTCATGGGGCAACAATGATAAATGCCGTGAAAACATATATTTCCTCACGTGATTAAAATTGACACTTCAAAAATGATTTTAATTATACACTAGATTCAGTGTTTTAGGTTGTCATCACCCAAGCCCAAATTTATATTTAGCAATGAAATTTACACTAGCTAAAAGTTGTAGTACGAAAAAGAATGTTCACTCTTTTATGGACCTTATATTTATAATATAACCACTGTTTTCGATTTCGATTCATAATTACACAAATGGCTTATAAGGGACTGCAGTTTTTCATAACATACCTTAGATTTTGTAGCTAATACCGATAAAAAGTATTTGCACATATTGTTCACTTTTATACACATGAATTTTAAATAGCAACCAGAAAATTTTGGGACAAGCATAAAATATTTCGTATGCTATCGACCTCATTCTTAGATAAAAATATAAAACTACTTTCGCAACCAATCTGAATAAAAGTTGCGTAATAATTATTAGTTTTGAAACCGAGGGTTTCAGCTGCCGGAAAGCTTAGTCAATAAATTTGGCTGGGTCCATTCTCCTCTCTCTTCTTTCTATATGTGAGCTTTTCGAAAATTTGCCAAGTCTGTATCTAAAAGCTCAGGAAATCTACTGATTTCACAAAACTGTTGTGCAATAATCTTTTGAGGCTTATCATAAATATTTAACAATGTTTTTCGTTTGTAACTGAGTCTAATACGGTCGCATTCAATTGCCCTGTTAGATTTATCATAGTCATATCTTGCCTCTTACTATTTCCGTAGAATTCTCGTTTATTCTTATTGTTGCACTACAATTCATCGTACACCTACCGTCTACTAAACTTCAGTACTTGTTTTTTTAACATTTTCAAGTTTAATGAACTGTGCTCCTTTGGTAATTTCACTTTTCGTGAATGCCATAGCTATATTCAAAGATAATCCAAAGTTATACTCACAGTGAGATTAGTTGATTAACTGGCCGGCAGAGGACAATTGCATATTGGGAGAAGTCAGTCGTCAGCACATATGTTGATAAAGTTTGGTTAGAGTTGAAAGTGACTTTCTCTGTTACTCGTGATTTCATTATATAAAATTATGAGCTAATTATTCTTCGTTATTTATGCCACCAACTAAATATTGGTTGGGATTGAAGAATGTGATTTTATTTAGATACATGTGTGAAAACTGATTTTTGCAGAAAAGTAATAAGGCGATTCTCAAGAAATAATCCTGGCGTCATGTTTCAAGTAGAGGAACAGTTCACCGACGTGTTAAAAAGTTACGAGAGACAGAATTTCGCAATACAAAACATATTCCAAAAGGCTTGTCCTTAAGGGAGAAAAGTTAGATGAAATACAGGAATTTCCTACGCAGATGCGGCAATATATTGCCGTCAAGGGGCATCGTTTTCAACATCTCTAATAATAATAATAATAATAATAATAATAATAATAATGCGGTGATTAGCATCATTATCATCATCGGTTTTAAATAGAGTAACATTTTATCCTTTTAGTAAAAATATGAGTACTAAAATAAAAATATGAACTTTATGCCCGACGATTCTATTTACCTTTTTCTGGTTGCAGCAGCTGCAGTAAGCAGCTGTGCTCAGATGGTCCGTAACTTAGATAACCTCATTATTTCAAATACTCTTCATTATAAAGTACTTGACAGCTTAGACACGATACCAGAGCCTACAGAAGTAAATATCAGCTTTACTCATATAGAACCACACTGAACATGATCATATGCTGTGTTGCCAATTATATGTGTAAACCTTCCCAAGTATCTTATTTTAAATATGCTCAGAAGCACAGACATTTGTGATTTTGCATCTTATACTATTTTAAGGTAAACCTGTGTTTTTGTCTGTAGCCCACCCGACTGAGATGGATATTGATTCCCTTTTCATTCGACTTAAGATACTTTTTTGATTGTAACTTTTGATTTCAGATGGATTTTGCCAGAATGAACAGCTTGTGCTTAAGGTTAGCCAGCATGTACAGGCCTTACAGCTATATTTATCGTACTACGTATCCCTGCAAGTTCATATAACGTTTGCAGATGACTTCCCGATGTTGGCGTACAGCGAAATAGGCCAGAAAGAGATAACCACCTGTGGCAAAGAAAAAAAAGAGACAACCACCAGTAGCAAAGAAAAAAAAGAGACAACCACCAGTAGCAAAGAAAAAAAAGAGTGATCTTTTAAAGAGCAAATGAATATATGTAGATTAGTACATTAAAGATATGACCTTGAAAACATTTTTATTCTACTGCACAATATTATATATGAAGTTTTCAAATTGAAAATAGAAGGTATATATATAACAATTGTATCATGCCAAGCTATAAGCAAAGTACTTAGTAGGAACAAGAGAAAATTAATTATCCACGAACCTCATTTAGTATTTTTGCGTAATTTTAAAATGCAGTTCATAGATTTTCAGCTACTATAAAAAGAAAAACATTTTATGTAAGAATATACAATTAAAAATAATAATATACTTATTTCTATGGAGCTCTGTGGCAGGGCAGCGTTTTTAATATTCAATAAATAAATATATACAGTTTTATTTAAAAGATAGATTTTAAAACTATAATCATCGAACGTAGCTTACCGGATAGAGCATATCTCCATTACTGTATCAAATATTCATTATCCCCTAGGAGTAATATAATTAAAAGACTTGCCATCTTTCATTTGGTTCAATTATATTATTATAAGGTAAAGATTTTATTGGTGAACACTACAGGAAAAAAAGTTACTATCACTTCAAACTCCACATTTTATTTTTGAAGTTGCTGTCACTGGAAACAATACTGGACGTGTAAGCACGTGCATAGGCTCCGGTAGAAACCTATTTAAGAGGTTGGCTACATTGAATTTTCGTGCTCGACACTGAATTGTTGTCCAATTTCCTTCCTCAACACTGAATTCCCCTCCATATAAACTTGAGCTTTCAATGCTGTATTTCCCTCCAATTTCCTTGTTCCACACTAAATTTCCATCTTTAAAGTTGCTCGCACAAATTTTCCGGAAGACGTTTGAAGTTACGTCACTACTAGGGGTGATAGTGTAACGTTTACCCTAAATGGTGCTAATGTCGTTTTTCAAAATGGCGGAGTTGGCGTTAAAAGTATGTTGGTTAACAGGGAAGGGGGAGCGTATATACCACATAATTATAGTGTATTTCTGGTCTCGTGAGCCCTGCAAGAAATGTCAACACATTAAGACGTTTTATCAAAATCCAATTTAATGCAAAACAGGTTATCTTAGGTAGGTTTACTTTTTCTTTTTGTTTTTTCCACGGGTGGGGGGGGAGCATCACCAGACCAAAAATCAAACTATTGTCAATAATGGTAACAATTTTATTTGCTTTATTTTATAATGTGATTTGTACATGATATTCTCATATATGTGTATGAGAGTTAACACATTTACGTTTAGAAGAAAAAGTTTGGGTTTACAGTGATACAAATTGTTACATTTGAAGCACTGTTAACTTTTTTTATGTCCTGCTTCACTGATACATCATTAGGTAGTAACTGTATCTGCTTGAACGTATAGTTTCATACATATTTAGATAAGTTTTTACTGTTTTTATTGGATTTGTATTCTGACTTTTGCATTGCAACTATTTTATTTTGGTCATGAGGCGATATGGTTGTAATACAGGCGACACCATAGTAAGAATGTTAAGGTTGTAATTGTTGCTTTTCCAGGGGAAAATGTATAGACGTGATGCTAAATCCTTTTAATTTCACTCTTCAAATCCCGCAGCGTGTTTTAAATGAAGCAACACTGCCGAGATCGCCCGCTAAGGACGGTAGTGTCGTAGTAAAAAGTAGAATTTCATCTGTTTTGCACCTATGGTTTCCAACAAATAATTAAATTAGGTGGTGTCCATGGATGCAGTATCTTCATCCTGGTGCAGTTTTAGGAAATTCAGTAGGGGGCGTTGTTGTCTCGAATAATTACGGAATAAGACCAGTTACTACCTGAAATAAAGTAAAAATAGCTATTAAATGATAATTCAAGTAGGAAACGTATGCAAAAGGATAGCAAAATAGTGTTGTAACCAACGTCAAAGTAATCAGTGTTCTTGATGTATATCCAGAAAGCTGATGATGAGTTTTCTGTTACCGTTGGGCAGAAACTCTGTTTCGTTGTATATTATCTGGAAGTAATATTCGCCTCGTAGAAGTGGTGAATGGTGGTTTCAGGCAGTGTTATATGCAGAAGATAGGAAGACTTCTCTTCCCTTCTCGATTCTCAGCACAGTTTTGTTTCGTATTGGGTGTTGAGTAATGTTGGCTCAACAACCATATAGGGAGTTTTGTAGGTGCGGTCTCTTATAACGATAAATGAAGAGTCCAGTGCATATTATGTTATTGACATGGCAATAGGCTTATACTTAATTGTGTGCTCTATAAAGCATAGCATTATTACATAATTTGAAAAGATTTTATATTTTGTGTTCTAATAGTAATATTTTAGGTTATGATGTGGTGTTAACATGTACCAATTAACTTTTTAAGGATGTATTATGCAATATTAAACAGAAGACGATGCAGTACCGCAGTGTTTGCAAATATATAACAATGTATTAATGTCTAAGGTATTAAATATCTGCTTGTGACCTTGCAGCTAACTCTAAATCACACAGGGTAGGATATTGATAACAGGTATAGGAAGAGTTTAAAATGACGCATCATAACTATCTTTTACATATCGTTTCTACGTTTTATTTTATACCCGATTAGTTATGATTTCAAAATTATCATCCAACAAGCGTTTATTGACGACAATTCGAAATGTTTTCGTGAATAGTTCCGTCTCCAAAGTGCAATGAGGTTTCGTCGAAATTCGAGTGTTGGTTATATTTACCGTCTTTGCATTATCCCTAAGTGCCATATCCCTCATTACTTCAGCAATTATCACATTCAGATTACCAAAATTTAAATTAATACCCTTTATTTGCAAACGTCTTATCGCCACACTTTATCGAATTTGTAACTCTTAGCAACGGTTGATGTGAATCGGGAGATATGCGCTCCTTTACCTTACTTTACCAGTTCATCTGTCCTATTTTCCAATAATATACCATTGGGTGCATCCATTCCCCTGGTTTGTATGTGACAAATCGGTGTCAAAATAACACACCTATTCCCCTAATTTACTTAGATACGAATAAAGAATTAATCGCGCATGTGCAGAGGTGTAGGCTGCAATGGTCACGTTGGTGAACGGGATTATCTTTGCTACCTGTTCATTATATTTCCGTACAACGTACATGATGTAGTTCGTGGCCGGCAGGTATGATTGCACCTTGATACCTGGGTGGTCCGGGAGATCCATGGCCCGTGAATAGTCATTCACTAGTTCGCAGGTGAGTAAGTAATCCCAGTGGACATACTTTCCCCAGAAGAAGTTAAGCATAAATTTGGGCAAACCCCTTCTTCCCCGGATGGCGTCGGGTGACGTTAGAGTCCAACTTGACTCCCTCCCTCGCCAAGAAGTTCTGAATGAATTTATCCTTTTTCTCCTGACTATCGCATTCGGAGGGCCACCCTGAGGCTTCAGTCTTTATTTTAAAAAAATGGTTCATGTAGTCCTGGAAGAGACCTTTCTTGCCGGTGTCTGGGTCATATTTATTCATTTCGTATACCCAAACTTTGTATATGCGATAACCGAAGTCCACGGTCGGTTTGATTTCCTCTACTGAGTGCTAATGACCGTAGCAGTTTGACGCCCTTAAACTGATGATTATCATTTTGATTTCATCTATGACCCAGGTTCCCGGGAGGCATTTTGCGTCTTCGTCGTAAAGACATTCTTTTGGGCTTTGTGTTTCGGCACACACGTTACATGGTGGAAACATTAATCTTCCTCCTATGCGTGTGGGTAGCACGGGGCGGCATAAGTTCGTTGGAGGAAGAATTTTACTTTAATAAAACTTACGCCTCCCAAATTTGGAAAGTTATCTGTGTGAATTTTACCCACAGGATAAGGTTCAGTTTTATTAATAAATGAGTATATACTGCACATTCATAATAAATGATTTTTTTCTTCCGTGGATGCTTCGCTATAATTTTTATGCAGTTGATGCGCTTTTGTTGATTTAATTTATTTATGGACGCTCTTTAACAGGTCCGGTCATCAGCGTCCCATTCAATTCAAGGCGTGAAACGGTCTATAAATTTTGCTCAGAGGCTTCTTCTTTTAGATTTGAGGTTCTTTATCGTGCCGTAAATGTACGACACGGGACCTACCGTTTTACTTCCCTTCCGAAGGAAGTCATACTTAGGATTTTTACGCCCGAAAAAATCCACCGATCCTGCCTGGGTTTGAATCGTGATTTTGGGTTTAGAAGGCAAGTATTACCACCACACCACCAGGACCGACAAAGTTGATGCACTCTCCAAAGAAAAAACATTCCTTGGATTAAGGGGTTCTGGATACAATTTTGCAAAAGAGACCAAAAAGTTACCCAGAGTTTTATCTGACTTTACCGTTGCGTTAAACTTGCACTCCCAAATTTCAATAACGTGTAGCCAGTCTCTTTGATTTTTTGGTAATCCTTTGCGTCTCCTAATACCTGAAGTCCATGGTTTCACGACCTGTATTGTACAAAAGAGTACTACAATTCGGAAAGCATCATTCAAATCTGTGAAAACAACTGCCATAGGAAAAATTCACACTTTTGTTAACTTTATCTTCCTTGTACCGGCCTAATATTATTCAAAAGTTTCACCTCTCTAGAGCGAAAAGCGTGCTGGATATTGTGGGACTGTTTATCTGCCAATCTATATCTACGTGGTGAAATAATTACAATTTTGTATTGTTGCATGTACCGTTTCCTATAAACGCACGTATACACATTGGATAGGACCACGCATTCCTAAATGGATCTATATTGTTAAGACCCATAAATTCATTTTGAATCCTAGCATCTCCAGAACACATAAAAAATACATACGTTTTACAATAGCTAACAGTTTCTTTCTCCGTGTTAAACACGTGCCTTGAGAATATCTTTAAGTAATATTTATTTTTCTCGGTGCTAAATAAGCACGGAAAATATCCTTTGGATTCCTGTAGATTAAAATTTCTGTAGGTTTCTGCTCATACCTCATTCCCAAGTGCATAAAATCTGCTCGTACTGTACGGTAGGACAAAAAAAAAACGCAACAGGCAATTTGAAACTCTTTCGTAAGGTAGCAGTTTCGTTCGAGTCGGTCCTGGTGGTGTAGTGGTTACCATACTGGCCACCTAAACCTAAGATCGCGGGTTCGAACCCGGCCAGGACCGATGGATTTTTTTCGGGCTTTCGGGCGTAAAAATCCCAAGTATGGCTTCCTTCGGAAGGGAAGTAAAGCCGTGAGTCCCGTGTCGTACATTTACGGCACGAAAAAGAACTTCAAGCCTGAAAGAGAGGCTTCTGAGCTAAATTTGTCCGCCGTTTCACGCCCTGAGTTGAATGGGACGCTGATGACCTGAGCGTCCCATAAATAAATCAATCAAAAAAAAAAAAGTAGCAGTTTCGTAAAATATCCTATTATAACTGTTTCAAAGCAACGTGCTCTTGGATGAAGAAATTAGTCCGTTGCTACCGCTTCGATTTTCTCGATACTGTTTCGCTCTGACGTACGGTTTCCCATGCTCTCGGAGCTACGGCAAGTATTGACACGGCTTCCGCTGTTGCATCATCTTTCTTCTAACCCCCTCCCGCATATAAATAAAACTTGCGACTGAGGAGTCACTTACTTCATTAACACTTTGAACTTTAAATGGGACAACGTACTCGTTCACTGCCTCGTAGGTGTCAAAAATGACGGCAACACTGGCCTATTCCTCTCATCGATAATCATCATCTTGCGACTCTAAGAGTAATAACTTTTTCAACAGCAGCTGCATAATTCATATTATTCCAAGTGCTCACAAATTTCATCGTTATTTTTTAAAGTTTATGCATTATAATGAACACAAAACAAATGTGAACATGCAATTATCCAATAGTGTTCTCCAAGGTGTATTTAGGTAGAGATGACAGCAACAGAAAACGTTAATTCTGCAATTTGACAACACTGTATAATGCAGAATATCTTACTTTTGGTTTCCTTAGTCATAACATATCTCAATTTATAGCATGTAAGAGTTTAGACTTGTTAAGTATGCAGTTGCTCCCGTTGTTTCCTCCTTTTTTTAAATTTTATTTCCAATCTCAGTACATTTTATATAGGCCTGGTTTGCAATGCAACGCGAGTTCCATGTTTTAGTAAATGGAATTATTTATTAGAATAATAAGAAAATTGAAAAACAGAGTATTAATGATAAAATTGGTAATCTACAATAGGAACAGCTCGTCTAGGAAGTTGCTGGTTTGTCTGCCTAAATCAAATTTTGATACGAAATGTTCAATACACACTATAACTTTATCATTACATGGATTATACTGTTTATCCACTCCTCTTTAATGTCTGCTATTTAGAAAATGTAAATATGGTATTAAGCGGTACATTGCCATAATTAACTTATACAAGAGCAGCTCATTTTGTACTAAACACTTAATAATATACAAGTTCTTGATGTAATTTCTCTAAACAACATTAACTTCCAAATAAACAAACCATGTTTTTAATAGCAGCGCACGAACCTTTCACTACTAGTGTACCTGTTTTTGTATAACTTCACTTGAAAACGAGATGAAACATGATATAACATCAGGCTTACTAAAACTAATAATCTCGACCCAAACCCCGCTTCATACGTTTTTTCCGATCATTTCATTCTTTGCTAACTCAATCGTCACATATGGTAGATTAAATAAATTTTCTGGAAAAATGTCCTCCCTAATCACAAGGGTTGGTACGGCTCGTTTAATACATAACAATTTCATCATTAATTTCAAAATTTGCAAAATGTATACTCTTTATCCACTCCTTTAATTACTGCTATTTAGGATATATAAAAATGGTATTCCGCCGTGCACTGCCATAATAAAGACACACAACAGCAACCCATATTGTACTAAACACTTTCTATTAAGTAATTTCCTAATGTGATTTCACTAAATCAATATTAACTTAATAAAAAACAAAAGAAGTAACACTCACTTTTGATTTCTTTTTCAACTATAAACCCATATATTAAGCCAGATAACTGCAAATGAACAAAGTGATGTAATTAACACACGGACCACATATTCCATCATTTTCTCTACAATCGATACCTATATTGCGATCTGGTAAATATAGTGCGTCTTGGTACTAGACAACGGCAATGTGTGTGCGTTTACTATCTAGCGGTTACAATTTTTGTTTTTTTTTTTCTCAACAGAATTCTGCTTATAATCATCAATTAACATATAAATAGTCTATTTCGTTAACCAACAAACTTGGACCTTGGGCTGGGAGTTAATTTTAAAAGAAACTTTTTTAAAAATTTGAAAAATCGTTCTAGCTGCAGAAATTTGTTGTTTTTTCAAAGAACCTCGGTATATTCCTTTAAAATAATTGATAAAAATGGTTTCCGAAAATCAGAATGCATTAATAACTTTGATAATTCTCCTAATATTTCAGATTGACACGTATTTTTGTGGTATATTTCTTTAAAATAAATTTATAAAAGTAGTTTCCGAAAATCAGAACATTCCAGTCATTTAGTGTGGGGATACACCTGAAAAACTAGTGACTGTTCAAGTGAAATAAAATCACTACCAGCCGAATTTTTTAATTTTTTTTAAGGAAAACTCTGGACATGTCATTGAAATAAAAGAAATGAAATATTTTCTGAAATTCAGTGTAATCGGACAATTAGGAGAAAGGAATTTGCCTGAAAGCCAACATTTAAAAATCGCTCTAGCACCATGAATATTCCCCCCCCAAAGAAATTACTTGCGAAAAAAAACAATAACAACAAAAATAGTTTCTGAAAATCAGGGAAATCGGGCTAATAAGAGAGAGGGTTTGGCTGCAAACCAAAATTTAAAAATTGTTCTAGCAGCACCAATATGTTTTCACAACAAAACTCAGCATATACCATTTAAATAAAAAATAAAAAAAGTTTCTGAAAAGAAGCAAAATTGGATTGTTAGAAGTGGGGTTTACCTGAAAATCAAATTTTAAAAATTACTCTAGTTGCATCTATGTTTGCTTTTTCACAAAGAGAATTTGTATACAACATTTAATTCAAATAAGAAAAATATTATCTGAAAATAATTGAAATCAGATTATTAGAAGTGGAGTTTACCACTAACAATTACTCTAGCGGCATCAATATTTGCTTATTCACAACAAACTCCACATGTGCTCCATACATATCATTTAATCTCCTTTTTAACAAAGAGAGGGAGAAAAAAAAAACAGCGCTACCAATATAAGCTAGAATCGAGTCATGTGAATATATCGAATAAATGATTAAAATTATATATGCTTTATTTAATCACTATTGAAGATTACTGAAAACATGCAAAATAGAAAAATTAATGTCACTAATTGACCCATTATCGATGGAGGGCACAGGTTCACAGAGTTTATTTAATCACATTAAGGAATACAATAAAAGCAACAACAATAATGATAGACTAATAATATAATTATAATTAACGTTATGTTAAAATAATACGTTAATAAATTATTACCATTGAGAATTGAAATCGATTCCCGATTATTTAGAATTATTGATGACCAGTTTATTGCTGCTGTTGCTATTACTACTACTGCAGTTGTAGTTTTATGTAAATATTAATGATTACTACTACTGCTACTACTACTACTACTACTACTTCTATAATTATATGTTGCAAATATTGACGATTACAATGATAGTTAAACAAAACTAATTGTGTATAAAAACGTAGATATCTGAAACTTGATAAGATGAAGGAAACCATGCCTTTAAAAAGAAATTATTTGCACAATAATTTTCAATACTTTGAGAGAAAGTAAAAAATAAATAATTTATAACTGGCTAGTTTTTCATATTTGATTGGAAATGCAATGTCTCAGCATATATTGGGAACCTGATAAATATAATTCTGTTTTGGGGCTTGAAGTCATATTAACCCTTGCTTGCCCTTAACGAGTACCCATTATATTCAACAGATCCTAAGGTTGGTATGGAAAGTAGACAAAATGGCCAGATATGTGGTGGATGTGAAAATTTTTCTAGTTATTAATTTTCAGTGTTCTGGATTATTACAGTGGTTTATGGGTGGAAATAAATGTACAGTAGCGTGTTACTTCTTTTGTTTTTTAATAAGTTAATATTGATTTAGTGAAATTACACCAGGGACTTTAACATGTTTAACAGCAGGTTTTCGAAACACACAACTTTGCTCTTGATGTCTTTATTACGGTATAGTGCCATATTTACATTTCCTAAATAACAGTAAATAAGGAGGAGTGGATATAGTGCAATTTTTGAAGTTAGTGGTGAAACTGTAGCGTATATTAAGCCCTTTGTACCAAACTTTGTGGTTAGGGACGTCATTTTCCCATCAAATTTCTCTAATGTATCAATGTATGTGAGGGTGGGGTTAGCAAAGAAAGGAGAAATCCGCAAAAAAAAAAAAAAAAAAAAAAGCGTGACTTGGAACGGAAAAAATGAGAGTTTTAGTGAGCCTGGTGTTATAATATGTTTCCACTCCGGTAACATCTGAATATAGGGAACTCCCATGATGCACTAGGGTTTGTTTACATTTGTGGGAGTGAAGCTGCTGGAGTCCAACAAGAGTGGAAATTGAAAACAGGCGGGAAATGTTCGGAATAGCTGCGAAATGAACTATATGTGGTATCATTATTCTGCCGCATTTACAATAGTTTTGTTAATCTATTGTTGGGTGCGGGATATGCTCCAGCAGAACTGTGCTTATGAATTGGGGTTGGGAACTTGTTATATCCGCACAACAATTGATTGGGCCAACTTTTGTAGGAACATTTGAGAGTAATGGAGTCAAGGAAAATCCTTCATCGTTGGAGGGCTGGGTGATTACGGCCAGCCTAAAGTCGTAGAAAATGACGAATCGAAAACTTTCCACAGGAAATATCGTGGTTTGTGGAGGGAGGGTCGTTAGGTTTCGTTGAAAGAGCAACGGGAATTAGTTGAAGTACCAGAAGTACAAGACCGAAAGGACGTTATTTTGACGAATTTAACTCGACAGTTCATAATGCCCGGGACTATTATTGTTTCGGATGGGTGGATGGCATACGCCAACATTTCGGACATCGGTGCAGGGATATATGAACATGATGTAATTGTTTGAGAGCAAAATTTTGTACACCCGGACGATGCAGAAATTCATCACAAAACGTAGAAAACACGTGGATGAGGGTAAAGCTCAAGATTAGAAGGCGGTTGCACTTTTTTAAGTCTTATTATCAAGTATTCCTGTGGATAAATTCATTCAAACATACGAAGGTATTTGCGTAGTACATAAGGTGTACTTCCAGTATCTACAATGTCGATTAAATTCTAGTCTCGATAAAACATTCTAAATTCATTTTGGTAAGAATTAAATTTAAAATTTACTGCCTTCCTTCCATCACTTTAAGCTCCACCAACAACCTGTAACTCCACCTTTTACTTTAACGTTTTAACCGCAATCGCGACAAGGCCACTTTAGGAGCCACCAAATACTTCCTAAAATAGTTAAGTCCAAAATGACAGTTTATCGAATGCTCATCAAATCTCAGGTGTCAGCTTCCCATTCAATTCAGGGCGTGAGACGGCCAACAAATTTGCTCAGAGGCCTCTTCTTTCAGGCTTGAGGTTCTATTTCGTGCCGTAAATGTACGACACGGGACCCACGGCTTTACTTCCCTTCCGAAGGAAGCCATACTTAGGATTTTTAACGCGTAAAAAAGCCATTGGTCCTGGCCGGTTTTGAATTCGCGATCTTGAGTTTAGGAGGCAAGTATGGTCTCCACTACACCACCGACTATATTGGAAGAACAAAGAGAAACGTACGTACACGGTTAAAAGAACTTCAAGGAACATAAAATGCATGCAAATGGAGAAATCAGCATTAACATCTCATTTCTGGATAGAAAACCACAACATAGTGAATAAAGGAAACATTTTCATAATCAGTTCAAGGACCCACAGAGTTAGCAACATGGGAGAAAAATCAACATTTATAAATACAGAGACAGATAAGGTAACGTAGATATTTCTGGGGATGAAAACACAAAACTTTTAAGTTCATCACACCTCCACCAGAGCAGAGTATACATCCCCAAAACATAACACATTAACCAGCTTTTGATGGTTAGATGATGATACAGACAATTGTCCATAAAACATGTAATAATTTTAAACAAGTAAGTGGGGCCAATAGGACTCAATCATACAATGATCTTATTTAAATGTAAGATGAATTGTATTTTGCATTACATTTTCTTTTTCAGTAATTTGGTTAAAATTGTTTGCCCTACTTGTAGAGAACACTGTAATTAGATATAAATGGTAAATCTTTTTATATTTGCATGGCTTTACAAAACCATATCTGTATATAGATGCATGTGTTTACATGATCCGTTAATTTTGCTCTGCATTAAATTTGCTTAAAATAATGTTTATGCATATTATTATTATTTATTCCACTGAAGTAAACAGTAATAGGCATGATATTTAACCATTTTTGTACATCAATGATTTACATAAACCAAATTCATATTATTTGGTATTTTGGTTACATAAAAGAATTTCATATTAGAACCATCAGAATATTCTGTAATGATAAACAATATAATTCATTATTGTAAACATAATACTGCTTAGAAATTAAAAGAGAGAATTTTTTTTCTAATCTACCATTGCATGTGGTGGCATGAGTTAGCAATGAAAGGGAAGATACGAAAGAACATTATGGCCGGGTTTTGGAGCGAGATGATGAGAGTTATATGATTAGTGTGAGCCTAAGTTATGCAAGTGAGATTGTGCAAAGACAGATACACCCACAGTGAAGTCCATCATGCTATAGCTATTATCATATGGGTTTGTCTTATTGAGTTGATTGTAGTTACGTAGTTACTTACAATGGTTTATAGTTGGAAGTAAGTGAACAGTAGCATGCTACTTCTTTTGTTTTTAATGATTTAGCGAAATCACACCAGAAATTTGTGTAATCGAAAGTTTTTAATTCAAAATGGGATCCTCTTGTAAATTTTAATTAAGACAATGCACTCATTATTCCATGTTTACACTTCCTAAATAACAGTAATTAAAGGATGAGTGGATAAAGATTACACACCGTGCAAGTTATGAAGTTAATGATGAAATTTTAATGTTTATTAAATATTTATTACTAAAATTTTTGATTAGGAAGTACATTTTCTTTGTGTAATTGTCCTTAATTTACTATCTTTTGTGACAGTGAGGGTTAATGAAGAAGGATCACAGAGACTTTGGTACATATAATTGGTCATTTATAATTACCACAGTAGCACACATTTTATATTTACATATAATAGCCTGTACATCTGTATAAATAGTTACAATAAAATTTAAAAAGTAACACCTAGAACAACTCAGCCAAAACGACAACAACCCGAAAACCAACAGACAATCACACAAAGTTTACTATATGCCCTAATATATAATTGTTGTAGTGAGTTTAACTCAGTATTATACATATTCCTTTACAGAATAATAGATTTTTTACTAAAGAATTTTCTAAGAGCAGACTTAAAGGATTTTAAGGCTTTTAGGCTAGAGGGAAGAGCCTTTTGTACTAAACATGTTTGGACATCTATGTAATTGAGGTTAAGGTAAGACAGGCACTCCCGTTTATAACTATTACCAAGGAAGACTATGTCCTTTTCCTTATGATAGAGGACGATAAGTATGATGCCATCATCACAATGCCGACTAATTTTCAGGTGTTCACTTATTTGGAGGGTGCATTTTATAAATAGTGCTTACCTGTGGAGAAGTTTATAATACATATTATTTCGTTTACATATGCGAAATAGTGTTTGTAAACACTTTCAGATTCTTAAAATATTTTCTAATGAATAATGTCATCTTGTCAACATTATGCTGCTTAAGGTTTCGTATTTGCTATTGGCAGCAATCAGGCCACTTTGACCGCCATTTTGTTCTGTTCATGGAGGTCTGTAAATACATTACGCCTTTTCTTAATTATTTATAATGTATAAAATATACAACAGAAAAAATGATTTTGTTGATATTTATCGGTATTAATAATATCATATCGAATTAAATAATTCATGTACATTGCAACTGCTTGTCTCAACTTTTCACAAGTCTCCGAAATGAAAATAAGAATGTATATTTAGCTAATTTATTTCAGAATAGTGATTTTATGGGTGCCACTAGAATCATTTGGTAACACTGATCATGCACTTGAATGTGGTTGCCGAGCGCAGCCAACTATCTGGCTTATAGCTAAAATAATTTGTTATTTAAACATTTTCTACACATATATTTATTGTGTTAGTGATAACGTGATGATAATACGTAGTGATAGCACAAAGTTTAAATTGTGATAACGTTTAAGTATGTTATAACGAACATATATAAGTACAAATAAAGCCTCAGGCAATTATTTTGCTGGAAGGTTTTCGCTATCAGTTGTTACTAATGTTTACCACATTGCATGCAGCTAACCGTAAACAGCAAATCAGCTGTTTTTTGCCTTTGCAAATTGGGAGGCACGTAGGAACATTAGTACGTGTAATGCTAAGTGAACGATATGGAATCGATTATGTGTAATGATAAAGTAAAATTGCAGGAGCAAATCAAAGAACAGGGTGAAATTGTGCGAAAATTGAAAGCTTCATTGGGAAGTAAAGACAAGGTGAGTTTAATTCAGTTTATTAAAGAAAGGGATTTATGAGTAGCTGGAAAATTGGATCGTGCCTACTAATTTATTAGAAGACTAAATAAATACATAGTTATTTTCCTTTCTCAGGTGTCAGTTACAAACTCGGTTATGAAAAACGGTATCAGAGATGAGAAGCAACTTGCCTTATTGAATAATTTTCTTGCCAACACTAGTTACTTAGGAGATCATGTACCTTCAAGTACAGATGCTTTAGTGTATGATGCTCTCAAAGGTGTCACATACCAAGGCAGTATGCCTCACCTTGCTCGTTGGCTCTGTCACATGGATAGCTTTGCTCAAACTGAGCGAGCTGCATTTCCTTCCAAGTTAATTAAGAATGAAGTTTCTGAGGTTGTGGCTTTTCTGCACTGTAATAACGAAGAAAATGTTGATCAAAAGGTAATGATAATTTTCACTTAAACTGTGTTATAATGGATTAATTGCGAAAATATTGTGTTTTTATAGTTATTAGTTGGAAAACCAGTTTGAAGACAGCTGAAGTCATATTTCCTACATTCAATTGGTGACAATAATGCACATTTTACTATCACAATTATTTTATGGAGCAATGAAATATTTACATGAACTTTACACAGCTGTCATAACCTTTGGGTTTGACAAGAAATGTCCTAAAGTATAATATAAAAGCATTGGGCCAAGTAATGACTTTTGACTCTGTCTCAAAATGTATCTTTTGAACAGTAAAATCTTCATATTAGTTTCATTCTTAGGCATTTGTTAATATTCTTAATTTTTCTCTAAGTATTACAAAAGTACCTTTTATAACAAATTATAAATTTACATTGTTGAAAAAATTCCAACCGTAATAAAATATTTAAGGTTGGTAACAAATTCATTTGTCAATTTTGGAAATTTGGAGGCCTTTCTTTTACATATGTAAATCTTATAAATTCTGCTAGTTTGCCAAATAGGAGTATAAGTTTAATTTGATGTGCTACCTTATCATGGGCATAATGCACAGAGTAATCAAACTGTGTAAAGAGCAGAAAAATATGAAATTTCAAATTTTGGATCATTAATGGCAAAGCATGGAGAAGCTTAATTTTATGTTTAAGTATTTGTAGGGTCTCAATAAGCACAATTTCATATTTTTGCAAATATTTCATAAAAATTGTCATGTTTTGAGCAAATTTAATAAGTATATGTTCATGTTTTACAATTTTATTTTTTTAAACTTGTTTTAAGTGGTCTACTCCCCTCCCAATATTGTTTTATATTCTTCACTAAATTCACCAATATTTGTGAAAACTGAAATAATATAAGTTTATGTATTGTATTCTACTTATTCATTTGCTGCATCCTAAACCCTCAGCTACAGAGATTAATTGACCTTGTTTCCTTTATATTGTTCCAACATGTTGATGAGGTTCAAAGACAGTAGATCTGAGCTTTGATGTATATACATATCCAAAATATGTATTATTGTAGTTTGGGGTGAACTTTCTGATACATAATTCCACATTATTTAAAAAATAATAATCAGAATTTCATTTCCTAAAATTGTGAAAAAAATTAGCTTTTCTTAGGAAGAAATTTTTAACAAATAAAATCACAAATATTCTGGTAGGACTGGACATAACTGCAATCACAAACAATTCCACAGCAATGCTGTAATACATTCTGGTGATTTGCTAACTAGTAATACACTGCATATTTATGTATTTACTTACAACACACATCTATACAGTTTACAATAGAAGAAGAGAGAAATGGATGTCTCCCATTCCTTGATTTAAAAATAATAAGGAATACAAACAGTCTTAGCTTTGGAATTCACAGAAAACAAACACACACAGAAAATTACATAAAAAATATAACCCCATCCCACATAAATATGCAGTGTTTCACAGTTTAGCACATAGACTAATCAACATCCCATTGACTGAAACTGAGTACAAAATGGAACACCAACATATAATGAAGACGGCTATAACCAACGGTTTCAACACAGACTCAGTAACAAAAATCATCAATAAAGGTAAAAGACAAAAATCGATTAAGGAAGTTTCCACACTTAAGAACACCGAAGACAGATATAAATTCAAAAGTTTCACATACCATCCAACTTACCACAACAAATTTAAGAAGATATTCAAAGAACATGGAATTATGTTAGCCCCTAAGAACAAATATAATATAAAAAATTTAGTACATTGCACAATGAAAGATACCATCCCTACAGAGCAAAAATCAGGAATATATGAGATTAAATGTGCAGATTATGAGCAGAGCTACATGGAAAAATGAAAAGAAATTTAGAAATTCGAAGAAAAGAACATTTTAGGAACATTAGATTGAAACTGATAGACAAATCAGCAATAGCAGCTCATTTTTGGAACAAAAATCATGAAATGAAACCAGAAATTAAATTACTGAAACAACTTCACAACCCAATAGAACTATCTACATGGGAGAGAATGTTCATTTTAAAAAATAAGAAGAACTTAATGAATTTTGATTTTCCGCCGCTGGATGAACTCAAGTTTCTACTAGAACCACAAGATACCACCACAGGAACGAATGGACATCCATCCCCCCGTTTCGAACAATGGCATTCAGTCAACAGCAGCCGATGATGGGAGGAACCTCTCCTGAAACTAGTCCAATGTTTTAAACAAGTAAATGGAGTTAGTGTTAACAACTGAACACATTAATGTAGGATATGAGTTAGTCTATTTGGGAACTGTAAAGTTTAATCTGTATAGTAGTAGTAGTGTTAGTGGTAGTGGTAGTAATTATAAAATATTGTTATCAATAGTATAAGGTCCTTTTTTTTTTTTTTTTTTTTTTTTTAAGAATAAAGGCAACTAAACCAAACCCAAAATTCACTAAGTCAGACTTAATGGCAGTTAGTGTTAATTTGAATATTTAAATCACAATTTTAGTATTAATGTTAATGATGGTGTAGAAATTGAAGTTAAATTGAAAAGTACTCATCAAGCAAAAAATAACATTAATTGATATCATTGTATGATTCAGTTGAACTACACACTCTTAAAGTTTCACTTACTTTTCATAAATGTACGGAACTGGTTTCGAGAACATTTAGTTCCTATCTTCAGCCAGGCTAAAGTTCAACTGTCACATCATTTGTTCAGATGTGGGAATGTATATTCTGCTCTGATGGCGGTGTGTATAACAGATGAATTACTAAGCAGTTTAATTTATGAGAATATAAAAGCGCACATTATCTGCCTATTGGAATATCAAATGAAACACAGGAATTATAATTGTCATTACATTGTTTTTGTTTGAGAGCAGAAGCTTCAAGGAAAAAACCACATAGAGGAGGAGTTTGCATTTATGTCAGGCTGGATGTATCACCTAAAGCATTAGATATATCAAAATTTAATTCAAAACAGGATATTAAATTGTGGACAATTCATTTGGATAGAAAAAATGCAAAAATATATGTAATTTATATTTATTGTTCATCATTAGGAAACTTTGAAATTTTTCTTGATGATTCTTTTAGTAGTTAGTTAGTTAGTTCTCGGAGCATTCAATGAGTTCGTGGAGCAGCCACAGAGACCTACGAACATTGACTTGTCATATACAATCACCACAGTACCCCTCAGTCTGCATTTACAAAAATTTGTCAGCATCTACATAAATAATTACAACAAAAATAAAAAAGAACACTTAGAACAACTCAACCAAACAACAAAAACAGACAAGTCACTTAATCGTACAAATTTTATTATATACATGTTTACATATATATTGATATGTTGTGCAGTATAATATTGTCACTCATATATTCCTTTACAGAATAATAGGCTTTTTTACATAGGTATTTCCTAAGAGCAGATTTAAAGGAATTGGCATTGTTTATTAAGGCTTTTAGGCTAGAGGAAAGAGCATTGTATACTAAAATGTGCTCATAATAATCGCCTTTTTGATGGCATGAAAATGAAAGTGCTGAAATTGGGGGATGTAGATTTGCTTTTTGTCTAGTATTCTTGTCATGTATATTTTAATTTTGAACAAGTTGTTGTTTATTTCTTATATAAAAGTTCATGAGGGATAAAATATATTCCCAAGGAAGAGTTTAAAGTTTCAAATTTCCTAAAGAGGCTTCTGTATGAATGTCTGCTGTGTGTACAAGCGATTATTCATATAACTTTTTTTTGTAACAGGAAGACACGTTCACTTTTAACTGAATTTCTTGAAAATATTAGACCATACTTCATTATTAAGTTGAAATAAGCATAATAAACTAGTTTTAAAGTATTAATTGACTCCAACATTACTAATGCATGTGTTGCATATCATGCACTGCTAAGTTTAGGTGTAATAAGATCAATGTGATCTTTCCAATTCATATGGTTATCAATCATTAAACCAAGGAATTTAATATATTTGGTTTGTGAAAGTACACTGTTATAATATCCTATCTGTAATTGTGGATCTGGAGATCTGTGAGTAATCAATTTCATAACATTTGTTTTATCTAGATTTAGAAATAATTTGTTAGCTTTGAACCATACACACAATGAAATGAGAACCAAATTTAATTTAATGGCACAATCATTAAGGCTCTTTCCATTTATCAATATGCTTGTGTCATCTGCAAATAGAACAGTATTTCCTACATCTTGGATAGATAAGGAAAGGTCATTTATATACATATATATATATATATATATATATATATATATATATATATATATATATATATATATATATATATATATATATATATATATATATCAGAAAAAGAAGAGGGCTCAGAACAGATCCTTGAGGCACTCCATGGTTAATCATTCCCCACTGTGATGCATTGTTTTTATTTGTGAAGGAACAATTTATCACTACTTTTTGTTTCCTTTTGTCAACGTAACGTATAAACCATTTTAAATATTGCTTTTTTATTCCATAGAAAGCTAATTTATCTATCAGAATTTCATGATTAACACAATCAAAAGCCTTATCTAAGTCACAAAATATTCCTCCTACATGTGCTCTTTCATTAAATGCAGTTAAAATTTCATTAGTGAGTTTATAAATTGCATTTTCTGTTGAAATTCCTTTTCTAAAGCCAAACTGATCACTAACTAGAATATTGTTACTTTCAAGGTAATGGTAAAGTTTATTGTACATTACTTTCTCAAACACCTTAGAAAATGTAGGTGAAATAACTATAGGTCTATAATTAGAGACGTTTATCTTTTCTCCCTTTTTGTACAGAGGCTTCAGTATTGAATATTTTAGCCTCTCAGGAAATACACCCAATGTTAAAGATTCATTACACAAGTAACTAAGGGGCGTACTAATTTCCTTTGCACAGACCTTTATGACTTTGCTGTTGATCTCATCATAGCCAGAAGAGTTTTTTGATTTTAGTTTTCTAATAATATTACTAATTTCTAGTGGGGTAGTGATATCTGGTTTGAATTTATTATTTTGACGGGGAGTTGATGATTGTAAAATTTTAAAAAGCATCTCTTTTATCACCAGGATATAAATTTAAATTTTTTGTTACGTTAAGAAAATAATCATTAAACACATTTGCTACGTCTGCAGGTTGTTGTATCTCTTGATTGTTAATGCTTAAGATCTTGCAAGCTCAAGTATGAAATAGTATGTGGGAACATAAATATGATTACTTAATGCCTAGTTTCAGAATGAATTGTTTAAACTCCATTCTTACTGCATACTCTGACCTGAAGCTGAAGTAATAGCTAAAATAAAACTCAAAGAATACTATGGAATAAATATATTTATAAACTTTTAGAGATATTAATGAAGTAAACCCAATGAAATGGGAGATACTTAAAGAATAATCATGTATTAACATCTACAGTGCAAATGACATTAACAATAAATTCATCAATTTCTTACTTTTAAATTGTATTTTGAAGCATATTTCCCACTAAAAATTAAAAACAGAAGTTATAAGTAGGAAATGGGTAACCCAAAGAATTATACAATCTTATCAACATAAAAAGCAATATGATGAGCCTAAGTTTAGTGAAGATCCTAAATTAAAGTATACATTTTGTAAAGTACTTTAACATACTTTGGTAAGTAATATAAACAGCAAAAGATCTCATTATCAAAAACTTATCAATCATTGAAAAAAAAAATAAAGATTAAATATAACATTTAATTTCGTGTCGGAACCAATACAGTGAAGCAACTATTATGTTCTTAATTACCTAGTAAGTCAATGTAATAATCTTATGCTCCACTTACTGTTGAATTATGCAAAACTAGTTTTGCAGGCTTTTGCCTGCATCCTCAGTTGCGAGTCGACTGTCGGCTTCGTAGTTGGTTGGCTGGAGGATTTGGTATAGCTCTCGTGGACATTTTATGAACTTCTGGATTAATTTATCTTCTGTTGGAATCCCAACGTTCATAACCTTATCCTCATATTTTTTTATATAAATTTTTTCCCATATTCCCAGCTCAATGGGTGGATTTACGAATTTCAATAATTTCACTCCCATTTCTATATCATGTTTATCTCTCCAAAAATGATGTGCAACTGCTGATTTCTCTGCCTGATTGTACCTTATGTTTCCCCAGTGTTCCTTCAGCCTGAAGGAAGAAAAGCTATGAAAACAAATTAAATAGGAAAACAAATTATGTCAGGCTGAAGGAACACTGGAGAAACATGTGTTAAGTTGTGTAGCAATGGGAAATGGAATGATCAAAATTGGAAAGCAGTAGCAGAAGTAAAAGTAACCATGAATGTAATCAGATCTTGTATAAACAAAATACCAAATATGCAAATAAAATGGTTAGAGAGAATATATGGCTCAATAGTGGAGTGCAGAATGATGTATGCAATAGAAATTTGGGGGCCAGATGAAGGATGGAAAGGGATAAATGTGATAAATATATTATTTTTTAGAATTGTTCTGGGCTTACCTAGATCTTCACCTAATGATGTTGTCCTAAACAAACTACAAAGATAGGGCTATAAAAGCAAGTTCATAGAACGAGTATTGAAATTTTGGTATAGAATAGGGAGACTAGAGGAGGAGAATATCATTATTGAATGTTTGGTAACACAAGGAAAAACTAAGGGGAAAGAAACTTGGTTATCTAAAATCCAAAATATCCTACAAGAAGCGGGCATGGGGCTAGTGTGGTACGAGAGAAAGATTAAGTAAAGAATTTTGGAAAGAGATAACAATAAGAATTGAGGATATTGAAATACAGGAAATATGGGCAAATGTGAACACCAAAAAAAAGCTTTGAAATTATACAGTACAATAAAAAATGTGTAGGGAAGAGAAGGATATATTGAAATTTGTGATAAGGTAGGAAGGAAAGGGATGGCATGGTTTAGAACAGGAGTAAAATATTTAAGTGGATTAAAAAATGAATACACTAAGGGCAAATGTCGTATGTGTCAAGAACCAGATAGCACTTCGCATTGTGTACTCGAATATAAGCAAACCAAGTTTTGGAGGTACATTGATTTATTTATGGATGCTCTTTAACATCTCAGATCATCAGCATAGATCCTAATATGAAAATGGGAAAACCTATCAAATGAAATAAGAGGTAGAAGAATTTTAAATTTAAATCAGATGAAAACATTAAGGAACTGGGAAAATACATAGGAAAAGTAAGACAAAAATGGTTATTGGTGTAAAATACTTAGGAAATGTGCTTGAGAATAGTATTGTCAGATAGTGAAAGGAGGATGAAATGAGTAGGGGAGGTTGTGGGACTAGTTATCTAGCATTAGTTAAACAGGATCTTTATACACCAATAACCAGGGTGTTAGTGTGCATAAGGTCCTAAGGAATAAACAACTCGAGTGGGTTTAATTAAAAAAGAAGGAAGATTTAGTATTGTAGGAAATTATCTTAATATTGTATTGAATGTATAAATTACTTTTAATGTTGTGTTTTGTTTTTGGTTGAATCAAAGCCTGGTCCCCTGAATATTCCAGTAGGTAGCTGCTGATGAACCGGGGACTGGGGGACTGAACCAATCAAATTGGAATAAATTTTGATTGGAGTCAGTGCCTTCGGCAATTCCAGAAGGCACTGTTCCTAATGTTTTTTTTTTATTTGTTTATTTTGTTTAAAAAAATTCTGTATGTGATGCATGTGAAATAAATACTACTACTGCTACTGCTGCTGCTACTACTGCTCCTACTCCAACCCCACCCCCACCCCCCACCGCCACTGCCATCTACCAAATATCATTGCCATACACTAATTATAGTCCACACTGGGCCACTGTGAATAACGTCATTTTAATTATAACACCTTGTACTTTATTGATGATACTTCTATAGTCAAGGGAACCAAGGAATTTACCAAATGACACCTTCTAAGCATTTTTTAATTCTCTGTTTAGAAATGCAGTTTTCTTTCTCCAATTTCTCACTAAGTTAGGATCATTTGTTGCTTCTGCTGTATTTCCTGTGTTATCTGAATCTCTTATTAAGCATTTAATCTCTGACTCAAAAAAGGTTCGTACCCCTTTGACAAAAAAATATTAATCATTACCAGATTCTATGTGTGGATTGGAGAACTTCAAAGATACTTGTAAACACTGTGCTTGCTGCTATAGATAAATGGTTAAAGAGACTTTGGTCATGTATTAAGGAAAAAGGGGTATACTTTTGAAAACTAAATAGTGGTCAATATATGAACTACATGAGAGAAGCACATATCAAAAGTAGGTTACAAATAAAATATAGTAATATTTATGGCAAGACTAGTTATATAGCAGTTTTACTTGTCTTCGTTACAGTAAAAGGTGGCTGAGGTCCTTAAGGTATGAACCTGTTAGCAGAAGGTTGGGGTTCAGTTCTCTCCTGGACTGTACTTCCAGACCAAGGTTTTTTTTCTAGATTTTCTTCAGTCTTCATCAATGGCAAATGAGCTGGAGATAACCCTAAACCTAGCTAGACCTTGAATACTACTACTACTACTACTACTACTACTACTACTACTACTACGACGACTAAAGAATAATAGTTTATTCACCATTGGTAATTACAATAGGCTTTGTCAAAAGAAAAAAGGAGAAAGAGGCTTAAAGTCTATGGATGAAGAGTAACAGCTTACTTATATTATATACATTGTAACTTTTGTTATTTCATATTACTTTTATTTTCTACTTCAAATTCTTGTATGCTGTAGAAAGGATGTTTAATTAACCATTTATATACTCTCTCTTTGAATAGCTGAATATTTACAGCACTTATTTCTAAAGGAAGGGAATTGAAAAGTTTTATTCCTGTTATTTTGTAGTATCCAGAGGTCTCCTATGATATGGCATATATACTCTATACTTCTTTTACGTGTGTTATATGTGTATATTTCACTCCTTACATTACAAATTTGCAGATTTTCTTTAATATGTACCAAAACATCATAAATATATAAATTAACAACTGTAAGAATTTCTAGATCTACAAATAATGGCTTACAACGTTCAGTTTTCTTAGAGTTTGTTAATATTCTAATAACTTTTTTTTTTTTTAATTTTTAGCACTTCTGCTATCCTTCGATTACTACCCCATAATACTAAGCCATACCTAAAAAGGCTTTGAGAGAATGAAAAGTAAGCCATGCGAACAAAATCTTTAGGGACAGCCTTGTTTAGGTTAGCTAGTAGGAATACAGTGCATGATAACTTACTACATATAAAATATGTGGATTCCAGGATAGATGCTTGTCAATTATCATGTCAAGAAGTTTCACATTGTCTCAGAGAGTGTGTATATTTTTTAGGCTGAAAATAATATTTTGTGATTTGTTTGCATTCATAAAAGAAACCATTGCTTCTTAACCAAAGCTGAGCTTTTTCCACAGTTTCATTTACAGATTGTGACAGTAATTTGAACTCTTTATTTACATTAAGGAAAGATGTGTCATCTGCATAAACAACAGTATGACAAATAGCATTTTGATACATCATTTATCATTATCAAAAAAAGTAGTGGCCCCAGCACCGAGCCCTATGGAACACCAGTTTTTACATCAATGATATGAGAGTACTTTCCTCCATATGCTACTAGCTGTTTGTGATCCTCTAAATAAGATTTAAATATAGTTAAACTTTGTTCCTTTATCCCGTAGAATTCTAGTTTCTTGAATAAAATATCATGTTGCACACAGTCAAAAGTTTTACTTAAATCACAAATAGTTCCCTGTGCCCAATTACCTTCCTCAAAAGCTTGATAGATTTTTTTCCACAAATGCATCAACAGCCAATATGGTTGATTTTCCTCTCCAGTATCCAAATTTATTATTAAAAAATAAAGTATGTTTTTCAAAAAAAGCTTGTAATTGATTCTTTAGCAAGCATTCAATAATTGAATACTTCCTTCCCAAATAAAATTCCTTTCCCAACTTTCATTTTATGAATTATTGGTGTCCATCACCTGGATACCCCAATGAATAGCTTCATTGGTGCAGGTAAAAACATATTTTGCTGAAAAGTAACTTAAGTTAGGCTTGAGAACATGTATGTAACTTAAAAGACGTTTTTTTGTCCAATACTTGTTCTCATAACTTGTAGGTATCCCCCCTTCCCTTTTGCATGACAGTATTGCAGCAGACTTCTGAAACAAGGATGTCCACATGGCACTGCCATGTTATTTCATTGGAGATGATGGTGAAGGTGATATGGTTATGGTGCAAGGGATCCTTATGGTGCCTAAACATGGTCCTTAGGAATGAATGAAATTAATTAATGATGGTGCAAATGAGCTTGAAGTCTTTGGCACCTTAACTGTCACCTTCTCAGCATAAGGGGAAAAAAATTGCAGACAGGTAGACTCGACCAGAAATTGAACCTAGAACTCCAGATTAGTAGTTGTAGACCACTAAACTATGGAGGCGAACCACTTAAAGGAATATTGTGAAGTTGGAAGAGTAAATGGAACTGATGCAGTTGATGTCAAAAGTAATGCATAGAGTTTTGGCTATGCTTTATATTTCTGTTAAAACAGTTGAATTACTAATAAGGAAAAAAATTCCTGTGAATTTATCTGAACCCAGTGCAGCTAAATTTAGACCTTACCTTACCAAGCAAGGGTAAGTTGAAGTCTAAATTGATGTCAAAAAAATTCAGCTGGTTGGATTCCCAAAGAATGCATATATTATACTCAAAAAAGAGAACTGAAGCCTTTCATATATAATGACTCATTTGACAGTGGAAAGAGTTATGTATCTGTCATTAAAGTATAAATGGTAGGGTAGTAAGCTCCCCTAAAATGGAGAGATGTGGTTGCTTCAAGATGTATGCGGGAGGGCAATATCTTGCAAAACGAACAAATTTGAACAACTTTTTCCTGAAACATAGTTAATATTAAAGAATAATGCATGTTTTACAATTTTACTTTGTTTTAAGTACTCTATAATCATTATTTTAACTTTTTTCCAAAAACTGATATGGGCACCTTTCCTACTAATTTTTAACAAAATTTCTTTGATAGTGACAACCACTGTTTTTTCTTTCTTTTCTTTTCCCTTTTGGTTATTGTGTAGTCTACATCAGTCTCATGTTAGTGTTTCTTGCTGCAGACTTAATGGTGAAATCCAGCAAGGCAAATTAAATTGTTATGTTGTAATCCATATTCTAATTATAATCTGATGTAATGGCATCTTTGAGGTAAAAGTTCAGATCCATATGCTTGTCTTCTTAACCGTGAGTTTGTCAAGTAGTGCCTAGTGTTGTAATGTGCATGCAGTTATAAATTTAAATGGAATTCTTCTGCATAGAAAACTTGTATGTTAGCTCATATACCAATTATCTCTTCTGAGTCAGAATATTGGAACACTCTTTATGGTTTCAAAAAAATGAAACCATAAACCAATGTTCATTGGGTATTGTTGGTTAACTTAAAGTATGTAGCTTTCATATTTTCGAGAAATATTAAGTCTGATTTCATGAACTGTTGCCATACTATATTTATATATTTATTGTATAAGCTAGGATCATTTGAGAGTTTAATGTGGTAAGGTTTCATTGCTTTCTGGATTAAAAATTGGCATAGGTGTTTGATTGTTGCTGTGGCTCTATTCATTTTTAGAGTTAGCCCTTGGTACTTATAGATATTTACTTTGGTTAACTCTGTGTTTCCATGGAGTATTTTCAAGGTTGTTATTTCTGAAGGTCATCAGTACCAAAGCTCTGCAATCTTTGAAAATGATTTTTTTTTAAAAAGTAAAATAAAATTATAAATGTGTCCAGGAAAGAGAATTAATAGGAGGCCTGAGAGAAGAGAAATGTCCATTCTAGTGTATACACTAAAGGTACCATTATAAAACAATGCATGCCTATTGACAAATGATTATTTAGAAAAACCTTTTTGTCAGTTATTTGTAATGGTGTATTAAACTGTAACAACAAATGAAAGATGTGTTGTATCTATAAACCCAATATTGCTTCTCATAAGGTACAAATCTGCTTTGTTTTGCAAGTCATTTCATAAAAATTTCCTTTTTTCATCAAAATAGGTGATTAGGAGGAACAGGGATAATTGATGAATAATTTTACATATGAATAGAAGAAATTGTTATAAATATTATTGTACAAAGAAAATTATTTTGCAATGACAAATACTGTATTGTATTATAAAAGAAGTAAAGATGAATTTAGGAATGACGTAACAGCACTGTGGTGAATAATGATTTAGTTACAAAGAAAAATATAAATACAGAAGTATGTATACGTTCTATATATATTTTCAACTTTGTTAGTGTGTAAAGTGAGATTTATGAGCTATTAAAAAGCAAGGAAGTAGCTTCCACACAATTTTCAAAATATAGTTTTATAACACAATTTTTGTTCTTTATTTGGGACTTAAGATTTCCATGATCTAATGATCTGAAAGCATCAGACCATAAGGATGAGTCAGCCTTTCATAGCTGAAAAGATGTTCGGTGATGCATGACCCCAACAAAGTTCTGTGCAGTGACTGTGAAACAGTAAGGTCATTCTGAGGTTTGACTCATTCCTCCAGAGTTCATTGCCTTTGCAAACTTAGCCAACACCTTTAAGATGATTCTTTATATGATTTTTATCCTATTTCTCAAATCATTTATGGATTTAAGTTATTTGCTACAAAGGACAGAATAAAAATTGAAACTGTCATATAAATCAATGTATCTATCAGAAGAATGCTGTTAAAGACTTAGAAATGTTCTTTGCCCTGATTCCTAGAACTCTCGACTCTCATTCAAAAAGATAACAAGCATAAAGGGGCACTGAATTTACTACATCTGTGAAAGTAATAGAACCTAGGCACACTTTATTTTTGTATTAATATGATTGTGTTGATTGACTTTAGTTACTGGAATTTTGGTCTTTCTTTTCCTCATTCTTTCAAATTAATTTTGAGATAGGTTAATTATATAAATTATTGTATTTTTATGTATGATAAAGAGTATCCTTTAACTCAAGAACATAATTTCTCTACATAATATCTATATGTGTGCTACATCGGACAGTTGTAATTGCTCCTTACTACATCCTTCCATTGTGCTTTTGTTTTCTGTATTCTTCTCTTACACTCAACCTAGCATTTTGTACTGACATGTATGGCTGAAGTCAATTGCCTGTATGCCAGTGCATTAGAAAAAAATGGGTATTAAAAAAATAGCATTCCATCATTACCTTCAGTATTCAGCTAATTTTTTTTTCACATATAGCAACAATATTTCTATACTTTCATCAATCACTTCGAAAAATATTTTTAATTTTCAATTATTTCTAAGAGTAGCATTTTGCATTCTCATTTAATAGACAGAAATAGCCACTTTTCAAAGATAAATTATATATATATATATTTGAAAATAATTTGTTAAACAAAATTATAATAAAAAAATGAAGGCTTCTGTAGGAGGTTGCTGATTTGTCCAACCCTCAAACATTTTGTTGACTTTCCTATTACAATCGCTTAATGTATTTTTATGTGTAAAAATACCTTTGTGGACTTCTTTCTGTCTTATAGCTAATGTATGTACATGCTGTTATTATCTGTAGGGAACTTGATTTGCAAATATCTCTGTAAGCTTGTGGAGTATTTTGATTGTGGGAGTCTCTTGCCCATAAGAGTGTAGCACCATTTGAAATGTCGCATAATGTCATGTTCATTCCCAGAAAAGTTGAACTTGAGTGTTATACATACTGATTGTTATTGCATTACAGATTAAATAAATACTTTTAAAAACCTATTATATAATTATGTATATTAACGACAAACAGTCATGTTACTTTAAACATGGGAAAACTTCCAGTTATTTCAATATCAAAAATATTAGTTGAAGTAACAATGCATTCATGCAGACACTCTCAAGCAGTGATAATCAGTCATTTTGTTAGTAATAAAGCCTGTTGCTGAATGGGAGACTAGTGAAGTTTCATGTGAAGTTTTGAAATTGTTTGTTTTTTTCATTTGTGTTAATTGAATGTACAGAAAATGAACATTATATAAAGATTGCATTCTAGGCCTTATTCTTTGCAACCATGCATCGAGAAAATTGAAATTTTCTGAATAAACCAATTCCAAGTAATAATTTTAGTCTGTGATGTCAGAACATAGGAACTATACAATATCAGACTTCATCCTGCAGATTCCAGAATTTAATGAAAGGGTTATAGACAAGTTTGGTGCCATAAAACCAATGGATATTTTTGTTTAAAAAATCTGTGTTATTAAATATTTTTATTAAATTTTTTGTCTTTCTGTTGTGTATATTCAGCCATGCACATACAAGTATTAATTCCAATTATTAAAATTCTAGAAGCTTGCAGCATAATTTCAACAGTAACAGTCAAGTTATGCACCCTGGCTTTACTGCCAAAAGAATAAAAATTATGATGATTGTGGTCACAGCAGTATTAATTAGTTTCTTACATACTTACAAATACATTTTCAGGTATTGTCAGCCATTGTAGTATCAAAGTGATGAGCATAGTTTTTTGAAATATGTCCTATGAAGAAATTATAATGTTTATAAAATGAACAAAATTAATATTATTTCTCTCTGATTTTTTTCAAAACAAAGAAAACTCAAATATATAATTCTCCAAATAGATCCAAACAGTATTTTACAAATTTGCCATTTCACAAAAATGCAAAGCAATATAAATTTGAATAGTTTCGGATTTTCACAGTGAAATATAATATCATATAACAAATTATTTATGAGGAAGTCACTCAAATTTCACTAGTTTTATTCCACTTACTTGGACATGTTTCAAAGGCAAATTTCCTTTATTGTCAGCACGGTTCCACAGTCAGCTTTCCAGTGTGGTATTAAGATGTTGCTCTTAAGAAATTATTTTCTATGTTCTATTGATCTCCATGCATCAGCTGACCCCATTCTTTTCCAACTGTCTCTGTCTTATCCAACAACTTTTAACATGAGTTTCTTCATTTCTTCCTAATTTTGACCAGTATCTTGCTCTTTATTTTCTCTGGTTAATTGTTCAAATTTCTCAACTCTAATGTAAATTGTTATTGAATCACTGTATCTGCAACTTTGGTAAAAACATATATCTTGCCATAGTCTTTTAGTATTAATGTCTAAGGTTTGATGCAGATTAAGGGACCGTGGCTTAATCCCCACCAAAGCACGAATTTTTTCTAGGGTGATCATGATTTTCCCAGAAAGACCACCCCAAGGTGCAATAATATTAGGAGGCATGGAGTTTCCATTCCTGCCAGGACCGTCCCCTCTGACTGAGGGGTTTTTCCAGTATTCTCAGTCATAAATGGCAAATGCCAGGTAGATTTAGGCCTGGAACGTTTCCTTCCTTAACAAAAGAAATCCTTTCTCATTTTATCATTTCATCTCATGTATCATCGTGTTCGCTGCCTTTGATGCCTCAGCAGTAAAAATGGGTGTTAAACACTATTTAAAAAAATGTCAGAAGCAATGAATGAAGCAACGGGCTTGTCTTTGGCGTGAATCATCTTGCAGCAACACCTGTCCATTTCGGAATCTCTTATGGCACTCTACCACACATGAATGTGACACACAGTGTTTGCCGTATTATGCATCGACAATGGATTTCCTCTCCTACACCCTCAGCATTTAAAAAACGCACCACTCTTTTCTACTATTTGTTTACCTCTATTTCTGATGTATCGCTAACCTTAAACAAACAACGAAAGTGCTACCTGCTTCTCCACAGATGACAGTGTCGTTAGTAAATAGCAGTGTAACCAACTTTTTTGTACTTGATTATGTATGGTGATCCGTTTTCATTTTATTGCCTCTCATATTTTAAAATGGTGAGTCTAATAAGACATGATGGTAATAGATCATGAAGCTATGCATGATGGAAGGAAGCACAGTTGGTGTGTGAACCATTTAGATGTACTATGTGTGCACAAGAGTCATTTGAAAAGTTCTCGGATGCAGCACAAAATGACGGAATATCTTTTTGAAACTATTCTTTTTCAGCATAATCTCCCTCGACACTAAATCACTTTGTCCAACAATGCTCCAAAGCCTTCATCCCATCACGAAAGTAAAATTCTTCGAGGCATGCACAATACGCTTCAGCTGAGGATTTAAGCGCTTCATCCTTTCCACTAAGGAATTTTCTCATTTTAGGGAACAAATGGAAGTCCAGTGGAGCCAAGTAAAGAGGATAAGAGGAATGTGGCAGTGGCACCAAATTGTACCTAAATTAAATGATTTTCGTTATTGCAGCGAACGTTTGAGGGCGACCATTGTCTTGATGCAAGAAGATTTTCTTCTTTAATAAAACCGCCCTTTTCTCGCGTATTTTGTCTTCAATAGGTCCAGAAGGTTGGCATAATACGCTCCAGTGATGTTTCAGTGGGAAAATAATTGGTTAGTATTACACACTTGGCATCCCAGAAAACCGACTTCATGATCTTCCTGGCCGGTTTCACACGCTTCGCCTTCTTTGGCAGTGGAGAATTGTGATTCTTCAATTGTTTAGATTGCTGTTTTGTTTCAGGTATATAGTAGTGCATCCATTGGTTACAAATAGATGCATAAAGTTGGCAGAATCTCTCTGAAAACAGGCAAACCCTTACTGAGAGATTTATACTCTGATTTGCTTTTGATCCTGAATCAGCAGTCGCTGCACAGTTCTTCCCTCAAAATATCAATACTTTCTAATGTGACAGATTTTGGTCATTCGCTGCATGGGTCATCTCCCAAGTTTTCACGCCCGCATTTAAACTCCATCATCCACTTGGAACGAAAATGTGATTCCAAGTATCTAAAGACAGTTATGTTTCATACCATTTTTTACCAAGTACTTACTATCACACAATGTTTGATATTTGCCATTTTTCCCACATAAACACGTCTACTTTGCAACAAAAGCTATAACTGCTATGATTGTTGACCAATCAATGTATTAATGCACAAATGTTTCTACGGAAGATCGCAGGTTTTGATAATAAAATAGCTGCTGCAATTTGTGGGTCATTCTGAGAATTTTCAAATGATCCTTGTACATCAAAGGGAAAGCATACAAATCAGTACAATGTATGATTGTAATATACAACAAGTTTTTGTGATTAAGTAATTTGGAACACTTAATATATTGGCAAAATAAACGGTATGTTGTGGCAAAATAGTTCAGTATATGCCTTGGCTTGGATCACATATGCAATGTTTATTCACAGATGATAACTGTATTTCTATGATATAGTTAATGTGTATAGATTTATCTACAAATAGAGCATTTATTGTAAACATTCTCTCTTCTGCACGCTTCAATGATAGTGCTGTATATAGATATATTGACTTGGGTTCTTAATGCTTTTTCTTATCGGTAATGGTAAAGATCTGGTGTAAATGCTGAGAGAAGACTTTTTGCTCCTCTTTCATAAACCTTGGCTGTGTTGGCAACTCCTGCTCTTCTGCTGATTGGTGAAAATGTTAATCAATTTGGTTGCTGGTTGTGGCTTGTTCCATCTGATGCCAATTGTTGGCTTACAATTATCTTTACGACGTCTGCTCTCCAACATTGCTGGAATAAAGGTCAGTACTTCAGTAACTCATATTGTACATGCTATTAGTGGATATTAACTCCTTCTTGAAGTTCATAGCTTCTAATTTTTCCAAGTCCAGTTCATTAAAAATTGTACATATACTAGAAGAAACAATGTCATTTGCTGAGACAAAATTGTAAATTTGCTTAATAAAGCCATAATATATAATCTTTTTTTAACTTTAAATGATTTATGCTGCTGCTATAGTTTTTTGACTCATTGAAATTAAATGAAGCGAGAAATCTATTAATGCCTAACTTTATCTGCCTTCATTTCCAATGAATCAAAAACTGGTCATTTCTTTATCCAAGCACTATGATCCAAATATAAAATTGAGCAGATAGTGGATCTTAAACCTTTGAGCAGAGAGTGAATCTTAAACCTCATTAGGGGACTGTAGATGTATGCAATAATTTTAAGTCAAATTGTTTAAATAATAATTATAACAATAATGATTATAAGGCTATGGACATATACATCTATTTTCTGGTCTCATTTCTGCAAATAGTGCATATTTTCAAACGAAAAACTGAGCTTGTTAAGCACCCATTTGCTTAGTTTGTCTTATTTGCTTCAAATGTGTTTTAATTTGCTAAAGTTTTATGCATGTAACACAACCAGGGTTGGCCACATGAGGTACATGATATATATTTTACATAAATTAATTGTCTTTTATATTATAATAAAACAAGTATGTTATATAAATTTTATGTGACTAATAATTGTTGATTTTATTGATTTGATTTATTTATGGATACTCTTAAGATCATCATTGTTTCACTCAATCCAGGGCATGAAATGCTCGATAAATTTTGCTCAGGGGCCTCTTCTTTCAGGCTTGAGATTCTTTTACAGCCATAAATGTACAACATGGGATCCATGACTTTACTTCCGAAGAAAGTAATACTTAGGATTTTTATACCTGAAAAATTCCATGATTGAACCTGTGATCTTGGGCAAGTATGGTTACCACTAGTCCACCAGGACCAACTCCCAATAGTAATGCAGAAAGCTATCAGCCACCTCTCAGATTTATTCAGTGATATTTTCAGTGCATTAAATCACTAGTTTGATAGTAAAAAAATTCATATACACTTTGAAAAAACTAAATTAATTTTCACAGAAAAAATAAAAATGTTGCATACATGAAGATACAATCTTCAAGCAATGAAATAACATTTCTTGGGTCTTATGATTGATCATAATGTTAACTGAAAATATATTAATTACATCTTACTCAAACTGAGCTTGGCATGTTTCACAATCAGATTAATTTAAGTTTACAAATAACAGCATCCTAAAAACTGTGTACTAAGCTTACTTCCAATTCTAAATAACTTATGAAATATTTTTCAGGGAAAATTCAGTAATGCCAAACAATTTTTTTGTGATAACTGAATCTTCCGGGCTCTAAGCCCATGGTCCAGTGGGATTCTTCTCCTTCATCTTCCCAAGCTACTTAGACCACATAATGTATACACAGTTTTCAAAATGACTAAACAGATAAACACACCCCACTTCTCTAAAGACACAAGGAAACCACTTGCCGCAGCCAGTGTCTTCAGAATACCGTGCCCCTGTGACTCAGTTTACATTAGTACCACAAAGCACAGCATTAATACATGGCTTAAAGAACACAAGAAATAATGCTGCCTAGGTCAGACAGACAAATCAGCCTTTGCTGAGCATGCCCTCCTAACTGAGGGAGAGCATAAAATTGGTTTTCAAGCCAGTGGTATATTAGCTTCAACATACTATTATCATCCTTTGCCTATAGCAGGAGGCAATTGAAATTCACAAACACAACTTTAATAAGAAAGGAGAAACACTGAAATTGCATTCATTATGGTATCTGGTCTTATAAAACACCAAACCAAAGAAACAACATGAACCAATCAGCAAACAACACTCAGCTGGCCATGCTCAGGAGCTCCAGACTAGATCCAACCATCTGAACCAAGCAAACCAATCAGAGCTCAGTTCCACAGGCATCCCTATAATATATAATGCTGTCAATTCCAACAATGATATACATACTCTCCAACACTCAAGGATGTCAGATCTGTCCACATGATCTCAGAGAAGTTTTTAGCATCTCTCTCCTTTCAGAGCACACCTCCAACAATAGAAACAATGTACAACCTTATTCCTTTCCTACAATTAAGCCCAACACACATGCTGGTTACTGACCCCAGCCTGACATATATTCTGGACTCTGGGCTCTGAAACAAGTCACTGCCTCGTCTTCAACAAGATTACAACGACACACCACTGAAGATGCCCACTGCAGTTGTGAACGAAATGTCTGGGAAGATGAAGGAGAAGAATTCCATTGGGCCATGGCCTTACAGCCCAGAAGACTTGTTATTGTAATTGACACCGGCTATGAAAGCCGGTATTTTTTTGCAAAAAAGACTAATAAGACTCATCTTATTGTAATATTCAAAACATGTGGAATTTTACCTTTAATCTACAAATTCATTCTAGCAATAGTTCAATTTGTAGTGGACAACCCACAGGTGTTCATAAAAAAGTTGGATACACACAGCAAAGAAACCAGACATAGGCAGGACTTAACACAGGCCAAGTAACAAGTTACAGGCATTTAAAAAGGTTTTTACTAAAATGGTATATATATTATCATTTCTTTTCCATCATTTATAATGGAACTAATAAAAATAAGTTCAAGTTAGCATTAAAAAGATATCTCATCACTGACACCTTCTATACATAGGAGAATTTCTTGTAATCAAAAATTAAATATTCTAATTTTTCTCCATTGAATTAATTCAGTTTGGTAAATGTACTAAATGTAAATACTTTAAGTTATCATTTTTTAAATATTTAGATGTAAATAATTGAAGTTACCATTAATATGTATTCCTATTTTTTTCTAAGATGACATGTTAATGCAAAGTGTGTAAAAATATTTTTTTTACATTTTTTTACGTTTTTTTTACATTTTTTTTAATATTTAGATGTAAATAATTGAAGTTACTATTAATGTGTTTTAGTTAAAATTTGTAAATTTGAAGAATGTGACAATTTCATCAAATGTATATAATGTATAAAAATTTTGACAAAATCTATAACCAGCTGGACTAACTCTTTTAGCATTACCTAAACTCCATTATAGGATTGAACTGATATGAAATGAGTGACTATATCAGTATACCTCAAAACATTAAATTCTGGATTATTTACTTATTTATTCGTTTTGTAAGTTTATGATTGCTCACCTAAACTAAAATCACCTTAAGGCAGCATGGCAGCTTTAAGATTTTGCAAGTATTTAAAGTGTCACATGCTTTACTCTAAATTATGACACACTGCTGCAAAAGATTAGGCAAGGGTGTGGAATACATTAGGTTTCCAACACATATGTGCACTCAAAATCCTAGGAATATGCTATGAAATTCTTCTACAGTTTCTTCCACTGCTGTTTGAAATTCTGGCCTAACTCACTTGCAGTAATGTTTCACTGTAGCTGCAATTCTTCATACTTAGATATTTCATGAGTAGATGCTATGCTTATTTCATCAATTAAGAGTGCTTTAATGAAGGAGCCCTCTGCAAATGGATGTGCGATTATGGCTATTTTTAATGCTAACATAATGTTACCTAAAGAATTCTCTCAACAATAACAGGCTGAAAGAAATTACTATAAATACAATAAACAAAAAAGCCAATATACATATTGCAGTGCATTAAAAACACAGTTTACTAGGTACTTAATCATAACGTTGGTAAAATGTATAAATGGCAAATTAAAGCCTTACCTTTTCAGTGAATTATTGAATCAATTAAACCATTTATCCTCTGAATAGTGGTTAGATTTAGTTACATGGTAAGTTTCATAATGCCTTCTGATTCTACTATTTTTTACATACCCAACATTCTTCACCTCCTGTTTCTCAGCTTACAAATATCAATATTCATTCATTTGCAATATTTTTTTTTTTGCCAGGCCATACTAAAAGCATAAAATCAAGTGCTTCACTGTATCTACTGGGTGCAATTTTTGTGCTACCCTTTCTCTTCTAACATAAGATTGTAGCTAAGAGGTGGAATAGTTTGAAGAATTAGGTGGAATACTTGCTACTATTAGAACAGAATTTCAGCAGAGCACATAATAACGGGTCATCGACAAGTTCCTTTGCACTTGGGTGATGTGTATCATAGAAAGGGGCAAAATTGGTATTGCTGCATTCCTGACATTCCTTCCTTTCTTCAAAACCAATTCTATTGCTAAGGTTTGACTTTGAATGAGTGCTTGCCTTGGTGATTAATTGAACACAATAAATGTACACGTTCCATGCAGTCAGTCCTGCCACCGGAATTCGCTTCCCTAATGAAATCTTGGCTGGCTGCAGAGCAACTTCTTGATAGCCCTTTAGAATGGAATGACATTTCTGCCTGAAAACAATCTGCCTGTATTGAAATCTCAAATCTTTCAATTTGGAGTAGAACATTCTGAAACTTTACATATATTTATTTTCTGTGTAGGTATTTGAAAATTATTATTCAATAATAGCGATTAGCTTTGAAAATATTGCTTTTTTTTTTATAAATTTATTGAAAATTTTGAGATTATAAAACTGCTTTAATGTTGAAACATTAACTGTTTCATAATGAAAAATTTACTCTGAATACCCTATGCTAGTATAAATTATGCACTGCCAAACACGTTTTCTTATCTATATTAAAATTTTAAATCATTGTGATCTATTTTCATAATAGTATCATTATTTTAATGCTAGAATAACATTTTGTTAAATATCCTATTTATTAATGAACAGAAAAGTTAGAGTCTAACAAAAATAAAGGGACAGATTTGGGAGCCTAGTGAGTTATTACTGAAAGATAGCTTTCAGTGTCTTTTAAGATACAGTCCAACAATTTAAGTTTATTAAAATAATAATTAACTTAAAAATCAAGTGATGTTATTGATACAAGTCCAATGCTTGTGTGTATTGTACCCTAGATGGTGATGTTGGGGAAAGTTGCAAGCCCCATCAAATTTTGAAGTGGTCTTGTTGATAGTGATAATTGCCATGGTTGTTGCCTTACACTTCAATGGCAACATCTAGGTATTTTTCGCTATTTTGTTGAGTCCATACTCAACAGGACTGAGAAAGAGTAAGCCACTAAAGATTTAATATCTATTTGACGTAAACATATTAAACTAACAAAAATACCCCCCACTAATCAAATTATCAATCATAATACATTAAAAATCATTCCAATATTTACTATAATAATATATATTCGAAGCATACTATATTCTGTTAATGTTTTAATAATCACGTGATGTAATACAGTATATTGTAATTTATTGATTGTAATGTTCTTTTTGCAACATTTGGTGTTTCTGAGAATAATTGAATTCTGTATAGTAGCTTTGGGTATTTAAATCTGAATACATTTACTGCCCTGTGGAGACTGTAATTTTAATCCACTTTATGTCTTACACTTCTCTTGGGTGCTAGAGTCACTGACCTGCCAATACATGTTCCATGAATCACACAATATTTGAATTGTAGGCTTTCTATGCAAGTGCACCATCAACGTATTAACTTGAAAAAATTAATCTTCTATGTAATAAGATTTGGAAAGTGAGCTTCACAACCCCCATACATAATGAGACTTGAGCAAATGAGCTGCGTACTACCATACGCAATGATACTGTAGACTAAAGACTTGAGATAATGAGACCTGAGCAGAGAAACTGCCTCTTTATATATCTTTTACAACACTCCTAAACACATGGCTTACCCACTCCAACAGGATTTACACTTGTAAGTGCATGCCTCCTTCTATGCTTAAAAAATTTGAATTAATTATTTGTAATTGGCTAGCTTAATATCAAAATATGTCATAATGAAAATGTTGAGTTTATGGAGTTGGTAACTAGTATAATGGTTACTATGGAAACTGAATTAACAGAAAGCAAGTGTTATCCATGTAGGAAGTTAACAGAAAGAATTGAATAATGAAAAAAGAAAATGGATTATAAAGCAACACTGGAAAACTAAAAATGCAGAAATGATGCACATAGCATGGCAAGAAGAATTTCATACTCTCCAACAACATATCTGACAGTTTGCTTTATTAGAGATAAATTTGAAGCAATGTGTTTGTGAAAATGTATCCAAATATGGATATCCTAAGAATGAGATGAGAGTTGTTCTGACATTCATGAATAGTCCAGAAAAGCCCTTGTGTGTCTAAGGAGCAATGCATACCATTAACGTCATTGCAATACTTAATGCGTAATTGAAATTGAAGGCTTACTATCCAACACTTCTACATAGTCTTCTGAAGGATGACACAGACTGTTTGCTGCAATTTTGTGAAGTTATGTGTAATCAAGTTGATTACCAACCAGACTTTCTTAATGAAATTATCTGGTCTGATGAAATCTGTTTCAAGTTGTCTAGCCATGTGAACAGACATGACTGTGTATACTGGACAGATACAAATCCTGATGGGACTATCTGAACTGAACCAGCCAGGCATCACTGTGTGGGATGCAATATCCAACAAAGGTGTTATAGGACTGGTTTTCATCGATACAATGAATGGTAAGAATTATCTAAACGTGTTGCCACAACTTATGAACAGGGACACTTCTAACAAGATGGGACACCTTGTCATTTAGCTGTACTGATAAAGTACTACCTTGACAAAACTTTCCCAAAGTATTGGATTGAATGGTGCAGTAGCATTAGCAGGCTGCCACTTTCACTCGATCTGACACCCATGGAATTCTTTTTTTGGGGTGTATATAAGAATAAGGTATTTGAGAAGAGATTTCACACAATAGACGAATTAAAAGAGTTATCCATTTCATGACATTGAAGCTCACCATAATTTATGTATTACTGTGTGTCAGAATGTTCTGTACAGGTTTGAACAGTGTTGTAATGCTATTGGAGGATTTACGAGATTAAACATTCAATATCTGTGTCAATATACACGAAACAAAAATAAAGTTAATGTATAGAACCATATATCTATTTTTTGGGCCACACTATATATATATATATAGCAATTTCAAGTGTGACTCTTTCTCAGTGTTTTATCTTTATCTACTTTTATTATTAGTGTTAATTTATTACATTGTTAATAGTGTTTCTTTATTTTTATTTTTCATTAATATTTTTTATATATATATATATTTAAGTGAAAAGTTGAGTGCTTTTGACAACAACAGTTGCATCACTTAGAACCCTTTTATGTGCTGAACTTTATGGGTTGGGAGTGCATTTGTAAAATGTGAATACTAGTGTTCTCAGAAGCAGTTTTTTTTACACAGATTGTTGGTGTAAAGCTAAACTTTATAAAAGTTATAAAATAAATTAGTTGTTTCAAATTTAACATTTTTCATATGAATTTAACATAACCTTGCTTAAAATGTAAATTGGAACTTGCACAGTGAAGCTAATCATATTAATTGATATCATTGTATGATTCAGTTGAACTACACACTCTTAAAGCTACACTTACTTTTCATAAATGTATGGAATTTCATAAATGTTCCATATATTATGAAAAGTAAGTGAAGCTTTAAGAGTGTGTAGTTTAACTGAATCATACAATGATATCAATTAATAACCATGCTTATTTATTTTATTTAAGTTCACTCTAACATCTTTATATAGCCTTGCCTTAATATCTTCATTGCCAGTAGTTTTATACCAATTAATAGAAAAATTAATATTTTTGATTTTTTTTCTCTTTAAATAAAATATAAAATGATAGCTTAAATCTTAGGAAAAAAGAACAAAATAAATAGTGAAATATTATATCAAAAAAGTTGTACCTTTTCATTGTAAGTTTCTAAATTGAACAATGAATTTTCTTTTTAAAGGTTAATTCTCTTAGAAGATCATAATGTTTGTTAGTACATTATTCACTTACTCCTTGCGTAGCTGTTCTTGAGTGCTTAAATTGTTACGTCCTCTTTAGAGGGTTAATTTTTCTCTCTCAGTATGCAGTACAAAATTATCTATAATGTGTTGATTTTTCAATTTTCCCAAGGGCTTGCTAAAATGCTCTTACATTGAATGTCATGAACTAATCTTAAATTTGCTAATGCACTTAAGGATCATTGAAGTAACTTGAGTGACTTTTTGTTTACTTTAATGAAGCAGATAATGGAATAGATATTATTTCAAACTAAATTTGCACTCAATATTTCAACATTTCTTTTTAAGTAAGTCAGAATTGTTTAGATCATTGTAGTGATAAAGTGCATTAATTGATGAATTGAATGAATATGAATTTATTTGGATACTAAACAAAATTACAATATAATCTGCAACCTTGACCCTGGTCATTTTATAGGTGTGACTAATAACAATTTTATGCACATATTTTATATAAATCATGAACTTCAACTTATGCATTAATCATTTATATGACACTAATTATAGTAATTAAATCTGAACTACACCTGAGTTACAGTGACTGCTTCCATTCATTAGTAGTTTCCTGTTGGAATGATGCATTTATTGTCCCAAAATAGTATTTATGTACTAGTTGTAAACAAAAGTATATTGGAGTTCCTTAAAAATGTTTGAACAAGAAATAAATTATAACTCTGGGAGCCTTTAGTAGTAAGTGCTCCATAAGTTGTAAATAATGGAATAAATGATAGTGTGTAGATTTGAAATGCTAATTAAAACTTGTGCAGTGAAACTAATCATAAAATTAAAATCACTGTATGATTGAGTCAATTTATAAGAGTGTGTAATTCGACTCATCGTACAATGATCTTAATTAGATTTGTAGATTGTTCATTGAGATCTCAGTTCTTTGTAACTTTGGGCCAGGAGAGGATGGGGTATTGTCTTTGACTCTTGTTGTGCAGGAGCAGTAACAGTGCTGCTAGGAAGAGCTAGTGGTTAGGCAAATGTATGGATTGAATTCATTGCTAGAAAGGACCATCTGATGCATAATTGGATTGCAAAAGTTCTTACTTAGCAAAGTGTATTATTTGATAAGATGTTTTGACAATGTTCATACACTGCCACAGGTGCCGAGGTCATTAAGGCGCAAACTTTTGAGCGGGAGGTCTGGGGTTTGACTCCCACCAGGACCATCCTTCCTGACAGGATTTTTTCCAGGTTTTCCTTAGTCCTCATAAATGGCAAATGCTGGGAAGGTACTCTAAACTTGGCCTGGAATGCTTCTTTCCTTAAAAAAAATCCTTTCCCAATATATAATTTCATCTCGTGTATCATCAGTGTCCATCGCCTGTAATGTAAAAATGGGTGTTAAACACCATTAAAAAAGAAGAATAAGAAAACAATGTTCATAGAATTAATGAAATGAAAAAAGTCCATCTTGTTAGGAGAGCTAGAAAATATAATGAAGAATAATTGAAGATTGTGAGAGAAGTGAGAAAGAGGAAGAAAGATAAAAATCAGAAAAGGAAATGCTAAATCAAGGGACCGAAATAGGAAGAAATTATAATGTTGATAACCATCAAATCCATAAATGAAGACGAAAAAGAGAAGGAAGAAGAGGAACAAGGAAGGGGAGGAACTGAAGAGGAGGAAGAAAAGCTATGAAAACAAATTAAATAGGAAACTGTTATTTCACACAACTCATGTTGATAGGATTAATCAGAGAAAAATAAAATGCAAAGCCATAGCCAATCAAACCAAACATAATTGAATTGTCAAACTGATGTTCTACTACTGGCTACAGTGCCTTCCATGGTATCATCCTAATTTTTCTCTTTTGATCTCCATAAAATTTAGTTGTAGAAGTGGAGGAAAATGTAGAAGAATGTAGATGAGATTATAATCTACTCATAAGAGGGCAGATAATTTGACAAATTGTAAAGTAATAAAATCATAATTTAGAAAATTGTGTCATGTATGGTAATTTGTTTTTTCTTTTTTGTGCCCATGAATTTCAATACATATTTTTTATGACTATACCCATTTTTCTTGTATATTTCTTATAGTTATTTTAATGTAATAAGCACATTAGAGTTTTGCTTTCTGGAGGAGATTAATGGGTTATGGAGAAAGTGGAGGCTTAAATAAAAATAAAAATTTTAGCAGTGTATTTGAGGACAACAGTTAAAAAACATTGCAAATATTTGACAGTGAAAATCAGGGAAGTTTATTTCTAATTTTCTCACTCAGCAGTAATGTTGTTTGATCAGTGGAATCAATGGAATGCCCATGCTCTTTTATATTTATTTTGTTTCCTGATGAACGACAGCAATTGCTATACAATATTTTTTCATTTAGAAAATGCTTGGAAGCGAACGAAATGATACCACATCTTGTTAACGTGTTAGTATCTTTTGGTTTTAGATTGCAGAGGAAGTGAATAAGCTTTTGGAATTGAAAGCCAAATTAGGTGCATTAGAAGAACCTGGCTTACAGAAATTTACCCTAAAAACACCTAAAGGCACACGGGATTATGGACCTCAACAGATGGCCATTCGCAATGAAGTATTTAACAAAATCATTGCAGTATTCAAGCGTCATGGTGCTGAAACAATTGATACACCAGTATTTGAACTAAAGGTAAAAAGAAGTGCACACAAATTATATTTTGTCTTCGATCATAATATCCAGTAGATTTTCTCAGAGTTTAATCTTATGTCACTTAGTTTATAGTTCATTAACTGTTAAATATTTCAGATCCATAAATTAGGACAACTTGTAATGGATTTATTTTTAAAAATATATTCCTGCTTAGTTTTTTTTCCATTAAAATATTTATGTTTAGTGTAATTTATATTTGCTGCAATCCAAATAGGTTTATATATATTTTGCATCTAGCTGTCTGTTTGGATTTTGATTCATTCAAGTCATTTCATCAGTCCAAAAATTTCCTTCTATGGTTTTATAGAATCTTTAATTTTTTTGTAGTTCTTAATAATGCTGTATTTTATAAAAAAAAAAAAAAACTGTGTTACTTTTCCATTTACCTGAGTATTTACTTCTCCATTCACCTGAGTATGAGAGAAAATGAATTCCTAAGCACTGAGTTTTGATTTTGTCTATGGTATTTAACTTAATAAATACCCAAATAAAAGGGCTTGGGGAAAGTGTCTTTCTAGGTTACAGAATAATTTTCTGCTTATTAATCAGGAAGTTTAGTGCCACTGATCAGCCAAAAATTGAATTTTGTTTATTTGACTTGAATGCATTATAATATTAAGAGACAAAGGTTGGATACCAAGAAGTGGTTCACAATAATGACTGTTGTCTTTGGTTTATAGGAAGTTTTGACAGGAAAGTATGGTGAGGACTCGAAATTGATCTATGATCTTGCAGACCAGGGAGGTGAAATACTCGCTCTTAGGTATGATCTTACAGTGCCTTTTGCTCGGCATCTTGCCATGAATAAGATAACCAACATTAAGCGATACCATATAGCCAAAGTCTATCGCCGTGATAATCCTGCGATGACAAGAGGACGTTACCGGGAATTCTATCAGTGTGTAAGTAATTTCTTGCTCTATCAATTATTAAGTTCCTAAAACAATAATACATTTATTTGTAATAGTGTGTATTAGATCATTATGAATATTTAGGATTTAAGTAGTTGAAATTTGTACAGATGCTATGTGGAAGATCTGGCTAGTGATAAGTGTAAAGATACTTATGTTTAGAAGTAATTTTTTGGAAAATATTACAAATTATTTTTTCTCTGTATTAATGTTAATAAGAAATTTGGTTCTTATTAAGTCTCTTCATTATCTGCAGGCACAGAAAGAGGTAGAATTCTTGTTAAAATTGTACTTTTATCTACAGTTTTGGTAGGTTTGATTTGATTGATTTGTTTTTTTTTTTCGGATGCTCTTTAACATCTCAGGTCATCAGTGTTCTATTTGAATCAGGGCGTGAAACGGCCGACAAATTTTGCTCAGAGGCCTCCTCTTTCAGGCTTGAGGTTCATTTTCATGCAGTAAATGTATGACATGGGACGCACGGCTTTGCTTCCCCTCCAAAGGAGGATACTTAGGATTTTTACGCCCAAAAAAATCCATCGATCCTGGCCGGGTTCGAACCCGCGATCTTGGGTGTAGAAGGCAAGTATGGTTACCACTACACCACCAGAATCGACATTTTGGTAGGTCATATGGACAAGGGATGTTTTAAAAGTAGTGAGCCTTCTTATAAAGGAGTTATTCTAGGAAAATGAAACTTTACATCTCTAGGTAGTCCCTATAAGTGAGATATTTTTCCAATGGTGCTCCAATTTTGCCAACCCATGGAGAAAAAATGTGTCTTGCTTATCATGCTATTTACGGTTGAATCATTGTCCTTTCAGATGTTACTTGAGTGTTTGGAAAAAAGTAAAATTCTAATGGGCCGATTTCTGTTGGTTAGGTAATTGTTCAAACATCGATTGTTTGCAAGGAGGCATGAGCAGTATGACAGAATGCATCGTCCTGGAGGAAGAACATGCCATGTTCCATTTTTTTGATAGTGTCTCCAAAATTTTTGCAAGAGGTTGCGGTAATATTTGCAGTTGATTGTTCACCTTTGTGGAGGTCAAACAAAATGATCCCCTCTGAGTTCCAGAAGATGAATTCCATTATCTTCCCTGCTGAGGCCTGCACAAAACTTTGTTATTGGTGATATGGCATATTGTCATATTTTCAATTGGGTTTTGACCTCTGGTTCAAAATCGTTGCAAATGTGCATCATATAGGTACAGTCAGTATTGTTTTTGGTCAACTGTGAGATCTCGGGACCGAATGGATCCTCATTGAAGTAGCCATTTTGAATGACTGTGCACAGTGCTGCTGGCACAGCAAAATGGCAAACTAAGGTGCCTCAAAGCTCAAGGCTTTCCAAATGAACCTATGACACATGTGTGAGTAAATAAGTTTTGAAAATTGACAATATGGTGATATGCATAACATAAACTGATAATGCCAACTAAAAGTTTCCTGTTTGCATGCCACAGGACAGCCTTTAGATTGAGTTCAGTGAGCTCAGAGCTGGCTGTTAAAGTTACCTGGATATTTAAAACCAGAAATGGAGCTTTATAAGAAAATTTTCATGCAATGATTTTATAATTTAAAAAGTAGGTTGAAAGCATTTCACATAATATTCATTTCTCCTTCATGTGCTACAGTTTTCTGCTGGTTTGCTAAATTTAACAGCAGACAACCTATTATAGATAGGAGAGAAATTACAGACCACCATTTTTGCTATGAATGAATGATTTCAAATAATTATATGTTACATTTTTCCTTGCTGCTCTTGCAACTGTTTACATAACTTCATGATTACATCAGTTTGTTAATTATACATTTTCAATCCATAGTCAGCAGATCACATTACAAATTTAATTTACATTAACATACAAGAACTCTAAAAGTTTAACATTACCAAAACTGAGGTTCTCCCTTATCTTAACCACCAGGTTATATGTATGATAAAGAACCCCTAAAATAAATTACTAATTTTCACCTCTGCATGTGCCCTCAAGCTTCTTCCTTATATTTCTTCTCCACTTATCCCTTACTCTTCCTAAAAAGTTTCCTATCTTATTCATTTTCTCTACTCTTGTGTCTGATAACATTTATGTTACCACTATTTCTTGTAGTAATTTGTCCAGCTTTTCATCCCAAATTCTATACCTCAACCTTTTAACCATTTCACATTCATTTCCACTTTCCCACATATATCCTGCTTTACAATTAATCCTTAATTCTTAACCCTTTTAGAAATAATACCAGTGTATCCATCCAAGCAAAACCCTATTGTTCCAAATTGATCACAGATATCTATATATTTCCCCTGTCCACCATAGTTTATTTTAACTACTTTATATAAATCTAAGGAACTTTTGGCCTTTAAGCTAGCCCAGATCTCTTGCCCCTCATGTCTTCTGCCCTCTGTCTCAAGGGCATCCACAAGGGGGGGGGGGCAGAGGGGCAGGATTTTAAAATTAAAAATTTTTCATTTAATAGCCTGAACACTGATATTTTAAAATAAAGTATTTAAGGTGAATAAAACTACTTTCTTTGTTATATCAGTTTTAAAAATTAGGTTGTTTAATTGTTTTTTCAAACTTTGTAAATTTTAATTACCATCTTCTTTGAAAAATATGTTGCACCTCACTAAAAATATTCTGTCAATGCCCTTGCTCTGTCTCACTTCTTTTCAAAATCCACAAACATTATTTTCACCAAATTGCCATACATCTTCCATTCCAGTTTCTTTTAATAGTTTCCCTACCTGTCAAAGCAACACTCTGTTCCCATTGCATCTTTTGGGTACGCAAGACATTCATTTGGTACATCATTATTGTGTAATTTCAAACATCTATGCCAATTAGTTTTTGTATTGGGGAAAATCACAGTGAAATATATTATAATATGACAAATTATTGTTACGAAATCACTCAAATTTCACTAATTTTGCTCCACTTACTTGGACATGTTTCAAAGGCGATTGCCTCCATCTTCAGCTTGGTCCCACTAACCCCTTCCCAGTGTGGTATTAAGATGTCACCCTGTGGCTTTAACGAACTTATTGATGAGTAGCTGTTGTTTGGGAGATCAAAGTTAACCAAAAATTCTTTGTTTTTGTTTATAAATATATTTACCATACTTATGATATGGTAATAAAACAAAAAGAAATATTACCATAAGTTTTAAGGAACACATGAGAAATGTTAAATATAAACACACAGAAAAATCAGCAGTGGCAGACCATTTTTGGCAAAAAAAAAAAAAAAAACACGAATTCCAAAAGGAACCAAAACTATTAAAAACTCTTCAAAAACCCATAGAATTAACAGTATGGGAAAATATATTTATAAACGTAAACCAAAAATTGTTGTAAATTATAATTAATCTGTCGTCTAACACACTCTTATGCTGCACTTACTTTTAAATAGTGGGACTGGTTTTGAAGAGACATCCTCTCCATCTTCAACCGGCTTGACGACTGGTATGAGATTCTAACATCTATGAGGACCTGTGGCTCTGTCCTGGTTGTTTTTTTTCTTTATAAACTGGAAATTGGTATTACATTCTCCTATAATGTTGAAATTCACAGCTCTATCTTGGTAGAGCTGTAAATCTGACTGTAAGCCATTTTGCTAGAAAGTATGTAGGGGTATTTATATTATTAATGATGGGTCTCATCCTCTAAAATCCATAAACTGGGGAGGGCATGAAACCCATCATTAATAATATAAATACCCCTACATACTCTCTAGCAAAATGACTTACAGACAGATTTACAGCTCTACCAAGGTTTCAAAGTAGAGGCCTAAAAAATTCGTTCCAGTTGGTAGAAAAAATAAAAGATTTCAAAGTTCTACCCTCTAATATTTTTGTGTCTTTCGATGTAGTATCTTTGTTCCCAAGTATTCCAACTGACAAACTTTTATCATTTTTGAATGATTGGTTAAAGGAGATAGGAATTAATGAAACTCACAGGAAAGAATACGTCCACCTTACTAACATTTGTATAAACCAGTCATATTTTACATTTGCAGGAGAGTTCTATAAACAGAAAACAGGACCCTCAATGGGAAATCCTTTGATCCCCTTTCTGGCATATTTTTTTATGAGTACATTTGAAACTCACGTAATTTCCGCCCTCACACATTATTTCAAATGCTGGTACAGATATGTTGACAACATTTTTAGTATAGTCAAAAAAGAATTTGTTGAAAATGCTCTGAAGCTTTTAAATATACAAGATAGGAATATATCCTTCACACTGGAAACAGAAACAAAGGTAATGTTGCTGTTTTTAGTTATAAAAATTAATAATAATCATGGAAATTTAGAATTGGAAATCTATAGAAAGGATATGCACACAGATAACTATATAAAATCAAATGGGTTTAACCACATAGCTCACAAGTACTCAATTTTCAACAGCTTAATACATAGACTGGTGAATTTACCAATCAGTAAAGAGGAGTACAAAAAAGAATTTGAAAAGATACAGGAGATTGCCATTATAAATGGTTTTAACAAAAATTTAGTAAACAAAAAGCTAATAGATTCCTAAAAAGAAATTGATCAAGAATACCACCACACTATTAACTGAAAAAGAGAGACCGGTTTTCAAAAAATTCACCTACCATCCAGTAGCTATGAATAAATTGCAAACTTAATTGTTGGAACTTATCTTGCTCTGGTTATTGAGAGAGGTTGATGTATTTTATAGTGCTCCAGGGAGATTATTTTTATTTTTATTTTTTTATTTTTTTAATTGAGTTGAAATTGTAACATACACACCACTAAAATTCAATAAAATGGAAGACTAGTTTCGGGAGCCATTGCTCCTATCATCATTTCCTGGTTGACTGCCAGTCTCGTTGTTTGTGGTAGGTGGATTCATCTCTGGTGGAAGTTTAATGAACTTTTGTATTAGTACATCACTTGGCGGGATTTCGAAATTAAAAACTTTCTTTTTATTCTTCCAAATATAGATGTTTTCCCAGACTGTAAGTTCAGTTTTTCCTTTAATATTTTTAAGTAATTTGGGATTTTTATTAATGTTATGTTGTTCTTTCCAAAAGTGCTAAGCTACCGCTGATTTTTCTTCTTGTTTTTGGTTTATATTCCTAATGTGTTCTTTAGCTCTTGTTTTTATGTTTCTTTTGGTCTTTCCAACATAAATTTTTTCACAATCATTACAGTTCATCTGATATATTCCTGATTTATCTTCTTCTTGTAGGTTATCTTCTTTTTGTCTTGAATTAAGGATATTTTTAATGGAATAATTATTTTTTGGAGCCAAAACAATGTTGTATCTTTTAAAAATCTTTTGAAATTTATGAAAAGCTGATGGGTGGTATGTGAATATTTTGTATGTTCTGTTTTTCTCTTTGATGGGAGTAAGTGTAGTGGTGTCTCTAATTTTCTTTTTATTCTTTGCTCTGTCTATTTTCTTGTGCACAACTTCTTATTTGAAGCCATTTTCTATAGCTACATCCATTATATTATTCATTTCTAGTTCATATTCCTCTTTGTTCATTGGAACATTAACCAGTCTGTATGCAAGACTATTTAAAACTGCATGTTTGTGGGGAACTGGATTAAAACTGTTATATTTAATGTAATTATCCGTGTGTGTAGGTTTTCTGTATATGCCAAAGTTTAGGTGATTTTCTTTTTTAATTATCTTAATATCCAAGAAAGGTAACTGTTTATTGCATTCTCTCTCCATAGTGAATTTAACTGTTTTTTCCTGTAAGTTAAGTAATTTTAGTGCATCATCCAAGTGTCTTTCTGGTACTATTGCAAAAATATCATCCACATAGCGATACCAAGTCTTAAATATCCAAGGGAAACTATTTACTATTCTAATTTCTAAAACACTCATGAAAATGTCTGCCAATATTGGTGATAGTGGGCTACCCATTGTCAGACCAAAATTTTGTTTGTAATATTTGTTATTGAATGTAAAGTAATTTTGTTCTAGACACAAGTTAATTAATGTAATGTATTCTTGAATATCCTTTGTGGTTATTCCTATCTTTTGTAACCATTTTTTTATCAGAGAGTATAAATTCAGTGTAGGAATACTTGGAAAAAGTGCTGTAACATCAAACGAAACTAAGGTATCTGTTTTTTCTATTTTTATGTCTTTAATTTTTTGAATAAGATCTAATGAGTTTTTTATACTAAGAAATTCTAATCTTGGAAAAGTAGAAAATTTGTAAGTCAACCATTTTGCTAGTTTATAAGTTGGAGCGTCTATGTTATTTATGATAGGTCTCATTGTTTTCCCTGGCTAAATATCTTTTATTTAAGATTAAGGATTGAACATATTCAACTAACAAAAGGAATGATACATTGCCTAATTGGACACGGTCAATACAAAATATATTGGAAAAAAATAAATAAAACATGAAATGATATGTGATCTCTGTAATAAACAAGGTACACCCAAGTACGACTTATTTGAATGTTCATATTTTTCAAATCAAGTAAGGGATTTACAGAGTTACGTCATCATATTTCACACAAATAAAGAGACAGAACCTTATATAATCAACTAAATCAACTTACTAATAAAATTAGCAAATAGACATGGGAAGTGAAAGTACCACAGGAGAAGATTGAGACTGTCATAGCCCAATAGAGGAGGTAAGAAGATTTGAAGATGATGTACACAAAATACAACACACACAACAATGACAGAAATAGACTATACAAGACCTAACGTAAATATAGCGCAATAGGATGAAGGAAGAAGAGAGGAGGTAGAGGTAAGGGAGAAAGAAGATAGCAATTAAGGAGAATAATAACCAAACAAAATAACAAAAGAAGAAACCATTGAATGATAATAACAGGGAGAATAGGGAGAGAGAAGATGATTTTTACCATAAGAGATGAAGATGAACATATACTTATAAACTTACATATACTTACATATACTTTCTCTATATATGTATTATTCTCTATATCTTTAATGTATACTCTTCTGTTTTTACAGTAATCTTTTAACATTGCATATAAATGCTTTGGAAAACCTTTCTCCCGTAATCATGCAAACAATGCATTTTTTTTAACTGATTTATTTACAGATGCTCTTCAACATCTTGGGTTATCAACATCCCATTCAATTCAGGGAGTGAAAGTTTGCTCAGAGGCCTCTTCTTTCAGGCTTGAAGTGCTTTATTGTGCTATAAATGTACAAAATGGGACACACGGCTTAACTACCCTTCCAAAGGAAGTGATACTTAGGATTTTTAAGCCCAAAAAAATTCCTGGGATCGAACCTGAGATCTTGGGTCAAACAATGCAGGCCATCATTGAGTGTTGAAGGCACCAGAAATATCAATTAAAATGTCAATAACATATTTTGAATTTGACAATTTTGCCATATTTATTAGCTGACTACATGCATCTTCCATTAATCTCCCTTTTCTAAAACCAAACTGGTTGTTGTTCATACCTAACATAGTTCTAAATTCTCACAGTCTCTTAGATACTAATTGTTCCAGAATTTGGGTGTTTAGCAGAAGATTGGCCTAAATGATTTAGGCTCTTTAGAATCTTTGTCGGCACTCTTTTAAAGAATTATGACTTTGGCTTCCTTCCAACAGTGAGGTAAACATCCATTCCACATACAACCATTAAAAAGTCTAAATAAAAATTGTGTATTAGATTTATTATTACTCCATTTATAATCCAATCTGGGCCCACAGCTTTTTCTTTTTTAGATTTCTTATATTTAATCTGATTTCAAAAATGCCAAATTGAAACTTGTCACTATATGCAGCACTGCACAATCAGTTCAGTAATGTTCGTGACCTTGGTGTATCAGTTTATTACAACTGTATTTGGGCTGGTGTGTGCCAGTTGTAACTAAGTTGTATTCATTATTATTATTGCATGTTTTTTGTGCCCTTGCAGGAATGTTGAAGCTTGAATTAGAGCAAGAAACAAACACTAAATTTCTTATTAATTGATATCATTGTATGATTCAGTTGAACTACACACTCTTAAAGCTTCACTTACTTTTCATAAATGTGTGGAACTGTTTTGCGAACATTTAGTTCCCATCTTAAGCCAGGCTAAAGTTCAACTGTCAGATCATTTGTTCAGCTGTGGGAATGTGTATTCTGCTCTCGTGGCGGTGTGATAAACTTGTAGCTTATGTTTTCATTTCCGTCAATGTCGAAGTTCACTAGACTGTCTTTGTATTTGTATATGTAGATTTTCTCCCAGATTGCTAGTTTCGTAGGTCCTTGTGCTGATTTTAATAATTTTGCTTTATTTATTATGTCATGATTTTGTGTCCAAAAATGTTTTGCTACTGCTGATTTCTCTATTTGCTTATACTTTATGTTCCTGAAATGTTCCACTAGCCATGTGCCTATGTTTCTCTTTGTTTTTCCAATGTAGATTTTTTCACATTCTGCACAATTTATTTTGTAAATACCTGCTTTTTCCTCTTGTGGAATACTATCATTAACATTATCTATCAGTAAGTTTTTAACATTAAACCTATTAATCAGTGCCAACCTGATATTAAAATCTTTAAGAATATTCTGAAATTTTTTTGTAGCCCATGGATGATATGTGAACTTTTTAAAAATTAGCTTATCTTTTCTTGCTGAAGGTGTTATGGTTTCCTTGATATGTTTTTGTCTCTGGAATTTCTACACCTTTTTGTATACTAGTTCTTTTTTAAAACCATTTTTAACTGCTGTTTCTTCTATTTGTTTGTATTCATTCAAATATTCTTCTTTGCTAATTGGTAGGTTAACTAGCTGGTGTGTTAAACTTTTAATTACTGCATGTTTATGCGCTGTGGGGTTAAAACTTTAAAATTATTAGCTTTGATATGATTATCTGCATGTGTATTCTTTCTGTATATTCCAAATTCAAGATTTTCTTGACATTTCATTATTTTAATATTTAAGAATGGCATCATGTTATCTGTTTCTATTTCATATGTAAATGATATGTTTATATCTTGTATATTCAAAAGTTTTAAGGCATCATCAATGAGTTTTTTGTTAATAATGGGAAATATATCATCTACATATCTGTACTATACCTTAAATATGTATGGAAAAGCTGTGTTGATGTGTGTTTCAAATCTACGCATGAAGAGGTTAGCTAGAAATGGAGATACAATGATATCAATTAATATGATTAGCTTCACTTTGCAAATTCCAATTTACATTTTAATTTTAATTACTGAATTTCTTGTTAAACTTGGCAAGATTTAAAGTAAAACCAAGAAATGTTATTCCAAGTTTATGGGAATAATGCTATGAAGAAAATAACAGTTTACAAATGAATTAAACAGTTTTCTGAGGGGAGGTAAATTGTTTTTGATGAAAAGAGGTCAACATGGCCAGTAATGAGCAGAACTGATGAAAAAATTGAAATTTTTTTTATAAAATTCTGCATTAAAATTATCAGCTCAATGTGAGAAGCATAGCAGTCCAAATAAACATTGATAAAGAAACTGTTAGGAAGGTCTTAAATGAATATCTGGGCATTGAAAAAAATGGTCCTTTTAGGATAAAGTTGTTATATGTTTTGGTGACATATTTCACCTACTTGGTTTTTAAATGGATATGTATTCATTCCATCAACAGTAGAAGTCCTATGATCTTCGAGGAGCTCATTGAACAACCCTCAGCTCACACAGACTGTCTGTAAGAGTTTTTGGCTAGGAAATATAACTGTTATTACATACTCACCTAATCTTGCTCCAGTGCATTATTCCTTTATCCGAAGATAAAGGAAATATTGAAAGGGAGATATTTTGAGGATATCAGGTAATTCAACAGTTTTGAGGGCTTATTTCAATAAATGACTTCAAAATTACTTTGAAGGGTGAACCAACTGCTGATGTCAGTGCGTAGCTTCCAAAGGGAAGAAAAAATTTTGAGGGTAACTGAAGTAATATTCAGCATTGAGGTATACAACACTTTTTTTCTAAATGAGTTCGCAAACTTAATTGTCAAAGTATGTATGTGTACATTTCCCACTGCTTGAAAAATTAATGGAGCTCTCAGAACCATGAATATAGGAACATGCTTCTTGTGGTGCATGAGCTGTATTTCCTCACTTTACCTACTCTAACCTACACTAAAATGAACAATCTGCCACAAGAAAAATGTTGTATGATCAATAGTAGTTCATGTGCTCTCCTGTGACACATCTAAATAAGCTATACTTGCTAACTATCTGTGACATCAACAAATTAAATGCTATACGAGAAATTCCAAAAATAACTGAGAATAGAGCATAGTGTTTAACTGATTCCAAAATTTAGCAAAATAAGCTTACATCAGTAAATAATTTTGGAATTAATAGACTTAGAACAGTCCTTATGCCAAAAACCATAGCTGCACTGACTTTGTGCTAGTAAGCATTCACAGATGTAACATATTAAAAAGATAACGGATATGTGTGTAAAAAGTACATATTTAAGGATTCCTGCATTGACCACATGTTACTTTAATTACTATTAAACAAATTGTGGTTGAAAAATACATATTTAAGGATTCCTGCATCTTGTACTGGTTTTTGATGTGATACATTGTTTTCAGGATTTTGATATTGCAGGCCAGTATGATCCAATGATTCCTGATGTTGAATGTGTCCGTGTGATTTCTGAAATATTATCTTCTCTAGACCTGGGAGAATATTTAATAAAAGTGAATCACAGACTTCTCCTTGATGGCATCTTTGAAGCATGTGGAGTACCTACAGAAAAATTTCGGTCGATTTGTTCATCTGTAGATAAACTAGACAAGGTAATAACTGAAATGCCCTGTGTATTTTTTCTTATATTAGCATGTGAAATAAAGTTTTTAGATTATGTTTAAATAGGTTCAGGATAATGTATTACAATACCATCTTTAGCTGTAAGAGACAATAAAATGAGATCTTAGATTCCTAATTATTCAGACACATTGCTGTGAAAGTTTGTCCTATGGCATTTTGCTGACAGATTAAGAAAAGAGGGGGGTTTGGTTTATTCAGTGAAATCCATAATGATGGATGAAGAAAGAATTTCTTCAGTAGCAAAAATGATACTTTAACTCCTACCTGGAAAGTAAGCAAAAGTATATATAAAGTAATTTATATGACAGAGGAAGAAATAATAATATTCTATGAAAATAGCATAAATGTATTACCTAAGAATGTATAAACAATAATATTAATTTAATGAAACATTAAAGAAAATATAATTTCAACTGGCAAAAAATGTGTAAAAGCCAGAACCTTCATGATGACAGCATGCTGTTTATACTCATAGCTACAGGCAAACTGTTTTAGCATTAAGAAAAAAAACACTACCTTTTTTTTAAGGTGAAATCAATATATTTTTCAGTATATTTTATTTATTTCATTTTATTATATATTTATTTATTTAAGTGCTAAATGCCTATAAATTGTACATAGGTGTCCAGAACACCAATTATTGATACCAATATACTTATGTCAGTATAGGATGATTGATTTTAATAACATAGTGATGGAGTTGTAATCTTAAAAGAAGTTAGAAGCAGTGAAGTTGTTACTTATACAACTGAGTCAGTATTAGGTGACACTAAAACTTCACTAACTGATTAATTCTTCAGAACGTGTTTCAAGAGCATTCGCTCTCATCTTCAGCTGGGGACTGACTAACTCTATCAGGTGATGTAGTGGCATCTGGTGGTTCCATTAAATAACGGAACAGGAAGTCCATTGGTGGAATGTCAAAATTCATCACTCTATGTTTATTTTTTAAAATATAAATCTTTTCCCATATTGCCAAATCCTTGGGATATATTTATATATATACCACTCCATTTACCACTCCATTGTCAACAGCTTCGTAAGTACATTTAATTGAAACAAAACTAAATTGTTTGCTGTATGTAAATAACCAAGACTCTTACTAGATTCACAAAATACTTTGAAATATAAATAAATATAAAAAATATAAAAATCAATACAAACACCAAATAATTTTGAAAAACAAAACAATAGTAGGAAAATAGCAAATTCAGAAAATATTACCAAAACAATGTGGACAGTGATCAATAAGAAAGTAGAACAAATTAAGGTGGGTTTAAAAATAATAACTTAAATGATAATGGTCAGAGTATTTAAATCCAAATTAAATCTGTAACTTGTTCGATAAGTATTTCATAAGCTCGGGAAAGTATGGTAATGTAGTTTCAAAATGAACAAAATAGATTCATTGTGACAGAAACTATTTGTGTATTTGGATAGGATGAATCTGAAATATATAACATAATAAGTCATTTAAAAATATATTGCACCTGATTGGGATGTATTAATCTGAAAATTCTGAAATCCTGCAAATACTAGTATATTTAATTAACTATTCCATACAATGTCACATTTTCAGACATTAAAAAACATCATTGTTCTACCAGTATTTAAAAAAGGAAAAGAAGATAAAATCGAGAACTGTAGACCAATAACATTATCATCTTTGGTTGCAAAACTATTTGAAAAGGTAATCCATTAGAGACTTGTAGGTTTTGTTAAAATAAAAATGTACTAAATGAATATCAACATGGATTCTGTAAAGTTTTATCAGCATTTACTGCTGTATCAGAATTTATACATAGGGTGCTGACAAATATAGAGCAAAATAATAAAACAATTGGTATATTTTTAGGTTTATTTGACTGTGTGTCTCATGAGCTTTTGCTGTTGAAACTTGAATGCTATGGTATTAGGGATAAAATGCTGATCTTTTCTCATCCTATTTAAAAAATCACATGCAGTTTACTGAATTATACTGGAACAATAGCATTGGCCTTCATACATTCAAATCAAATTACGATAAGGTTAAAACAGATGTTCCACAAGACTGTATTGGGTCCTCTATTGCTTTTAATCTATGTAAATGATATGCCATAGTTTCCAGATCATAAACGTATATCCTAATCAGGTGATATCTCATTTATTTGTTTGGACAAAGATTTAAACCATCTGGGAATCAAAAAGCTTCATTAATGTTACTTCACAAATCTGATTATTTGAAAGTTACTCAACTTAGAATTGGTAAAACAAAGTGCATTCTATTTCAGTTTAGGGAATAAGAAAATGTATATAAAATTGTACATTACATGATTCATTTATTGAGCAAGTAAAAAACTCTGAATTTCTAGCAACTTGAACTTTAATGAACATAGAGAACCTTTGCAAAATGTTAGGCTCTAGGTTATATTTGCTGAAAACAATATCAAATCATCTTGAAAAGGAAAAATCAGTATATTATGAAATAATTCACTCACTTATTGAATGAATAAAATCTAGGGTTGGTACAACTATGCAAGCTTAAATTGTGTACTGATACAGCAGAACTTCAATCTATTGTTCCCAGAACTATTGTTTTCCTGGATGACGTTCAATTTATGAGGTCCCAAATGTTTTACGTTATATTTTATGTGAATAAAACTCGCAATCATCATTCCCCGAAGTATCGTTTTCCTTCATTATGCATTCATAAAGTTCAGTCACAAAGAAATTCTATCCTAGAACAATCGTTTTCAAACTGGAATAATTGAAATAGTGACCATCGCATGTAGAGAGAGTTTGCGTCACGCTTGATCTGTAGTTGCTGATACTTTTGGAGCAGCATGATGAGAGTTGATGCAAAGAATGGCCAGAGTTGCTGTTGCCGTCAATTTTGACACCTATGAGGTAGTGGACACAAACGTGTCACATATGATGTTCAAAGTGTTGATGAAGTTGTGCGACGAAGTGAGAGGAGTTGCAAGTGTTTGTAATATAGAGGAGGGGAATGAGGAAGAGGTGGAAGATGGTGCAACAGCCAAAGCTCTGAGAGCCTGGGAAACCACACGAGCATATTCTATGCACATGACAATGATGGTATGGGGGATAGAGAGCAACAGATTGTGTCAAATGCAGAAAATTCGTTGTTTCACAAGAAGAGAAAAACAACAAAAAAGCAAATATTAGGTAAACCTTTTTCAAAGAAAGTGACAAAAGTGTTGGTTTTTGCTGATTTGATTTATTTACAGACACTCATTAACATCTCATGTCATCAGCGTCCCATTCAGTTCAGGGCATGAAAATAAATTTTGTTTAGAGGCCTTTTCTTTCAGGAGGTTCTTTCACATGGTGTAAATCTATAACATGGGACCCTCAACTTTAATCCCCTTCCAAAGGAACAATATTTGGGATTTGTATGCCCAAAAAAAAATCCATCATCCTTGGCCGTGTTTGAACCTGCAATATTGGGTCTATGAGGCAAGTATGGTTATCACTAGACCACCTGGACCAACAACAAACCTGTAAAAAGTAACAGTAACATGTAGAATTAACGCAAAATATAACATTTGCTTATATAATAGTTTTAATTATTTTTTAACATGATTATGCACTTCCTGCATCCATTGTTTTTTTTTTAACCTAGTCCTCCAAAAACATGAATCGAGGTTTATAAAAGCATACCGTGTATATACAATCTTTTACCAGTCTGTAAAAGAAATGTTTAAAAATCAGATTATTTTAACAGTAGCTTTTCTTTATGTAAATAAAATTAGGAAGTAATGGTACATTAAGCAAAGGGCAATATTTATAAAGCGCTACGAGCAATATTAATAATTATCATAGAGTAACCACAACAAAAGCTGCAACAGAAAAAGATGCCTACATTAAAGGAAATATAATATTCAATGTATTACCAGAATCCATTAATTTGCACAAGGCAACTCTTTTAAAATGATGTTAATAAACTATCTGTTGATCAATGCTTATACAGAATTGATGATTTATAGCTTCTTGTAATTTAGCGTGTGTGTGGGTGTGTGCGCATGCGTGAGAGAGAGAGAATGAACAGTAATTATAAAAGTAGAAAAGGATAAAACACTAAGATAAAGTCACACCTGAGATCGCTATATTTTGAACTCGTTGAGTCCTTCTATATATATATATATATATATAACTAAATTAACAATAATCAGAAAAGGATTAAACACTGCAAAGCTGTAGCTTTTTCTTAGTATTTTATTCTTTTCTACTTTTCTGATTATTGTTAATTTAGTTACATTGTTAATAGTGTTTCATTATATTTCATTTATATTATATAAATTTATGCATTTATATTGTAAATATGTAAAATGTGTACTGTAGAAAATTGCCAGTTATACTCTCTTGTTATTTAACATGTTAAGCATTAGCTGTTTATTATGTAGTATCTATCCATTGTAGAAAAAATAAATTAAATTAAAATTTCTCTCACTCACTGAGTAATAAGAACTATTGATCAAAACTAACATTAAGAGATTTAAACAAGTTATATTATTTATAATATGGCAAAATCTGGAACATGTATAACATGAATAACTATTATTTATTTATGAAAAGCTGCATACAAATGATATGAATTAACAAAAGAATATAATTTAAAAATATGAACAAGTAAAACTAAAGTAATGACATTTATGGATACTAACCATGAAAGATAAAAAAATAAGGGTACAATTAAAATTGTGGAAGAAGTAACTAATTTTAAGTATGTGGCACCAAAGTATCTTACCCTAAAATACTAACTTAGGGGGCATAAAAAGAGTTGAGGAAAGGGCACAAGAAACCTTCCCCCCCAAAAAAGCTGTTTACAATAAAGGCAATGCTGATTTTACCTATGGTGCAGAAAGTTGTAAAGAGACATTTAGGTGCATTAGAAAATATATTTATGAATACCTGGAGTATCTCTGGTGCAACAGAACCCAGGTACTAATATAAGAGAAGAATTTAAAAAACAAAACCCATAATTAAAAAATTAATAGAATGTAGGAATAAATGTATGGAATACCTGAATAGGATAGAGAGCAATTGTATCACAAAGAAACTAGATGTAAAAAGAAACACAAAAGGGGCAAGACTGTGGTAGAAACAATAGTTCTGGAGGGGATGCAATGGTCCAAAGAAGAAGAAAGGAAGAGGAAGAAGATGCTAATGGATTAGATAATGGCTGGAAAAACATTGTTAGCTGACTTGGATTTTGGAAAAGCTTATATAGTTCACTAGTTTTGAATTGTTATATTCACTTCGGAATGGGAAGAAACTACAGTATTTATGCAAATCTAATGCACACTTTTTTTTGTCCAAATGTAGTATTCAAAATTGTGGTGCATTAAATTTGATGGCATATTAGATTTGATGTTTTGTAGTTTGCTGGCAATCTCACTCAAATTTATAATTTATTATGACAAAATGCATTGCTGTAATTCTTGACTTTGTTACAATTATTATTATTTATTGCATAGAGTGTTTCAATAGTAGGTAATCATGAAATGGATGGCAAACAGAGAAGAGCGTTGCTTTCAAGCATAAAGTAATTCTTTATGCTGAAAAAAATGGTAACAGAAAGGCAGGAAGAGAGTTCAATGTAGCTGAGTGCAATGTTTGCTTGTGGCGGCAACAGAAATTGACATTATTTGCAACTAAAGCTAGTAGGAGAAATTCACTGGTTCTCACAAAGGAAGACATCCTGACATTGAAGAAAAAGTTTTGAAAATCGTACCTAAAAGGAGGAAGAATGGGTAAGCTGTGATTGTGACACCATAAGAAATAACTTTTTCTTTAACCCATGCCAACTGTCCTGGTAACATCACAAGTGATGTATTTTGTCCTATGTGCTCCAAGATGTAACAATAGTTCACTTATAAATTCCATGTTCTGATCATTCTATGAAGCAGACAGGCTTCTCTTTATGATGCTATACAACAATATGCTAAAAAAAAATTTATGATTTTAAGTTTCAAATTGGGTTGCACATTACATTCATTGGTGCATTAGATATGCATAAATATTGTTTATGCTCTTTTCTCTTCCTTTACTTTTAATTAATTTCCTTTTTTCTTTCTCTTCTCTCCTCTTGCTTTCTTTTCTTTTTCATTAATTTTCTCCCTTTGTTTCTTTCTTTATTCTTTTCCCTGACCTCTGATATCAGTACAATCTTAGCATCATTTTCTGTATGTCACATGATCACATTAAGAATATTTCATTGGGAATATTATCTTTAAATATGCAGCTTTTTGCTCATGATGATTACTCACCAGAACATTTTTTTGCAGTTGGTTTGTACAGAAAACTGTTAATCCAATTTCAATATTCATTAAATTTAATATATAATAAAATGAAGCACGCATTAATAATCTATTATGAGTCAAATTGTTTAAATGGCACTGTTCTTGGTTTCACTTACTTAAGATTAAATCAGGACATGTTTCATGAATCTTTATCCATATTCTCAACTGTAGCACCCCAAAATCAATAGTGTTAAAATTTATTAAATTTAAATGAAACACATTCCAAGGAGAAAAAAATCCAAGATCTACCAGATTAATTGCCAGGATTGTGAAAAAAATCTATATAGGAAAATCAATGAGAAATGTAATTAGGTTTAAGGAACGTTGGAGAAACATCCAAAACAAGCAAATAGAAAAATCCAAATCAGTGATAACAGCGCATTTTTGGAATGAAAACTACAGAATAGAAAAAAAAGCATCAAGTTATTTAAGATGGTTAAAAAAATCGAGGGAATTAAATATCTGGGAAAGGATTTGCATTAAAAAAACATGAACAATACTTAATGAGTTTTGACATCCCAGAAGTAGACAGCTACAGCTCTCTACTTAAGTTTATTGTTAAGGCTACTAGAGCCAACTCAGATACCTACTAACTTTACTCCAGTGAATGATTCAACAGTCATATAACATATACTACATTAATGTGTTCAGTTGTTTACACTAACTGCACTTACTTATTTAAAACTTTGTACTAACTTGGAGTTAGTGTAAACAACTGAACACATTAATATAGTATATATCACCACTCCATTGTCTACAGCTTCGTAAGTACAATTTTTACTTAATTAGCCATATAACAGTTGAGGTATGGATATTTTTTTTTTTTTTTTTTTAATGGTGTTTAATGCCCATTTTTACTACTGAGGCACCACAGGTGGTGGACACTGATGATACATGGGATGAAATGATATATTGGGAAAAGATTTTTTAAGGAAGGAAATGTTCCAGGCCTAAGTTTAGGGTATCTCCCCGGCATTTGCCATTTATGAGGACTGAGGAAAACTTGGAAAAAACCTCAGTCAGAGAGGACTGTCCTGGCGGGATTCGAACCACAGACCTCCCATTCACAAGTCATTGCCTTAATGAACTTGGCCAACCATGGCAGTAAAGGTATGGATAAAGATCCACAAAACATGTTTTGATTTAATCTGAAGTAAGTGAAACCAGAGAGTTTTTAAATAATTCAACTCAAAGCAGATTATTGTTAATCCAATGTTTTTCTCTTCAGCACAAGTCAAACTAACCAAGAGTATATAAGCTTCCTTATATATGCAGTTTAATACAAGATATTATTTATCAAAACACGGCAACCTACATCCATAGAATAAGGCAATTAATTGGAACAACATGTTGCTGGATTATTCTTTTATATCTAAAATTTGAATACAAACCTACAATTATAATTCATAAATCAGGCATTATTGGACATATGTTTACATTATCTTTTATTGTCCTTTAGTTACATAACACTCATCCCCAAGTTTATACAGATAATTTACTTACACTTAATGTAATAAAAAAAAATGGAGCAGCTTATCTTTACATACATATGAGAATAATTTCAGCCATTATGGATGTGACATCTCTTTATACAAACATTTGCCAAACTTAATTGCAGTAATGGAAAAAGTATGATTAAATAAAACCTACATGAAACACTTTTAAAATATAGAAATGTGTTGAAATGTTGCAAAACAACAGGAATTTTAATGTCTGCAACTTCAGATAAATGATAAAAAAACGAAGTTCTCTTCTATGTGAGAAACTCTAAAGCTAAAAATATAATAGAGCTGAAATTTTTTAAGGTAATCGATATTGATGACTTTTGAATAATTTGGCCAAGTTCTTTATATTTTATAAGGAACATGAAAATGATGATAACAGTGAGAATTGGGATTAAGAAGACCAAATCCTTTTGCAGTATCAGTAGAGTTAACAAGAAGATTATATGTGAATGTAGGATCATATGAAAAGTTCAAAATTGATTTCATTTAGCTATAAAGAAAAAGAAGAGAGATGGAAAAAATATGTGTTGTAATGGTGATGATGGCAATTGACAAAATTCCTTTGTACCCATTCCTTTATGTTACCTTTAAAGACATTTTTGGATTTATTATTATAGTTATAATCCTAGCCATTATATCATATTGCAGTGAGATAAAGGTAAATGCTAAGATTTAATTTTGTTTTCATATGATTTGGATAAATACTAATTTTTTCTTTTTATTGCTTATTTATTTTTCTTTCTAACTGTTTTTATTTACTTGCAGTCTCTATGGGAAGATGTTCGCAAGGAAATGGTGGATGAAAAAGGGCTGACTCCAGAAATAGCTGATCGCATTGGTGAATATGTGCGTCTTAACGGTAAAATGGAATTAGTGCAGCAGCTTTTGGAAAATAAAGCACTAATTGGAGCATCCAAGGCAGCAAAAGAAGGATTAGAAGCTATTGCTCTTTTTCTAAAATACTGTGACATATATGGTCTAGAGGACAAAGTTAGCTTTGACCTGAGTTTGGCAAGAGGTCTGGACTATTACACGGGAATGATATATGAGGCTATATTAATTAGTAAGTAATATGTCTTCATAATTATTCAATTGAATATTGTTTTGTAAATGCATAAGAGAAAAAGCAGGTTTGTTTCCTTCCAATACATTGCTTTTGCGAAAGGAATTATCATTTGCCCCAACTCCTAAATTAACTGTCTTTAAGTAGTTTCGAATGGTGTGTAAAATGTGCCATAATTTAAGACGGCATTACTATTGGCAAATTAAATCCATTCAGCCTACATAAAATGTTACTCCTGCCTTTTCAAGTTTTTCCATCTTTTCAAACTTGAGCCTCCTTCTTTGCCTTCTAGTCATTCTTTAGAGATGTTTATCAACCAGTTTTTAAGCTTGATTAGTGATTCTAAATTTATAGATATGATCACCCTGAAGGATAACTGAACTCCTTGTGAGAAATTAGTTATCTATCTAATAATTTTAATGCATTATTCTTTCAAGCCGATATAGGATCCTCAGTAGCATTATAGGACATTTCCATGTAGAATGTCAAAGATTACTGATAGCTTGATAATGTCACTTATTATGAATTATTGTCTTCTGACCCTACAGTAAAGTTTAATCAAGATTAACTTTGTTTATCACTACTTCTGATACTACAGAAGGATGTACTCCCCAAGACATCATTCTGCTTATTCCTAATGCCCCTGGACTTTCACATATATTTTCTCCTAAAATTCATGAATAGAATTGTCCAAACTGCCTGATAGTAGCTAGTTTAGATTCCCCCACTGAATGCATTTCTGACTTAGTAGATTTTTTGTTACAGCCAATTGTTATGTTTAGGCTGTCCTAATCAAAATTCCTACAGTTTTTTGAGTATTCTTACGAAATTTGACCCTTTGGTACATTCATATATACTTCTGGGCACTTGATGCGACACCGCTTTATGCTAACATTCCCCACCATTATGGATTAGCAGCTGTTAGAAATTCTTGGACTCTCAAGCACCTCCTCATATCCCATCCGCAGATTTAATTTACTGTCTAGCTTATCTGGTTCTCACTCGCAATGCATTTAGTTTCAATAATAAGTATTATCTATAAATTAAAGGCACAGCAATGGGTACCAGAATGGAACCATCTAATGCCATCTTTTTATGCTGAATTAGAGAAGGAATTTCTTTAGTTAAAACATCTGGTGCCATTATTAAGGTTGAGATATATTGGTATGTATGTATGGGGGAAGTAGTGGTTTGATAAAGTTGGATGATTAATGGTGTGCATGTCACAATGCCCCAGGTAGTTGCATTTCTATGAGGCGATTTTGAATATGGTGGGGTGCAACCTGGTGTGTATGGGGGATGTGGTGATTCTGTTGATTTCAATGCCCCATGTTGGGCGCTACTTGGAGCAGGATTTATTTGGAAGATGGGGATACATATTGGTGTGTATGGGGGAAGTGGTAGTTTGGTTGATGAATACTGGGTGCTAGATTGTTGTCTTCTCGGCTCTTAGCTCAATTGGCTGCTCCAATTCTATTATGATAAGTTCTCGGGGTTCTCTGGAGTGTTTTGTGGCTTATTTTGATCCACAGGAACAGGGAATGTATCAAACAAAAGACACGAGATTGATTTCTTCACTAACAGTTTATTCAAGTTCAAGATACCAGTCTATCAATACCTGACTGCTCGCCTTTGCCTGACTAGTTTTCATTGCTATACTGTACTTGATATTATTTTCCCCATGTCTAATTTCTGCCTTACAATTCTGCCTTTTGTCATTTCCTACTTTCTATACTATAATAACTCATTGACAATCTAACTCTGCTTTGGCTGTTTTTTAATACTTGCCCTATTCTTTGTTACTTTTGCAGCTATCATCACTGGTAATTCTCAATTCTGGCCACAATAACTGTCTATCTTTCCCCCTATTTACGATACCTGGCTTTTACCAATCACTCTGTTCTAGACTGTGTTCTCCACTCTTAATTCTACTGAACTATTCACTTCTATTGATTAACCTTTACTTCTCTGAATTAACAAATCATTGTGCTCAACGTCAACTACCAACTTTGCAATTCATACTGCCACTAACACTAACACTTCCACACTAACTTCTCGACTCTCTGACTTTCCATTTTTCTATATTCTGGCCCTGCCCACGCAAAAATTAGGCTCTGTCTTTTACTATTTTATTCCCAACTTATAAGTTCACTATTGGCTATCTTAAAATTAATTATATAGCTAAGTTCTTCTCATTCGCTCATTTCTATGCGATAGCCATTGGTTAAAATTACTTTCCATCTTCTGACGTTCACTTTTCCTACAGCCTGTGATTTCTTGAAAAATAACTCCTGTCGTATATTTCGGATTTGCCTTTTATAAATTTGACAATTTCCCATTTCATTTGTCTTCCTCACTATCCTGGATCTGAGAACTAAGATGTCCAGATTGCACACATATAATTCCCATTACTACTTTTCTGACTGAGCGGCAGAATTCTTTGGTTTGTACCTTTCTGTCTGTCAGCTATAAAGCACTTTGTCTTGATTCATACATTTTAATTCCCATTTGCAATTCTATTTCTTTCAAAGTATGCTCCTCAGTTTGGTTTTAACAACTTGTTGTAGCAATTTTCTAACTTGGCCCAACTTAAAAGGGTGTTAAGGTATAAGTCGGTTTCTAGTTCAATACAATCTTCTCACCGAATGCTGGCATGTGACTCTTGACAAAGAAACCTTTTTGCATTTTGTCTATCTTTGCCATTTTGTTAGAAAAGGGTGCGAGCAATCTGTCCATACATTCTATATACAAGACTTCTTCCCTTCTCTAATGGGTTTTTTGTAGATGGCTTAGGTCAATGAGTGGTAACAAAACATGGAAATAAACACAATGCCTCTTGCAAATTACTGATACCTGCCAAAAATACACATACAAGAAATAATCTTATCAATCCATAGTAAATGTATTTCTGAATCATTAAATTATATACCTACATAGTAAATATCCATATCAAAGCATTACTTTAATAAATATAACTCTGCATCCTCAATTCTTATGTCTATGTAATTGTTAATACTATTCATTTATTAACACTATAAAGGTGGCCTTAAGTTCTGGCTACAATATATTTGTGCTTTGGACCCATGACTCAGATCTCTGGATCAGTTTCTTACTGAGTTCACTTTTTCTGTCTCTCCCAGTGCTGCTATATTCCTAGATGTTGGGTAGCTCTTTATGCAAGATTACAAGATTATACATTATAATTAATAAATTTATTCAATTCCAAATATCAAGCAAAGTATAGTTTACAATCTCTTTATGCAATGGCTCTTTTCTTATGTCCATGCACTTACGCCTTCCAATTTCAACAACATCTTCAATTTTATAGCTATTATCTTTGACATACCAAAAGATGTATTCCTTTTTCTCTTTCAATCTGTGGCCATCTTTGTGATAACTTTTCATCTCTTCACAACTATATTAAAAACCTGACTCAAAAGTTCCAGACCAAAAATATCCCTCTTATCTTTTAGAATCCTGTATTATCCCAGTGCAAAAAAAAATTCCAATGCAAACCTATAATTTCTAATTAGAAATTCATTAACCTTGCTACTACTTATGTGCCTGGAATTAAGACCATCAAACCTATTGTGAAAAAATGTCACAATAGGTTATTAATGCATCTTTGAGTGATTTTTTGTAAATTTGTACCCTGCCTTACTTTTAGAACACTCCCTAACTTTAAAATTATATTTAGTAGCAACCTACTCCTTCCAAATTACCTTGTCTGGATGCAGACTCATAACCTTCCCAATGCCCTAAATGTAAACCTGTGTGCACTAATTATGGCATGTCATTTGTCTGTTTTTCTAAGAATGTCATATATATATATATATATAAAATCTTATAAGTTTTGCAAAGCATTTTATATTGTTTTAACTTCTGTTATTTCGCTCCATATGAACAATCATAAGCATTGTTAAAACCAAGTCTCTCTGGTTGGTTGCCCAACATGGCGTGTCTCATTGTAAGGATTTTATTGATGCTTTAAATTTAACACTTATTGATGCATTACAGAATCATGCCCCTGAAAGTTTACTCAGAGATCAATAGATGGCAGTATTAATGCATAAAGTGCATACATCATCAGGTTTAAACCTTATGTATTAACATTGTGTGTGTGTGTGTGTGTTTTTTTTTTTTTTTTTTACTTGTTTCTATGCATTTCATTACCTTAGAGAATCAATATTTATTTTAACACTTCACCTTTCTTTTGCCTTTGAAGAACACAAGCTGTTCAAAATATAGGGAAAATTGTATGACTAACTTTTTAATATAGCTACCTTTAACCAAATTCCCCTATTTGCAATGACAGGTTCAGGAGGTTACCAAAAATGATTTCTTAAAACAATTTGATTTTTATTGGACATTGGAGGAACTTTTTTTTTTAAACTTTTACGTTAAATGATTAATCATTGGAATACTTAAGAGCTCAATGAATTTCACTTTTTATGTTTAATGCTTATTTTTACTGCTATGGCATCATAGATGATGGACAATGATGAGTCATGACATGAAATGGTAAATAGAGAAAGGCATCTCCCCAGCATTTGCCATTAATCAGAATTGAGGAAAATCTCACCAAAGAGGACATTTCTGGCAAGATTTGAGCCGCATATCTCCTGTTCACAAGTTCATGCCTTAATAACCTGGATCATCTGTGTGGAATTGCACGTGCCAACCATGTAACATGAAACATTTTATAGTGGAACACTTTAGGCCTGTCTGCTTGCCTTTTCCATGTATGGCATAGCATCACTTTAAAGCAAGATATCAAATACTATCTGGCCACAATAATGACATTGATTTTTGTAAAAACTTTTCCTATTATTGCATGATTTTTCTTTTAATGTGTCATAGTTAGAAGATAGAACTTTGAAGTTTCATTTTGAATGAGCAGATCGATAATTACATTGTATATATTATATGAATTTGTCATTTTAACCAAATAAGCCCAGACCGAATTAGCTAACAGATTTACAAATTTCTTGTAGAGTTTAAATAATATATTAGTGGAATATAATTTTTTTTTTTTTAGTGTAGATTCATTGGAATAGGCAAGGTTTCTAAAAAAGTACTTTATATAAATGCTGTAATTGCTTTTGCAATTACAAGGTTTTGCTTCATAAAATTATGGCAATAATAATAATAATAATAATAATAATAATAATAATAATAATTTGATTATTTAATGAATTTAAATTTTACAATAATAAAATTTTGTAAATTTATTTCAAATATCACTTAAAAATTAACCATTTCAACAAAATGGGGCCAGAGTCTTTGACTTGATCCTGATGGCCACAGTCCCATTCTGTGAATGACAAGGCCTCTCTTCAGGTTTCTCTAGAAGAAATAAATATCTCCATCACCCTCAAACTTATATTTAATTATCTCCAATATAAGCATCAATTATACCACATATAAAATAAACAAACAAAATTATAACTGCAATCACACATATTTAACCATTGGTTGCAGATTGTCACATAATATTCTACAGGCAGGACAGACCTTTAAACCTACAAAATAATCTACATAGCAGCATACTAATATTCATGCAAAAACTGCATAAATCTATGTATCTGATACGGAAGAACCTTGATTAACTGAGCATTGAATTACCAACAGTCTTTCTGCTCATTATAATTAATTAATATTAACCTTTCTAAAATTTGAATGTGTGCTTTAATGTTATGAATCTAACAAGGAACTTGTTCAAGGCTACTGCATAACAGTAAACTGAGAAAGCATGGACAACAACTACCCATTCTTTTAACACTTTGGCTATTCACAATACAGTAACCTTGAAGCTTGTAAACCAGTTTTTCACTTTATTGTGGAATTTTGTCCAATTATGTCTTTACTAACCATTATAGAACAAAATTTTGAATGTAGAAATGAAAGTTAAAATTATAGAATGATTTGATAATGATGAAATGGTAGTTAACTAATGAATTTAGTGTTGGTGTAACAGCAATAGTATCATTAAATCAGCAGAGACTCTCATGCAATTTTTGAGCAAAAATGATACTTCATTCTTGGAGAGAATGAATAACAAAAAAATAATTGCCGATAGTAATATTCAGAAAAAAGTGGCCCATATAAAAATAAGGTATAAAAACTAAATGTACAGATTATCCATCTTTTTCCATTTACCTCTCTACCCCTCCCCTTCATTGGATGGATAATTGAGGTTGTACTGTACTGTATGTGTATCGCTGAATACAGCCAGATGTAATGTCCCATTGAAGGAAGTTGATATATGGGTATTCTGTCCATTTTATGTAAATCCACAAATGAAGTTTTATTTTGTAATGCACAACCAAGGAAATAAATAACCAAATAAATAAAAAATAAATAGAATTTTGCGTTATGATCCTCATTGGTAGAAAAAGCAGTATAAATCTGTTAACTGCTGTTTAAACAAATTTACACTCCACTCTCAAAGTAGAATATTATTATTTTTTTTTTTTTTGCAATGGATAAGCATATGATAGCGTTCAAAACTTGACCAACACAAATGACTAGACTAAAGCACTTCTTGCATTAGTAATATGTTTCTTTCATCATCATTCAAGATTTGCACTTCTCCAATCCATTCCTTCCCCATCATTCAAAGTTCTCCATCCAACATTTTCTGTGTCTTTCCACTATCAGTAATCCATTTGGTTGATACCCCACCATAATCTTCAGCAGTCTTTTTATGTATTCCCTTCAGTGTATTTTATTTTCTTGTATTCTTTCTGTTACATTATACACTTGCAGTAGTTTATATCATCATTTCTTTTATGACCTAATAAGGAGCATCCAGCCAGTGTGTGCAAGAAACTCATTTCTGATGACTCTCTTTTGCTTTTTTGAATCCAGGCTTCACTTGCTTAGAGCAGTATTGGTATTGCCATGGTCTTTAATAATTTGTTTTTCTTTTCAAGTTTTACAACCAAGTGTCAATTTTATTGTTCCACACATAAGTTGGAATTTGTGGGTTTTTTTATCAATGTCTGTATCTTGAAAGACTGCCATAATATTATATCCCAACTAATTGAATGCAGAAACTTGCTCTATTAGGCCCCCGTCAATTACTATTTGCTTTAAGTTTCTCTTCTACCTCTTGTTATTTTCCTGTTACTGTAGACTATGCAATCTTTGTGTATTTTTACCATCAGAGTGATATATGAAGTTTGGCTCATGGGTTAAGTTTGTTGACATGTGCTTTCTTTAGAGAGTGAATAATATACCAACTGTGACAGAGTAAGAAACTGAAAAGTAAACATTTACGTGTCCTGATGAATTGAGCTCAGGAGAGAAACAATTTAGGATTCCTATGCTTTGACTTCCTTAAACCCATGTGATAAGATTACTGGGCTCATTGATGGAGATTGGCTCAGCATCCGCAAACGAACAAAAATAATCTTTCCTCTTTATCAGCTGTTCTCAGGTGTGACCTTTAAATTGGATTGTGCAATTATTTCACCAGTCTCTTGAGAAGGGACTGCCTGTATTTTAGGTGGGACAGTGGATGGGATTGCGAAGTGTGTACATAATTTATGAATTTATGAGCAGAATAATATTTGCCATTTGCTATATTTAGTTCTTTTTTAAAATCATTTTTAACTGCTGTTTCTTCTATTTGTTTATATTCATTAAAATATTCTTCTTTGCTAATTTGTAGGTTAACTAGCCGGTGTGTTAAGCTGTTGGTAATAGCTGCATGTTTGTGCATTGTGGGGTTAAAACTGTCAGCTTTGATGTGATTGTCTGCATGTGTATTCTTTTTGTATATTCAAATTCCAGATTTCCTTGACTTTTCATTATTTTAATATCCAAGAATGGCAACATGTTATCTGTTTCTGTTTCATGTGTAAACAATATGTTTCTATCTTGTATATTCAAAAGTTTTAAGGCATTATATACAGCAGTTAAAAATGGTTTTAAAAAACTAGTACCCAAAAAGGTACAGAAATTCAAGAGACAAAAACATATTAAAGAATCCTAACACTTTCAGCAAGAAAAGATAACTAATTTTTAAAAAATTCGCATAATCCATGGGCTACAAAAAAATTTCAGAATGTTATTAAATATTTTAATATCAGGTTGGCACCAGTCAACAGATTTAATGTAAAAAACCTACTGATAGACAATGTTAATGACAGTATTCCACAAGAGAAAAAAGCAGGTATTTACAAAATAAATTGTGCAGAATGTGAAAAATATGTACATTGGAAAAGCAAAGGAAAAAATATGCAAATGGTTAAAGGAACATTTCAGGAACATAAAGTGCAAACAAATAGGGAAATCAGCAGTAGCATATTTTTGGACAGAAAATCACGACATAGTGAATAAAGTAAAATTATTAAAATCAGTACAAGGACCTACAGAATTAGTTACTTGGCAGAAAATATACATCTACAAATACAGAGACAGTCTAATGAACTGCAACATTGCCAGGGATGAAATCATAAACTACTGGTTTATCACCCTGCCACCAGAGCAGAATATACATATTCCCATAGCTTAACGAATTATCTGACAGTTGGTTTTAGCTTAACTGATGATGAGAACAAAATGTTCTTGAAATCGGTCCTATATATTATGACAAGTAAGTGAAGCATTAAGATTGTGTAGTTCAACTAAATCATACTATAATTTCATTTATATGATTGGCTTCACTGTGCAAGTTCCAATTAACATTTTAATCAACAGTCTTGTTATGCCTGTCCTGTATAGTTCCCATGATTCTTGCAAATCCTGTTCTCACATGTGCATTGCTAACTACTGCCAACAAGCACTTCATATTGAGGCAATAGAGGATACAGTAATTTTGAAAATGCTGATATATGAATCTTTTTGGATGACATATCTTTAAGGTTAGACCTGATTGCAACTACATCATTCTTTTGTGGTACTTGCTACATGTAAAATTTAGAAAATAAACTCATAATTCTTTTTTATATATTTTGCACGTGTGAAATAAGATAAGTGATGTCCTTTGTCATTGATCTTTTTTGCAGGTGATAAAAGGAATGATCTAGGAGAGAGAGTGGGAGTTGGTAGTGTTGCAGGTGGGGGACGATATGACAATTTAGTAGGGATGTTTGATCCTAAACACAGGAATGTTCCATGTGTTGGTGTGAGCATAGGGGTAGAGCGTGTGTTTTCAGTGTTGGAGGCACGCTTAGCAAACATTAACACACAAGTTCGAACAACAGAAGTGGAAGTGTATGTGGCTTCTGCACAAAAGAATTTACTAGAAGAAAGAATGAAATTATGTAAGGAGCTCTGGGATGCAGGCATCAAGGTATGCTTAATTTCCTAAAATCTGTTGTCAAGTGATTTGCTTATGCATTACAAAATCTGTGCTAAATTTGGAATATCCTAATAAGAGCTAGAAATTTAACTGCTTAATACTAAATATATGTTTAGAAGATATTGACAGAGAAGCAATGATGTCTTCAAAGTTGAATGTGTTTGAATGTTGACATGATATCACTTAACAAAAGTTTAAATTAGGACATGTTTTGGAAATCTTCACTTTTATCCTCAGCTATTCACTGACTGCTTGGTAAGCTTAGGGATGTCTGGTGTGACTGTTGCTTGTTCTGAATTGCTTCTTTATCAACTTCTATTGACTGAAATAGAAATTTAGTGAATTGGTCTAGAGGTGAAATGTCAAAATTCATTAACTTATCTACATGTTTTAAAAGGACAATTTTATTCCATGTGTATATTTCTGTTGGAGTGCATATTTATTTTAACAAAATGATTTCTTGCTTCATTTCATGGTTGTGTTCAGAAAAAATTTTGGTACTGCAGATTTTTTTAATTGATTTTGCCAGATATTTCTAAAATGTTCTTCCTTGTTTCAAATTTCTCTTAGTTTTTTTCTATATTTTAAATTGCAGTCAGAGCATTCTATTTAGTATATGTCTGATTTTTTTTCTCTGGTGATATGCCATCTTAGTGAAGAACCTAAACAGTTTGTTATGTGTATTTATTTTGTGGTGCTAAATTTATGCCATGTTTTTTTAACATGTTCCTAAATTTTTTATGGTATTTTGGATGATATATGAATCTGCTGAATTTGCAACTCTGTGATATTTTTAAGTAAAGAAATATCTTTAATGGATCTTTGTTTTTTGTATTTGTTACTCTTTTATTACTTTATCTTGGTTCTTGCCATATTGAATACCTATATAATATAATTCCTTTTTATTCTGTTTTTGTGATAGGACATTAACAAGTCAGTGAACCAAGCTATTGAACATATTGTTACACAGGCTAGTTAATGTTCCACTCACAAAAACAGAATACAAAACAGAATAACTCTTATATTTTCAATACAACAAGAGTCATTGGATGCTGTATCGATACAGTAGTAAAAAATTCAAAAGACAAAATCTATTAAAGATATTTCTACCCTTATAAATATCAAAGAGAGTTGCAAATTCACATATTAACACAGAATATTAGCACAAAGTTGATGAGATCTTCAATGAACATTATATAAAATTATCATCACCAATCGCCTGTAGTGCCTCAGTAATAAAAACGGCCATAAAACACTACTCAAAAAAATCATCATGAACGTAAAAAACTTATATTTTAAAAATTTTTAAAAACTTCTTTATTAAAAATATATGGAACTAATACAGTCAAGCAAGGTATATGATTAAAATCACTTGACATATGTCGACCTAAACACTCTTATTGCTCCACTTACTTGTTGTAAAGTATGGTACCAGTTTTGAAGACATAGTTGTCTCAAGGCTGAGGATGAAGATGAATGTGTTTGAAACCGGTACCACACTTTACAATAATATGTGGAGCAATAAGATTGTTTAGGTTGACATATCTCAAATTTCTTTAATCATAAAAAAAATTATTAGGTTCTTCACTAAAAGACAGATATTACCATTAAAAATCCTAAATATGGCTTCCTTCAGAAAGGAAGTAAAGCCATGGGTCCCATGTTATAGATTTATAGCATGTAAAAGAAGCTCATGCCTGGAAGAAGAGGTTTTTGAACATAATTTATTGGTAATTTTACACCCTGAATTGAATGGGATGCTGATAACCTGAGATGTTAAAGATTGTGCATAAACAAAATAAATCAACAAGCGTACTACCAGAGAAAAAAAATCAGGCATGTAGTAAATAAAATACTATGACTGCAATTTAAAATATATCTGAAAAAGTAAGAAAAATTAGAAACCAGGAAGAATGCATATTTTAAATATATCTGGCAAAACAATTAGTAAATCTGTAGTAGGAGCACATTTTCCGAACACAATCATGAAATGAAACAAGAAACCATTTTGTTAGAAGAAGCACTATCCATATGTGAGATATATGTTAATTTTAAAAAATCAAGATTAGTTAATGACACCTGACCTTTGGACAAATTCAATGATGTTGACAGCAAGTGATTCAGACCCAGCCACAGCCACAGCCACACTAGATGTTCCTAAACTTACAAAGCAATTAGTAAACAGCTGAGGAGGGAACAAAGGCTCTCAAAAATGTACTAATTTAATAACTTGTAAGTGTAGGTCATGTCAACATTTAAACACGTGTAACTTTGAAGATTTTACTTGCTTGTTGATAAAGTAATATCTTGAAGATATTAATTCCTTGTTGAGAAAGTAATATCTCTATTAGAGTGTTATTATTAATATGCTAGATTTAGAAAACAATAGCTTTTTTTAATTTCATATTTAAATATAGATGGTGAGTGTGTAAAAAAATAGGGAGAGAAAAATGAATATTATTACTGGTAAAGATGAAATATTACATTGTTGTTTCATAAAATGTATGATAGTATACTTCATCTGCATCTGCACTAAACAGATCAGATACATCTGAGTGTATTACCTCCTCAGTCTGCTTGGCTCCTTTCTGCCTTTTTTCTTTCTGGTTATCCAAGAATTTTTTTGTGAAATTTCCAATTGCATTTATGTTATATAACAAATTATTTATGAGGAGATCGCTCAAATTTCACTAGTTTTGTTCTACTTACTCGGACATGTTTCAAAGGTAAATTTCTGTGGTGGAACCATGGTGACAATGAAGGAAATTTGCCGTTGAAACATGTCCAAGTGGAACAAAACTAGTGAAATTTGAGTGATTTCCTCATAAATAATTTGTTTCACTATATTTGTAATACTATATTTCACTGTAAAAATCCCAAACTATTCAAATCTGTATTTATTTTAACTAATCTGCTTCATAGGAAAATATAGTTACATTCTCTTGTATGTTTTTTGTTGGTTAATCATCCATATCTTATGAATCCCATTTCTCACAAGAACTTCATTTTTATGGCTTATGTTTTAGATTTATCTTTATTTGTCAGATCCAGTTTTTGCTACCATGTGAAATCTTTTGAAAAATATACAGTTGATTTTGAATGTCTCAAGAGTGGCCTTAATATATAACTTGACATTGAGAATGATTCTTACAGTTCATGCTGAATAAAGTTTTTCTTCAAAATTAAAATTTCCAAGGGTGTACATGTAAAAAAGCAGCATCCATCCCGATACACCAATTCCAGTTCTCATCCTGCTCAAGGTGGACCTGCAAAGGCAAATAACCTAGAGCAAGGTGGTGCTAATCAATCCCTTTGGCATCCTATCAGGTCATTAAACTGATGGGAAAGAGGTACATAAATGGCTGTTACTCTTAAACTGGGGGATTAAGAAGCTCATGACCAGGAAAACATGGGCAATTTATGTATTTATTTATTTATTTATTTATTTATTTAGTGGTGTTTAGTGCCCATTTTTACTACTGAGGCACTACAGGTGGTGGACACTGATGATACATAAGATTTTTTTAATGGTGTTTAACACCCGTTTTTACTACTGGGGCACCACAGGCGATGAACACTGATGATACATGAAATATTGGGAAAGGACTTTATTTTTAAGGAAGAAAATGTCCAGGCCTAAGTTTAGGGTACCTCCCCGGCATTTGCCAGCTATGAAGACTGGCAGAAACCTGGAAAAAACCTCAGTCAGGGAGGACAGTCCTGGCCGGATTTGAACCCCAGACCTCCCGCTCACAAGTCCGCACCTTAACGACCTTGGCCACCCGTGGCAGTATGATACATAAGATGAAATGGTAAATTGTGAAAGTGTATTTTATTTTAAGGAAGGAAGTGTTCCAGGCCTAAGTTTAGGGTACCTCCCTGGCATTTGCCAGTTATGAGGACTGAGGCAAACCTGGAAAAAGCCCCAATCAGGGAGAACGGTCCTGGTGGGATTCGAACCCCAGACCTACCGCTCACTAATTTGTGCCTTAACGACCTTGGCAAATTCTTAATGGTGCTTTAGTGGAGAAGAGAGTCCTCATGGGCTTAATATAGCAACAGCAGGATACTCAGCATAGAATCAGTAGCCCAATTTAGGGAAAGTAAAAACATTCAGAAATTCCAGAGTAAATGGCAGAGAATTTTCATTAAAGGTCCCTAGCTATGAACAGGGGATTTTCTGAATCACTCAGAATAGCAATGTGGAATGTACAGAAGACTTGCAACAAATAAGTTGAATTAGAAAAAGTGTTAATGCTAATGAAGATGTGTAGCTTTTTTTTTTTGGAACAAAAAGGAAATTAAGAGGTTCAAAAGAACTTACAAATTATGTTTTAATTTACAGAAGTGTTCTTAGGTAGAATGATTTTCAGTTGGTGTGATTATCTGTCTATCAAAAAATATAAAAATGGAATAAATTCACATACATTTATTAATGAAAGGATACTCACAGTTGCATTTAAGGTAGACAGGATATTTAACTGCAAGGATTGGTTTCTAATTTTTGGAATACTAAGAAATTATGAGAGTACTTTATCTGTTGACAGCATTGGCAAGAGTGTCTTGATTAGTAACTTAGTGAAATATCCTACATTAATGTGTTCAAGTTGTTAACACTAACTCCACTTACTTTTTAAAACTTAGGACTAGTTTCCGGAGAGGTTCCTCCCATCATCGGCTGTTGTTGACTGATGATGGGAGGAACCTCTCCTGAAACTAGTCCAAAGTTTTAAATAAGTAAGTGGAGTTAATGTTAACAACTGAACACATTAATGTAGTATATATTACCACTCCATTGTCTACAGCTTCGTAAGTACAATTTTTACTTAATTAGAGTTATCATATTCCGATATCTGAATATGCAGACATCCTTTCCCTCACTAATGCATTCCATGTACCAACTTCATCATTTATATAATTTTCGTTTCCTTTTTTTTTTAACAATCCCTTGTTACTATACAAATAGTCAAACATATGCTTGCATGTAAAATGTCTGAAGTTAAATTTTACTAAAACAATTCTTTCACAGAATCAATGGTAAGCTATTTCTTATTGTGCTTATATGAAAGGGGCTTTCAACACTATCATTGTGGCCTGGTATTGCAAAAAAAATAAATAAATAATTAAATAATAATAACAACAATAAAGCTATCTTTATAATCCCTGCATAATATTCTTCACTTTTGCAAAATTTAAATTAGTAACATAGTTTATCTTGGCTTGGCACTGCTTTCCCATCACATGAAGAAGGCAGTCCTGGTAGTCTAGTGGTAACCATGCTTGCCTCATAGTCCCAAGATTATAGGTTCAATCCTGGCCAGGGTCTGTGAATTTTTTTAGGATATAAAAATCCTCAGTAAGGTTTTCTTTGGAAGGGAAGTAAAGCTGTGGGTCCTGTGTTGTAGGTTTATGGTGCGTAAAAGAACCTCAAGCCTTAAACAACAGGCCTCTGAGCAAAGTTTATTTGCCATTTCATGCCCTGAATTGAATTGGATGCTGATAACCTGAGAGGTTAAAGAGCATCCATAAATAAACCAAATAAATAAAAAAATAAAATCACATGAAGTGACAATTTTCTTCAAATTGAAAATCCTGTTAATATGTTACTGTCATCAATTTGTACACCTAGCTGCTGGGTATTTGCTAATATAATGTCACATTTCAAAACTAAGAACATTGAAACATTGATTTGATTGTTAATTCAACATCTGCACTCTTCATAAGCAATGTCAATGTCAACATGAGCACAGAATGCTGAATATCATTCTTTGTATCATTTTTTTAAAGTAGTATTAAACACCAATTTTTACTGCTGAGACACCAAGGGTGATACATTAGATGAAATGATAAATTGGGAAAGGAAGTTTATTAAGGAAGGAAGCATTTATAATAACTAATGAAAACCTGGGGGGGAGGGGGAACACTCAGTCAGGGAGTACAGGCTGACAGGAATCAAATCCCAGATCTTCTGTTCATGAATCTGCATCTTAAGGACCTCGACTACCTATGTTGTTCTCTTCATGCATGTGAAACCAAATTAAATAAGACTTTAATTTAGATATGTGGACAATAGAGGATTTCCAAAAATGTATGCAGACAGCAATTTTTATCATAAAAAAGTTAACTTATCTGCATAAATTCTGACATATGGTAACCCTACCTTTTATTAGTCTATTTATAATGAATCATTGAGAGAACTTTTTTTTTTAAAAATATTTTAGTTTAAAATATTTTAAACAAAGTCTACAATTTTAGTAAGATTAAAACATTAGTTTAATTTTTATATCACAGTTTTATTTATTGGTTAATTTTTAAGTGAGTAAAAATGTCCAAATCCCTTTAAGCCTATATTTCCTGTTTTTGTAGTATTCACAAAAATAATTACACTACAAAATCCTTTATACACATTTTTCATAATTATTATCAAAATGAAATTGTTACACATGTCTTTGCAAATGACTGAGGTAAAGGTTCTTGTTCACATTCAGAGGTATTTGCTTTTCATAATAATATTAAAATTTTTAGAAAAATCACTTATAAAAAGCAACTAATTAGAAGCTTATGAAGGCCTTGGCTTAAAGAGTTTAAAATATTTTTTGTGATACTTCCCAAAAGTGTCACCTATATCTAATTTATTCATCAGAAATAATTAAATTTGAAAATTAGCGAACTTAATTAATAACAATAAATGTGGGAGAGTTTGAAAATCAATGCAGGAGCCAGGAAGATAAAAATAAATAAGGAAAATATGAAAGTTTTCAGGATATATAATCATATATGATGAAGAATTAGTTCGTTATTTCATTACTTTTATTTCATTCTTTTGCAGAAGGAAATTTGCATGTAAATGCTGCACATAGTAAATAAATAACTGTTATCTAGTACTTTAAATGTTGTGCTTCTGAAAGAGACGTTATTATATTGGCATAAAGCAGGCAGAGGAAGAGCAGTTTATTTATTTTTTTTTTAAATATTTCCTTGTAAAAATTTATTTTGAAGGAGTTAAGTTTAACTCCTCAAGTCTCTGTACAGAAATAAAGAGGATGTATTAAAAGCATACCATTAAGTTCTAGAGATTCACACTTTAAGCACTAAAAGAGACTTTTTTCCTTTTTAGGCTGAATTGAGTTATAAACGAAATCCAAAACTTCTAGCTCAGCTGCAGTATTGTGAAGAAACGGGGATTCCTTTAGCAGCCATCTTGGGTGAATCTGAACTCAAGCAAGGAGTTGTGAAGCTAAGAGTGGTGGCAAGTCGTGATGAATCGGAAGTTAAGCGTGAAAATGTGGCAGATGCTGTTTGGAATATGCTTAGTAATCTTAATAACTCTTTGGCCTGAAAAGAATAACAGTAAGAAATAAAAATCAATTATATGTCCTGTAAAAGTATTTTCTGTGCAGATCCTTCAAACTGGTTCATTTCCCAATAATTTGAGCACACAGTTTTTCATTATTAATCCTTGAAAACTAAAAATCCATAGATAACTTCCTGTGGAAAACAATACTTATGAATGGCATTATATTCTAATTCAATGACTTCCTGTCACTGCTTTTATATGGATTTTATTTGTGTTCATTTATACCTTATTACAACATATGAAAAAAAAGTATCCAATGTGTCTATTGCAGGAACCAACAACATTTAAAATATTCCATTTATTCAAAGAATTAAATAAGTATAGAATATGATGTGTAATACAAGTGACAGAATAATGAAACTTTAAACCATAATGTGGTGGTTTCAAGATTTGGATTAATCAGGTGTACCACTCCCCCCATTACTCTCTTTTTGTCAAGGTATAATTAAATTTCTATAGAATTTTAGCTGTCATATGGGTTTATATACAGAAACATGATACAGATATTGAAAATAAATATGTGTAGGAGATTAAAAGATTGAAAAGTAAAGTATTTATACAAATAAATGCTGCTGTATGACGCGTGCGCGTGCACGCACACACACACTTTTTTAGCTTCTGTCTGCCCTCCCCTTTTTGCAACTTGTCATGACTTAATATTACTTATTTAAGCTCCTAATGACTATTTAATATTTAAGAATAAGTTCCAGTAAGTTCAAACTTCAGATGGTATGCCCATACAAATTTTATGACATTGCATAATATTTTATATAATATTTAACCACAGGACTGGAATTATCTTTTAACCGTTGCTATTCCTTCAACCATTCCTTCTCTGCAAAGGTTAAAGTCAGCTATTGTTGGCATTCTACAAATTCCTTAAAGGGCCAAATCAGCTGCAATGAGTGCTGCTTCTTCTGCCCTGATCTCACAACTGCATTGACAGAGAGCACAATGGCATCCCACTTGCTGAATAAAACATAATTTTATCAAATTTCTGTAAATTAAGTAAGCCACAAACAGCAAACTCCAATGCTAACAAATTTGATGCCAATGTGTTTTCGATAGAGAGAACAGTTTTATTATGTAAGGTTTGTAACAGTCAGTAACCCATGAAAAGAAGTATTTTATAAAACAATATATGTGGAAAACAAAAGAACAAATCTGTGAAAAGAAACTAACATGTCATCATCACATTTAATATACAGCTACAGTTTTCTGTGAGCTTGTATAAAGCATTAATTGATGCTGAAATTCCTTTCTGAAAGTTAGAAAATGAAAAATATGAGGAAAAATTATTTCAAGGAGATCAGCATTGTTAAAAGAATTATCTGCCTGTAGCTATAAATATGTAATCTCAATTATTTACAATGAAGTAGGTGCAATCAAAATCTCTCTCTATTGACAAGCAAACACATATGGTGAGAAGAAGCATTGGTAACATAATTAATACAACAATAGAACCTGTGGAGAATACAAAATTTAAAACAGTTTTCTTGTCATTAGAATTATGAACTAATAACAGTACAAATATTACTCAGTATTTCTGAATACCTTAAACTTTTTTTGTTTTGATGGAATGAACTATTCATAATACTTAATTTTTCGTGCAATTGTAGAAGAAATTCATAATTTATTTCCAGATGTAGATACATTTATTTCCATCACCAATAAATTATTTTCAAAGCACCATCTTAATTTTTTTTTTCCAGCAAATGGCATTACAATTAAATTTACTTAAACAAAATATCTAAGAATTTAGCAATACCAAAACTGTGGTTCTTCATACCTTAACCGTTAGGTTATATGTATGGTAAGGAATCCCTAAAATAAATGACCATTTTTACAACCAAGTGCGCTCTCAACGTCCTTATACTTCTCTTCCACTTATCCTTTCATAATACAGAAATGTTTTTAGGATTTTAAAATATTTACTGGAGATTTTATACATGTTTTCACTGTGTTGATTCATGAATATTTTAAAGTTGGAAACACAGGTCAGACTTTGAAAATTCTTCTCCCTGTGATTAATCTAACATGTTTAGTACATAATTTTTTGTGCAATTATAGAAGAAATTCACAATTTATTTCCAGATGTAGATACATTTATTTCCATCACCAATAAATTATTTTCAAAGCACCATCCTAATTTATTTTTTTCAGCAAACAACATTACAATTAAATTTACATAAACAAGCAAAATATCTAATAATTTAGCAATACCAAAACTACTGTTCTTCCATACCTTAACCACCAAGTTGTATGTATGGTAAAGAACCCCTAAAATAAATTACCATTTTTGCAACCAAGTGTGCTCTCAAGATCCTTATACTTCTCTTCCATTTATCTCTTACTTTTCCTAAGAATTTCCCAAACTGGTTTTATTTTCTTTATTACGTATCTGACAAGATTTTAACTGCCATTATATGTTCTTGTTTGTTCCATTTTTCATCCCAGATACTATCCCTCCACCTTTTTACCATTTTATATTCTATTAGACAATGGAATGCACTATCCACTTTCCCATACCATAATACATCCTTTTTTTTAAATTTTATCTTAATCTTTTAGATGATTATAATTATCTATTTATTTCTCCTATCTCCAATTTGTTTTAACTATTTTATATAAGTCTAAGAAAGTTTTATTCTCAAAGCTAGCCAAAATCTCTTGCTTCTCTATATCTTCTACCCTCTGTCTCACTTCTTTCCAAAATACACTGATGTTACTTTCACCAGGTCGCCACACATCCCTCTTTTCAGTTTCTTCTAATAGTTTCCTCACCTCCCCATACCAACTCTCTCTTCCTAGTACATCTCTTTGGTATTTAAGACATTCTTTTAATACATTGTTGTTATCTAATTTTAAACAACTATGCCAATATTTCAAGATTCTCTCCACTATACCTTTCCCTCCCTGTTCTTCCTAGCTCTGCCAAGCTCGCCACCCTCTGCAAACTTTTTGGTAATCCCCAGATCTTCAGGATTCATGTCATTTATCAATGTGATGTCTGTTGTTTGCTCCTTCATGTTATTCTTAAACACGGCTGCAAAAACTTTGTTTCTTGCAGTTAATATTATTTTGTGTGCTGGAAACTTTAGCTCACCAGCACACTATTTGAATGATCATTCAATAATAAATACAAATCAGATCCAAGAATCACATTCTGGAATAGCAAACCAGGGAAAGTAAATATTTTTATATTTTGAGCAAGTGAGTTACTTGTAATATATTTCTTGACCATTTGTGTGTATGGCAATATCACCACCATCTATTAGACCTGAAAATGTGTTTGGCAACATTGCATAAATGCATTCCAGAAGCATCACAATCTTGAAGTGCTAAGAAAAAAAATGAATTATTTGTAAAACAGGGATTTCCTGAAAGAGATTTCTTGTGAATTAACTACATATAAATTAGGTAAAATAAATATAACATTTAATTTTGTGTCGGAACCAATATAGTGAAGAGACTATTATGTTCTTAATTACCTAGTGAGTTGATTTAATAATCTTATGCTCCACTTACTGTTGAATTATGCAAAACTAGTTTCGCAGGCTTTTGCCTGCATCCTCAGTTGCGAGTCGACTGTCGGCTTCGTTGTTGGTTGGCTGGAGGATTTGGTGTAGCTCTTGTGGGCATTTTATGAACTTCTGGATTAATTTATCATCATCACTTTGAGATTCCAACAGAAGATAAATTAATCCAGAAGTTCATAAAATGTCCACGAGAGCTACACCAAATCCTCCAGCCAACCAACAACGAAGCCGACAGTCGACTCGCAACTGAGGATGCAGGCAAAAGCCTGCGAAACTAGTTTTGCATAATTCAACAGTTAGTGTAGCATAAGATTATTAAATTGACTCACTAGGTAATTAAGAACATAGCTAAAATAAATTTGTTTAATTCAAATATTCAATAAAATATAAGAATTTTTTTTTCAGATATTGCTTACTGCTGGTGTTCTAAAGTGTGCATTGTGAACTACTGAACTTCTTTGTATAACATATGAGAAGTTAGGTTAGCCTTAGAAAATGAATGAGAGCAATGTGAGAATATTACAGCTAGTTGAAAGCATACCGTTTATGAATGTACATGTTCTTTAATATAACTATGTCATGTCAGAAACTGCAGTAATCTATTCCACACAGCCATACCACAGCAGAAATTTGTAGCATTGAAAGAAAAGTACCTTGATATAAATTTATATTTTTTCCAATACTTTTTACTCCATTTCTATTTTCTGAAAGATTAATATTATTCCAAGAAAAGCAATATTAAAAGGTTAAGAAATTTCCTCCTTAAAGTTCATTTATGTTGAGGCTGGCTATAATATGTGAACTCAAATCTGCCCATTACATACATATAAAACAACATTTTTCTTTTTAATAAGGTAAATAAAAAAATATATATATTAATGAAAAATAAAAATAAAGAAACACTATTAACAATGTAACAAATTAACACTAATAATAAAAGTAGATACAGATAAAACACTGAGAAAGAGTCACACTTGAAATTGCTATATTTCGAACTACTGCAAGTTCTTCAATGGCAAGAAGCTAGACCAGTGAAAATGATAAAAGTAAATATTGAGTATTGAAGGTAACGTTATGCATGGAAACAGATGAAACTAGAAATGAGAGTGTGGGAAGAAAAAAACTAATATGTAAGATTTAAACCAGGTGGTATATGTGCTTTATGTAAAAATATAGCTGCCATTTCTCTATCTCTGAGTATTATTGATGCTTTACCTACACAATGCTGTGAAAGTTTACTCAGAGATAGAGAAATGGCAGCTATATTTTTACATAAAGCGCATATACCACCTGGTTTAAATCTTACATATTAGTTTTTTTCTTCCCACGCTCTCATTTCTAGTTTCATCTGTTTCCATGCATAACGTTACCTTCGATACTCAATATTTACTTTTTTTATCACTTTCACTTGTCTAGCTTCTTGTCATTGAAGAACTCGCAGTAGTTTGAAATAAACAATTTCAAGTGTGACTCTTTCTCAGTGTTTTATCTGTATCTACTTTTATTATTAGAGTTAATTTTTATATATATATGTACTTGAACTATAGAATAGGAGTATATATAAATCTGTAAGAATTAATTTTTTCAACGAAACATAAAAACCTGCAACCAATTGGTAAAATAACTTAAGTTTTACAAAGGTTTGCTTATAATTAAATGCATTTGATCAAATTCCCTGGTAGTGGGTGACACTTTCTGGGTTTACTACATGAAATGGCATGGAAAGAATATATTCTATGTTGTCAGCTGCTATTATTTTAAGAGTCACTCCATGAAAAACCAACATTTCCATAAAACATTCTTCACTCAGATTTTTGTAAAAATTTGTGCAATTGTTCATTAAGAGGCGACATATCATTGCAAATTAATGAAGTTTTGAGCAAGTGAACAGGGAAACATCTGTGTCTACCTGTCACTGTCAAATGATTTGAAGACTGCAGAATTTTACATTTTATGTTATTCTGTCCAAAATATATTACATAAAACAATTATTTTTCTCTTGCATTAAAGAGTGTACAAATGCCTCAAATGCATATATAAGTTCCGTTACAATAACTACATCACAGTAATGATAATAAAACACAAAACATTTAATTTTTCCTTAAATTAAAATAGCTTTGAGTTTTGTGAAATTGTGGAATTGTTGTCAATATATTTATCCCACCAAACATAATAGGCAAGTAAAAACCAAAATGGCTGATTTGACCAATCATATAATAATACAAAGCCAGAGTCTAAAAACTAATAATAATACAACATAACAGATAAGAAAAATATACCTATGCTATGTGCTATTTAATATTTCTAAAATAAATAAATTAGGGAAAATAAATGTTCAATAAAGTTGCAGCTAACATACTGGCATGTAACCTCCACCACTGAGGGCTACCAACTAGTTAGGATTAAATTGTATTTATGTAGTAGAAAATATTTACTACAACATGGGTTGCTCTTATGTTGATAATGATTTAGTGAAATCACATAAAAAACTTGGGTAATAGAAAGTGTTTAGTACAATATGGGTTGCTAATTATGGCAGTGCACTATATAATACTGTATTTACATATCCTAAATAGCAATATTTAAAGGAGAAGTGGATATTCGTACTAACATTTGTGATTATGAAAGACATTTTTTTTTGTGCAATTTTCCTTTTCTACGGGGTTATGACAGGGTTAGCAATAAAAGGGAAGATATGGAAGAGCATATGAAGAGAGTTTTAAATTAAATGGTGTGAGTTATGTTTGGACTCCTTTGCAATGGAGGTTAAGGTAAGACAGGTATTGGTCTCTTGGTAGTTCTTAACGAGTGAAGATTTTATATGAGAAGTTACATGTAAGTCATTATCCACAGCAGTGATACAGAATCCAAGTCAAGTGTTGTAAAGGCACTCCACTGTTTATGCACTCAACTAGTACAGTCACTACAAAACTAAATACCACACACTGTTGCCAGTAATGTGGGTCAGATACACCAACTGATTCAATAACTTTTACACTTAATTGCCTTACATCTCTGCCTCATTGAGCATTTCTTCTTCCCGGTATTCTGCTGATTGCAGTCATTTTCATGATATTTATCTCTGCTTTCCATTCCATAATCTTGAATAATATTTCTCTCAATCCTTTCTTCCACGACGCCAGCTTTATTCCAGTACTCTAGTTCAATTTTTTTATATGCTGACAAGATTTCTCTCATTCCCTTTGCTCAATTTCTTGAAATCTTTGCTGACACAGAATTTAATATCTTTTAATTTTAAAGTTAAGTTTTTGGTTGGCCACCCATTGTTTAACATCTCTCCAGATTAATTCAATGAGATTAAGGTGTGGGGGTACAGTGGAAGCCTTAGAGTGTGTGGTTGTGTTCAGACAATGTTTGATAAATTAGGTATTTTTTTTTTCTGAGCTGGCGTGTTGGCTAGGATTAAATCTTACAAATGTTTCTTTGTGATGTGTTCATCAAATGGAATATTGTGAATTTGCATCCAACACTACATATCTTTTTTAAAGAATTTTCTGTTGTTGGCTTGTCCAACTGTGCATTGTCTATTATTAAAATGGAGTTTGGTAAATTTGGAATTAACATTGTCCAACGCTTGTAGATTTGTCTTAAAAATTAATTCTTTCTCGTAACTTCTGTAGCATTCTTTTTATTGTAGGCACAGTCTTTTCTTCGGCATAGAAGTTGCATATAGTGTTTTAATTACATACTTATTTATAGAAATAATCGATTTTGAATTAGGCTTTTGGGGGCAATGTGGTGGTTTTTTTTTCTCTTCTTTTTCTTTTTTCTCCTGGAGTGCCAAAAGAAGAAGTCCCTTCCTCTTTATCCTTTTGTTTCTCCCCCACAATTCTGCAAACTGAGCCTGCCATGTTCTGCTGGCTGCACCATCTCTTTCTTTCATCTTTATAATACTCGGGAGAAAATCAGTCCTTATGTTTAGCCTCTTCCTTCACATACTCGTAAACATCAGCAACATCTCGACTTTAGCTATGCAGGATTCTCTCTTTAAATTATGATGTTACGATTTTTTTCCTTTCTTTTCTACCGGAATCAATGAAGATTTGCCACAAATATTACAATTATTTAATCGCTAACATATTACCGCGCACGCAATCCGCTATAAAATTTATAATTACGATTTTGTTTGTTTGTTTGTTTTCGTTTTCCCTACTGTTGCAGTTAAAGGAGATTACTACCGTTATAATATTTTACCCGCATACTTAATAGCACACAATCTCCCTATCAATTTATATTTACAAAATGGATGCAAACCACTAGGTTCATCGGTTTTTAGGATCTGCCCGAGGTTAGCGTTGTGTGTGTATGAATTAATTGCGAATTTCAGTAAGACAACGCGTGGTAAAAAAGTGAAAAACTCGGTTTTGTAATAAGGAACAACATATTGTAGCCAGAAAGCTACGGGGGACACGCATAGGTACATTACTTTAACAAACAAACATCTAGGAAAGCATGTCTCTATAGTACATTATATGTTATCGCGCCTCTTGTAAAAAAGACAGCATTCATATGCCTATCACTGTGAAATGTGCTACAAGAATTTCAATTGTGCATTCAACTTCAAATACCATCAGCGAGATTACCACGGTGAGGATTAAACCAGAAAGAAAACAGTTGTGCAAATTATGTAGTAATATCGGAGTTCACCCGCTGCCGTTCGATACTGAGGAGTTGGGCTCTCTCTGCTGCCGCTCGGGGCTGCAGCTCCAGTAGCTGTAGGAATGATCTTGCTATATGGGTGAGTATGGGTAAGTTACAACCACGACGACGAGGCCAGGCTAACCTATTCCCAAACAATAAGAGAAAAGAGCAGTACAAGTACTAGAATCGAACAAGACGTAATAGATAGGTAATCATTTGTTTTATATTTCCTATGATGCACGAGAGTTGCATGTGGGTTTGTGGGAGTGGAACTGCTGGAGTCAAACGAGAATATATGTTCGTGTAACAGGGAATTGAAAACAGACGGGAAATGTCACGTATGTATGTATTTATTTTTTAAGAATGTTCCTTATTTACTGCATGCTCCATTACTATAATAATTAGTAATACTTCATGCATTGCTATCATTTCATTATGACATGTTATGCTTAGTAATATTTCTTTACGCTGTTACATTCTTATTCTAACCTATTAGTCATATTTTGAAAATTGTCGAAACCATGTACAAATCAATTAGAATTCAATTAATTACATCAATATTCTTAATCAAGTAGACACAAGTTATGTAATTTAAAAATGCCATTAGTTATATTATTCACAATTTAATACCAATTGTCATTTCTTTAGATTGTTTCTCTGTTACAGCCCCATTTTTAGTTTTTGTTAATTTGAAAACTGTCAAAATTGACACTGTTTACTAAATTTTGAAATTGTTTACTATATTTTAGAATAAGTTCACTATTGTCTATTGGCCATCGCCTAGATACTTTCCTTACACCTTTTCGGAATATTTCTCGCTCTTTTTTCTTCTTTTTCTTTCTTTCTCTCTCTCTCTCTCTCTCTCTCTCTCTCTCTCTCTCTCTCTTGCGAGGGTGTATTGGTTAGTAGGAGTACGTGCGATTAGTGTTAATGGAGTAGTGTTAGTTGGGTCGGGTTCCACATGAGCACCCCGGTTAGCAAGGATTAGTTTGCCGTGCAAGCATGCATTCCATGCAAGCGAGTCAATGCTACATTCCTGGGAGTAAACATGACACAAAGTCCTGAGTACTACCACGGGGATTAAGGTTAATGATTTGATAAAGTTAAGTGAGTTGGTTAGTTATGTTAGTTGTTAGTATTAGTTATAACTAATGTTAGCATGCAAAATAAAAAGTGCGATGGTGATGGTGATGATGAAGATGTTGGTGGGGCGGACTTGCCTCGTGTTACCAGTGTATGTGCTTCATTCTACTTCTGTGCTGCTGTGGTGTCGAGTGGAATTTCCGCGTTCTTTTTCTGCAATGCTGGTGAATGTGTTCTGTAACATAGAGTATGTTGAGTTTTTGGTGAAAATTAGTGGGATTTATTTTGCCTGTTGATGGATTCTCCCTAAGGGAGGACTAGTCTATTAAGAAAATCAGCGATTTCTGCGGTGCTAGTGTCAGGTTGGGGCGTGCGATTAAATATGGCAAGTGGTCTGTTGTGGACATTTTGAGCAGTATGATACTTTCCGAGGCTTTGAATGAGTGGGTTGTAGCTCTTGGGTGCTTGGGTATAGAGGTTATGTTCCAGTTTCTTGAGGAATTCTTCTATTGTGTGCATCTTTAGTTCCTCGTGCAATACTGCAGAGGGTGCAAGATTGAGTACCTGAGCTATTATGCGTAGGCATTTGTTCTGAAAAGACTGGATTTTACGTATATGTGTGGGGGCTGCATAGGCCCATACTGGGCAGGCGTAGGTCAATATTGGCCTTATTAGTGTCTTGTATAGCGCAAGCCCGGTTTTAAGTTGCAGTGTGCTGCTGTAGTTTATAAGGGAATAGAGCTTTCTTAGTTGTCCGTGAGCTTTGTTTAGTGTAGCATTAATATGGGGGGTCCATGTGAGACCTTGGTCCATAGTGACTCCAAGCTATGTAACTTGCTTGGTCCAGTTAAAGGGCTTCCCAAGGAGTTGTAGTGGAGTAAGTGCAGGGAGGGCAGCTCTGTGCAAGCTTCTTTTTGTGAAGATTATTGCTTGGCTTTTTCCAGTGTTAACAGCAATGCGCCAGTTGGTGAGCCAGGGCTCTAGAGCAGTAAGATAATTTTGAAGACGATTGTGAATGAAGCTGACCTTACCTGACTGAGCCATAATGGCTGTGTCGTCAGCGTACAGCGTTAGTGAGGTATCTGGCAGTTTAGGTATATCATTTATGTAAACGTTGAAGAGTGTAGGCCCAAGGACACTGCCCTGGGGGACGCCTGCAGCTAATGGCCTGACAGTGCATTTGGAGGTGTTTACTAACGAGTAGAAGTGCCTGCTGTCTTAGGTAATTTGCTATTAATTTGATCATCGTGTCTGACAGTCGTAGTTCAACAAGTTTGCGCAGAATGCCAGCATGCCAGATGCGGTCAAAGGCCCGTTCTATGCCCAACAGCACGGCGCCTGTTGATTTTCGTGTGTTGAAACCGTGGGTGATATGTTCGGTGGCGCGAAGAAGTTGTAGTGTAGTGGAATGGCCAGCTCTGAAGCCAAATTGTTCTGGTATGATTTTGGCGCATTCAATCGTTTGAGAATGATTTTCTCAAATAATTTTTCGAGAGAGTTAAGGAGACTGATTGGTCTGTAATTGTGTGGGTTGGTCTTTTCTTTATTCTTTTTAGAGAAGTGGAGAACAGCTGCTGTTTTCCAGCGTGAGGGAAATGTTCCGCTCTCAAGTGCATAGTTGTATATGTTGCATAGTGCTTGGAGAGCTTGTGGAGTGAGGTATTGGAGAACAATGTTCGGAATGTTGTCTTGCCCTGGCGATTTGCGCTTGAACAGATGCCATTGTATTTCGTGAGGCGAAGTTTTGCGAATTTTGTTGTGAGTGGTATTGGTTTTCAGATTGCTCGTAATTTTCTCAGTCTCTGCGATAAATTGCAGAGAGGGGATGGTGTTTGGAGTGAGCGTGGCTTGGAGGGCATCAGCCAGTGCTTCCGCCTTCTCCTCATCAGATGTTGCAATCAATTGATTGTGACTGATAGGTGGACTTTTGATTGCTTCACGTGTGAGATTGCGAGCTACCATCCAGACTGAGTGTCGGAGATGGAGATTAGACAGAGTGTTGTCCCATTGTTGTGCTATGAATGTCCTTGTGGCTACTTGTATTTCAGCGTTGAGCTTTCTAAGTTCATCTAGAGCCGCGGGATGCCTAGAAGATTGCCACTGTCGGCGGGCTTCTTTGCGTTTGGCAGCAAGGAGGCGCATGTCAACCGGTAAGGTCTGGCCTCCTTGCCGATTGTGTTGAACGGGAACGGCTTTGGTAATGGCAAAGCTTACAGCATGCTCAAATCCTCTTGTGGCTGTTTCAAGGTCATCAGAGGAATTAATGTTAACCTGTTGAATTTGTGAGTTTAGTTCGGTTGCAAAATTTTCCCAGTTGGCCCGATTGAAATTATGCCTTGACACTGGGGCCACAAGGGCTGCTGAGCCTTCAACAGTGATTATGACTGGAAGGTGATCAGATGAGAGTGCGTTCTGTACTTTAGAGATCATTCTGTGAGTGAGGTTTCGCGTGATAGCTATGTCGAGAACGTCAGAGTGAAAGCCTTGTGAGGGAACAAACGTATGTTCTTCCGGCGCATGTATATTATAATCAGAAGCGTTTTCATGTCGGAGAAGTTTGATTCCTGCTAGGTTGGATGTGTTTAAATTCCAGGGTGGGTGCCTTGCATTGAGGTCACCTGCTATTATTGTGTAATAGTATTGCTGTAACAGAGTGTCTATGTCTGATACTGCTATGTCTCCTGGTGGGTTATAAGCAGCGATAATTGCTGTGCGTAGGTTGTTGCACGTAATAGTGATTGCGGTTGCCTCCATGCGTATAAGATATGGAAGTCTAATTTGCTGATGGGTGATTTTGTTGTTGATAGCTATGGCGGTGCCGCCACCATGTTTGTCGCGGTCTGTGCGGTAGACAGTGTATTCAAGAATGGTAAAGCGGTCTGTGTTACATAAATGCGTTCCAGTTATGAGTGCTATGTTTATTTGGTGAGTAATGAGGAAATCTATAAGTTCATTCTTTCTTCGGCGAAGTCCGTTAGCATTCCAGTTCATTATCCTTATTTCGTTTTTAGCCATTTCGAGAGTTTGGAGCTGAAGAAGGTCTGATGTTTCCCAATAATATCGGGCGCTAGTGACTGTGTGGTCATTAGCTCCATTAAGATGTCCATGGCCTGGTCTCTGAGTTTGTACTAGGACATGTTGAGTGCTGGGGCGACATTTCTGAATGTCTGAGCCAGTCGAGCCTGGTCTACTGCCGCCCTTTGCTTGAAATAAACAGGGGGAGAGGCTAGTGGGTCTTCTGGGAGATCGCTAAGGGTGTCGCCATTAATGTGTGTGATGTGATCATGCGAGGGACCCCTTCCTGATTTTTTTAGCAGTGGAGGCTGCTGATGGCAGCGTGGGCGCATGTGTATAAGTTGCCCGTGCATCAATGCGGGTTGCCGGTCAGTGCCGCGCAGCTTCTGAAGATACTGGCGGTATCTGTCGCAACCTCTAAACCTGGACCCGTGTCCGACATTATGACACAGCGCGCACAGTCTCAGTTCTGTGGGGACGTCACATGTATGTGACTCGTGGCACTGAGCGCACTTGGAGCATGTGGGCGCAAATGCCAGACATTGCTCTACTGAATGACCAAGGTTCTGACACTTACGGCACTGTAATGGCACTGGTGGTCGTTTGTAATCTACTATTGTGACCCGCATGTGCAACAGTTTGGTGGTTGCTTGCAACCGCTCCCGGTCGTCGATGGTTGCCACTTCAACCATGTACAGTGGGAGTAGTGTTCGAGCCCTGTTATTTCGGCGCATCTGTACCACTCGGAGTGCAGAGATCGATCGTGCCATTAAGACCTCCTTGATCTCAGCCTCCGCCCTATCGAGGAAGACCTGTCTTATTACCATTCGGATGCTCCCAGGAGCATCCATGCTGGTATGGCAGTTGATCTTTTTCTCCTTTAGGAATTTTACCATGGCAGCATAGGCAGTCTGCGTTTTGGCGCGCACCTGAAAGTCTCCCGAGCGGGCAGCTTTAGTCAGTACATATTCCTCGCTGGGGTGTGTGCGATCAAATTCAAGCAGATGCCTGCCTAAGTCTGCTGAGTGGTCTTTTGCAATGTATATGGGCTTCATGAGTTTTAGTGCCTCCGCAATTGGCACAGTTTGCCCACTGTTGTCAACAACAGCAGCTTTTTGCCCATTTGGGGCATTAGCGTAGGCAGCATTCGAGTTGTTGGGTTCTGGTGGCCCTGTGCTAGTTGAGGGACCTCCAAGAGCAGCAGCTGAACTCACTTTGCATTTAGAAGTTGAGGAGCTCGAGCGTGATGGAGAGTCAGTGGTGGTTGAGAAAGAAGCGGAAGGGGTAGAAATGGGAGAGGCAGTGGGGGTTTGAGGAGTAGGGGTTGTGGAGTAGGCCCCTTACGCTGGCTGCGTGCCTTTGTATCCATTGGGGTCTTTGGTGTTTTTTTTCGGCATTTTCGAATACCTACAGTGATAAAACTAAATAAAAAGAGAAAGAGTAAGAGAGAAGAGCGCTCCAGAATTACCATAAGGTAGTCTGAAGCAGAAGCTTAAGCTATGGGAGGCCCTAAATTCTTAATATCTAATAGGCAGATGAAGGAAGAAGAAGAGCAAAAAGACCAGTTGTCAGGCGCTAAAAAGCTCGGACAGCAGCGGGCCGGACCATAAATGGCGCCAAAACCGTCACAGGGACAATGGCTCAAGCCTTGCTGCCCTACCTGTTCAAGCTGGGGAAGTGAGACTACTTTAGAAAACCCAAGTGAATAGACAGACGCGCGACGGCGCTGTCCGAGCGTGGGCCGCTACTGGGTGAGTCGCCGCTCAGCACAGCAGTGAGGCTCCGGTGCCTCGCGTGGTTACTGCTGCGACCGCAGGTAGGCCGGACGCTGCGCAGCTGGGCTCTTCTCGCGCCGCTCGGAATTCCCTCGCTGGTAGAACCGGTCGCATCCGCTCCTCTCGCAGAACTCCTACCGTAACCCAACCGTCAACGAACCACTGTGCTCTTTCTTTAAGATGTAGCTATCCCATAAAATGTGTTCCACCGTTTGTATACCCTCCAGGCATATGCAAGATGGATCCTCTGCTATTTTGAAGCGATGAAATTAGGCTCCAAATTTTCCATGTCCTGAGAAGATTGCTATAATATTGGGGCTTAATAGGATATTGGTCTTTAACCTTTTAGCTACAGTCGGAAAATATGATTTTGTAGTTGCTCCATTCGTTTGCTCCATTTGCCATTCCTGCCATAGTTGACGACTTTCTTTTAATTTATTCCTCACTTCACATTTGGTGTGAGGTGATAATCTACTGACAGGTCTTTGCTGTTCGCTCATTCTTTCGCGAGTCGCTCTGTAATTTCATTTCCTTCATTGTCAACGTGTGCTTTAACCGAAGTAAAATGTATTTTCCAGTTTTCTCGTTGGAGTGATTTTAACTTCTTCCTTATATTTTCACAGAAATTAATGATTTGTGTGGTTGTTAATTACATTTAGTGTAATAATTAGACTGTCCTTGTGGATTGCTGCTGTGCGCTTGTTAAAGGTTATATTGTCTATATTTTATTTACTTGCCCTTAGTTCTAGTTACGTCCTGAGCAAAGTAATGCCTTTTTTGTTTGTTTGTTTAAAGATTAGGCATTATTACAACGATTTACCCTCAAACATAGTACTGTGTGTGATCTTTATTCTTTTTTGCAGCTTTTTTGTGGATTTGACAACCATTACACAAATTCAAGGCTCATACACACACGGGTTTAATGATAATGGGAGCTTTTAATGCCAGAATCGGATTTTTTTTAATAGTTGATTTACCAGCTGTCAATTTATATTTACGAATAGGGGGCGGGCGCGGCGAACCGCAGTAAACTACTGGGTCCACCTGTTCCTAGGATTTACTCGAGGTTAGGTTTAGGTTAATGTGTGTGTATGTAAATTAACTGCGAATTCCAATTGTAAAAAAATAGAAGAGGCGCAAAAACATTCATAGTCCAAACTAACATTAAAAAGCGATAATTAGTGTGTGTGGTCATGAAGTAATTGCGAATACCAATAGGCGAAAAGTAGAAGCGCGGCAACATTCGCAATTCCAAATTAACACTAAGAACGATAATTAGTGTGTTTGTGTGTCTATATAAAATGCAGCTAAAAGGGTATTCTACATAATGCAGAATTTGAAACCATAAAACAAGGAAACGTTAAAGGTATAAAATAAGAAAAACATTCCCCCCAATTTAAAGTAAATTATTAATTGTTTATTTTATTACGTTACGGTATTTTTAATATTTATTTCTTTTTTGAAGATGCCTATATATTTTGTGCATTTATGAATTAATTGCGAATTGCAGTAGACGAAAAATAGAAAAGGCGGGAAAACATACATTTCCGGGTGTACTTTAGAGAGATCTTTCTCAGATATTTATTGCACTCATATTCCTTCCCACATTCCAGGTATATGAACTTTTTGATGCAGTCTTTATTAACAACAACAAATAATAATAATAATAATAATAATAATAATAATAATAATAATAATAATAATAATAATAATAATAATAAAGATGAGGAGGAGGAGGAGGAGGAAGAAGAAGAAGAAGAAGAAGAAGAAGAAGAAGAAGAAGAAGAAGTAGAAGAAGAAGAAGAAGAAGAAGAAGAAGAAGAAGAAGAAGAAGAAGAAACAACTACAACAACAACAAGAACACTAATAATAATGTTAAATCGCACAACACACTTACAATCTACGCTAAGCCACAATAAAGACAAAAGGAGTACCGGGACCCGAAGCGATAGCATTCGCACCTCCAACACGTGCCCAACACTAAGGAAGCTAAATTGAAGTTCAAGCGTTCGGTTTTCTCCGCAGTTGGTCGTCAAAAGCAGGCGTAACGTTCCTCCGGACGTAATTAGGGCTATGGGCAAGTTTCATATTTTCCAACTGTTCGAGGGCTCAATATAGCTGACTGTTCGGCTTGATTATTTGAACACTTTTAATGCAGCTTATACCGTAGTCGATGAACTGGCATATTATTAATATACATATTATTCCTGCCCCTACACTTTTGTATGTATGAATGTATGTGAGAAATATTTTCTGGACTCAAAACCAACAATGAAGTACAGTGGCAGGATATAAATTTCTTTCTCAAAATTTGCTTAATACCTATGTAGAGATATCACAGATCAATGGACGATCTGAGTTTTCAGATTCTATTTTTGAAACAATTTCAATATTTAAGCCTTACGTAGCCCAAGCCTTCTCCTTCAAAAGATCCCCTCCCCCCTTACTGAATGAGAAATATGAGCAGTGTATGCCATCGCTCAGCGCCAGAAAATTCGGAGTAACTATGCAAAAAGATTTAATTTTTAACATATCGTGTAATTTGTGCTCATTTATCTTACAAGTATGCTTCGCTGCATTATTTATGAAACGGAGGGAATTTCGGAGCAAAATTTACTTTTTGACAATCGTGGGTGGGTAATTTCATTAACAAACATTGACGTTTTGCTTATGCGGCCAAAGGGATTCTGATAAAGAGAGCAGTGATTCAAGAAGTTAAATAGAGTTATTATAGTGTAAATTAATGTATGTGTGTGCAAAATTTGTTTTAGCAACTAATATACAAAACCACAGAGTTATAATAGATTTGAATGGGTGAGCATTACAGAATTCAAAGGTTGTATTCAGCCCGTTCCAATCGACAGTACAAAAGCGTTTTGCAAATTTTGTAAAATCTGAAATCTGAAATGAGGACTAATTAAAAATAATAATATATATATATAAAAAGAAACATCTAACTGCAAATAAATATATTTCTAAGCCATTCAGTAGAAACTTGATTTTCACGTAAGCTCTTCAATAAAGAATAGTAGCAGAGCAGAATCAAAACCATCATTGTTTATAGCTGCTCATTCTTGTGATCATTTATTTCAAGAATTATTTACTATTAGGGACTATAAATCCGCTGATATTCATTTACGCAGAACCAAGTGCAAAGAATGCATTATAAATGTACTTACTTTGTTGATCAGTTACTGTTAGACGTGGAGACAAAAAGTTTAGCATTATCATAAATAAATCAACTGATATAGCAGTTACTAAGTTGGCAATATGTGTAGCTGAACGATATTTCAATACTGAAGTAAACAAAATTGTGTGAACATTGTGAGGTATCGTTGAATTGAAAACTGCAATGCTAATGGTATAGCTCAAAAAAAAAAAAAAAAAAAAAAATGAAGGCCTGGATACAGACAACGTTAGTGTCATAATATTGGTATTAATAAGGCCGCATATGTTAAAATGAAAACAGAATTTCAAAATAACTCCATTGTATTCATACATTCCATTTGCCATTCTTTACAGTTAACATCACATTCCACAGAATAGGCATTACCTAGAAACATTGAAATTCTTATTCTGGAAACTTAAAAGTGGTGTTCTCTTTCTATGGTATATCACCTTGCATACAAAGAAATATATAATGCTCTAAATTCTGATAAAAGGCGACCCTCAGCAAATACCAGAAATTTGTAACACTCGATAGGTGTCTGTCAAATCAGCTAATAGTAAAATTCCAGAATAGTACCATGAAGTAACTTTACATTTTGATCTTGCAAAACGTCAGAATAAATGTTAATACTGCAGAAATATTACACTTGTACAAGAACCCCATTAATAAAATCTATTTGTTCTACGTAAACATTTTAAACAAGTTCAAAGAGTAAATAAAGTCAGAAGTACAGATCCTAATAAGTGGCATGATTTAAACACTTGTGCCAAAATTGCCCCCTAAAATTCAACATAGGTGATTATATTGATCCTGATTCCCCTTCTTTGGATATTCGTAGAAAATGAGCTGAGCATTTCCAATTTGTTGGAAAATACCAAGAAAAATTTATGTAACAGGGTGGAAATTTCACCAAAAACTTGTCAAAAATCCAATGTGTTAATATAGAAGTGTTGAAGAAAATATCTGTGTTCAGTATTAATTGGACTTTAAAATCAGTTAACAGCCAGAGTTAGTTATTTGGTTTGGCTTTAGGTTTTGAAGATAGTATTGAGACAATTGAAAATCAGTAGATAAATATAAGCTTTGTGAAATGGGTTAATACATCTTCTAAAGCGAAATTTTGGCAAGAAGTCAATCAATACAAAGACGCTGCAGAGGAAAATCCATTTTCCAAATTGGTTTCATTAGGTTTTTCCATACTCAAATGTTGAAGTAGAGAGTTTTTAATGCAGTTAATCTTGTTAAAAATTAACTAAGTTATAGGGTGAAAACACACACATCATCAGCTATTTTGGCAGTAAGATTTGGATTTTGTTATGTGAAAAAGTGTTGTTTTTCTTATGACGTCCCACCCAGTTCTATAATTGGGTGTTGGAACAAAGTCGGAATACACACAAGTGCAGATGACAGAGTGAGAGGTTGGAGCTGGCGGCAGAGGAGAGTCAATCAAGCCCTAATGAGTAAAGAGAAGAATGAATATTTATTTGTGATAGATGAGTTTTACTTTAGTTTGTATCGGGATGTGAATCAAAATTTTATTGACTTATCTCCTTTCACCGTATACCCATTTCTGGCGATCTTTAGCCTTCAGTTTTAGCCACTTTTTCTCCTGGGTGTTGGCAACACTCCAGAACAATTGTGCTTTCATTTTGATCAAATGTGCACATTTTCCTATGTGTTAATTAGTGTCCAGCAACACATAACTATGAGATTATGCTGTTTTTAGCTTTCTGGCTGCAATATCTTGTTCTATGGTTGTTCCTTATTACAAAAATGAATTTTTCAATGTGTTTCCACTTCATCTTATCACTTTTTACCCTGCATTGAACTTTATGCACTAGAACCAACATTTCATACCAAGATTTATGGTTAGGAAGGACATTTTCTTTGTGCAGTTTTCCTTAATCATCATATATGATAGTGAGGGTTAGCAGTCAAAGGAAGGATCTTAAAAACTGTATGAAGCAGCATTTGACGGGAGATGATGAGTTTTAATGAGCATAATGTTATAACAGGTTTTGGCTCTTTTACAAGTTAGGTTATGCAGACATACTTGTAGTGGAATCGTTCATGTTGCTGCCTTTTAAACACATGGATTTGTTTATTTGGTTTGTTACAGTTGCCCAGTTTATTAGTTGGAAGTAAATGAACAGTAGCATGTTAGTTTTTTATTAAATTAATATTGATTTAGTGAAATCCCACCAGGAACTTATGTAGCAGAAAGTGTTTAGTACAATGTGGATTGCTCTTGTTTAGTTAATAATGATTTAGTGAAATCACACCAGTAACTTGTGTAATAGTAAGTGTTTAGTAGAACATGTGTTGCTCTTGTTTTGTCTTAATTATGGGAGTGCAATGCTTAATACCATATTTACATTTTCTAAATAGCAATAATTAAAGGAGGAGTAAGTTTGTAAGTTAATAATGAAACTGTAGTGTGTTTAAAACATTTTGTATCAACATTTGTAATGGGAAGGACATTTTCTTTGTATAATTTTCCTTATCCACCATCATATATGACAGTGAGTGTTGGTAATGAAATAAATCACTATTTCTGGAGAGATCATATGTTCTTCTGGAATATATTGTAGTGGTTTTGGAGCATGATGAAGAGATTTTTAAATTAAATGATGATTAATTAAATAATTAAAGTGAGCATAATGTTCTGTTTTGACTCCTTTGCAAGTGAGGTTAGGAGAAGATAGGTATTAGTCATGTGATAGTTCTTAACAAGTGAAGATTTTATATGAGAAATTAGATGCGAGTCTTTATCCACAGCAGTGATACAGAACCCAAGTCAGATGTCGTTAAGGAACTTCACTGTTTATGCACATAACTAGTACACTCACCACAAAACAAAATTCCACACACGCTGTCAGTAATGTTATCCACATACACGAACTGCTTCAATAACTTTTACATTTAATTATCTTGTATCTCTTCTACACCTGATACTTTTTCGTCCCCATCTTGTGCTGAATTGCCTTCATTTTTCATTATTTTCATCACTGCTTTCCATCCCATTGTCTTGAATAATAATTCTCTCAATCCTTTCTTCCACGAAGCCATCTGTAGTGCAGTAAATTTTTCGATATGCTGCCCTGGTTTCTTTCATTCCTTTCCCAATTTCTTGAAATCATTGCTTACACAGAATTTCAACATCTTTTAATTTGAAATTTAAGTTTTTGGTTGGCTACCATTATCTGACATCTCTCCATATTAATTCAGTGAGATTGAGGTGAGGGTGATATAGTGGAAACCATAGAGTTGTGTAGTTGTATTTAGACAATATTTGATAAATTAAATATTTTTTTCTGAACTGGCTTGTTGGCTGGGATTAAATTTTACAAAGTGTCATTGTGCTGTGCTCATCAAATGGAATGTTGTGACTTTGTATCTAAGACTACATGTTTTTTTTTCTTTTTTTTCTTCCCTAAAGAATTTGCTGTTACAGGCTTGTCTAATTGTACATTGTGATATGGGCAATGTCATTTACTAAAATGGAGTTTGATAAATTTGGAATTAACATTGTTCAAAGTCATTTTAACATGTTTATCAGAGTCATTTCTTAATGAAAGTCTTCTCTTTTCTGTTGTGATCTGTGAATAATTAGAGCATTTCCTCTTTCCACCTGAATTGACTATAAACAGTTGCTCTCTTTTGCATAAAGGTTCCATGAAACCTGAGCTGCTATCATCAGACTAACATTTTGGAACTATGTAACTAATGTGTATATAAGTCTTATCTTCATGTGAAGGACTAATGTGTAAATAAGTCTCATCTTCATACATTAATCGGCGTCCTTCAGCTCTGTATTTGTGCAGGGTAGTAAGATAGGTCTTGAGCAGCGAACTGATGTTATTCCTTTCAATTAGAATATACCTGTTGCTTCTTCTTCTTTTCAATTAAACCCCAATTTTTAAATTATAGTTCAAATTCTTGTAGATTTACCTTGAAAATGAATACTTTCTTGTAACTTCTGTAGGGTCCTTTTTATTGTTGGCACAGTCTTTTCTTTGGCATAGAATTAGTATAAGTACATCTAATTACACACTTATCAAAATCCTCAATTTTGGTTAGACTTTTTGGGATATTATGTTTCTTTCCCAGAGCGCCAAAAGAAGAATCTCCTGCTTCATATTTTTGTTTCTCCTGCACAATTCTGTAAACTGAGCTATGCGATTTTCTGGTTGCTGCAGCAACTCCTTCTTTGTATTACTTGGGAGAAAATCGATCCTTTTGTTTAGCCTCTTTCTTCGTATACTCATAAACACTAGCAATCATCTCATGAATTTGACTATGCAGAGCATTTACCTTTTAGTTTTTGTGTTATAGAGGCATTTTTTCAGTAGTAGTTAATAAACTAATGCCAACGAAGACTATAAAATACACGATGATAAATATGATGCAGTCCCAACTATGTTGATAAGTTTAAGGTGTCCAGTTAATAGGAAGTTAGTGTAATTTAAAAAGAGTTGTGCTTACTTGTGGAGAAGTTTATATGCTATTGGCAGTAGTGTGACTTCTGCTGCCATTTTCTTTCGTATTGGAATCTGGTAAAGTAGTTGGTCTTGGGTAAATAGTCGGTCAGTCTTGAGGTCTCTACACTCATTTTGCATCCCCTAGCTGCAGCTCTGAGAAACAAATGAATGAGACAACCATGAGGCCAGGGTAACCTATGCATGAGGTAACTTATTCCCAAACAATATCTTAGCGGGTTCAAGAGAAAAAGGGGATAATAATAGGAGTCAAACGTTCTCTACACTCATTTTGCATCCCCTAGCTGCAGCTCTGAGAAACAAATGAATGAGACAACCATGAGGCCAGGGTAACCTATGCATGAGGTAACTTATTCCCAAACAATATCTTAGTGGGTTCAAGAGAAAAAGGGGATTATAATAGGAGTCAAATAAGACATAAAAGACAGTACCTCAATTTTTCTAGCATATGGCAGAAAAATATGCTCATTTTGTTTGACAACAAAATTAGCAACCAGTCAAACAGAACTTTGAACTGAAACTTCCTTAGCAGTACACACATTTATAAAGTTATAAAAACTTACCATAAAATGAATATATACATTATTACAGCAAGATGAATAACAGGAGAATGAGTGCAGATTTTCTTGTTATGGTTAAGATTTTGTAGTCTCAAATATCCAGTAGTAAACTTAGATGTTGCATTATGAACTTTGCTTACCCTATTTAAATATGGGTAAAGTAAATATACTCTGAATGTTCTTATTATTATATGTTCTAAATTTGTTAAGACATTGGAATACTCGTTAGAAAGGAATGCTAAATGAAATTATGTAATGTTTAACTCAGGAAACAAAGAATCACTTGACTGTTTACTTATAAGATGCTGTTTTGTAGTGCTGAATAAACAAGTCGCTTGAAGCAAGGTCAGGTCTATACAGGGGATGCTCCAGAACTGCCAACTAAAATTTTGCAGCATCTCATTTGTCTTGTTGGTAGTTTGAGAATGTGCATTGTCATTGTGGTTTGGTGAGAAGTCCTGATTGTTTCTGTTGAATGGCCTTATGAAGTTTCCGGAGGATGTTACAGTAGCAGCTGGCATTTATAATTTGTCCTTGAGGCTGGAGGCTGAAAGTCTTCAACTCAAAGCATATTCACCTGTTTGGCTATCTTATATAGTATTCATCTTTGATATGTGCCCACCCTTCAGGGAACTTCTGCACCTAATTGTAACAGGCACTTCTCACCATAGATGGGAGCAATTCTTTGTGAATATTCTTTGATGCCATAACTTTAGCTCACAAAAATCGCACAATCTAGCATTGTTTGAGATTTATACATTCACTTAGAGATGTTCGCCATCTTGCAACTGCTATTTTGCTTAGTAAATATCAATTGACTGTCACCAATTTCCACTGAATTAATGCTGCTATCCAAAAGCCATATTTCAGGTGCCTCATGCAAGCCTGAAATATCTCACATCAATTTGTAACTGACATATGCTGCTATTTTAGACTTTCATTACAAATAATGCTATGTTTTCTTCTTTTGCAGTATTAGAAGTTCATAAGTAAAAAAAATCAAAGAAAATGAATGTCAATCAATACATTAAAGAAGAAAGAAAGAATTCTGATACATGTTCACCTCAGTTGAAGCAACCAGAAACTTTTGGGGAAAATTCCTATGATGCTCATGATCCTGAGTTAAAGGTAAGCAGCTTTTAAAGGTACGGTATCATTCATAGAGAGTGTTTGTGTATTTCTAGTAATAAAAAAAATCTGTATAAGTTTTTAACATGCATAAATGGCAGTAAATCTTTTATATATCAATGTCTTTCTTGTGTATGTGGTAATTCTACATCATTAAAAATTGTTGTAAAATAAGTGCTAAATAAACCATTCTACTTTCAGTTGCTACCATCATTTTCCAGAATTTCAACCATCATTTCATTCTAATGATCACAATAGTTATATAACATTATCTTCAGTGCTGTTGAATTAGTTTTGTCCTTGTTTGTTACCTGCCTTATACAGTGTCTTCAGGTTGAATGCAGTTTGTGCTCTGTATGAACTTTTTGTTAATATTTGTGTATTGTGGTGTATGTCATACCTAATATAAGATTTGCATATTTATTTATCATTGTTTTGTAACAAAGACATCATACAGGTATTGCAAGAGAAAATTGCGTATAGCTTGCCATGAGTTTCGCATCCCAAACTTACAGTTACCAAAATAGAGAAAAAATTTGCAACCACTGGTATTTCAATTGATGAGTAACCACAACCAGAAATATTATATTAATATAGGAAACTTGACAAGACTCCTGCTATATGTTAACAGCTAATGATGGGAGCCATTTTACCCCAAAATATATTCTAATTTTTTTAGAGTTAGTATTAAAATACTTAATAAATTCTATTAGAATATAAGGTAATGGGGAATATAAGGTTACAATGTTTAAAGAAGGTAAGAAATTACAAAATAGAAATGTATTTTATGGCTGATAGAGAAATACCAGTTGTAAATTATTTCATATACTTAGGAAGTATAAGAGAAGATGTCTGTCAACATCTAATAATGGAAGTAATTTGCCCTTGAAACCTGTCTTAATGTAGTATATAAAGCTGGTAGATTAAGTTTTCAATCTTGCTCTTATCTCTGCATTCTGTTTGCTCACCTTTGCTGCTGTAAGGAGGATATTACATGCATAAAGGGGTAGAGAGGTTTGCTTACGGGAGTGCATTTTTCTCAAGAAGGGCTCATTTTTGTAAGCAGCAAAAGTTCAGCTACTTATAAGAAGAGTGTCTATGTTGATTGAGAAAGAATATTTTCATTTTCCTACTCTTTTGTTACTAAATAAATAAATACTCCATGTTGGTACTTTGTTTCCTACACTGGGATGTATATTGCAAACTTTTACACTTTATTCCTAAATTACATTCTTACATTATTATTTTCCAGGTGATACTAATACCTAGGCTACCATTAGAAATTTACTGAAATAATAAAAATAACAAATTTGATAAATAACAAAATTGCATTCCCTTCAACTACTTTCTAATTGCGGGAAACTAGCAATATTCGAATAACTGGAAACCAGCTACTATTTCCCTTTAACTCTAAATTATTAAACTACTATCCGGTATCCTGTGACCAGTACATTTCTTACCTACTTTTACATTACTACTTAGAGAGAGACACACACACACACACACACACACTGCGCGCGTGCTCGCCTGCGTCACAAGTAGCCTGAATGTTTTTCTTTCATGGCTTTCATTTTCTACTATACCATGACTGCTGAAAAAACTTCCTGTGCTAGTAAAATACTTAGGTTCGAGAAAAGTAGCTTCTCCAAACTGTACTGAAGTCTGCAGAAAATCTTGTTTGGTAGGATTCCTTTTTTGGTTAGAAATCAGATGATGACCTGCTGCACAATGGATGCTGCAACCTCTTACTAGACATAATGCTATTGGCAATGGAATGACAAATGTGGAAGTATCGTTAGGGGAGAGAGAAAGAAAAACATTTTGCAATACTGTATCAGTTTCAATAGTAAACATGTCTTACCTTCAGAGCCTGTGAATAGCAACTAACCAATATATACCTATGTGAATCAATGAGATTCTTTGAGATGGCTGTGCACTATATTGATATTGGCCACAATGAATAAATTTCAACTACACAAAGTATATTAATCTTTGCTTTTGCTCAAAGTATCAACTGTGGATCTAAAATATGCATAACAACTCTTTATTTTGAATTTTCTTTCAGTGTTATGAAAATAAATTATTGTTCTTTGTTGTGGCTTCTACATGAGCAATGTTTTCATCTGTGTCTATTGCTGCTGGATGTTCCATGTGCTCCATATCTTTCAAGTCTGTTTTTCATCATCCAAACTAACGCCTGTGGTGCCTCAGTAGTAAAAACGGGCGTTAAACACTACTCAAAAAAAAAAAAATCATCCAAACTCTGCAAACCAGTTATATACTTAGGAGCATTATGGAAAATGTTTTTAATTTTTCCAGACATTGTTATTGGCTCAGGCTACAGATATAATCATAAAAGATCATATGAAAATGCTCTTGTCGCCTTCCAGACAGGGACCACACGTGACCACAAATACAATTTTGCTGCAACTGCAACTATGCTGACGTCTCCAAAGGTTACTAATTAAGAAACAACTTTTACACTGCTGCCTACAGGAAATTTATATCTCTCACAGTTTTTTCAAATCCTGAAAATTCGGTAGTACCCTTATACCATGATCCAGGAGTTTCTTCTGTCCAATGCAAAATCTGCATCTGTGGCACATCCAAAGACTGTCAGTCCTGGTGGTTTAACGGTGACCATACTTGCCTCATAGACTCAAGGTTAAGGGATCAAAACCAGCCAGAGCCAATGGATTTTAGGGCTTACTTTGGAAAGGAAGTAAAGTCATTGGTCTCATGTTTAGATTAATGCACATAAAAATAACCTCAAGCCTGAACGTAGAGGTTGTGAGCAAAATTTATATACCTTTTCACATCTAGAATTGAATGGAATGGTAATGACCAGAGTTGTTAAAAGGGCAACCTTAAATAATAACCATAGACATTGCTGAAGAAACTTGATTGGGAGACGGAATTGTATGCAGTGCATAAGTTCCAATGAAAGCTAAAACCACACAAAGCACACAAAGATGAGGAAAACTCTTCAAGGAAAGGCAATGCAGGATGAAGCAGTTTGCAGCCATCTAGATGAACGGTTTGCAAAAAACCATATCAAGCTCTTTCCTAAAAATCTGGACATTCTATAACTTGTCAAGTTAGAACCCAGAGTACAAAGCAAGTTTTCACTGGTTCTTTTGTTATAGATCAGTAATTTTATTTAAATAAATATATTATATATTAAATAAGACAACTGCACTGTCATATGTAGTTAAGCAAATCTTCTTTTAGTGTGATAAGTGTTAAAGAAAGTAATAATACATTTTAATCCCCTTATAACCCCTTTAAAAATCCAGGTTAATGTTGGAAATCCTGAATACTACAAATGTCACCAAAATGGATACATGTAAAAAGTTTATGTAAATGCAACAGCAAAAATACACCAAAATACTATATTGACATTAATTAAAAATGTTTTAAATTGTTATTCTCCTAAAGGCAATTAAGATTTTTTAACAAGTTTGAAGATTTGCATGTAAGGAAAATCTAAGAAAATACATATTAAAAATAATAAAACTAAATTTTTATGTATATCAGATTTATATTTTGCTATCATTTTCATCTGGAGTAATTTATACTTTGCCTTTTTTGCAGTATATTTGGGGGTGTGTGTATATATATGATTTATTTTCTTTCTTTCTTTTTCTCAGGCATGTAGCTTAATAAATTAATATGAAAGCATCAAGTTTTGTGTCATTTATGAAAGTAACAGAACCATGGTTTATGTGAGGCAAAATTGGGTTTGAAACAAGGATATAAACCAATCCTAATATTATTTAATTTTACTTACTGAAATGTAAGTTGGAACTTGCACAGTGCAGCTAATCATATTAAATGATGTCATTGTATGATTCAGTTGAACTACACACTCTTAAAGTTGAACCTTAGCCTGGCTGAAGATAGGAACTAAATGTTCTCGAAACCAGTTCCATACATTTATGAAAAGTAAGTGAAGCTTTAAGAGTGTGTAGTTCAACTGAATCATACAATGACATAAATTAATTATTTAATTTGTTTATGGATGATATCTTAGATAGGATAATGAAAAATAATAGGCAATGTCCAGTTATTGGAAAGAAGCAAATACCAGGATTGCTTTTTGCTGACATTCTCATAACAGAATCAGTAATGGAATAGAATAGTAATTTGTAATCAATATGATTACAAAGGCCATTGATGAAATTGCCAGATTTTGTGCATGATGGGATCTAACAGTAAAAAATAAAAGATAATAGTATTTAAAAATGGATCAAAATTAAAGATGAGAGATGGTTTCTAAATGGCAACTAGAGGTAGTGACAGAATTTGAATATTTGGGAGTGAGATTTTTGAGCAATGGATAATAGGAGGAGGTACAGTCCAAATGTGCACGATTAAAGCTAAATTAACTATGAAAGCTGCTAGAATAAGTTGGTACAAAGTTTTCACATTGCCAATGAATTGCCTAAAAAGACTATATGAGGCAGTGCTGAATAGTGTTTAACGCCCATTTTTACTGCTGAGGCACCACAGGCGGTTGACATTGGTGATACATGAAACGAAATGATATATTGGGAAAGGAAGTTTTAAGGAAGGGAATGTTCCAGGCCTAAGTTTAGGGGACCTCCCTGGCATTTACCATTTATGAGGACTGAGGAAAACCTGGGAAAAACCTCAGCCAGGAAGGACTGTCCTGGCAGGATTCGAACCCAGACCTCCCACTCACGAATCCACACTTAGTGATTTTGGCCACCAGTGGCAGTATAGATGAGTATGGAGTAGAAATTTGGAGAGTGTCAAAGGGTTGGACAACAATTGATATGGTACATAGAATGTTTTGTTCTGAGGTTAGCAAAAAGTCTTTCTGTAGGATTGAGTTTGGCAGAACTAGGAAGATTAGTGAGAAAAGATATACTAGCAGAGAGAATCTTGAAGTATTGGCACAGATGTTTAAAATTAGATAATAACATTATATTAAAAGAATGTTTTAAGCACTACAGATATATATTGGGGAGAGAGTTGGTTTGGGGTGGCGGGGAAACTGTTTGAATAAATTGGAATCAGATTTTGTGGTGACTGGGTAGATTCTGGAAAGTGATATGTAGGGTAGAAGATACAGAGAAGCAAGAGATTTGGGCTAGCTTTGAGGATAAAAGTTCTTTAGACTTATATAAATTTAAAAGAAATTGGGTATGGGAGAAATGTATAGATAGTTGTGATCAATTGCAGGAATATATCTTGTATGGGTGCATATATATTTTTAAAATGATGAAGGAAAATTTTTAAGAAGGATATATTTTATGGATGGATACCAAAAAGTGGAGAGACAGTATTTGGAATAAAAATGGAACAAGGTACAAGAAGATAATACTGACAGTTAAAGTGTTGACACAAATAAGGATAGAGAGAATGAACCAATTCAGAGATGTTTAGGAAAAGTAAGGTATAGAATATGGAAAGTTTAAGGAAGGAACTTAAAGTATACACAGTTGTAAAAATAGTGATCTGTTTTATAGGTCCTTAACATATATATAACCAGGTGGTTAAGGTATGGGAGAACTTAGTTTTGGTATTGCTAAATTCTTTTATATTTTTCTCTTTGTTAATCTATTTTGATGAATATGGGAGCAAATAAGTAGCTTAGAAATAACGGAATTATTGGCTTGTAGGAATTATATATGTAGCCAAACCCAAGTCTTCAGGAAATTCCAGGGATAATCACTGATAAGTCAAAAACCAATGTCTAGATGTTAGCTAATTGATAAAAATAATAATTGTTTATGTGGAGATATTACTGATTAGTTCATTCATGCATGTTAATGTGATGTTTGTAGGTTTTTACTAAAATAAACTCATTTGTCATAGGAGGAGAAATGGTTTGACCAAGATTTATGCAAGATCAAAGTTGAGGAATTAAATATGCCAACTACTGATACAGGGTAAGTCACTGCTCTGTTTTTACTAATTAATATGCATGTTAACTACCCAACACTTGGGACCTGTGAGTGTAAATTATGAGATGCAATACATATTAAAGTAATGTAAAAAAAAAATGATTAGAATAAACTCTGTTCATTGCAGAAAATAGTTCAATACTGAATTAAATGTACTTACAAAGCTGTTGACAATGGAGTGGTATATATATAAACAATGTAATAGTTTTTTTCACACTAACTCCATTCACTTACATAAAATTTGGACATATGTTTCGGGAGCGATCCCTCCCATCTTCAGCCTGTTGACAAACTGTTGTTAAACGTGGCGGTTGGGTCTCTTGATGTTCTTGTGGCGGGATCTGTTGGTTCTATTAGGAATTTGCTGAGTTCATCCAATAGAGGGAAATCGAAATTCATGAAATTATCCTTATTTTTTGTAATGAAAATAAGGATAATTTGATGAATTTCGATTTCCCTCCATTGGATGAACTCAGCAAAAAAAAAATAAGGATAATTTGATGAATTTCGATTTCCCTCCATTGGATGAACTCAGCAAATTCCTAATAGAACCAACAGATGCCGCCACAAGAACATCAAGAGACCCAACCACCACGTTTAACAACAGTTTGTCAACAGGCTGAAGATGGGAGGGATTGCTCCCAAAACATATGTCCAAATTTTAGGTAAGTGAATGGAGTTAGTGTGAAAAAAACTGTATTACATTGTTTATAGTTCAATACATTTGCTTTTTAATGTTGTGCTTATAAAAGAAGAAACTTAAAATTGCCGTTTTGTTCTTACTAATTTCAGCTTGAGATGAGGATTGATATTTTTATAGCTAATAACAGAACAGAATGTAGTGCCAGTACAAGGGGATCATAGATCTCAAGCAAAACCAGAATGATGGACATATTGCTTTAAGGTGTTCATATATTGAGATCATTAGAGGTTGATGATATGACACACCATTGTCTGGATGAAACAGAATGCCCCACTGTCTTAATATCTTTCCCTTCTAAACTGAACTAAAGTTACCAGGGGGAAAAAAAAATACCACTATTTATAGTCATAGAGGAACACTTTAAAGCCATACTTCAAGCATAAGTAAAACAGTAAAACATATGGTCTTTCTGGAATAGTAGTATAAGACCATTCATGAATTACTACTTGGTAGTTGCATTCTTTACCATTGATTTTATTTAGAAAGTTATTTTGGCAAGTATTTTATTTCGCACAAGAATTTTTCTGTAGGTGTGTACAATTTAATGGTGTTCCAGTGTTGTAAGTTATAAAATATTAAGTAAAGCTGAAAATTCCATAACAGCACCTTATCATCTATGATGTACTATAAACCAAAATATTACAGTAAAAGGACTACTGGTTAAAAATTCTGGGAATGTAAACTAACTTTCTATGTGTCATTTGAAAAGAAAACAAAATGATGGGTTAGTTTCTGAAATAATTTTTTTTTTCAACATAGTCCCTGCTCCCTTAATGCACTTTGTCCAGGATACTCAAAGTATTTCTCCCATCACAAATGTCAGATTCCTCCAGGCCTGCAACATATGTCTGACTGATGAGTTAAGCTCTTCATTGGATAAATATTTCTTTGCAACAAGGAATTTTCTCAGTTTAAAAAACAGATGGAAGTTGAACGGAGACAAATCAGGGGAATAAGGCAGATGTGGCAGCTCGTCAGTCCAGGTGGTGTAGTGGTAACCACATTTGCCTTCTAAACCCAAGGTCGCGGGTTGAAACCCAGCCAGGGTCGATGGATTTTTTCGGAGCGTAAAAATCCTAAGTATGGCTTCCTTCGGAAGGGAAGTAAAGTTGTGGGTCCTGTGTCGTACATTTACGGCATGAAAAAGAACCTCAAGCCTGAAAGAAGAGGCCTCTGAGCAAAATTTGTCGGCTGTTTCACACCCTGAATAGAATGGGACACTGATGACCTGAGATGTTAAAGAGCGTCCATAAATAAACAAATAAAAAAAAAAATCATTCCCTATTTCATTCATTTTTGAATTGCAACAATGCATCTGTGAGAGTGAGCATTGTTTTAAGGCAAGATGACATTCTTTGATAAACCTGTCCATTTCTCACATATTTTATCTTTAGTAGGTTCAAAAGACTTAGCATAATATGCTCTAATGATGGATGATCTATAGAGAAAATAATTAGCATTATGACCTTGGCATACCAGAAAACCAATCTTCCTAGCCAATTTTATACACTTGGGCACCTTTGGTGGTGGAGAATCATGATTCTTCCATTATTTAGGCTGCTTTTATTTTAGATGTGTAGAGTGAACCGATGTTTCAACATTGGTCAAGTTATCAGAATCTCTCTGAATGCAAGCCAAATTTTGCTGAGTGATTTACACTCTGATCTCATTTTGGTCCTGATTCAGCAGTTGCAGCACTCATCTTACTGATAATTTTTTCAAGCACAATTCTTTCCTCAAAGTATGAAATAACCATTTCATAGAAATGTTCAGATCTTCAGCAGTTTTGGATGCCTGTAATTGTCAATCCTCCAGAAACACCTTATGCACATTATGGATAATTCCTAAGTTGCTGTGGATTTTATTTTTCCTATGCCTAGGTATCTTCAAAGCTTTTATCCACATTTAAACTCCATGGTCCACTTGGGAAAGGTAAAAATGATGATGGAGTCCCTTAGATTGTTTGTTACATCTGTATGAATTTCTGTTGCATTCATACCCTCTTTTACTAAGTACTTATTTTTTTTATCAACACTGTTCAAATTCTAGGTTGGTGCATTTATTTTATTAATTATTGGAGACAAGCTTTTGCCTGATTTGAATATTTTGAGAAGACCATAAATTCCAAGGTAAAGGATGCTATATAACAATTATGTGTGGTAGACATCTGTTGAGAAATGGCAAATACTGAACATAATTGGGACAGACGCCCGAGCTCGTCAACAACAGACGAAAACATTGAAGAAAAGAAGAAAATAGTATTGGCTCTTCGTCGTTCACATCTTCTCGACCCTCTGAGAACATTTTGTATCACCAATAAACGTTGCTTTGGTCCAAGGTAGCTTCACCATATGCCACAGTCGACATTCGGAATGCATCCGTGCACTTAATTTTGTTTTTCATACAAAATTTGATACAGATTCTTTGTTTCATTTTTCGGAATAGGCAAAAATCGAAGACGAGCCAAAACACGTCCATGCAAAATAATTGTCAACAATTAAGTGAACATTCAAAATGGCCGAGCTTGTCTACATAAGTGAGGGACATAAGTACCAACATAACGCCGCAAAACAATCGAAAATCGAATATAAGTAGCCCACGTAAATTCAAAATTCGCGATACATTTTAAAGAGACCTCCTATGTCCATAATGTCAGTGATCTATGCCATTAGTTTGAAAGCTATAGGGGAAAATCAGGAACTTAACAGAAATAAAATGTAATGTATGTTGGTATAGAGATCATGATCTAAAAGGAATAGATGGTGCTATAAAGCAATATTTTTCTTACCGAAATGTATTTCTGGCAATAATAAGCCTATTTAGCCATTAAAGAAGAAAACTCACAAAAGCAAAAGCAAAAAATTATATTTTATTTGTATTCTGTAGTTAACTGAAATAAATATGAGAAACAAAGATGCCATTTTATTATTTTAAATATATTTATATTTTTTAATGTAGCTACTTAACACACAAACATTGTCTACATGCATTTTATATAGTAACAGTCTTTATTCTCATTTGGTCTGCATTCCAAGTTTAGTTTTAACATCATGAATTTTAAATTAGAAATGTTAATTGAAACTTGTAAATGAAACTAATCATATAATTGAAATCATTGTACAATTAAGTGGAACTAAACACTCTTGTTGCTGCACTTGTTTATAAATGTAGAACCAGTTTCACGAACCCTTGTCCTCAGCTAAATAATAGATGTTGACTGATGATATGGAGAAGGATTTATGACACCGGTTCTACATTTATGAACAAGTGGAGCAATAAGAGTGTTTAGTTCGACTCATTCACACAATGATCTAAATTATAGTGTTGTATTACAGTTGTAATACTCAGTTGTATTACAGCCAGTTTCTTTCTGTGCTATAGATTGAAGCTTTAGCCATTAGCTAACTGGAAATCTCATATTTCTGAGCTAATTTTACTATTACTACTCAAATGGGAATATGGACTAGTATTGTGTATATTATGTTATTTTAAATGTGAAGTCACTAATGGTACAAATTGCAGATCTTCCATTTAATGTGTCAGTGCTCTTCTGTTGCCATATCTGAACAAAATTAAAATCTACCCGAATGAGTACTCTGGAGACCTCTAAGGTTATCTTTTTATAGTGGTATTCTTAAGAGGCAATGCAAAACTTGGGTAGGATGTCATAATTCGTAATACGATGCTTATTCTTTAAAATAAAAATGTTTTCCCAAATTGCTAATTCCCTGAAATTGTTGGTTGCTTTCAACAGTTTGGTTTCTTTTGCGATGTCATGATTGTAATTCCAAAAATTATCTGCCACTGCAGAGTTATTCACTGTTTAATCTTACATTTCTAAAGTGTTCTTTTGCCCTTGTCTCCAAATTTCTTATATGTATATCTGATGACAATAAGTCTTTTGAAATGTCTGACTTATCTACAAAAAATGGTTGAATCCATTGTTGAAGACAGCATTAATGATGTTCTGGTATTCTGCTGTATATTCTTCCGTGATGAATGGGGATGTTCACAAATCTATGAACAAGGCTGTTTATAAATGCATGTAGGTGTGGTTTAGGGCTGAAGCTATTGTTCTTCTTGTGATTATCTGTATGTATGGATTTCCTATGTATAACAAATGAAAGTTAATGGATATCATTGTATGATTCAGTTGAACTACACACTCTTAAAGCTTCACTTACTTTTCATAAATGTATGGAACCGGTTTCGAGAACATTTTGTTCCCATCTTCAGCCATGCTAAGATGGGAACAAAATCTAAATATTCAAGATAAATATTCTAAATATTCAAGATAAAAACATTTCATTTACATACGAAATAGAAACAGATAACATGCTGCCATTCCTGGATATTAAAATAATGAAATGCCAAGAAAAACTTAAATTTGGAATATACAGAAAGAATACACATGCAGATAATCACATCAAAGCTGACAGTTTAAACCCTACAGCACACAAACATGCAGTAATTAACAGTTTAACACACCGGCTAGTTAACCTACAAATTAGCAAAGAAGAATATTTTAAAGAATACAAACAAATAGAAGAAACAGCAGTTAAAAATGGTTTTTAAAAAAGAACTAGTACATAAAAAGGTGCAGAAATTCAAGAGACAAAAACATATCAAAGAAACCACAACACTTTCAGCAAAAAAAGATAAACTTATTTTTAAAAAATTCACATATCATCCATGGGCCACAAAAAAAATTTCAGAATATTCTTAAAGATTTTAATATCAGGTTGGCGCCGATTAATAGATTTAATGTTCAAAATTTGCTGATAGATAATGTTAATGACAGTATTCCACAAGAAGAAAAATCAGGTATTTACAAAATAAACTGTGCAGAATGTGAAAAAATCTACATAGGGAAAACAAAGAGAAACATTGGCACACGGTTAAAGGAACATTTCAGGAACATAAAGTACAAGCAAATAGAGAAATCAGCAGTAGCATATCATTTTTGGACACAAAATCACGACATAATAAATAAAACAAAATTATTAAAATCAGTACAAGGACCTACGGAATTAGCAACCTGGGAGAAAATCTACATCTACAAATACAAAAACAGCATAATGAACTTTGACATTGTCGGGGATGAAAACATAAACTACAAGTTTATCACACTGCCACCAGAGCAGAATATACATTCCCACAGCTCAACGAATGATCCGACAGTTGAACCTTAGCATGGCTGAAGATGGGAACAAAATGTTCTCGAAACCGGTTCCATACATTTATGAAAAGTAAGTGAAGCTTTAAGAGTGTGTAGTTCAACTGAATCATACAATGATATCCATTAATATGATTGGCTTCACTGTGTTAAGTTCCAATTTTACATTTAAGTAAATGAAAGTTGTTTCTCCTGCAGATTTTAGGTGCATTTTTTTTTTAAATTTTTAAATTTTTTTATTTATTTATGTACTATAGCAAATATGTCTTCCACATAACAAAACCATCTTTTAAAGATTAATGGAAGTGCCTTGTTCAAGGTGCTGTTCTGTACTTTGCCAGAAATGGAGATAGGGGATTACCTAGACAAGCCATATTTTTCCATTAAATGTGAAAAAGTTTTGGTCTATGCACAATTTTGTGAGAACAGTATAATCCTTCATTTTGATATGCTCATAGTTTTAAGCCATTTCTGTATTTTAAGGAGCAGTCTTTGCTTTGGATGGCTAGTGAACAAAGATGCAACATCAAAAGGGACAAGTGAATCATCTGGCAAAATCACTGCATTGTTAATTTTTTCCACCAGTTGATAAGACTCGGCAATGCTTCTGCTTTCAAATTGTTATATAGTTCCAATTTTTTTTATCAACACTGTTCAAATTCTAGGTTGGTGCATTTATTTTATTAATTATTGGAGACATGCTTTTGCCTGGTTTGTATATTTTGAGAAGGCCATAAATTCCAAGGTAAAGGTATTTGTTTTAAAATAAATATTGCATAGTGCTAAATTCCTGAATCATCATTTTTGTATACATTCTTACTATGCCAAATTTAAGATACTTGAACTTAATTCTTTATCTATTATAACTGACAAAACAAAGAATGTGGTAATTTCTTCTGAGTCTAAATATTTACAAAAACTTTCTGCTTTCACTTATATGTCCTGAGTAAATCTTATGTAACTGAAACCAGAAAGAGTGCTTTAAATATTTTGACTCAGAAGAGATTATTAATGTGTGTTTCACTTTGTTCAATTCCAAATTAAATTAATATTGAAAGGATGAGGTGGTTTGACTGGTTCTCCCATTATATAAATGGATATCAGCATAATGAAAATTATATATAATGCTGGGTAAATGTACAGTTTGAGATCAAACTATTAGCTGCAATTGTTCACAGTTACAAAATATATCAACTCTAATCAACTCTAACAATGATGATGATGATCTGCAGTGAATTATAAAAACATAAGATTTTATTGACAGTTGCACTTAACATTTGTATAGTAGTTTATAAATTTACATTGATTAAATGCACTCTTAGTGGATTTCTGCAGTAGTAATAATAAACTAATTAAATAAATAAAACTTTATAAAGTTATGAGGTAATTAATGAATAGTCTAAGATAGTGAACTGACATGTTGATGAAGAACATAATACTCTGCACATAATTTAATATGAAAAATGGTCTCTTATGCCAGTAAACAGAACCAAAATAATGATAATGAAAATGAATATATCTCTAAACCAGCTAAGAGTCTTAATATATATATACCACCTATTAATTCAAGTATTATGTGATCAGCATTTTTTTTTTTTTTAATGATTTATTTAAGGACACTCTTTAACAGCTCAGGTCATCAGCATCCCATTCAACTCAGGGTGTGAAATGGCCAACAAATTTTGCTCAGAGGGCTCTTCTTTCAGGTATGAGGTTCTTTTTCGTGCCGTAAATGTACGACACAGGACCCACGGCTTTACTTCCCTTCCGAAGGAAGCCATACTTAGGATTTTTACGCCCCGAAAAAATCCATCGGTCCTGGCCGGGTTCGAACCCGCGATCTTGGGTTAAGGAGGCAAGTATGGTAACCACTACACCACCAGGACCTACGTGATCAGCGATGCTTTTCCCCCTCAACCTGGGCTCTTTCTATGATGGAGCCTGCTTATTTGTTGCCTTTGCCAACTCCAGGGTAAAATAAAACTGATTGTAGATATATCAAATAGTAAATTTCTGAAACTCATCACCAATCGCATTAAAGACACATTTTCACTCTGTCCTAACTGCTGTAACAATTTCTTATACTAAATAATTTCATTTTATCCATAATCAATGAGCAATCCAGTGATCCCTCTTTTGGAAAAATTAGGTTTTCATGAATTAAGGAAGAGTATTTAGTATGACATATATCACATGAATTTATTCATATTTCATGAATTGGTCGTTAATGTAATTTTTAATGCAGTGGCAGATGGAATTTTGGCTGTTGTTTTGGGCAAATTAGGAATGAAGATGAAGTTATATATTTCTTCACTACTGAGCCTCCTCCTTTTAATGAACCAAAACATTTGATACCTTTCACTGATATAATGTGCAAAGTGCCCTCAAGCCAATTGATTGATTTAAGTGAATATTTATTTTGCCTTTCACTTATTATTTTTGTGTGGTGATTAAGCTTCATACTGAAAGAGGTGCTGCATTTTGCGAAATTGTTTGGTGACTGTAACCACAAAGGATTTTGGAACTAGCAGTCTCAGAATAACAGTAGTGTACAACTCTGAACAAATTGAACATTATTCAGTTGTAGAAGCAATTCACTCTTTGTTACTTTTGACAAAATTTGGTGTATGCAGTTCCATGTCTCATCATCATCACCATCATCATCAACAACAACGTCGATCCTGGTGGTGTAATGGTTACCATACTTGTCTCCTACACCCAAATCGCGAGTTCGAACCCGGCCAGGACCGATGGATTTTTTCGGGCGTAAAAATCCTAAGTATGGCTTCCTTCGGAAGGGAAGTAAAGCCGTGGGTCCCGTGTCGTACATTTACGGCACGAAAAAGAACCTCAAGCCTGAAAGAGAGGCCTCTGAGCAAAATTTTTCGGCCGTTTCATGCCCTGAGTTGAATGGGACACTGATGACCTGAGATGTTAAAGAGCGTCCATAAATAAATCAATCAAAAAAAAAAATCACCAACAACAACATCAACATATTAGATTTATCCTAGCCTATTCTGGTACCTGATAGATATGAACCATTTGAATTTAGTTACACTTAGCACCTGCAAATGTTAAAATGTTAAATGTGTGTCATCATTATGTTCTTCATATTTCAGGCCAAATGAGGAAGACCTATCCAGATGTTTGGAAAACTCATCCAGAACTTCTTTTATTGAAGATACACAGAATTGTAAAGGAAACACAAAGAAGCCCATATTCTCTTGTAAATTATATGATAAGACTTACACCAGCACTTCATTTATAAAAAGCCACACCTCATTTCACGAACATCAGAAAAATAAAATGATAAATGAAGGTAACTTAAAAAACCATAGGAAGGCTCATAAATGTGAAGTTTGTGGAAAGAGCTTTATTCAGACATCTCATTTAAGGAATCATCTTTTGATTCATGAGGGTAAGAAGCCACATAAATGCGAACTTTGTGGGAAGAGCTTTACCCAGTTATCTCATTTAAGGTGTCATCTTTTGATTCATGAGGGTAAGAAGCCACATAAATGTGAAGTTTGTGGAAAGAGCTTTACACACACATTTCATTTAAAGAGTCATCTTTTGATTCATGAGGGTAAGAAACCACATAAATGTGTATTTTGTGGGAAGAACTTTACCCTGATATCTCATTTAAGGAGACATATTTTGATTCATGAGGGTAAGAAACCATATAAATGTGAAGTTTGTGAGAAAAGCTTTACCCAGACATCTCATTTAAGGGAACATTTTTTAATTCATGAGGGTAAGAAGCCTCATAAATGTGTAGTTTGTGGGAAGAGCTTTACCCATACATCTACTTTAAGGAGACACCTTTTGGTACATAAGGATGAGAAGCCACATAAACATGAAGTTTGTGAAAATAGCATTACCCTGACAACTACTTTAAGGAGTCATCTTTTGATTCATGAGGGTAAGAAAGCATACATGTGAAGTTTGTGGAGGAGCTTTACCCTGACATCTAATTTAAGGAGTCATCTTTTGATTCATGAGGGTAAGAAAGCATATAAATGTGAAGTTTGTGGGAAGAATTTTTCCTGCACATCTAATTTAAGGAAATATTATTTGATTCATGAGAGTAAGAAGCCACATAAATGTGAAGTTTCTGTGAAGAGCTTTACCGAGATATCTACTTTGAGGATACAGCTTTTGATATATAATGATGAGAAGCCACACAAATGTGAAGTTTGTGGATAGAGTGGTACTCTGACATCTCATTTAAGGAGACATTTTTTTATATATGAGGATGAAAAGTGACATAATTGTGAAGTTTTTGGAAAGAGCTTGACGTGGACATCTAATTTAAGGAACCTTTTTGCTGTATGTGGGTAAGAAGCCACATAAATGTGAAGTTTGTGAAAAAGGATTTATGCAGTCATTTACTCTTTGATGGCATTTTCTAACCACAAGTAAATGCACTGATACTAAAATGTAGCTATGTAGTAAGATATTGATTATTGTCCAATAACAACACAGGTATTTCATTATTATTGATTATTGCAACATGGATATTTTTACTGCATTAATTTCCTCTAGGATATAGTCAATGAACAAATTAAATAATATCAAAACTTAATTTGCAACCTTGCCGTTGCCCTATATTATTTGGAATAAGTTGCCTTACTTTATTGCTTGACATTTTTATAAAGAACTCATTATCAGTACATATTCTTTGTAATACTTTTATGAACCTATTACTTATTCCGTTACTACTAAATTTTATCCATAGCTCTTCCAGATTTATTGTATGAAAAGCTTTTTCAAAATCCACAAATAACATGGATAACCTCTCCCTGTTTACAGCTGATATTTATTTACCAATGTATCTATAACTAAGATATTATCATTCATTCTCTTATTCTTCCTAAATCCTGACTGAGATTTTGATAGTTTACTCTATTCTTCTGCCCACCTTTGTAGTCTTTCTTCTACAGTCCCTGTGTATAACTTAAGCAGTACACAGAGCTAACTAATTCCTATGTAATTTGAAGCTATGTTCTCACCTCCCTTATTCTTAAATATAGGCATCACTATTGCTTTTTCCCAACTTCTTGGAACTGTACTTCCTTTTTGAATGGAATTTAATACTCCTAACTAATAGACACAATCTGTTCTTATCTAATCTCCATGCTTTCCAAAACTACCCTGGGATTCTATCAACTCCACGTATTTTATTCCTTTATAGTCTTCTAATTTGCTCTTACATTTCCTTCATTCCTATCTGTCTGTCTAATTGCTTAATAAAATATGCATTTTCCATTACACACAATTTCTGCCCATTGGGCTGTTCTATACTTAAAAGATCTTGGAAATATCTCATCCAATCTCGCTCACTTAAGTTGTTTTCTTTTACTCCACCCTTGTACAATACCTTAACTATCGCTCAAATTGTTTTAGTATCTTTTACCCTTGCTGCCTCATCTTTCCTTGCCACTCTTTCTTCTTTACTTCCATAAGGCACCCCTACTCCGACCTTTCAATTATAAAATGCTCCCTTTCCTGCAACATGTCCATCTACCTCCATTCCTCCATTAATTCCTTTGTGATCAGAAACTTTTGTTCCCCTTTTAATGTGCTTTGAAATTCAGCCCTTATTGGAAAGTAGTTACTTGAAGAAACTAAATTTAGCATTTCATAATTGACCAGATAAGAATCTAAATTCATAGAGTATATCATATAATCTATAACAACACTCGCAAATTTTGTTCACAAATGTAAATTCTGCTCATATCATCTTTTCATTTTATCCCATTAACATTGTCAGGCTAAATTCTTCATAAATCATAACAATTTTATACCTTCTGTATTGACAATTTTGTCTTTATTCATTTTAACCTGTTTCACTCAACTTACTGTTGATTCACCTTCCAGATGTATTGCTTTTATTTGGCTTTCTGCTACTCTTGCATTAAAGTTGCCAATTATTATAAAACCTTTATACACACGTTTATTAGATAATACATCGATATCATGCTATAGCTTATTGAATAATCTTGGATCATGAAAAGAAAAAGGTACTTGGGGGATTATACACTATGCCATACACACACTTTACCATAAACCACTTAAAATACATCATAACACCCACTTAACATGTAAGTCTCTGCACATTTTCATTTTGTCTCTCAAGGCATTTCTCACAAACAGGCATAAATCCCCTGACACATGGCCTTTGCCTTTTTTTTTCAAACCACACTTCTCATAAATGTCAAATTCACCCAGTTAAACAAGAATATCTTTTTTATCAGCCATGTCTCTACCAAATCTATCACATCCACTGACTTGAAAAATTAAGATATTTCCCCTTTCCTTATTTATTCAAATGAACCTTCTACATTCTGCAATATAAGCCCCACTTTCCTTCCCTATACAAACCCCTCTCTCCGGAACCTAAATTTTTCCACCCTGGCCATACTTATTGTCAGTCTATTGGATGCCTACCTCTCCCTCTCATCATCCTGTAGTTCCAGTATGCTTCCTCCAGGTGTTAGCACTATACTGTATTATGCTGTAGCATAATGTGTTGTATTGTATTGAAGTGAATGAATGGTGCAATTGTGACCATTAAGCTAATTGCCATTTAACTTTTAAGAGAAATTAGCTGAGGCATGATTAGAATGTGCATCCCATGCTTTTGCAGTTTGTTTTCAAATAATCAGCTCCTGGCTGTGCCCAATTTTGTACAAGCAATACAACCTCACAGCTGGGCGAAGCCTTTGTTGCAAAGTTATTTATTGAATTAGATCAGTGCCAATTGAATCAAAAGAGCAAAGAACTGTGAGTTTTGCTTAGCTGCTGAAGATTTATCCTTATTGTTAGAAAGTTCCATGTATATCAGGTAGATTTCTGCTTCTATTTGCCAGCCTGATACAGCTTAAATATTTGGCAATAATTATCATTCATCAGTCTGACAATCTGATTTACCAGTAAACTTGTAATTAATGTATAAAACAGAACTACGATGGTTTATAGTAATCAATTGAGAAAACTTCCTTAGCTAAACATGTAAACATCTCAATGCCAAGTAACATTAATTTTCAAGTGTTTTACCATGTTTGTAAGCTTAAAGATTAAATTCTATAAGCAGCAGAGTTATTAACAGATATTTAAGGTTTATATTTCATATACTAATGAGAATCTGAAGGGTAATTAGATTTTCAATCTCGTGTTAAACAGTTCACAATACGATATACATAATTTATTGTTTAGTTAGGGATTAATGCCAATATTTATGTTACCGTTGTTACAGAATATCTTTGCAATTTGCGGTATATTTCCTGTTGCTTATTTGTAATCTACAACATTCTGACTCTATATGAAGTAGAACTTCATTTTAACTGCATTTATCCCTTTAAAAGCTACATGGTCAAGACAGTTAATGGAATAATTGAAAATGACATAAGCTCATTATATTCATGTAGCTTGACCAGGCAGAATTCAATTCTGTGATGTTACACTTGCAGCTCACTAGGACCAGAGCATTAACAGTAAGTTCCATGGTAATGGCCATTAGTTGGTCAAAAATTCCATCTTGTATACTTAAAGCGAAATCATGCGTAAATCTTAAAAAGTAAAAGAATGTTTCAAAAAGTGCCCTAAAAATACAAACATTAAGTATACAGTGGTCAAATTAATCTTACAAGTAGACCTAGTACTTTTGGCAATATAGCAACAGGAATCAGGTAAGTTAAGAACTTCATTCCTCACATCCATGTCAAGGTATTATAGTGTGTTTATATATGTCATGTGTGAAATAGTTTATAATTCCTTAATTTGTATCATAACGTTAGATGTAATTTATAACATTGCTGCCTTTAAAGTGCATCTCTTTTAAATCTATAGATAATGTTAGATATTTACAATGTAAATGTTATCTGGAATATGGGAGTTATTTTTGTACATTATAACCTGCAATATAGCACTTTATATTGATTGGTACCTCTATGTTCTTTAAATAAAATTACATATATTATTTATTGTACATGGTAGTACATTGTCATTGATAGGTTTATTAAGTACGAAGACAGTTTACATATTTTGGTTATGTACAGGCTTTATGCAAAAAATAATATTACATTGTGCTTCATGTAATCTTCCTAAATCTGCTCAGAATTGGTTTAAGAAGATGAGTGACTGTCAGATTATAAAAATTAACTTTCTGGTATGTCATATAATGATGGGCAACATATAAACATAATGCCTTTGGGTAATGACAGGATTATATCAGTATGTAATTTATTTTGCTTATAGTTTCCTTTCTTTTTCGAATGAAACTAAGTCAGTGTTAAGCTTTCATTCAACTTAAACAATCAGAATCACTGACAGCCTGAGGAGTGAAATACAAGGCGCAAAAATCCGATATCTGTAACAGCAGCTCAGAACATAGTAGCCAGATTTTTGCGTCTTGTACTTGACTCTTCAGGCTGGCTGTTGTTCGATGCAGTATTAACAATGACTTACTTTCTCTAAGGAAGAAAGGAAACTACCAGTAAAACGGGGAATAAATAAATAAACAAACAAAAATTCTAGTAAGGCCTTAATTGCCGACCTGTCGTGGCTGGGTTATCCATTCTCCCACCACAATATTTAGTTCGTGCATCCCCGTGGGATTCGTACAAAAAGTGGCGATCGTGGCAGTGGCTGATTGTTAACATTGAGTTACATATCTGTAGTAGCCTGTGATAGCAACCGATTCCGTCTTTACCTCTCTCTAATTACATGTACTTGATAAATGTCAGGTATTTCTTTTAAAAATCAGACAATAGTAATCGTGCTTGACTTGTAGGCTCAGAGTCTAGCAGGGTCGATAGATTTTTAAGGTTTACTAATCGTAAGTTAACTTCATTCAGAAGGGAAATAAATCTTTTGGTTTCTTGTAGATTTAATGCACGTAAAAAGTACATCAAGCTTGAAAGAAGTCCTCGGAGGAAGCGAGAGGGGTAAGAGTATTCTTATTTGCACCAAATTAACACAGTACTCAAAACTAGAAACTACATTTCCGCGGTGTGGAGCTATTGTTAAAGCACAACGTGAATTGTTTATAGTTTAGGCTGAAACAATTTGTTATTAAAGTGGTAAAGTTCTATACCTGATTGCTCACTAGTATCTACAGTTTCCTTCACCAGGGCAAATCTATGAAAGTTAAACGCTCTTGTGAAATACTCATTCGAATGCGTTTTTGTTTCGTTTACAACTGCTTCATCCATTGAGTGGAAAGCTTTCTCATGCCCAAAATTTCGTGTAAAATGTAATGGGAACAACGAATTGAAGTATTTGCAGTCATCAGTCTCTATTCCCGCATCTTTAATCGACGAACTTGGAATACGGCATTGTGAATTTTTGTCATAATCTGGTCGATCAAAGCAGTTTTTCGATGCCCTGACCGCGACCCCGCTTAAATTTTGTAGCCCACTTATTGACGGCCGGAAACGAAGAAAAATTCTTCAAAGTGCAATCTAACTCCGTTTGTATTTCTGTTGACGTTAAGTCGTTCGAAACGAATCACTTTTTCATACTTACATTTCAGTTTTATCCATTTTGTAGAAAATGTTAACATTAGTTTATTTACACGATCGTGACAAATAAGTGACCATCAAAATTTGCAGCGCGTCATCTAAAGGAAACAACTATCGTAGAAATACGGTCATCTTCACGACATCTCCGAGTCAGACCGAGAATTTTTAGAACACGTCACGTACTGCAAAATCCACACAAAATTACGGAAATAATTGTAGAAACGTAAATACATACAAAAAGCGTGTGTAATCATATGGTCAATTTTTCTTCGATTTTTAGTTGCACTCCTTTTTGTAGTATACTGATAATAGTCGCAATTTTGTCCTTTACAAATTAAATGTGTGCGATCTGTCATCTACCACATTTTACTTGGAACGTTGAATGTTTACAATGTTCATAAATGGCCTATAATAAAAGTCGGTTCGAAAATGGTTTACAATAGTGGTACTGACTAGTACGCCGTGTAAATGCAGATGGCAGTTATAAGCAGTGTGTGTAGCGAAAGAACAATTTTATTGTTTGGTTGTCAGGGAAAGGCGTGGAAAATGGAATGCATAGTTTTAATGGAAGTAAGACCTGAAAACAAAATCATCGGTATGTTGCCAAGAGAGTTCGTTTACAACTAGACCAGTGAGTTCCCCAGCGACAGGGATTGTATGTCAGGATCTCTCTTGGACATAAAAGAACATGTTTCGGGAAAATGCGTTGCCGTTTCATACCCTGAATCGAATGCGACGCTGAAGACATGAGATGTTAAAGAGGGTCCGTAAATGAATCAAATTCAAACCAATCTGTTGCAGATTTCGGGAGTTTTGCTCACTGTCAAAAAGTAACATTTTAATTTTCACATTTCTACTAAGTAGAAAGCCATAACTCGCCAACTTGGACTATTTCTCTTTGAAGTGATCTTTTCCACTCTTAAACCTCCAGAATCAATCTTGGAGGTAGCCATACAATGCTGCTTTATATATGTCACTGACCGCCTCTTCGTAGAATTGAACATCTTCCGGACTGCCAAATTGGTGGTCTCTCAGTTATATCTGCGAGTTACAGGGCCAAATCTGGACTGTATAGTGTTTTTTTTTCCAATGTTATTCCTGCTCTTGTTTGAATTTAATTGTTTTCTTATCTAGGGGTTTGTGTTAGTGTTTTGCAGATTATGGGGATATGAACTTGGTATATCATTTGGCAGTGACTATTTTTTTTTATTTCTGGAATGGGATGTTCGAAATATGGTCACCTGCTAAGAAGTAACTGGCACCTCTTTCGAGTTACAATTCGATACTTTTACTGGGGGAAGTCACTTGGGATAACGCACATCTGACTGACTCTTTGACTCGGGTGTTATTTGGCTTTCGTCATTTGTCAGGAAATGCCATTATCGAAACGATGAATCATTTTCGGGCATATTCCACTCTTGCTGCCTTCTGGAGAATATTTTTGAAAAACTATTGACTCCTGGCGGCGAATGGATGTTTACAGACTCCTTTGTCTCTTTGTAAGTCCTCACGGATCTTCCTTACTATGGCTTCTACATAAAAGATCTTTTCATATGTAATTTCTTTTGCTGAAATCTCCATGGCCATTTTATTTTAAAATTGTTGAAAACTCTGTTGCGTAGTTATAGTCGTTTGTATATGAAATAACCAGATTCTGGAAAAGTTTCTGTTAATTATAATTGTAAGAACGTCCGTCACTGAGGTGCTGCGTAAACTGAACGAATGCTTCAGAATAACATTAAAAAAGATTATAAGATGTAAATAAATGTAGATTTCGATGTAGAAATTGCTCTTATCCTTCCAATAACAATTATTCCTTTTAACTCTGATTAATTAATGAAATGAAATAAACTATGGCATACTGTGTGATATTGGGCAAACAAAATTAGAATTCTTGCAATCTATAAGCATTGCAAAAGAGAAACAATTTTTTTAGATTATTATTATTATTATTATTATTATTATTATTATTATTATTATTATTATTATTATTATTATTATTATTATCATTATCATCGTCATCATCATCATCATCATTATTAGTGAGATTAAACCACAAAAATTGTATGGTATAATATTAATTACATCAAATATATGACCGCTGACAGATAAAACTGTGTGGATATTTTGAAACATCTCAAATGTTGCCGTGTTTATGAACTGAGCCTTTGATATCTTTACATTCACTTAAATAGAGAGAAATAACAGTAAGTTTCAGATACATTGTCTATTTAAGATGTTAATGGGTTTCAATAAACAAAAACATGTTACTATTTAAAAAATATTACAATGCACTAGTAATATATGCACAAGCAACAATAAACAATCTAAATTTTCATCCATTTTAATTGAAATGAAATTTAATTTAAATATTAGTTTAATAAAAACATATAACGCAAAAGTTTTGTGAAGGTTATTACACAGCATTCCTATATACACACATACACACATTAATATATCACATTTGGTGTTTTCACGACAATGCTTTTGTTAAATTTAAATCATATATATCGTTTAAATGAAATGTATACGCTGAGTTAATTTGGCATTTTATTTTAAAATCACACAAAAAAAATTAAACGGAAAGAGCTTTCTAAATTTCAGTTTTCAAGTATATCTGTGCTCCTAAAAGTCTAATTTCCATAATTTTCAGAAACTATTTTTCTTATTTTATTTAAATTGTAGACACGGAATTTTATTCCGAAATAATTGAATATTATTACCGCTAGAGCGATTTTAAAATTTTGGGTTTCAAGTAAACGACTCCTGATAGTCCTATTTCAGTAATTTCAGAAACTACTTTCCTTATATTATTTCTTTGGCAGTTTCCTCTATAAAATTCCAGGCTGCTAGAGTGAATTTTAAATTTCGCTTCCACTCTCATTCCTAATGTCCCCATTGCATAATTTTTTAAAAATACTTTAGTCAATTTATTTAAAGAAATATACCAAGTTTCTTTGGGAAAAACTAAAAATTGTGCGCGATAAAAAGATGTCATTTATTAAAAAAAAAAAAAAAAAAAATAGCACTAGTTTAACGCCCATTACCAGTGGACGTTGTTTTCTAGTTACTCGACTAATCATTTGTTAATTGATGGTTATATGCCGAGTGTCGCTGAGAAAAAACACAATATATATAAAGATTATTAATTTTATTATTCTTGGAAAAGTTGATTGAATTGAAGATTAAAACTGCAACCGTTAAAGCATAAACGGACACATGCGTGCAAACACACGCACAACCGCAATAGCACATTCGAAATGCACTAAAATCATCGTACCTGGCTAAAATCGATGGACTTTTTCGAGCGTAAAAGTCCTAAGTATGGCTTCCTTCGGGAAGGTAGTAAGGCCGTGGGTCCCGTGTCGTACAATCACAGCACGGAATAGAACCTCAAGCTTGAAGGAAGAGGTCTCTATGAGCAAAATTTGTTGGCCGTTCCTCCCCCCCCCCATTAATTGAATGGGACGCTAATGACCTGAGATGTTAAAGAGCGTCCGCAAATAAACTAAACTAGCAAAAATATCCATCTTAAAACACCAGAGAGCGAGCAAGTGACTGACTATATTTTTATGTTGCAGCTGAAGAAAAAAAAAGGTGTCGTGCTCTAAGATTACTATTTAAGATAGTCTCTCTTCTATGTCTTTAGTGGTGCCAACAAGTAACGAATATATGCGAATTTGGATATAAATATAACGTTAATTTCCTTTGTTTTTCAGTTATCCTCCACATTTTAGTGCTGCAGAAAGCACTGTTATACAAACTTCCAGAATAAATTTATAAACTGTCTTAGCCTCTACCATGCACCTGAATCCTATTTGAATATCCTTGTGAAGTGTTCACGTTGTCAGTTTGTTGGGAATATAGAATGACCTTTAAACTACCTCTTGGATTGAGGTCAGGAGCTGGAGCAGATCAAGATACAGTTCCCACGATGTACACATTTATTTGGGTGTCACATAATTAAACTCTATATCAAGAGAAAAATGAGATGGTAGCCCATTATGCACGAATAATACAAGTTATATTTAGTTTAGTGTAAACAGTGGTATGCAGAAACTATCAGAATCTTCGTGCCTCCGAGTTCGACAAAAACTGCTGTGGCTTCTAGCGTTTGGAGTTGTGGGATTTGTATTGGGCTGTGGACTACATTTCTCGGGATGAAGATTGCTGTGCCGCCGCCAGGGGCACCTCGGTCAGTCTGCAGACAGGTGTAGCCCGGAAGATTGAAGATGGAGTGTTGATGAAAGTGCGTCTCGCTGACTGATATGGCGTCTAAGGCAAACCGGGCAGCAAAATGTGAAGCTCGTCCCTCTTTTCGGCAAGACCATTAACATTCCAAGTTGCGAACCGGAATGAGGTACGAGGCCTAATTCCGTTCGCCATTCTGGGTTGTCTGGTTGTTGTCGATAAGAAGGACGATAGCCTCAAAATCTTGCTGGTGGAATCGAGCGAGAAGCTCCTGGGCGACCGCTTCTCCCCCTGCTGAGGAATAGCGCCCGGCCCCTCAGCAGCTGAGTTCTCCTGGTAGGGCGGCGCTGTCTCTGTGGCTTTTGAGCTGTTGTGGGTTTTGCTAGTGATGCCTGTTTTGTAGCTCGCGATATCTGTCGATCATCAGAGGGCTGTCCTCACGCCATTGCATCATAAGGGATAGTGCCAGTAGTGGTTGTTGTGGTCTTACTGGTAGAGGTAGTGGTAGTGGTAGTGGTGACTGATTGACATGCTACTGCAAACGGTGCCGTGGAGGTGGTTGAGGCTGAGTTAACATTAGGTTGAACTCTGAGATTTCTGTTGTAACTGATGATCCTCAGCCTGGTGGGACATCGTCCGTAGCAGGCCACATGATTCCCCTTCCAATTGGCACAAGTTGGGGTCTCCGCGGGAGTTTGCTGGCAGGTTTCGCGGGGATGGGGGCCACCGCATCGAAGGCATCGAGGGTTCCGGGAGCAGAACTCACTGGAACGGTTAAAGCCGAAGCACCGGTGGCATTGTGCTGGGCCGCCAGGGGTCGGAATGTTTCAATCTTAACGCTGAGGTAGCACATCGACGATAACTTGTTTATCGCTACCTCAGAGTCATCGGCCCGCTCCACAGTTACCAAGAACAGTGGGATAAGGATTCTCGTTGAAGAGTTGTCTCCTTGAGCGGGCTTAAAAAGCTATTTTACTATTTTAGGGTTTATGCTCTGGCGTTGGAAGTCTGCAGCTATGTCTCAGACCGGATTGTCCCCTGGAAGCCCTCCGATGATGCAGCGAATATCGAGCGCCTTGTCACCAGAAAAGGAAAAGTGACGAATTCCCCGCTTCTTGAAATTGCTTAGTAGCCGTTGGTAATCCTCTGCACACTGGCCTGAAATCTGAAGGTATTGCCCTTCCGAATTACCCTGCATTCAACAGCCAGTGTCGGCATTACTTCTTCAGGAAACCTGTTACACTCTGAAATGAATCCATGATAATTGGTAGTGTGTGCCATGAGCCATCATAACCCCATACCTTTTCCCCTTGTATACCAGTAATTACCTATAGAATCTCCAATGCAAGGTATTGATGTACGCCGACGATACGTTAATGTACACCCAGCACAAAGCATTTTCCTTTACAATCCGCACCCTAAACGATATAGCGACCAATTTCTGAACTGGCTCGTTACCTGGAAAATAAAAGTAAATGCAAACAAATGCCATCCAGTGTACTTTACTCAAAGCGAGAGCAGCCAGATGCAGATATCAACGTAGGTTGTGAAATGTTGCCGCTTTGTCGGCGTACGAAATACCCTAGGAGTAACATTGGATTCCAGAATACTGTGTTGGAATATCTGCGGAACAGTGCCAACAGTGAGCGACGGCGCCTCAAAATGTGTGGCCCAATATTTAGAAGCAAACTAGAGACGCTACAGACCAAGATAATCTTATCCAAAGCCTTCATATATAGCTTTTTAACATTCGCTAGCAATTCTTGGGCCCATGAAACAAAAAACGCAACGAACCAATAACAGACTGTACCAAACCTAAGTCTGAGAAAACTGCTAAATGTTTTACTTGACAGCACGAACGCTGTTATTCATCGGGAAACTCGAATGGAGAGCCTGTAGCAAACTCTATCGAACATAAAGCGCGCTAGGCTTTGGCCGAAAATTCGTGCTCACCCGAGTTTAATAGTCCGAAATATAGGAAGAGGTTCACCAACTCACAGGAAACAAGTTTAGATCAAAAAGAATAAAAACATTGTAATAACTTATATACAGGTGTAGCGTCCATAAATATTGTGTATGCTGTGTATATAAGGTTTGAATATTATAATAATACAATAGCATAATTTATTGTTTGACATTATAGTAGAATGTTTAGATGTATGTTGGTATCTGTGTATATAAACTTAAGTAAACTTATCTATACACGTTCACAGGTAAACCATTCTGTTACGTCCAGGCAAACATACTTTTCGTTTGTATGGGTTTATTTTTATTATTAAATAATCTAGTTCCAAACATAACCGAAAATTACCGATAAATGTAAAATTAAATTTGAAAGATCGTCCCATGTTGGTCAAGGTGAACATCCGTAATAAATGAATCTGAATCTGAATCTCGCAGAACAGTCGTTGGTGAGACAACCAGAATACTTCAAGACATCAACTGCACCCCTATAACTTACTCTTAGAAAATACGCGGGCTATTCTGTAACGCATTATCATTCATTTTACAATATATAATTCACCCTCATAATTTAGACGATCTTTCTCAAAGAAGTCCCCGTTAGGTGCCATGTATCTGTCCCGGTATTTCTTCCAGTCTTCAAAAATATGCTGGAACCGTTTTTGGACAAATCCATTAGAATCGCCTCCGCAGCCTTCACCATTGCTATTGATGATGAAACATGCCTCCTACGAAGGTGCTACACTTCATAGCTGCATACCGTACAAAATGCTTTAGTGTTAATTATAAAAGGCCTGTCCATAAAGTATCCAGATACTTCTAATGTTTTACTTAGCACATTTTAACTACATTGTAATTATTATTCACTTTTTCACATTCCACTAGATAGTACTGGTTCATAATTGTATTTGATTGATTGCATATTCCACAGTGTTAATTTTGGTAGATATTTATGTGTGCAGATAGGCTGAGAAGTAATCATGGCTAGTATTTAGCCAAAAGAATGTTGTTGATTCTGGTCTTGGGTTTGTTTTTATTGTTGTGCCAGGATTTATGTATTTTGTTATTTCCGAACCGTCTTTAGTTTTTTTTTTAATTAAATTCTTAGTTTAATTTAAGTTTGTCGATATTTGTAGGGTTGGATGTTTGTGCTAGGGAATGTGCTATTTCATTTCTGGTAAGACCGAAACATGAGGGCACCAATTGAAAGTGGATAGTTTTATTTAATTTAATAACTTTTATGATTATTTATCATATATCATTGGTTGTTGAGGAGAAGGGACATTTATTGAATGCTATGGATGTAGTGGTGAGTATACACTGAGAAGATTACTGTTTTGTTAACTGCCTATGATCAATAAATCATTTGTGGAGGTACTATGCAGATGGCTTTGATTTTTCCATCAAAGTTTATCTGGTTTTCATCAACTGCAATGTAGTGGGAAAATAGTGATGAATACTTTTCAATGCCTGCTCTACCATTTAACATTAGTGAGCCATCTGTGTAGATTCTAAACCATTCTTATAGCAAATATCTTTCTCTTAATGTGGCTAAGGCTCTTTGATCAATTTTGGGGAAATTTCTTGCTTATTGACTTTGTTCGTGTTTTTCATCATGCATGACTTGTCATTTAATGGGGTTAAGCGTTTTTCTGATTGATTGTATACGAGTAGGGATTTTTAGTTGTTGCAAAAAATCATGGCTACTTCTTTTTATGATAGGTTGGATTTTAAGGTGAGAGATCCGTAATTTACTTTACCGATGTTAAATTTGTAGAAGCTTTACTTTAAGATAAGAAATAGCAGCTTGTTGTTATATATATATCTGTTGGAATCTCATGTATTTGTCCCAGCATCTCTTTAACTTTTGTCTGCTTTTGGTATTGCCATCAGCTGCCTAATATCCATAGTCTCTCTCAATCACAATCTGAAATCTCCTTCCTTTCAGCAGCAAAAAGGGAGATGTGATCTGGACAGTAGGGAAATTGATAACATATGTGCAATGCATTGTTTTATACAAATCCCTGCATGATTTGATTTGGTTTATTTACAGACACTCTTTAACATTTCAGGTCATCAGCGTCCCATTCTATTCAGAACGTGAAACAGCCGAAAAATTTTGCTCAAAGGCCTCTTCTTTCAAACTTGAGGTTCTTTTTTATGCCGTAAATGTATGGGACCCATGGCTTTACTTCCCTTCTGGAGGAAGCCATACTTAGGATTTTTACACTCGAAAAAATCCATCGATCCTGGCCGGGTTTGAACGCGTAATCTTGGGTTTAGAAGGCAAGTATGGTTACCACTACACCACCAGGATCGACATCCCTGCATGAGATGTGATACTAATATAGTGTACATCTTTCAGAAATATTTTACTATTGACTGAGTAGCTCTGTAAGAATGTGGCTGCTCACACACATGTTCTATAAGGTCTCCTTTTATTATTATTTATTTACAGATGCTCTTTAACATCTCAGGTTATCAGCGTCCCATTCAAATCAGGGCGTGAAATGGCCGACAAATATTGCTCAGAGGCCTCTCTTTCAGCCTTGAGGTTCTTTTTCGTGCCGCAAATGTACGACACGGCTTTACTTCCCTTCCAAAGGAAGCCATACTTAGGATTTTTACGCCCGAAAAAATCCATCGGTCCTGGCCGGGTTCGAACCCGCTATTTAGGTGTATGAGGCAAGTATGGTAACCACTACACCACCAGGACCGACATATAAGGTCTCCTGATTGACTACAAAGTTACATTAAGACACATATTTATTTATTCATTCATCCTTTTAATCATTTTACATGATATAGAACATGTCCTAGAGCTACAGTTGTTTAATATAATATTAATTTATAATTAAAATAAACAGATATTTAACATGGAATATAAATTCTATTTACAGGTCTAAACAGAATGAGTTTGAAATTTTCAAAGATATTTGCATCTATTATTTTTATAAAATTCTCTTAACTATAAATCAATGATTAAGTGGCAGCTTTATTAGCAAACTTAAATTTATGCAACACAAACTCTGTAGTTTCTTATTAACTTATAATAACGTATTAAGAGATGTTTAATATGAGATGCATGTTATTTACAAATAATATTAAGTTAGTCACAGTTGATATACAGTATAAAATCACTGATATCTAACAGCTTTCTGAAACTCGCTTTGTTGAAAAAGGCAGTGCTCTTGTATTTTCAGAGTTTGAATTTATGCAGCACAGATATTTCTTTTCACAATAATAATAATAATAATAATAATAATAATAATAATAATAATAATAATAATAATACTTTATTCACCATTTGGATCATTTACGTGAGATGGACTTCGTCCAGAGTATAATATAAACAATATACAAGTTTAGTAATTATACTAGATTTACAATATGCCTTATTTAAAGTTCATATATTCACTTACTGAATAAAAGGTATGTTGTAGTAGAAAGGCTTTGACTTGTTTATTAAAATGGTTAAAATTGGTTATTTCTTTAAATATTTATTGGTAGTTTGTTATACATTTTATTGCCTACATTTTTGAGATTATTTTTTAAAATATTTGTCCTGCATATCAGAACATGAAGGTCATTTTTCCTTCTTGTATTGTGAGAATGAATATCTATATTTGTACATAATTCTCCCTGATGTCTCTTAATATGGTTTACGACCTCTATTATAAAGAGGCAGGCTAATGGTAGTATATTATGTTTCCTAAAATAGGGTCTAAAGGATGTCATACCATCTACTCCACTTATAATTCTTATTGCTCTCTTCTGGATTTTGAATACTCTCTCACATTTTTCTCCCCAAAATTTTATTCCATATTTTAATCGACTATGAAAATGAGCAAATATACATTTTTCAATCCTAATAAATTCAGTGTTCTTTTTAGACTTTTAAGCATATAACAAACAGAACTAAGTTTAGTTGCTAAATGATGAGTGCGAGTATCCCTTTTAAGGTTTTTTCACATGTATAACCAAGAATTTTGTTTCTCCCTTGTACTCATATATAATTTAAGGTTTAATACTGTTTTACAGTGCCATGTATCAAATGTCTTTGCAATAGTTTTATTTTATTATTAGTTCATTTATAGGCTATTCAAGTTCATGTTGCTTTATTTTGCAATACAGTATCATTATCTCCTTTTACAAGAATGTTTGTATCATCAGCAAAAAGAACCATATCAGTCTTTTGAATATTATTAGGCAAGTCATTTATATACACTAAAAACAACAGAGGCCCTATTACTGAACCATGAGGAACACCTCTCATAATTTCTTTTGTATTTGATCGATAATTACTTATTCTCAGTTGTTTTTCATATTGCAGATCCACTTCTTGTTTCCTATTGGTGAGATAGGATTCAATCCACCTATTCATGTTTCGTCTAATTCCATATTTGTACAACTTAGATATTAGGATTTTGTGGTCTAATACATCATATGCTTTAGTAAGGTCTAAAAACTTTCCTATTGTCGGCATATTTTTGTCCACTGCATGCTGAATTTGATTCAGTAATTTAGCTATGGCTGTTTCTAGAGACATGTTTTTTCTGAAACCAAATTGAGCATCGGAAAGTGTGTTATATTTTTCCAGGAACAATATTAATCTATTGTGCACTAATTTTTCAAAAATTTTTGAAAATACTGATAGTATACTTATTGGTCTACAGTTTTCTTTCTGTCTTTTCTCCTTTCTTGTGTAGCGGGATAATTATCAGGTTAGATCCCTGAGTCAAGCAAAGAATTATATATGTTAACCAAAGGATTTTCACCCATTCTATACATTGTTTAATCATATAGTCTGGTATTTCCAGATGAATATTTGCCTTTTATTTCATGGACTACTTTTTGTATTTCACTTTCTGAAATTGGATTTATAACATAGAATTATTACTTTTTTTATCTCTATTATGGGGAAAATGTCGGAAGTGATTTGAACTAAGGAATTTGTTTGCTACTTTTGAGAAATATGTATTGAAAGACTCTGCTATATGCTGAGGACTTCTAATTTTGTTACCCTCGTTAATTAGTTCTGTTAGAAACTGTTTAGAGTTATTCTTCCCAGTTGTCTGGTTTATTATTTTCCACAGTGCCTTTGTTTTATTATTTGCATTTAATATGACTCTTTGATTTTCTTGTCTTTTTGCTTCCAGAATTACTTTGCTATAGATACTTTTATATTTTTATACCTAATCCTTAAAATCACTATTTGGATTTTTATTCCTTTTGTTACCCACCCATTTTGGATTTGACTATTTATATATACACCTTTTTGTGGGAAGACAATGTTAAACAAGTAGAAAAGAACGTCCTTTTCATACATATTCCTGTTTTCCTGTTTGTTTAGGTGCTGGTACATTGACTTCTAATATTTGTCCATAATGATCACACAGGGCCATATCCTCAACTAATGATTGTTTTTGAAGTTTAGATTTGCTGGTGATCATTACATCCAATAATGAATTTTTTGTATCTGTTATTCTTGTCGGTACCACTACCATATTAACTAAATTGTATACAGAGAGCAAATCTTTTATTTTGTTTACCCAACTACCCTCTTCTAAGAAATCCCTATTCCAGTCTCCACAAATCAGGATATTCTTATATTTTCTAGTAAGGCTGAATAGAACTGCATCTAAATTAGTTAAAAAATTATCGAGTTTTGTATTTGGTACCCAAAAAATGCACATGATAACTACATTTTGATCACTAATCTCTATCAAAGGTAGCTCAAAATTCCTATCTTTCTGAGATCCTCAAACAGATCTATATTTCTAGTGTTTATATCTGATCTGACCTATATACATTATCCCCCATGTTAATAGGCTTTCGTACAAAAGGAATCTGCTAGCTTAACTATTTGAGGTTAACTGCTCTAATTTTAATCATTGTTCAGTTATGCATAGAACATCTACATGTAACAAATCTACATTTAATAATACATCTAGTTGTGTTATTTTATTTGTTATGCTCTGTACATTTTGATGTAGTATGCATAATTTGTTAGCTATTGTTTCCTTTGCACCTTTGATTCTATATTTTGTTGTTGACTGTCTTTTCCATCCACCTTGACTTTAGCTAGTTTCCCTTTAACTGTGATTGAATAACTTTACACAGCAATCTGCCAAATTTGTGTGATCCTATGTTGTTGAGGTGCACACCATCATTTCCAAAATCATTATTGTGCAGCCAAAAGTTTCCATCCATCATCACCCACTTTCTCTCACTCATGTCATATCTTCTTAGCACACCCTTATAACAATTTTTCACATCTGCTACTGCCTTTGAAATAGTGTGCCAGGTCCATTGCGCCCTTCATAATTTCTTCAGCCATTATTCCTCTATTTATATCATTTGTTCCTGCATGGATCACCACCACTCTCGGGTTACATTGCTTAACGTTCATTTTCTCTACTCTGTGTTTAAGCTCATTTACTTTTATCTCTGGCATGCAGTGCACATCATAACCTCTCTCTCGGCACAGATTTCCAGAGCAGCATGGAATCCCCAATCACTGTCACTTTTTTGTGTCTTACTGAGGCACCGGAATTGTCTTAGTTAAAAGTGTTATCATTTACCTCAGCCAACAATACCTCTAATCTGTTATGATGTATAGGAATAACTGATTTTCCATCTTGTTCACCTTGTATGGATGTTGTATGTTTTCTTCTCTCAGATTTTCCTTTCACTGCATTGGCAAAACTTGCATTCTCTTCTTGTGGTCTTAATTTGGTCTTTAAATATTTGTTTTCTGTCTTTAAATAATAATAATAATAATAATAATAATAATAATAATAATAATAATAATAATGGGTGATCTTAATGTAGAAAAAGATAACAAATGGGTTGTAGATATGTTAAATAGTTTTAATCTTAAAGGCATAGTATTAGGCCCAACTCAAATTTTTAAACGGTCATGTAGAGCAATACATCATAAAATAACAAATATAGACAAATCTAAACTGAGTACTATAAATAACAATATTCATATATGTAAGTGATACCAGAGCTACAAATTTATGTAAGCTAAGAGAGAGATTAGCAGAACAATCTTCATTTTTCATTAGTGGATGTTGTCCTTCAATATACTTAACAGGTGCTGCTTTTCCTATAAATGAAAGGCATAAAATAAACACAGAAGAAAAAACTTCCTGCAGAAATAATGGTCATTCATGATAAAATAAAAGTTAATTATGAATTTTTTAAAATGACAAAATTAGACATCTATAAGTACTTATACAGGTAATAAATATAAAAAGCAATACAAACAAGCACTAAATATAGATTTAAATAGTTTGGGATTTTCACAGTAAAATATGATATCATATAACAAATTATTTAGGAGGAAATCACTCAAATTTCACTAGTTTTGTTCCCCTTACTGGGACATGTTTCAAAGGCAAATTTCCTCCATTATCAGCACGGTTCCACTGTCAACTTTCCAGCGTGATATTAAGATGACGCTCTTTGGATTTTGTAAAAATTTTGATGAGGTTATTGTTGTTTGGAAGATCAAAATTAACTAAATTTTCTTTAACAAATTATTATTGAGGAAATCACTCAAATTTCACTAATTTAGTTCCACTTACTTGGACATGTTTCAAAGGCGCTTGCCTTCATCGTCAGCATGATCCCAAGTAAGTGGAACTAAATTAGTGAAATTTGAGTGATTTCCTCAATAATAATTTGTTAAGTTATACTATACTTAATTTCACTGTGAAAATTCCCGCAATTCAAAAAATAAATTTTCTTTGTTTTCATTCAAGAATATATTTTCCCACACCGATAATTCTATGGGTTTTTGAGGAGTTTAGGTTCATTTTGGAACTCTTTTTTTTTGGGGGGGGGGGACAGAAATGGTATGATACTGCTGATTTTTCTGAATGTTTATAGTTTACATTTCTCATGTGTTCTTTAAACCATATGATAATGTTCCTTTTTGTTTTACCTATATATTTATTATTAAAGTATTTGAAACTAATTTCGCAAATGCCTAATTGTTTTCCTGGTAGGATTTTGTCTTTTGTATCAGTTTTTAGGAGGTTTTTCAAACTGCATTTATTCACTGAGCCAAAATAATGTTGGCATCTTTAAAAATCTTTTGAAATTTTTGGTGTACCCATGGATGGAATGAAAATTTCTTATATATCTGCTCTCCTTTGTAACCTTTCATTGTGGTGATTTCTTTTATTTGTTTTTGTTTTTTGAATTTTTCTATCTTTTTCTGGGCCAGATGTATTGTGTAGTCATTTTTCTGTGTTATATCCATGATTTTTTGGTACTCAAATTCATATTCTGTCTCACTTGTTGGTGTGTTGATCTGTCTTAATCTTTATTTTGTTTTGGATTGTGACTGTTGCTTTTTATATAATTATCCATGTGGGTATCCTTCCTAATATGCCACATTCCAGTATGTTATCATTTTTTATAATTTTTATATCCAGGAAAGGAGGAACCTTGTTGTTCTTCATTTCCATTGTGAATTTTATGTTGTTGTCTCATAGGTTTAGCAGTTTCATTGCATCATTGGAGTACCAAAAAATCATGGATATAGCACAGAAAAATGGCTACGCAACAGATCTGGTCAAGAAAGTTCAGTTGAACTTTAGCCTTGCTGAAGATGAGAACTACATGTTCTCGAAACCGGTTCCACACATTATGACAAGTAAGCGAAGCATTAAAAATCATATAACGATATCAAAGTATATTCTATTTCAGCTTCAAGAACAGAAAATTTTATGTAAAATAGTATATGGGATTCATTTATTAAGCAATTAAAAACATTAAATTCCCCAGGAATTTATGTTGATGAATACTTGAACTTTAATGAACACACATAGGCAGGCATATTTTGCAAAATACAGGCTGACAGTTATATTTGCTGATAACATTATGAAAGCAACTAGAAAAGAACATTTTAAACTCAGTATATTATGGAATAATGCACTCTATTATTGAGTACAGATTGAAATCTAGAATGGAACAACTATTTCAAACTTAAATAAGATACTGATAATACAAAAAACAAACAACTTACTGTGTATGTACAATATAAACAATTATCAATCTATAAAATAGAGATTTAAAAATCATATTTTAACATTAATTTTGCTATATGTCTAGAAAGTTATATTGTTAATTTAAAAAGAATGAAAATAAATACATTAAACAAAGGGCATTATTCATATAGCACTAGGGGTATCAATAATTATCGTAGAGTGACAAAAGCTGCAACAGAAAAATATCCCTACATTATAAGAACTATATTTTTCAATAAATTACCATTTGCATAAGGTAACTTTTTTAAAATGATGTTGAATTATCTGTTGAGTAAATGCTTATAATTAACAGAATTATAGCTTTTTGTAATTTAGTATGTACATATATTTATATTATAAATATCTAAATAGTATACTGTAGAAAATTGCCAGGTATAATCTCTTGTCATTGTAGCATGTTAAGTAGTAGATGTTTATTTTGTAAGATGCATTGTAGAAAAAAGAAATTAAATTAAAATTTCTTACACTCACTGCGTAATAAGGGACTAATTGATCAAAACTAATATTAGAAGATGAAAGGTAATTATGTCATTTACAATGTGACAAAACCTGAGACACGTAGAAGATGTATATGGGTGAATAAACTATTGATTGATATCATTGTATGATTTAGTTAAACCTCAAGCTCTTAATGCTTCATTTACTTGTCATAATATATAGATCTGGTTCTGTATATTGTGACAAGTAAGTGAAACATTAAGAGTGTGTAGTTCAACTAAATCATACAGTAATATAAATTATATGATTAGCTTCAGTGTGCAAGGTTCAATTTACATTTTAATTTTAATGAATAAACTACTATTTATTTCTTGAAGTGCTAATTGGAACTTGTACAGTGAAGCTATCATAAATAAGATCATTGTATGATTGATTTGATGGTTAGCTGATCGTGTACTAAATTTAAAGTAGTAAGTGGAGCCAATAAGAGTGTGTAGTTTGACCCAGTCATACAGTGATCTTAATTATTATTTATTTATGTATTTATTATATATTAATTAAGTCCTGAAATTATGGATTAAGTCCTTAATTATTTGACAAAGAATCTGGGTGTACAACTTCTTTTTATCTCTGTGCAGTCACATAGTTCAGCTCTAGCATAATTTGATTGCTTGGCGTGGCATCATAGAAGCTATGATTTTAAGGATTTTTTCTCCTCAGCCTATTGAATAGAAAGTATTGTCATCAGAATATTCATTCCAGAAATGATTATATTTCCAGTTCTAATTAAAAATCGGTAACAAAGCATATACCTACAAGTATTCACTTAGTAAAATAATACATTTTGGACACTTTGTATGTATGTATCTAAAAACAGGTTTGCAAACAGGGATTGTTACTTTGGCATTCTTAAGGTATAAAAATATTATAGTTTATTAAAATTATAAAATAACCTTGGTTGTGCATGATTATTACATGTTTGAAATACTAATTGGAACTTGTGCGGTAAAGCTATCATATAATTAAGATTATTGTATGATTGGCTCAATGAGTTGACTGGAGTTAGCTGTGCACTATGGTGCACATTTAAGCAAGTGATTACAGCCAAAAAGAGTGTGTTATTTGACTGTATCATATAATTATTTTAATTACATTACATGTTTATTAATTTTTTTGCATAATTTCTGGTGTTCGCTTAACATCATTTGTTATGGACAAGGAATAATCTGTACTTATTAATCACTTGAGCATTGCATGCAGTTTCAGTAGAAAATATTTTAGTTCAAAAATACATTATATGGGAGCATTTGTTTTCAGCAAAGCTAAACTAGGTAACTTTGGGTTTATACATATACATGTGGGAATAAAATACTTAACATTTTAATGGCAACTAGAAACAATCACTAGCTATTTGCATTACAACATAGACTTCTCTCTTTAAGGTGTGATGACGGTGGACGACTTGAAACTTGAACTTGTGTTCAAATCATCAAATATTGGACCAGTGGATACTTGAGGATACATATTGAACCTTCGCAACAAATATGAAATGCCATGAAATAGCCGCCCTGTACTCATTCCATCACTTCTGCCATCAGAAGAGAGCATGCAGAAAGTGCGTACCCAGCTAGTTAGGGTAAAAGTGCTGCACAAAACCTTTTTACTGTCTTTCTAACTTTACTAAATTAAAATTAAGCTATAATGAGTTTATTAGCTTTATTGCACTCTTCCATCATTGTCTCTTATTTGAAACACATATCACAATACCAGGATTGCATGCTGCTTCTCAGTATCTTATTTCTACAGCATTTAGGATAAACCAGGTAAATATTATGTGAAGTAAAATTTGACAAGAGACCTAAATAAAGTTCAAAGCTAGTCCTAACATCAGCTTATTGATGTTAGGGAAAACAGATATCTATCCTTCTTTCAGTGGGATGCAATTGAAGTACAATACTTCATTAGGGATAGACTGACATACACAATTTTTCCCAGTTCCTTATTGGCATGAAGTAGATTTGATCTGTTTTTATTATTTTTTTTTAAATTATCACTCGGTAATTTATTCAGAAATTATATTAAAAAAAAAACCCTACAAAATGGTAACTTACAAAGTATATTATGTACATAATATATGAGAAAAATGCAACTCATTATTGTTTTGAAAGCTCCCATGGAACATCAGAATAAACTTTTTCAAGATCTTGATCACTTGTAGATTTATTGGCAATAGGAAGACTCAAAACTTCAATGCTTTATAATTCCTCCATTTTTACACACAATTACTTAGATATGGATCTGATCATAAGTGATTGCTTGATGCATAGATCTTTTGAACCATAAGTTAAGTTACCTGATTTTTCAATTTTGTAGATTTATACTGCCTTGACATTATTGCCTAAGATGAAAATCTCAGAGTAGATTCATGATATCTGCACTTTGTCCTTAAAGAAAACTTGTTTCCTCATTTCTAAAATTGAAATGGGTGACTTGAGATTGTTAGGGTATATTCATAAACAGAAGCTCTGTTGTTTGGTTCCTGACTGATGTTTATTCCATGTTTTCCTCTGTCCCATCAATGGTAAAATCTAAGAAGGTACCCCAAACTTAAATCCTAGAATGTTTTAAAAATAAAAAGTAAATAATATACGCACTAAACACTATTAAAAAAATATGAAAAATTGCATGAAAGCATTAATTTATTGGTACATACATAATAATTCATTTCTCTTTCAATTTATTGTAGTTCATTACAATTGAACCATTGAGGATAAAAACTACATATGTAGATTACAAAGAATCAGATGTATATAAAAGATGAGAACAATAAAATTGCAGGAAAAGATAAAATGTAGGTAACAATAAGTCAGACATGTATAAAATGGATAAGAACAATTAAAACAATACAGTATGTTCAGTAAAGATATAAAAAAAAATTACAATAAGGGTTTCATAAATAAAATATGGACAGTAAACAATAAAAATCTAAACTACAATACATTGACATTGTTACGCCAGAAATCACTGAACCGCCTGTGGTGCCTCAGTAGTGAAAACGGGCATTAAACACTACTCCAAAAAAAAAAAAAAAAAAAAATAAAAGAAAAGAAAAGAAAAAGAAAAAAAAAAGAAATCACTGAGATAATGGTTTTAGTTATTTCTGCTTGACTAAAAGATGTAAAATCTGGACCTAATGAGAATACAAGGTATCAGTTATAAAGAAATGTACAGGAATATTATTTTGTGAGATTTGCCGGAATATAAAGCTCCATATAATAGAGTTAATATCTCAAAACAAACAATTTTGGAATTTGTAACTTTTGCCAGAATGATGTTGATGCTATTGTAGGTTTTGTGTATTAATTCTAACACTTACTGCACTTGATATAAAGATTTGATTTTTTTTTTTTAGGAAGGGTACTGTAGAATTTTATTCACATAAAGTCTAGGCATCTTTTCATGAAGGTAGTGCATGTGATTTGGAATTGAAAAGTTATTTTTATTCCTTGATATTTGTAATGCAAGTGGAAGGTGTAAAAATATTATATCTAAGTTTAAAGAATATTCTCTCTCAACTTAGAACAGCATCACCATTGCCATAGTGTACACATAGAAGAATTCTAATAGGTGCATTACATGTTTCCTCAAAGTTTCATCACAACTCAGAAATTGTCATCCTCCTCTCTTACATTCCTGGCTAACAAGCGATTCTCACAGAACTCCTCTATACTGAAATTTTGCCAAGTGACTGTCAAATTTTCTGGATGATTGTCATCTTTTGAATCACCAGATTTTGCATCAACTGCTTAAAATGTTGTCTACTAATAAAATAAAAAAAACTTGAAAAATAACATATGATGCAAATAATGTAAAGGTTTATGAAAATATGCTCATGCGCATCACATAGCCAACTTTTAAGTATGTCATTTTTTTAATATTGACTTTATCAATGGTATAAATACCTAACAAGAACACAGTATTCCTAAAAGTCATATACATAAATAACAAATATGGCACTCAAATAACTAATGAAGAAATCAAGAAAATAACTAAAAACTTAGGAATACATCTTCAGGAGGGATGGTATTTTCAGCAAAAGATGTGATAATATTTTAGATAACATCGTAGATCACGTGATTCATTTCTCTATCACCGAAAGCATATTTCCAGAATGTTTGAAAATCAGTGTACTCAGACCTAATTTAAAATAAATTTCATGTTGGAACTAAAACAGTGAAGCAATTATTTTTTTCTTAATTAAACGGAATTACGTGTTCTGTATAATTCAATGGAAAGTGACTGACTGTTTAATTAAGAGTACTTAGATGTGTTTATAAAAAAGTTATAAACTTAAACTACGTGCCAAAAACATTTACCGCTGCATTTTCCAAAATATATGAGAAAAGATTAGCTAAAGAAATTGTGAATTTCATAAAGATACATGATAAATTTTGAATTACTTCTTTGCATAATATTAGAAAACTATGTGGTCTGCCAATTTCTTGGTGCATATATTCAATAAATTGGGCTTTGGACACCACCACCAGTGTTAGAAAACAATTTTTAACTATAACAGCCATGATAGAAATTATACATGAAATACTAATAAAGTTAATTGATATCAGTTGAACTACACACTCTTAAAACTTCACTTACTTTTCATAAATGTATGGAACCGGTTTCAAGAACATTTTGTTCCCATTTTCAGCCAGAATGCGGGTCAGTGTTCCTATGGCTTGAAGGCCTATTTACTACTTAATCCATACATTTATGAAAAGTAAGTGAAGCTTTAAGAGTGTGTAGTTCAACTGATATCAATTAATATGATTGGCTTCACTGTGCAAGTTCCAATTTACATTTAAGTACTAATAAAGTTGTTGATTTATTCTTGGATTTATCTAAGGCTTATGGAAATGGAAGTAAACTGCTGGAAATATTAGAACTTTTTAACAGGGCAGAAATAATGAACTGAAATTAAATATAAAAGAAGTAACAATTAAAACAGTAGTATCTAAATTTTATATGTTTAAACTGGGAATTTCAGTAGAACCATTACTAAGTGAATGATATTCCTAATTTGTAAATAACAATAAATATTAATATTGAGGGCCTCCTTAATTTTTTGAGATAAATCATAAGTTCAGTTGCAAAGCAATATCTCAACACTCATTATTTTTAAAGTACTTTGAGGAAAATAATTTCAAAATTGATTTAGAATAAAGTAAAATAATGCACTTTAGATTTAGTTAACTCTTAACCATGAAAAAAGTGAACAGGTAACTTCAATGATGTAAGGATCATAAGATATCATGTACAAAAATTTGTAAAACTTACAATTTTTTCAATGTAATATAGTTTTATGTATATAAATTTGTTGTACTTGCATGGAAACAATAAAAATTAAATGTTTTTAGCTGGTGAATCTGGGAATATTTAATAAGGGATGCAAGCTGTTTATAAGTAAATGTACTTATACATACATCATAAGTGTTGATGATTATGTGGCTCTCAGTAGCAGAAAATATTTAGAAAAAAACTTTGGGTGAAAATTAGTTTTGATGGGGTTGCTTTTCCATTTCATCAGTCTTATGATTTTCCCCCCTCCATGTAATTTATACTTTTTCCCCTTAAAGCTCCTTCATATAGTTGAAACCATAGAATTTTTATAACAAGTGCTGTCAAGGATTTTATTTGTTTTCCAATTTGTGGTGAATAAAAGAGGCTGTTAACGGAGTACTGTTGCAAATAAAAATAATCATTGGAAAGGGTTTAGCGATTATATAATGGAGTAATGAGATATATAGAATGGGCACAATGAACTGAAAACACGGGAATTAAAGAGCACACGGATCTTTTGAAAACAAGGAGTTTAGACTTACATGTTAATATTTCTCATTCCTTGAAGTTGATTATTTGTTACATTATAGAAATTGCTCATATATTTAATATAATGGAGACTACTAACTTCTCTGAGGTCTTTTGTTGTTACATTATTTATTTGAATACTACAAACTACAAGGGACTTGCATGTATCTGGCCCAGGCCATTGCTATGTTATAAGTGTACAGTTCAGTGTCAAACATAGCCAGCATTGACTGATTATTTTACAGATTGCAGTTTGATGTCATGGATGGGCTGTTAGGCACAAGAAATTAAATGCATCAGCAGGGGCTTCTACATTGATTGGAAACTGTTCATTTTATACTCAAAGCTGTAATAAGTTCAGTCTCCAGAATCCTAGTGTCACTCAATCGCCATTGAAAATCAGTGGTAAGTTTAAAAAGGAAGAAAAGTAGCACAATATAAGATTTTATTTTCATCGAATATTAATAGAACTTTACTTTCTACAAAATTATGATTGCACTGCTTTTGCTGCATCCAGTTTTTTTAGAAAGTTAATCTTGTAATGGGGGTTGCCATTATTTGAAACCATTTTTCATTTAGTTTACAAATGCATTTTGTTTTTTCAGTGCATTTATTGTAAACCTGAAGGCTTGATCATCTACTTTTGCAGAGATGGGATAAGCAGAACAGAGTCAATGTCAGTTCACTTTTAAATATGTACCTCCAATCATACTTTCCTCTTTCACCCACATAAGCTATAATGAATTTCATAAGGCTTTACACCTTCTGAATATAAAAATGTTAATACCGCTGCTGGTGCTGCCATGTTGTTTATGTATTTTCCTCCTCTTTATGAATGCTGTAGGTTCTATTGGTTAATATGAATACTATTCTTAAAAAGGTTTGTTCCATACGTCCGAGTTTATAATTCCTGGAAGGCACTCTTCAGCTAGATTTTAGATCCAGAAGTCCCAGCGTATGTAGAATTGAATTGAATTTATTTCTCTTTACATTAGTGCACAATTTTAAATATTACAATAAGATCTGCGTCTTTGTCAATTCTATAATGCTAAATGACAGTATAAAATTAATACATATCATTATGACTCTATTACAATATTTTAATTCTGAACACTACATCCAACTATTATCCTATACTTGTGAGTTACTTATTTCCTTTGGACTATATACACACTAACACCCATTTCTAATGCTAATTTACTCCCATTCCCTCCTCTATTCAACTTATCAATCATTAATTATATGACCATTCTTTATCATTTCTCCCTCACCTTCCCTAAATACATTGTAAATCCATAAATTATTATATTTCTATCTAAGGCTACACTTCTTTCTGCATGTCGTTCCATCATCCTCTGCGTCATTCTTATCCATTTTTCTCTAAATTTAAAATAGTTGCCTATCATTTTTATATCTTTCTCTCCTTTTACAGTTAAAATGTTAATTAAAATTTCCGCATTTTTTACTCCATACCTTTTCTCTCCATACTTTGTTGATTACTGTATAACAAACAATGAAAATCTGCATTAGCTTCTGCACACATTAAACAATTTCCTATTCCTTTTTCCTATCCTAATCCTTTTAAATTCATAGCTCCGGTTCTAGCCCAAGCAAACCCTTCTCTACCTGCCTTATCACATTGTTCTATACATTTTTCCCTACCATATACTATTTTTATTCCCCTTATAAAGTCTCGCCTTTCACCTAAACTACTGATTATTTCTTGTCATTCAATATCTTCCAATATTAGATTTATTTCTTTTCAAAATCCTCTGTTTTGCTATTCTCTGTTTATCCATACTTTTCCCAAACCTATCGGTTGCAAAATTTCGAAATACCATGATTCTTTCCACTACATTTCTCCTGTATTTTAAAGCATTCTTTAATAATATTGTGGTAATTCATAATTCTTGTGATTATTTTTTTCTAAAGGGAATATCTGGTTCCAGTACCAAAGCTTGAAAGAGTTGCTGTACTAAAGTAACAAATTATTATTGAGGGAATCGCTCAAATTTCACTAATTTTGTTCCACTTACTTGGACATATTTCAAAGGCTGTTGGTTGCTGTGGGCTTGAATAATGGGAGATTATTTCTGGTGAGCAGTGATGTCCTTCCTCTGCTACATCGGGGGAAGTCAGTTTTGTCATGGCTGAACTAGCAGCAGCACCATTCTCCATTCTTAGACTACTGTTTTCTGGGAGGAAGGCAGATATGCATCTAAAGCATTTTCCGGTTGTATTTTATTTGGTGTTTTATGTCAGTCACTATTTAATATTTTTACAATCTTTATTTTCTTCCAGAGTTTGCCAGTTGTGGTGTGGGGAATCGAATGGAAGCATATTCATTTTCTCAATTCTCAAAAATGTTATCACCGCTCATCACTATGAGTCAGTCATAGAGAATATCAGTGTATTAAATTTGGTTTCCACTCATTGTCCAGTTTATCATGAAGGTGATGATGTGACAGTGTGTTCTTATGTGTACCCAGGTGACTGCAATTGTTTAAAGTAGTAGGCATTACGCTTTCTCTCTCTTCATTTTCCTCGAAATGGCATTTTTAATATTGCTGCATTATTATATTTCATTTTGAAATCATGCACTCACAGCACAGAGGGCAACCATGAATTTCATTTTCCAGTCACAAACTAGTTGTGGTAAGATGATAGAATGAGGAGTATTTTGTGGAATGAGTGGTTGGGAAAGGTATTTGTTCAGCATTAAAAACTCAATATTTTTCTGAATTTACCAAGTTTCTGCATTGAATAAAGTTTATATATTCTTTTCTGTTCAACATCACAGTTCATGAATTTTGGGCACTTGTACACTTTTAATAAGACTTGCTACAATCCAAACATTATTATTGTTTCCAGTTTCTTCACCAGACACCTAATGAGAACTTTTGCTATTGGCTTTCAAAGTTGAAACTGTGCAATAATTCCTATTTCTAGTATATACTGTGTGTAATACAAAGACACAATGACTGTTGACAATCCTGTACCATGAATGAAATGCAACGTACTATTGCCCAGGACAGCAAAAACATACTTGGCCTTTTTAGGTAGCGAGTAGGACAGTCATTCTTGATATAATGTTATAAGGAAAAAATATGGAACCGAGAGTGAGTGAAACATTCTTTGCAATAACTTTTTGCTGATGTCTGAGTAAACGTTCTTCAGTCATATTTTGAAAAATCTGTGAATGTTTCTTTCAAAAATGTATTTCATTTCTTGATTTCTTACTAGAAGTACAAAGATGTAGGTCAGTAGATTAATTTCACAAGGCTATATCTGAAAATTGAGGGATCCTTAGGAAGCCCAAAATCTCTTGTTAAGACATTTAACTTGCTTTGAGGTAAAGGTTTCTGGCTGAAAATCAATTCATGGTGTACTGCCCAAGGGCAGGTCCTTCACTTAGCATCATCATGTCATTTTGCACTTTTTCTACGGAGAAGTAGTGCAGTAGCTTCCCAATGCTAAACTTTTCATATTAGACAAAAATTATTTTAGATTTTTTAGGTCATGGACTTACCTTATGAAACACTCTTTAACTCTTAACTTTCTTCGTTCAGATTTCAGGATCTTGATTGCTCTGGGCCACATGATGGTTATCTATTTTATTAATGTACAGTCTTAATTTTTCTTTTTCAGTCCAACCAAAGTGTACTAACTGATGGGTCTTTAATGCCCATTTCTGGCATATTTTAATAGAAGCAGAAACATTTGTAATGCTTTCTCTTCTATAAAAATTATGCACATATCTTGAATGGTATGTTAACTTTTTATCAATATGTTAATATCATTCATCAATGTTGTGAATTTATTGCCTCATAGTCGATCCTTGTGGTGTAGTGGTAACCATACTTGCCTCCTAAATCCAAGATCGCAGGTTTGATCCCTGCCAGAACTGATGGATTTTTTCGGGCATAAAAATCCTAAGTATGGCTTCCTTCGAAAGGGAAGTGCTGTAGGTCCCAAGTCATACATTTACGGCAGGATAAAGAACCTCAAACCTGAAAAAAGAGGCCTCTGAGCAAAATTTTTTGGCCATTTCACACTCTGATTGAATGGGACACTGATGACCTGAGATGTTACAGAGCATCCATAAATAAACCCCCTCCAAAAAAAAAAAAAAATGCTCTCATAAAATAAAATGAGATTACTTATATCTAGAGAAAAATGGAAAAGTAGTGGGAATATAAAGTTTGGGATTTTCACAGCGAAATATAGTGTCATATAACAAATTATTTATGAGGAAGTCATTCAAATTTCACTAGTTTTATTCCATTTACTTGAACGTGTTTCAAAGGCAAATTTCCTTCATCATCAGCGCAGTTTATATAGTGGGAATATTTTTACATGTGTCACTATGTTTATAACAAGTGTTTATTTATTTGAATGCTAAGAAAATGCAAACTATAAGGGGCCTCCATCTCTCTGGCTCGGGCCATTTTAGACGTACCCCTCACAATTACAATTTTTATAATCATTAATGATATACTAATGCCTTAATCTAAATTGCAAATAAACAGGATACCAATTGTTCACTTCTATTGCATCAGACCCAGTTCCCGGTTGATCAGCAGAATGTACTGGAATTCTAGGGGACCTGGCTCTGACCCCACCCCAGGTACTAAAATGGTATCTAACTTACTCTGTCTATAACCATTATTTTATTGACTTTGTACTATTATTTGTGTGAATTTTCTTCTTCTCTCTTCACTGTGCATTTCCATTTCTGTTTAACTTTAAATAAATACTAACCCACACTCCTGCACTCTTTTATGAAGTTCTCTTTGTTGCTCTATCCCTTTTAAATTTTACCTTAATGAGTTCATTTCTCCAGTTTTCAGTTTCCTCGCAATCAAATACTATGTGTTCAAGTCTTCTTCCCTTCCACATAATGGACATTCCCCTCATGTAAAACCTCCTCTTTCACCTTTTAACTTCCACATGCCTGCTCTTGCCCATACTATACCTTCTCTTTCCTCCTTATTTGTTTTATCTATATAAATTTCCCTTTTCTGTGCCCATTTTGTCTTAACATAAAATTCTAATGATGTCATCCCAGCTAAAGTACAAAATAGGTTTTGTATCTCTATATCTTCAAAATGTTTTCTCGCCTCTTTCCAAAAACCTGTAACATTAGTATCTCTTTTCCTCCATATATATATATATACCCTAATCCATTGCTCTCTAAAATATTTTTAAACTACACGACCACTCCTTAGTTAAAAATGATTCTCAATATATCAAGCGTTGCTTTGCTATTATCTTCATGTAGGTTTAGAATCCTATGCCAGTATTTGAAAACTCTTTCCTTAATTAAACCTTTCTTGTAGCTCTTCCCATTTCTATTTGGGAAACTACTTTTACAGCTGCAATTGGTAGGCCGAGAATTTGTTTACAAAATAAACAGTGTACTTTATCCACAGTTTCCCAAGAATTTTCCATTCCCCAAATTTCGATACCATAGAGCATTCGTGTATTATATATTCTTTCCAGCCATTAGACTTCCAATTGTGGCATTTAAAAAGACATCCTTTTAATGTTAAACTGATAAAATACTCAACCTGCTAAATTCACACTTGTATGGATGTAGTCTGTGCACTGAAATCGATTATAAAATGATGTGGGTTGCACAGTGATCAGTACTTGGTGCACTATTGTTTCCAATGATATGCATGCTAAACCAATAACAGAAATGTAAATGCCAATGGGATATAGTTATAGACTATTCCACAATATTTAATAAAAATATCTTGAAGCTCAATCTGGGAAAAAGTAATATACTTTGATTTGTAGCAGCCATGTAAAATAAAAAATGTACTCTTTGTACAGTTATGTTGACAGCTGTTCTAAGATTAAAATGAGATTAAAGCTTTACATTCCATTTTGTAATAGTATTTAATGCCCATTTTTATTATCGAGGCATCACAGGTGATGGATACTGATGGGGAAAGGAATTTAAATTTTTTTAAGGATGGAAACATTCCGGACCTAAATTTAGGGTACCTCCCTAGCATGTGCATCATGTAGAAATATTTTACAAAGGAAAATAATATTACCTAACAGTAGTGTACATAAGGAAATAAAATATTAGATGCAATGATAGTTATCACATTGTAAAAAGTAAATCTTCAGATAAGGGTCCGTTTATTAAAGGTGTTGAGTCCCCTATTTTGAATAAAATATATTAGTATTGTCTAAGGAAATGAATTCACCACTGACTATCTTTTTAAGATTAGAATAGATGACCTATAGTGGCACGATTCAGACTCCCTGTTGGCATTCATTTCTTCATCTGTCGTGTACATATGGAATTCATGGTAGAGATTTCCTTTCCTCTTTGGTGTTATGACTGTAGTTTAAGTAGAATGTCTGTGCACAGGTATAAAATATATTTACATCTATTGCAGGCTGTGTCGTCACAATCAGTATCACCCTGCTCCAAACTGGTGCCTTGTTCAGAGAGCCTTAAATCCATCAGTATTTAGGAACATTTTAGTCCAAGAAAATGTCAGGTAAGTGAAGCTTACATTTTCCTTCTCATGTCTATTTTGTTAATGCTCACTCTTGATTTTGTGTATATAATGTGATGTTTTTTTTCCCCTTTCTTTCTTTTCTTTTCTTTTCTTTTCTTTCCTTTCCTCTCCTCTCCTCTCCTCTCCTCTCCTCTCCTCTCCTCTCCTCTCCTTTCTTTCTTTCTTTCTTTCTTTCTTTCTTTCTTTCTTTCTTTCCTCCTCCTCCTCCTCCTCCTCCTCCTCCTCCTCCTCCTCCTCCTCCTCCTCCTCCTCCTCCTCCTCCTTCTTCTTCTTCTTCTTCTTCTTCTTCTTCTTCTTCTTCTTCTTTTCATGTATTAGCATTGTTAATTTGTAAAATTATATCATTTTTATCTCCAATATTTCTTGGGACCCTTATAATTGTTGTTGAGAGCTTTTATCATGTGTCAGTCACAACACTTTTTCCTTTATGGGTGTGATTAAAAATATACCATAATATACTTATTGGCTCATATTGTGAATGCTTTTGTGCATCTACTATATTTTACAAGAAGGTGGATTGTTAAAAAATACCATGTAATGAATACCAAACCTTATGGCTAAACACATTTGAACTTTTGGCAAACAGTAAAAAGTTATATCTACATTGCATTATTCCTTATGTGGTCAGTAACAATTTTCTTTTCATTAGGGGGGGGGGGGGGGAAAGGTCATGTGTAAGGGATGGTGACAGCAAATCTTTATTTACCAAAGACAGTTTTTTTTATTATTATTTTTCTGTTCTTCAGTGTAGGTTTAAAATGAAGGATATATGCCCACAGTTTAGCAAAACAGGTAACATATGGCATGATAAAAATTCTTCAAATCTGATTCTTCTTTCCAATTCATGTCCTATCTGGCTAGTGCAAAAGAACTGTTTCTGCATATAAAAATTAATCCCAGTATAGTTGGTGGTTAAACTAGAAGCTTGTGTCAAAAGTATTTGTAACATGGTGCATCGCCGCTTACGGATGGTAGAAAAAACCTAGGGAGATCTCTAGGATATATATTTTATTTTTATTTATTTATTTATTTATTTATTTGAATGGTAGGAAAATACAAACTACAAGGGGCCTCCATCTTTGTGGTCCAGGCCAATTTAGATGTACCCCTCACAATTACAATTTTTACAATAATTAATGATATACTAATATCTTAATCTAAATTCCAAATAAACAGAATGTAAGTTATTCACTTCTGTTGCATCAGACCCAGTTCCCGGTTGATCAGCAGAATGTACTGGAATTCTAGGGGACCTGGCTCTGACCCCACCCCAGGTACTAAAATGGTATCTAACTTACTCTGTCTATACCATTATTTTATCGACTATATACTATTATTTGTGTGAATTTTCTTCTCTCTTCACTGTCCATTTTCACTTCTGTTTAACTTTAAATAAATACTGATGCCCACTCCTGCACTCTTTTATGAATGTTCTCTTTGTTATTCTATTATCCCTTTAAATTTTACCTTAATGAGTTTGTTTCTCCAGTTTTCAGCTTCCTTACAATCAAACACTATATGTTCTAAGTATTCTTTCCCTCCACATAATGGACATTCACCTCGTGTAAAGCCTCCTCTTTCACCTTTTAACTTCCACATGCCTGCTCTTGCCCATGCTATACCCTCTCTTTCCTCCTTATTTGTTTTATCCATGTAAATTTACCTTTCCCATGCCCATTTCATCTTAACATAAAAATTGCAGTAATGTCTTCCCAGTTAAATTAGAAGTAGTAGTTGTAGTGGTAGTGTTTATTTCTCATGCATCAACATACAGAGTTTTTTTTGTCCCCAAAATAAACCCAAATAAAAAAAACATTACTTTTAAGTATAATAATTAGGAACGGTGCCTCCTGGGATTCCAGAAGGCACTGACTCGAATAAAAATTTATTTCAATTTGATTGACTCAGCCCTGCAGTCGCCGCTTCATCAGCAGCTATCTACTGGAACATCCAGGGGACCGGGCTCTGATCCAACCGAAAACAAAACAAAAAATTAAAAGTAATTTGTACATTCAATAAAATATTAAGTTATATTTGCTACACTACTAGACCTTCCTTCTTTTTTTTTTAATTAAACCCATTTGGCCAAATTTCTATCCTTGAAAGTTGCTTATTCTTTAGGACCTTATATGCACTAACACCCTGGTTATTGGTGTATAAGGATCCTGTTTAACTAATACTAATAACTAATCTCATACTTTCCCCTACTCATTTCATCCTCCTTTCACTATCTATTGAAAATACTATTCTCAAGCACATTTCCTAAGTACTTTGCACCCACAAACATTTTTGTCTTACCTTCCCATGCATTTTCCCAGTTCCTTAATCATTTCATCGGATTTTAAATTTAAAATTCCTCTACCTCTTATTTTATTTGGTAAATTTTCCCACTTTTGTAATAGGAACTTTCCCCTCCAAAACTTGATTTGCTCACATTGTAGTATACAATGCCAAGTATAATCTGATTCCACACACATAGGACATTTCCCCTTAGTGTATCCATTTTTAGTTCACTTAAATATTTTACTCCTGTTCTAAAACATGCGAACCCTTCCCTTCCTACCTCATCACAAATTTCAATATATCTTTCTCTTCCCCACACATTTTTTAGTGTATTATATAATTTCAAAGATTTTTTGGTGTTAAGATTTGCCCATATTTCCTGTTTTTCAATATCCTCAATTCTTATTGTTGTTGCTTTCCAAATTCCTTTACCCACTATGCCATTCTTGTAGGATATTTTGGAGTTTATATAATCAAATTTCTCTCCCCTTAATTTTGCCTTGTGGTACCAAACACTGATTGATGATGTTCTTCTCCTCTAGTCTCCCTATTCTATACCAATATTTCAATACTCTTTCTATGGCCTTGCCCAATCTTTCTAATTCCATTAGGGCAACATGGTTAGGTGAAGATCTAGGTAAGCCTAGAGCTATTCTACAAAATAATCTATTTATCGCTTTACATCCTTCACCTGGCCCCCAAATTTCTATTCCATACATCATTCTGGTCTCCATTATTGAGCTGTGTATTCTCTCTGACCATTTTACTTGCCTATTTGGTATTTTGTTTACACAAGATGTGATTACACTCATGGCTACTTTTCCTTCTGCTACTACTTTTCTTTTTTGATCTCTCCATTTCCCATTGCAATTTCTTTATCTGTGCCCTCCCATTTTTCCTGTTTTTTTTTTAAATTTAAAACCTTTTTTCATCACCATAATCTTAGATTTGTTTTTATTTATCTTAAGCTCCCATTCTGTACAAAATGTGCCTATAGTTTCTAATGATCGTTTTAATCCTAACTTGTTACAGAACCTGTTACAAAATCATCTGGAAAGAGCAGATCCGGTATCTCTATATTATTTCTAGTTAGCAAATGTATCTTTGCTAATTTCTTCTAGAACATTATCAATAAATAGATTGAAGAGAACTGGGCTTAATTTACATCCTTGTCTTAGACCTACATTGTTTGATATTTTTTCTGTGACCCTACCTCTTTCATATTTAACAGATCATTCGTTTTCTGTATAAATATTCTGAATTTCTTTTATAAAATCCTGGCTTACTCCTTTCTTTCTCAGTTTAATCCAAAGTGCTTCTCTAGAAATTGTGTCAAAAGCTTTTTCAAAGTCCAGAAACAACAAATAGATTCTGCCTCTTTTGTTACTAAGATATTATTCTAGTTATAAAAATATTGTCAACTGTTCTTTTACCCTTCTTGAAGTCTGATTGAAATACTGAAATTTTCTTTTCTTTCTCTGCCCATTCTTGTAATCCTTTTGCTAACACTCCAGCGAAAGCTTTCTCAGTAATTGAAAGTAAACTAATTTCTCTATAATTTGCTGGGTTCCTAATATCACCTTTGCAAATTGGTGTTACAATTCCCACTCTCCAATTTTGTGGTATTTTCCCTTCTTCAAAGATTACGTTCAGTAATTGCCCCAGTATGTTTAATCTGTTATGGTCTTCTACCCAAGCTTTCCAACATTCTCCTGGTATTCCATCTATTCCATATGCTTTGTTGGGTCTTAACTTTTTAATTTGTTCCAAAACTTCACTTGAAGTGGTTTTACTATCTAACAAGTCTATTTTCCATATATTATCAAGTCGATCCTGGTGGTGTAGTGGTAATCATACTTGCCTTCTAAACCCAAGTCTCGGGTTCGAACCCGGCCAGGATCAGTGTATTTTTTTGGGCATGAAAATCCTAAGTATGGCTTCCTTTGGAAGGGAAGTAAAGTCGTGGGTCCCATGTCGTACATTTACGGCACGAAAAAGACCCTTAAGTCTGAAAGAAGAGGCCTCTGAGATGTTAAAGAGTGTCTGTAAATAAATCAATTAAAATATATATATCTATATATTATCTTGAATATCCAAAGTTTTTACTCCCAAAAGACCCCGAAAAACATATACCTCTCTGTTGGTGGTACTGAATGATCCCCTCCCTTTTTTGTGCATTTTACCTATCATTGCCAAAATTGCCTTATTGTCATTCTTCTTTGCTGCCTGGTTTAATTTCTGGCTAAGCTTCTCTCCCCACTCTTTCTTTTTTACCTCTTAATAAGCACCTGTATCCCAATCTTTCTACAAGATAATTGCCCCTATCTGTCTCCTCTCCTGTTCGTCTCCAGCATTTTAGCTCCCCCTGTACCCTTCTTCTTGTATATGCACATTCTTTACCAACTATCATTCACTTTTAACCTCCCCACAAACACTTTCATTTTGTTTCCTGCTTTTTAATGGCCTTCTGTATACTAAAAATACATTCTTCAACTTTTCTATCATCTAATAATGCTGACAAATATCTGCCCCCCCATATGCTCCACTTCCTGATTTAACTTTGTATGGAATATTTCAGCTAAATCGTTTATCCATCTGTAATGTTTTAATGGGATGCCTAACCAGAAATTTTGCTCCCTCCTACTATCTTCTATCGTTTGGATCTCCATTCTTAATGGGAAGTGATTACTTGTACTTATCATATACATAATCTCAAAGCCAACTATATACCTATCCAGACAACATGTAATCTATAACACTTTGTCCATTTTTATTTACAAAAGTATTCCTACCCCTCATCTTCCCTTTTACTCCATTTCACATCAAGAAGTTGTTCTCTTCACAGAACTGTATTAATTTTTTTGTTCTCATTATTCAAAAATGTATCATTACTGCAACACTTTTCTAAATTTGCTTCTATTGGAGCCCAGGCATTAAAATCTAACCAAATCTAAGCTTCCCCTATTCTTGCATTTAGATACACTACTAGCATTAATTCTACATCTGTATATTTGTTCTGTCTTAATTTCATAAACAAATTTGAATCCTAAAAGCTTGAAGAGCTAGGTGGCTTATAAACAAGACCTACACTTGTGTAATTCTTCCACATGCATCACTGAATGCACACCATAGCACTTTATCCACAGCACTTGTTCCACTCTTTGTTGATAGCTTGCAACAATCTCTCTCATATCTTCTGTTAATCTACTTATTCTCATCACTAGCCTCTTCTCCATCTTTCTGAATTCAGTAATTTCTTCTGATATTCTCTTTAGCATTCCAATGACTTGTTCCATTTCCGGACTGGAATTTAATTCCACTCTGTTGATCACTGATAACGCCATGAACACAAAGCTGCACCAAATTGTGGTCATTTGATCATTGAAGCCATTTTCTCCAGCCTTAATTTTTCTTTTATTAAGCAAGCCAATTCTGACATGATAAGATTTCTGTTGATACACCCACTGTACACATGGGTGCACATGGAACTCACGTAGACTCAGCTTCCACTCACAACTCATTAATTTACTAAACAGTTTTTGTATCTCTTTTCCTGTATAGATACCCTAATCCATTTGTTTGTAAAATATTTTTTAAACTACTCAACCACTCCGTAGTTAAAAATGATTCTCGATATATCAAGCATTGCTTTACTATTATCTTCATTTAGGTTTAGAATCCTATGCCAGTATTTGAAAACTCTTGCCATAATGTAGCTCTTCACATTTCTATTTGGGCAACTTCTTTTATAGCTGCAATTGGAAGGCCGAGAATTTATTTACAAAATAAAGAATGTACTTCATCCACAGTTTCCCAAGAATTTTCCATTCCCTCTTTCCAGCCATTTGACTTCCAATTGTGGTATTTTAAAAAGGCATCCTTTTATAATTGACATAATTGCTTTCCCTTTTGCTAATGCCAATTTTTTTGCTTTACCCATTTTCCCCCTCTATCCAATTTTGTAATGCAAGCATGTATTCCATGTTATCTTCTTCCAATTTTTATAATTACTGAACTTCACTCCTTATGTTTTATCTTGGTTTACCTTAAGGCCCCATTCTGAGCAATATTTATGTATTTCTTGTAGGACTGTTTTTAGGCCAGTTACTGTAATTGAGCCAACTACTAAATTGAATGTTGTTTATAGTTGGCATAAAATTGTTGATTTCCTTTATATTTTGCAATATATAAATTAAACAGAACTGAACTTGGCTTACATCCTTGTCTTAACCCCTTTTCTTGTCTTACTTCTCTGGTTATTAACCCTTCCTCTTATCTTATACAAAAAGTATTTTCCTTATATAAAGGTTTTAGAATTTCTTTCACGTGTCTACTGACCCCTTTATTTGCAAGTTAATACCACAATGATTGCAATTCAATTTGATTGAAGGCTTTTTTCAAATGTACAAAAGGCAAGTATAGTTTCCCTCTGTTGTTTCTTTAAACATTTATCTATTATTTTAAAAATGAGTATATTGATCTATCCATTTTTGTAATCTATTTGTTAAAATACGGGTACAATTTTTCCCCGCATTACATAATAAAGTCACATTTCTCCACTCCTGTGGTATGTATCTTTTCGTTTCTATTAAATTGAATATATTTGTCATACTGCCACTCTATCCCCATTATTGCACTATTCCTTTAGAAATTCTGTTGGAATACCACCTATTCCAGTTGCATTATTTATTTTCAGCAGTTTGACCTCATTTTTTATTTCACTGTTCAATACCTGTACAAAATTATTAATACTCCTAGCTCCCATACACCCCGATATTTCATAAAGTTTTGTAAAGTAATCTAACCATTCTCCCTGGGTGTGCTGGTATATTTCATATATGTTGATTTTATGACCTTCCATATTTTGCTTATGTTTTTATTGTTTATTATATTAATAACTTTATTAGCATTTTCCAATCTCCACCAATTTTTCTTATTATCTGTCAGTTCTCTTCATTTCCAGATATCCATCTTTAGAGATCTCTTCTCCTATCTCTCTCCATTTTACTAATCTTTGTTTCACTATTGTTTTATTTACTCTGTATTCCTTGTCAAACCACCCTTCCCTAGTATCATTTTTCCTCTTTTTCAATAACATCTCCTCACCTACCCATTGCATCACAAAGTTTAGCAAGTTCATTGCTTTTTGCATTTCTGCTTCTATTACCAAACTTTTTATTCCAAGCTGACAAATCATACAAACAATTAGAGTCTAATAATTGCAAAATTTACTCTTACATTTTACCTTCCATTTAAATGTCTAATATTCATGTTTACAATCGTATTGTTCTAAGTGTTGCCTACCCAACTGATCCATTTTTATCCTAATATTCACTACTGGCAGAAAATGACCACTATTTGAACATAAATTTAGAACTTTAAACTTATTTTCTAGGTAACTAATACTAATAGGACTATATACAAATATGGTCTATTACACTGTGACAGTTATTATTTACAAATGTAAATTCACTATACTCATCTTCTCCATACTTTCCATTGAAAATATCCAATGAATTTAATTCACAAAACTCTATAAATTTTACACTGCCTCTATCTACAACCTTAAGCTTTTTACTTTTATTCAGTGGTTCCTCGCTATGCCAATCTATGGAAAATGTCTTTTTCTAAATATTGAAACAATTCAGAGTTGTGAAATTGTGAAGTGAGGATATATATATAAAATCAAATGAAAGAGTTTCATGATTTCATGCCACAGTAGCTCAGTTGGTTAGAGCATTTGCATAGAAGGCTAAAGATCCTTGGTTCGAATTCTAGCTGTGATTCCAAATTTTCAAATATGATTTTTCCTTTCCAGTCCATTTAACATTTTGATTGTAACCTCTTAATAACCACAGATGTTTTCGATATCTTATACAGGCATTTTCTAAACCCTTTCATAGCAACCATTTTCTTAATCATTTATTCTGGTGCAGAAAGAAAGGGGCTAAGAAACTTTAGGATTTAGCTGAAGATCCTTATTTAAATGTATATTTAAATTGATGTATTTGTTGATTAATGTAGTTATCAGTAAATTCAACTCAATTCCTGTCTTGAAAACATCGTGAGTACTCTGTATTAACCACTAACTGACATGGAGTGAGAAGGCAAAGTAGTATTTAGGTTCTAAAGCAGTGTTGTTATTATTAAAATTTGAATACTGATAAAATGCATTTGTAGTCATCCAGTTTGTACTACTGTAGTTGGTGAAATTCATTACATGGTATTGGTTAAAGAGAGATGTTAAAGTTGGTCTTGGTGGTGTAGTGGTAACCATATTTGCCTCCTAAACTCAAAATTGTGGGTTCAGGACCGATGGATTTCTTCTTCTTCTTCTTTTTTTTCCCCTCCCAAGTATGAAATCCTTTGGAAGGGGAGTAAAGCCTTGGGTCTCATATTGTAGATTTATGGCATGTCAAAGAAGAGGCCTCTGAGCAAAATTGATGTTTCATGCCCTGAATTGAATGGAATGCTGGTGACCTGGGATGTTAAAAGAGTGTCCTAAATAAACCAAATCAACATCAAAAAGTTAAATGGTTCAAAATACTTCTTTTTGAGGAATATTGCACTATTTTGGGAATTTATATTCATTAAATGGCACTTTGTGATATTGTTTCTTCAGTGGCAGTATGTGAGATGTGTATGAGTGGGACCATTGCTATAATTTTTTTTATTAACAATTGAATTGAACTATAAATGAACAATATTTGCTTAAGGGTGCTTGAGGAGCCACATGACAGCAGAAATGTTGCTTGTATTGCCGACAGCCATCAATTGTCTTACCTTTGCCTTGTGAGGCCCTTTTGGATGTTTTCTTCCAATTTCAAAGAGTTTTAGGGAAAGTCATGTGAACTTGGCCACAGAGATTGTTCTGTGACTGAGGTATTGTCAAGATGCAGCATCTAAAGTGCAACAACTTTGAGAAGGAACCATTATCCCATTTGTTCAACTTTTGGTAATTCACCATCCATTATGAATCACACCTCATGAGATACCCCATTTTCATCTGTTTTTGTTCTTCAAGGTTCATTTTCTTTACTAGTGGTTATTAAAAAATGTTACATAAAATGCTTTACCCACCAATAGAACATGCCTCCTCCCCCTTTTTTAATAATTTGATGTCACAGTGCTGCTCAAGATTTCATTTTTTTTCTGATTTCAATAAATCTCCCACTGACCAAACTCATTCATAGACCTGTTAATTCGTTGGTTTATATATTTTTTAAGATTTGTCCTTACTTTGAGGTATTTATGACATTAAAATGTGCACTAAACTTCCATTAAAAATGTACAAGGGTAGGTCCATAAGCTTCTAGTCTCGCCAATAAGGATTATTGCCTTCACAAAATCCTTATCTGTAAAGTAAATAATTGCAGCTGTAACTTCTGCTCCACTGTGTCAGTTGTTCAGATATAGTTGCATAAAGAAGGCTATGTGTAGAAGATTGTGACATGTTCAAAATGGAGTATCAAGCTGTTATTAAGTTCTTCACAAAAGGAGGACTTAGTCCAGATGAAATTAAAAAGCAATTTGGCAGAGTATATGGGGAAGCATCTCCCACATATTATACCATAAACGACTGGGCAAAACTTTTTCGAATGGGTAGAGAAAGCATTGAAGACAAAGAGCATGCAGGTTGGCCCTTGGAGGTGCTCACTCTGGAAATTATGGAAGTCTGGGGATTCAAAATTACAGAAATAGCCATAAGGTTAGGTCTTTATAAAACAACATTTCTGTGAATTAGTCATTAACATTTAAACGTGAATAAGGTTAGTGCAAAATGGGTGCCTAGACTTCTTTTCTCAGTCTAAAAGCAGCAACAAGTCATCTGTGTTGTGAAGCATTTTTAAAGCTCTGCCATGGCAGTGCTTTACAGGAGATGAAACTATGGTCCTCTACTACGAACCCTTGTCCAAAAGAAAATCAATGGAGTCGCAGGCATAAACCTGGTGAAACACCGCCTCTAAAGGCCAAGGTCACTCAGTCAGCCAAGAAGATCTTGACCACAATCTTTTGGGACTGTGAACAAGTAGTCTTCATTGACCTGAAGGAGAGAAACAACATATTAAATAAGGAGTACTATGCTGGCCTATTGCACAGACTTGGGTGCTTCCATCAAAGAGAAAAGGTGAGGAAAGTTGAATGAAGGCATGTGCCTTCTTCACAACAATGCACCTGTGCACACAGCTCTTGTTGCAAAGGAAGCTGTGAAGAAATGTGGCTTTAAGGAGATGGACCATCCACCATACAGCCCAGATCTAGCTCCCAGGAACTCTTTCCTCTTCTCCAAACTCAAGAAGGACCTTCGAGGAAGGAAATTGAAGTATGACAAAGAAACAATTGATGCTGTTTATGCCCGTTTTGCAGACAAGACTTTTGAGTATTTGAGGGTGGATTGAAATGTTAATTCAAATAAGTGAGAAGCATATTGCAAGAAAGGGTTACTATATCGAAAAGTGAAATACATGTCTTTATCATACCTAGAAAATGGTTAGGTTGGAAACTTATGGACCTATCCTCGTATCAGAGAGTTAGCAATTCTGAAACTGCATTAAGGCTCATTGTTTTACACACACATCATATAACTTTAATTATATAAATGGCTCATACTGCAAGTTTGGTTTTTTTGGAGTTTCTCACACACTTAAATGTTATAATGTTAGAGCCAATTAGTGGGCATTGGTTTTTATGGTAATGGCAGAAAAGAATAACCAAAGAAATGTACATATTGTTACAAATAGAGATATTAACTGGAAATGCTGATGGAACTTGTACAGCAAAACCAATCATATAATTGAAATCATTGTACGATGGAATCGAACTAAACTTATTATTTGACAAGTAATTGGAGCAATAAGAGTGTTTAGTTTGATTCAGTGATACGATGATTTCAATTAAATAGAGACATGTTTACAAAGTATGTAAATGTGCAACAACTAGTGCTCAGGGAAGAGTAAAGTCTTGCAAAATAATGTCTTGAAATTGAAGTGCATGTGTAGGAAATTGTTGTCCAGCTTGGTAATTCATAACTTTGTACTAACCTACTTGAATGAATAATGGTTTGCAGGTGACAAGGATGGCTATCCTAAATTCAGAGCTCTACATTGGTACAACTTGGGGTTGCATTGTGGTAGCTGAGCACTCAACCATGAGTCTCATCACAGCATTCCGTCCATATGAAGAACTTTGTCCCTTTGGTATACAAAGTGTGGAAGGTGCTAGTTTGCAAGCCAGAGACTCAGTCTTAGATAACCACAAGAAGAAGATGAACTTTTCTCTAATTGCAACAGTAGGTAGAGGATACCGTAGCCTCGTAGCTCGGTACACATATATGGTTATGATTTGTTTGTAAAGTCCACTTCATGGGTACATGGGGACACATGCAGCTGATGGAGCAGAGGCTAAAAGTCAAAATATGTATGCTTTATTTTGGTATGCAGAGAGATGGGCAGGTGCATAATAATATTTTATGTCAATGTATGTGATATAAGTCTTTAATTTATATAAGGATGGACTAAAAGAAATAACAAACATTTAAGAAACAATCTTTCATTTTCAAAATTTGGACAAAGCTGGTTGTTTCAAAATGATATAGGCACTGGCAGAAAAAGGGCAACTTTTTGACATTGGAATAGGATGCATAATAAATATATTTTAGATCTGCATTTATTATGAAAAGTCATTGTGTTTCAAAGTACAGTAATAGCTTGTTGAATATTATGCCAGGGATTTGGCGTTCATTCTGGGCATTAGAGACAGAAGCTCTTTATTAGTTGTTGCAACATTTCAGAAGAGATTGTTGATGATTCACAGGAGTTGTGCTGTAGTCCTTTGTCTGCTCACATAACCTTGTACTTCAGATATCCAGGCTGGATTTCATTCATGCATAAATCATTGAAATTTGTTGGTGAGAACCGTCATCCCCCAAATTTAATATCATAGAGTTGTAAGTCACTGCCTTATCATATCAATTTTCAAAGAAGTAAGAATCATTCCTTGAAAGATGCAACAAACTTGGTTTCTTTTGAATTTTTGGGGAATTTTCAGTTCTGAATAGCATGATAGCTGCTAATGCAAATGTTTGCATCCTCCACAGCATTCCAAAAGTCTGTTAAAAACAGCTCATGACAGTGCACAGTAAACAGTACAATCTTGAATGTTATATTACTGGTATGCTTTAACTGTTGATCATTGAGGGCTTCCAAGAATAATCTGTCATTCTCTTTTGATTGCTATTTCAGTGCTGTCATTTTTACTGTGGTAGACAGATAAACTAATCTCTGCACAGTTTTATTATATTTGCATTATGAATCAGCAAACCATGGAATCTTGTGAGAGGAGGATTAAAATGCTGTAAGACACAGGTTGAAACATTATTTACAGAAAGAGCAAGGAGGGAAGCCTTTTCCTCTTCAAAAGACATGGGTGCTTGATTCATTCTTGTGAGTAGTTCCAAAAATTGTGATTTAAAGAAAATGTGTGTGAAAAAGTATTGTAGAAATTTAGTTACATTAGCAAGATTTGTGAATATAACTGAAACTATCTGCTTTATATAACAAATTAATATTGAGGAAATCACTCCAGGTTCACTAATCTTGTTCCACATGTTTCAAAGGCTGTTGCTTTAATCTTCAGCATGATTCCACTGTCTGCTTCCCAGGATAGTATTAAGATGTTACTCTGTGGATCAGCAATAGCAGATCATTTCTGGCAAAAGGAACCGAAACTCTTGCAAACTCTTCAATGAACAGTATGACAAAATATATTCATAAACAAAAACGAGGAAAATTTGGTTAATTTTGATCTCCCAAACAATAGTAACCTCAACACTAAGTTGCAAAATCTTAATACCATGCTAGGAAGCACACAGTGGAATCATGCTGAAGTTGAAGGCATCAGCCTTTGAAACATGTCCGAGTAAGTGGAACAAAATGATACTATTTTTCACTATGAAAATTCCTGCTAACTATCTGCTTTAAATTTTTACTGACTTTGAGCAATCTGTATGAGGGTTTTGGTTTTAAATGTGGTGATCATTGTTGGTTTGTCTGCAGAACTATTGTATCTACATCATTAGATCTTTTTGAAAGTGCTTGGTGGGTTGATCATCTATGAAACATAGGCTAGGAAGCATGTGCTCCCAGCTTGGGGCAATAAGAGCATGCATTTCACTATTTATGTTCATAATCTTCATTTTCTAGAAATTTCTGACATTTGCTCAGGAAATTACCCATTACCCTCCTTAGTTCCTTTTGAAAAGTGGAATTATTCGCTTGACAAATGTTATTTCGTAAGGTATGTGTACTTGTTCTATACTTCATCTTTTAATGCATGATAATCATATCGGGCTAAATGAAGCAAGCCATATGTTGTTACTGATAACTCTGGGAACTACCTGTAGGAATACTTGTGCCATCGCCAAGTCATGCTGGAAAAATGCAAAATTACATTTGTAATAGTTCATTGAGCAAAAAAAGGGGTACAAAATGATAAATGTGAATATTTATTGCTTCCTAAAAGCAAAATTGGTCTGTTATTCTGTCACTAGCAACAGTGTACCATAATTCTATATTTTGGCCCTGAAAGGGCTCCTCATGAAGCAGATTTAAGCGAAACGAAGCTTCTTTGGAAAGCAGAATAAGATGAGGGTCAATTTGTCATCATCCATTTGAGTCAAAACTCATTTCAAAGTTTTGCACCCTGATCATTTTATAAGATTTTAACTTCACAGCCACTTGTAGTGAACTTTGTTTGAGGGAAAAATGCTAAAGAGCTTTTTAGTAGTATTCATTATTCATCTTGGTTTGATTGCTGTACCTCATCTTTGATATTTGCCATTTCAAAAAATGTATTTACACTACTGCGAATCATAGTCCATTTCTCTTGGTACAAACATACAAAATTGTAAATAACATACTTGAGTAATTGTACTTGTTTTATTACTACTGGGCCTAATGCTCTCTTTCTTGTTTTTTTCCAATTGACCCAATTTCTAATCATCCATTTTGAATTTCCTCTTTCTAGTAACTCTTTTGTGTGCATTTCTTCTCAATACATTTATCTCTGCAGTTCTTTTTCATGTTCTCTGTCTTCTTTATCCTAAACATAATGAACATATATATCTTGTTCAACACCATTTCTTAATCTTTCAACATCCATATCAATTCTTCTTTACTTTGTCTCTATATCTTTTCCTCTCTCAATGTTGTTTGATTGATCTATAGAAAGTTACTTGAACCTTGTGAATTAAATTACCATCTCAATATCTTCAAAAACCTTCTCACTTTCTTCTTTCCTAAAACCATTGACATTGTTCTCCATATATCTCCTGAGCCATTTGTTTCTACAACCCCAATTTTTTAAAGATTTCTGTTGATATGTTAACACATTTCCATTTTCTTATTTCAAGATTCTGAACCAATAGTTAATGCTCTTTCCTAGGTACCTGACCCATTTCTGTCACTGTAGCTGATGGCAGTCCTAATATGAAATCTCCGAGGTACCTAATCTATTATTTCTTTAAGCTCCACAATTCTATAACATAATACATATCAAATTCTATATCTGGTGCCTTATATAAACACCCTTTCATTATGAAGCACCCTTACTTTTCCCTGAGGCAGTTTTTATTTTTCTGAAACTGCATACTAGTCACCATCAAATGTGCATACCTGACTTGTCAGCCAAGGCCTAACTTAACACTTGCCAGCAAGATTAGCGACATGTAATTGAAATGAATATGTTTAAATGAGCTTTTATTAGAATCTTGAGAATTGAAATGGTTGGTGTATAAGGCATTTTTATCCCTTATAGTTAATTATTCACACATCTATTTTCTCTTGTAAATACAAGTTTTTTAGTGTAACTATAACCTTTGTGCTATTCTGCATTGTTTGCTACCTTTGAATGTTTGTTATTTCTTTTAGTAAAATACTGGTATGTAATCTCACTTTATTACACATAACTTATTGTTCCAGCTTCATGGAATGCAGTTTACTATCTCATTGATTCTGCATATAATTTTGTGTTTAGATTTATCAAAAATTTAGGAAAGAAACAAGAGAAAAAGAAGACTTGAGTGTATAGAAGGAAAAATAGCTTATTTTAGAACTATTATGTGATTGTCCATAATATAACCGAATAGAGATTAGGTTTGAAAAAAATTAGAAGGTAAGAGTAGAAAGAAGAATGTGTAAGATACAAAAATGAATATTTAAGTTTAGCTTTGTAAGTACTATATTTATATACAAAACTGTTATTTATAATTATTACTTTTGTTGGTACCACATATGCAGCTTCTTTAAGGGAATTGCTTAAATTAAAAAAAAATGAGGCAGCTTTAGGTTTCTGTATTAGATTCTCTTGTTATTAACATTTTTTCAGCAAGCTTTAGTGTGAATATACAATATTTGTATTTTTAACATTAGTTTAATGACCATGATCATATGTTTATATACTTTGTACAATTATTTCAATGGCATCATTAAGTTCTAGTAATAATGCACATTTTTCATTCTTCTTCAGAACTTTAAATATGTAGTTATACATAAATTTGTTTGCTATACAGTAATTGAGGATCAGGCATACTTTGATTGCCAGCAGTATAATTAAAGTAAACTGTAAATATAGGGCATAAGAAAATAAATTGCACTTTTGCCTGTGGACTGAACATTGAGGAAAAGAGATAAGTCCTTTGTTGAACGACCAATTAGGCTGTGGATGTGAGTATAGTCCCTTGGTAATGATAATGTGTTTACAGTCTATAGTGAAGAAAACAATATGCTTTTTGTTGTGTTTATCAAGTTCTTTAAGGCATTGAGTGCATAAAGCAAAAGAAACTAATGGATGTGACGAATAGCAGTACAGTTAAATATGAAGGTTTTCTACACTCATTTTGTTAAGGCATTTCCTTTGCTAATTATATTTAAGACAAAATAAAACTTGATCAGAATCAATACAGCAAAACGTGTGTAATTTCTTTATATAAAACCTATTTTAAACCAGTTATAACTTCTTTTCCAAGGAAAAGTTTAAAATTCTAAAATGGTTAAAATATTGAACACTCTTAAGTGTTTCACTCTTTAAACTGTTGAAATTCAGGACATGTTTCGTGACCTGTTGATCCATTATCTGACTCATGACAGCTTAGAGATCCTATTGGCTCTTTGCATGTTGTGTGGGAATTTGATTTTTACTTAGAGGGAGTAGGTTTTTAAATAAGATGTTGAATTTGTTGTAAAATACACCAGTCTTCAGAAAGAAAAGAGTGTATAGTTTTCATTGCATAATTGGACATTTTTTATTTACATTGTGATTTTGCAGTTATCATGTCTAGGGCTGACTCTTGGCATTATATTGGTGATGGCATTGCACAGTACAGTAGCCCATGCTTAGCCCATCCTCCTACCATTGGCAAAAGAACACATAGATTCTTATAACTTGGCCATGCTGTGAAGAAACCAGTTGCTAAAATATATTCACCTCTGCAGATCCCGTGGTTGTTAGACATTTTACTTTTGTGAAGGAACTTTGATTTTAGCATGTTATGTGTGACTGCGGTTATCAATGGAATGATCGTGCTTTCCCTATTACAACCCAGTGTCTTTCATTTATTTTCTTGTTGAAAAGATTTTGTTGAGGGATTTTAGTGAACAGGTATGTGTGTTAGGTGGAGCAACCATAAGAAAACTTGCCTGAAATATTAACTGCCTCCTATCTTTACGTAATGCTGTTCTTCTTTATACCTGTAAGAATCACAATTTCTGCTAATGGAATTTAAAACGAAGCTTCTTTAGACAGACTTCAATGCATAACTAACAAATTGTGAGATAAAAACCATAGGATTGTAATAATACTATACCTTATAATGCATTGCGTTTTCAACAGGGGTATACTAAGTGAACGAAATTTGTTCATTTCTATTTAGTTGCAATAAAGCTGTCTGTTTTGTGTTTCATTCTTGGTACACATTATTAATGCTGTTACTCTTGCCATTGCTACCCACTTAGTATTATAATTTTCTTATCTGTAGTTTTCATCTTTTCATATTCTTGGCTATGCATGTGTTCATTCGAATCATTACATTGTTCTTATTTGGTATTGTCATACATTTTAATAGCCCTTATCTGATACATGAAATCTATACAAATGAGCTTAGTAGATTTATACCATTTAAATGTATTGCTAACAAATATATGTTAAAGTCCTTATCCACGAATGTTTGGGGCTTCAAATCCAATATTATGGCATTTATCTTATGTAATAACATACGTGCTTTATATTAAGCTTATATCCTTTACCTAATATAAAAACATGTGCAAATGAACTTATTTCATTAAAAACATATTATCAATGAATGTTTTGAGTTTCAAATCAAATATTATAGCCTTTATCTTGCATAATAACATATGTAAATGAATTTCTTAAATGAGCATAGCTAAATAGCTATTAGTACTAAATGTTTGTGACTTTATATTAAACATTATATCCTTTACCTAATGTGTAAATGAATAAAATAAAATAATATAATTAAAGAACTGCTATCTAGGGCCTTAAATGGATGTTTTCCGTTTCGACTTTTGGCTGATATATATATTAAAGTTACAAGATGCAAAAAATGCTTTGTTGCGTACATATAACCCTACTCACAGGATGGTTTGAAATAACACACACCGATAAAATTGGCTGCAGTGTACCAGCCATGTTATTGAGTCTGCCACTATTTTATCCTTTTCAGTCAATGATAACAGAAAATAAAAAACAAAGCCCATTTTCCAATTGAAACTAAGTTCATAATAGTTACCAGTCATCATCACTACCTGCAAATGCAATCACATGACAGCCATAAAGTAATCCAAAGAACCATTATAAGGCTTTAATTCGAGAGGGAGTTTCTAGTGTGGCAGCACACTTTGAATCTTTTCCAGAGAAACTCATTCAAATTTTCTTTAAAAATTAAAATAGAATTTAGGCCCCAGCATATGTGCTGGATTGTACAATTGATAACTTCAGAAAAATGTTAACTATCACAGTTATTACATTAGCATTCACTAAAGACAATGCAGATACACTTGAGACAGTTATGGAAAAATAGCCCACCAACTTATAAATTGCAAATATAGGTCAGACAGAGAAGGATTAAAAACAGTAGAAAGAAGGACAATCACGTGCTCTGAACATAAAAGTATAAGACAAAAAGAAACAGATGTTAGACTGTACTGCTAAGCACTAAGCACTACATCATGAAACAGAGAGAGTTCTGGATTGGCACAGTTTGAAAATATTGTACCTTAAAAAACATGTATAAACATCTGCTTGTTGAAATATCTATGCTTTTATTTCACCAACCATAATCCCAGATATCAGTCATCAAACCAAGTAAACTAAAATGAGGGAACCATATAGATAGAGCCAGAAATAAATCCTACAAGATGTTGCCTTGTGACACCCATCAAATATATTTAGGGACAAATCTATCTATACAAAGTGTTTAGCTAATTTAACAAATTGTTAAACATTTCGACTTATTGCATGCAGATGCATTTTCAATTTTTCAGGATGTGCAAATTGTTCCACTACTAAGATAAGTTAATATGTATTTGTATGACTATGTTACATACTGCTAGGAAACGTACAGGAGATTAGAAGGTACATTTTTTTCGCAAATAGCCTTGTTTAAGTATTACTTATGCCATGAAGGGATGAACATAGTAATCTTAGTGTGTTCATTTTTATTGAGGAATTGAAATGTTAATGTACTTGAATTGTGTACCGTTTGTGAATGTAGATAGCCCATTGCCATTAATATGACTGAGGGCTGAGCCTACCTCGTGCAAGCATAGTAGCAATTTTCAAAGTGGAAGTGAACAGAGTGAGGTGGGGAGGGTCTTTTGTGGAGATTATGTTTGTGTAGACTAGCCTTTATTATGTATGATTCCATTGTCAGCTTTGCAGCATGGTATTTAAATGTCATAAAATTCCAACTATTTAAAAATGTGCCTTAATTCTGTTTTGGTTTATTGATTCACTTAGAACTGTTTTCCTTGCATTTGTACCTAATTGTTCAATGCAGAGGAACAGCACAGTATCTTACTAGGATTATATAGAAAGAGAGATGAAAAACATCCATAATAACTGATGCATATGTGTAGAAAAAGAAAATAAGGATTGGGCTTATATACCAACAGATTTAAGAGTGAGTCATGGAACATGAAATTTAATTGAATTATCTCTTATATTATTGATAGTCACGTGCCAGGAAAAAATTTTATAACAACATGACAGGGTCATTTGGTATTCTTTATGCACTTTGGAGTGAAATCTTTCATTTAGAAGCTAGCCAGGGTAGCGTAGCATGCCACTAGAACTTTCTTACATGCACATTTTGTAAGGATAAACTGAAGATGAATAACAAAGAGGATTTAGTGATTGTGGTGTCCATTGAATCATCTAGCTGATATATTCAGTAGAATATTTGCAGGTAAGATTTCATTATCCTTGAAGCTGCACAAGAAACACCAGTACGTAAAATAATTTCCAATGAAAAACGGTGTAATAATATTAACAATGTAACTAGAAAAGCAGAAAAAGAAGTCACGTATTCCTGTAAATTGAATAAAGAAATGGTACAAAATTACATGTAGTAACAATAATTGCACAACATTTCTTTGTGTTTATTTTATGGTACCCTAGGTAGGAACTTTTAGCATCTCATCGGACAAATTCCTAATGAACTATTAACAGTGTGCAACATAGTCATATAGAATACAGGATGGCGTCTACATAGAATGGGGGCCCAAATTTTGAAATATGTCCATAAAATGAAAACGTGTTTTATGACTGTTAAAAAGTAGCATTAGGCCTGAATTGCAGATATACATTGTTTGTCATAAATTCTTTAGAAATACAACCGGTGTACATCTATGCAAAAATTACCAAAGACGATATCTGGGATTTGGCCTCCCAAAAATGTCAAATGTATTAATAGCATTTTTGACAACTTGAGGGCGAATAAAATTGATATGGCTTGTACATACTTTGATTGCTTTAAAATTATATTTCAGATATCAGGTGCACTTGTTCCCAAATAGCATGGGAACCCCCCCTCCTCAAAAGAATTTCAGTAGCGTTTTTAGCGTTTTACAAAATTAATTTTAGTTGAGAGGGGGGGGTGCAGGTGTGATGTAAAGGCATTTTTGTGTTTTTTGTTTGGAGATGAGTCTGCCGAAGCTGGGTAAAGTAAAATGGAGTTAAGTTTGCACTTGTGGTCATACCGTACTTGCCTCCTAGACACAATGTTACAGAGATTTATGCTTTGCGACATTTGTCTCAGAAAATATGAAGACAAGCTGTTTACACTCACAGTTGCAATTCAACTTTTTGAGCCACTGAAAACATAAGAAAACATCTAGGCAATGTATACCATAGAAAAATGATCAGGTTGGAAAAAAAAAGCATTACATGTTACTAGAAATGATAAACTGTGTGCAATTTTATGGTGCTTTTGTTCTTGTACCTGTAGGACAAGATGAAAGCAATAGCTCATCAAATCTGGGGTTTTCAGGAGAAGCATTGCTCTTTAAGGCAGCTTTTGGGAACTTTTAAGGAAGTTGAAAATAATCAGCTAGGTGGCTTATTAGAGGTATATCATCACAGATAAAAAAATAAATCTGAATGTCTAATGATAGGGAACTTGAACGAGTTTGGCACTTTGAAAGAGATGAGGGTGAATCTGCTAGTTGTATTTTCTCACATTTAAATTGTACCAGCAATGGAAAGAGTTTTGTGTGTGTGTGAACTACCTACTGAATATCTCATGAAATGCTTATGTTTGAAATACAAGAAGCAAAAAAGACATTGAAAAAGAAAGAAATAAATGGAGAATTTTTACCTGCAAAAATGACAGTACCATAGGTTTGCCTGCAGATGCCTCTCAAAAGCCATTCAAAATTAGAGCATTTTTAATTAGTAGACTTTCTTAAAATTAAAGGTTGGTAAAAATAGACTTTAAAGACAATGGCATGGGCATAAATGGAATTTAATCCTGGCATTTGGCCCATGTCCATTAAACAAAAATCTACTTTGGGCTTTTAAACATTTTGTGCTTTGATTCCCCTAAAATTACAATCACAAATATAAATGGCATCCCTCTAGTTCTACGGGCTATGCAAAATATTTTGTTCATCCATCCGCCCACCCTCTCCTTTTCCAAATGGTTATTTTATTTATCAATTTTTTACATTGAAGGCTCTGTAAAATAGAAGATCATAGAGCATCCTGCAGATAGATATAAATTTCAGTACTTGGGAGAAGTTGTGATTATTAAAATATGTTGATGAAAATATTTGCAAAGTTTGGGAATTTGTAGCTCTTGATAGGGTACTTTCTCAATGGGGAAAGTTCTCAAAAGTTTTAGATTTTTCTGTAAAAAGATTTGCATTTGGTTTAATGGTGCATTAAAGAGAGTAAAGAACACTTTTAGGTACTCAATTGCCTTTTAAAACCAAAGAGCAGTTTTCAGTACATACGAAAAATATCAAAGGATGTGGCATTAAAATGAAAAGCAATGGGCACATTTGCAATTTATTTATTTATTTATTTTCATTTTTAGCATCTGCCCAGCTCCCACAGTGTTTCGAGACGAATGGAAATGGTGATGCAAATTAGGCCAGAGACTTTAGCATGTAATATTTGTTTAAATTAATGAATGTGTTTATTTATTGTTGCTTTGAATGCAATGGTCTTCCTGTGATGTTTGTGGGTTGTGATCTGAATGCTATAGAAATGCTATGGGTGTAGCATCTAATGTTCACTTTTTGAGGGTCAGGGGAAAAATGCCGGGTTTCAATAGTGCTTCTATATTAATTTGTTGTTTTAGTTGGTTTTGACCTTTTGCCTACAGATGCTATAAAAATATATTCAAAATTAGAGATTTTTTGATCAGCAGACATTTTTTTAATTAAAGCGTTGGTAAAAATATACTTAAAAATTTAACTGATAACAATGGCTTGGCCTGTAGATGGAATGGAATCTTGGCATTCAGCATATGTTCTTAAAACAAAAATCAACTTTAATGCTTATAAATACGCTTTGATTTCCCTAAAATGACACCCAGGCTATGCAAGATATTTTGTCCGCCTCTCCCTCCACCTTCCCAAAGGGTTCATCAAAATATGTCCAATATTTGGGTTTTTTCGGGGGGCTGTCGATAGGGCACCTTATCAATAGGGAAAGTACTCAAAATTCCAGATTTCTCTCTCTCTCACCCCCACGGATGACCGAGGTCGTTAAGGCGCGGACTCGTGGAGTGGGAGGTCTGGAATTCGAATCCCGCCAGGACCGTCTTCCCTGGCAGGGTTTTTTTTTTCTTTTTTTTTTTTTCTCCCTAGGTTTCCAAGTCCTCATAAATGGCAAATGAGGGAGGTACCTCTAAACTTAGGTCTGGAACGTTTCCTTCCTTAAAAAATAAATCCTTACCCAACCTATTATTTTATCTCATGTATAGTGTTCATGCCCTGTGGTGCCTCTATACAAAAACGGGCGTTAAACACTATTCATTTTCATTCTCTCTCTCTCTCTCTCTCTCTCTCTCTCTCTCTCTCGGAAAAAGATTTGTATTTGGTTTAGGTGCATTAAAAAGAGAACCTGAAATGCTTTATATATATATAAATATATATAAAAAAGACTCAATTGTCTTTTAACCGAAAGCGTTGTTTAACAAGTGTTTACATAAGAGCAGAAAAAAAATCAAAAGATATGGCTTTTTCCCCCTTCCTTTCTTACTTAATACATCTGGCCAGCTCAGCTGGTAAAATGTTTCGAGACTATGAATGCACTTGGTGAAATGAGCCCGGAGACTTCAGCATATAATGTTTTTAAATTAATTTATTTATTGTCGCTTTAATAACTTTGGTGTTCTCGCGATGCCTGTAGATAGTGGACTGAATGCTTTAGGTGTAAGGAGCGTCTAATGTTCAGTTTTCAGGGTCGGAAGAAATAAAGAAAAAATAAAATCGTCGTTATAGCCGCTTTTGACTATTAGCAGAAAAGTTTATTCAAGCAGGCCCTATTGCTGCATTCTAGCCGTGAAATACAGAAAATGAGTCGTTTTTCAAGTGCTAAGTTTTCATTTGCAGTATGCCATGCAATCGTCTAGTGTTATGTGAACTTGTTAAATATTCGTTTAGAGTGGTAAGCAGTATTATAAAAATGCGACGAATTATGCACAGAATTACTGCGGATAATAAAAAATAAACATTCGGCAGCAATAATAAGGTATTTGAAAATATTTTGTTCTTTTTAGATACAATGATAATATTAATAAGCATAAAAGAATATGACCGTTCCATTATAAACATTACCAATGTAGTACTTATATAAAAGCCGACGAAACGTGAGATATAACATGCTGTCACAATTTATTTATTACGATACATCGGGAGAGTAAACCGGTTGAAAGGTTTATAACATTCATTGCTGTTTTTGAATTGATTGCAGAAGACTTAAAGCGTACTTTAACAGCTGAATTAGAAGAGTTTCGTATAGACCAGAAATTTTTTAGCACAAATGTAAGATATGGATGTAGTTATGAATGTAGGAGGCCGTCACTGATCAAATGCATTTATTGTTATCTGTGCTCATTGAACCCAATTTTGTCTAAGTTAGGAGGTGTTGGGAAACCGCAAATATTTCTATGCAATAAAATGTAGTAGAAATGTTGATTGTAAGCATGAAAATCTGACAATAACATCATTATTTTAAGCACACGTGTTCATGAAATATGAAAGATAACCGTTTGAAAAATTAAAGCTTGTACCGAAAGATAATTGGGCATTTGTGCGTGTGGTCTAAACATTCTTATAAGGGTGTGGTAATACAAACGTTTGAATGTTTTAGTTAACATATTAATGATGATGAATAAGATGCAAAACTCAATGTTGTCAGAGTAATTGCAGGACATTGTAGCTGCAATCCACGCATTTGAAAGTGAACATTGTGCAACAGAGTTTTACATCATGTTAAAAAATTATACTCAACGTCATTCGCAATATATTCCGAAGAAGGGTTTTAGAAAATAGACGAACGTTCTTCGGATTCGAACAAGGTGAGGGTTTGTTAAGAAAATGCATGAATGTTGTACTATGTATGCATAGTGACCGTCGTAACCTTGTTGGGAACGCTCCCCGACTTGGGTTGTGCGTATGTTTGTTGCTTCTATCTCAAGGTGAATATGTTGCGACGAAGAGAGAAGTGGAAAAGTCAACGTTTATTCTTAAACAAATGGTTACTATTCATGGACAACGAGGAACATGTATATTGTCTATGTATTCATTTTGTGATTTTTTTTTCTTTTATTCGTTTATGTGGCATTAATGTGATATTATTAAAAAGTTTTAATAGCAAATGAAACAAGTATTACTGAATCATGATTGGTTTTAGTACGAAAATTTGGGTCGCATAATATTTATTACCGAGTTCCTTTATTTTTTTTTTTTTTTCTCAGAGAAATATATTTGAAAGGAATATTTATTTTTAAATGAAGTGCATATATTGCAGATCGAAGCGAAGATAAAAGATGTTATCTACAGTGATATAAGTAGGTTGGCTGTATTTTGCATTTATCAGGACTGAGGAAAGCTTGGAAAAAAACTTGTTAGAATGGAACCCCCATTTCACGAGTCGAGTCCACGTCTATACGACCTTGGCTAACGCTGTCGATACATAAAATAATGTTACTGCTGGTTTATTCTGCAGTTCAGGGGGTTATAGGCCTTAGCAATTGTATCACACTCATTGACAGGCAGTTTGTGAGCTTGGAGATGGTATAAGGACCGCCCCTGTACAGGCTGGTCTTTATATCTAAAATGTATAACGAACCAGATAGACACCAACAGTCCCCTTCTCATCCCTAATTTCTTCTATGGGATATTTACTAAATTATTCACACTCAATGCCAAACTATTCTATCCTACTAGCACCCGGTTTGAAGTAGTATTATATTCAAGCTATTCACATGCTATCGGATTAATTTTTTTTTTTTTTTTTTTTTTTTTTTTTTTTTTTGCTAATCCAGAGTGCTTTCTCTTTTCGTGAGTGTTGGACATTTAAGTGCCCTTATAGCATGTTGCAATTGCCACAGCGATAGGAATAGAACTATGTGCATCAAAGCACGTAGTAAAATGTTTACAGGCATGTGGTTTCATTGCTTAGAAGGTCAAAAGCTGGTCATCCATCTGTTTACACAGATAGCAATGTACAGGTATGTTTAAAAGCAACTATATCGTTCATTATTTCCATTTTAACAGATGTGCAGAATACTACGTTATATTCCGCTTGCTAAATCGGCAATGCGAAAAGACTTGTTTCGGTACTAGCCTTAGTTATGCAAATGGCTAAGTTTCAGATTTTATTAACGTATGTGCTAGAAATAAATGATTACAATAATGATATGTTTCGTATAGGAGCATTAACGCCTTAATTTCCTTGTTGACGTTCAAAAAGTGTTTCAGTAGGTATATCGTGAAATTATGTTACGTGAAAGATCATGTTTTGAAGGATTATGGGTACATGATGTGGCACGGTGAAAGCAATGCAAGAAAATTGGGTTGTTTCCATTGACCGGAGTCTCCTATGGAACATTTTTTTTTTATTATTATTAAAAGTCTAGAATGTTGATAAAATACGTGTGATGCTTTTCAATTCTGTGAGATGATTAACGAAACCTACTCGTTCGTTATTTGAAGGTGAAAGAGCGATATACCCGATTATGTTAGTTATTTGAATGGTTCGACAGGAACCTATAACGATTGGTTTCAAACTTGGTTGCATTAACGCTTTAGTATTTTCTAGAATTTAGCGAATATTCGTTGATCTTTCCCTAATTATCTCAAATTGTGGGTATGGACTACCATATCAAAAGGCACACGAAAGGGGCATTTCGCGTCCTTGTCCTCTTTCAGTTTTAAGTGACCGTAGTTTGTGAAAGTCATTCCTTTCGTTGCTATTAGCTTGTTCCAAAGTAGAGACGTGCGGAGACAGGGTATCTTGTAGTAAAACATTCGATTTAATTATATGCAATGTTCGCAATATACAGTGTTGTAAAATATAATTTTATTTATGATGCACGAGTGTAGAGGAAAAATAAAACCAAAGTAATACAGGATCCCGAATGATTCCTTAGGCCTTGTTCGCCTTTGCCATTTGCATCGACTTTTTCATTTGTTCCGCTAGAATCCGTAGGAAGCAGGCTGTGCCCAGATATAGTGTCAATATGTTTTAAAAAACTTGTTTGATTGAATGTGTTTGTCATGTTTGCAAAATTTGTCCTATTCAATACATTACAGTGGCACAACAATAATATTTTATGCATTGAGGTGGCAAAAGAGAAAGCTAATCACGTCTGTATTGTTGTGTATTAAAACATCGACGTTATAGTCGTTTTTATATTGAGGAATATTTGATGGCGTGAATGTACACCACGTCCATTTAAAATGTATTATGATAAATCATTGCAATACACGTTTCAATCGTCCCCTGTCCCCGTTATGGAAACATTTAATATAAGTTTAGATTTGGATTTGTGGGTTGCCCTCCTTATGGAATCTGCTCATCTAATTCTCTCTCTCTCTCTCTCTCTCTCTCTCTCTCTCTCTCTCTCTCTCTCTCTCTCTCTATATATATATATATATATATATATATATATGAATAGTATTTATATATATAGTGTTATATATAGTGTTATATAGTGTTTATATATATAGTGTTTATATATATGAATAGTGTTTAACGCCTGTTTTTACTACTGGGGCATCACAGAGGTCCTCTTTATTAGGCCAGATGTTAAAGTTTATTATTCGTTTCAATGATAAGCGCCTATATTGTTTTGATTTCAATGTCTCTCGATAGGAGTCGAGACCTTTCTTTTTATAAATTCTGTGCAGGACATCACAATATATTGAGTTTAAGGAACTGAACACTTAAGACTTATTTCAATGGCATTTGGCTGCGGTTTGCTAGCAGCATTGCAATCGTCTGCAATTATAATAAGTGGATATGTGCATGTTTGATCATTTACAGAGATATGTTTGTTTCCATTTCAGTGTAGTAAAAATATGTTTGTGGAATTCCGTATTTGACGATTTTAGAATGTCAATCTTTACTGATAGTTCGTGTCGACAGTGTCTCGTTGCCGGTTCGAGTAATTCAAAGATGTGCATACCTGGGTCATTTTTTAAATACAGGATTTATATATCAGATGAAACGAATTTATGTTGCAAGCATGTTTTAAGTCATTGCACTGTTGTCTGAGGTCTGCGGATTCGGTTTTCCCCAGGATCGTTCTCGTTGACTTGAGTTTTTTTCTAGGTCTTGCTCAATCTTCATAAATGAGAAATACTTGGGAGGTATATTAAACTTAGACGTGGAAAGTTTCCTTCCTGAATTAAAAAAAAATAATTTCCCAATGTATGCATCATGTCATGTATTGCCTGTGATGCCTAAGCAGTAAAAAATGGGCTTTAAACACTATGAAAAAAAGAAAAAAGTATGCTATACTAGCTTCTTTAAATAACCATTCACCATGTGCTATTAACAGCATGACGTTGTGCTCACACAAAAGTAATGGTCATAGTCGTTCAAAATGGGAAACAAACAGCCGTTATATTTATACTACTTTAATATTTTACATTCATAAACAACTCCATAGTCCTAGTAACAGCTATTATTCATTCGTGTCAGAACAAAAGCATGTTTGCGCATTTCAATGGAACAAAATGGCACATTATGGTGAATGTTTAGTTGCAATATTTCTTTTAACACAAAAGAGGTAAGGCTTTAAGTATCGCTGAGAAAACAGCAGTTATCAATGCGTTTAATACATTTGCAGAGAAGCATTCCACATTCGCAATAAAAAGTGCATTGAACAAGTTGTAATAGGAAAAGAAACCCCCACGGGTGGCCGAGGTCTTTAGGGCTCGGACTGGTGAGCTGGAGGTCTGCGGTTCGAATCCCACCAGGACCGTTCTCCCTGACTGGGGGTTTTTCCAGGTTTTCCTCAGTCCTCATAACTGACAAATGCCAGGGATATACCCTAAACTTAGGCCTGGAACGCTTTCTTCCTTAAAAAAAAATACTCTTTCCCAATATATCATTTCATCTCATGTATCATCAGTGTCCACCGCCTGTGGTGCCTCAGTAGTAAAAACGGGCGTTAAACACAAAAAAAAAAAAAAAAAAAAAAAAAAAAATAGGAGAAGAAAATAAATGTCTTTGCGATACTATTGTTCAGGGCTAGTAATCACAACAGCTGAATCGACATCTTCGAGTTGTAGTGGGAGTGATGAATGACAATAAATAATTAGCCATTTTCCATTATCATTATCAAGGTTATTTCATGTAACTCACGCTATATAGTAATGTGTTCAATAATTCAATACTTATTTTGATCTGGCGTGTACAGAACTTGTTTCTGGCGATATTTGTTTCATTTATTATTAGGGTCCCATTCTAAGAATGGCTTAGATGTATGTGTAGAAGTAAGAGCTTACAGGTTTCTTGGACATAAAGAAATCGAAGTAAATAGATGTTCGGATTTTCTTCTTCTCCTCCTCCTCCTCCTTTTCTTGTACACCCCAGATCGCGGGCTCAGCAGAACAGAACAGAACATTTGGGCAATTTAGGGACGTGACGAAATATTGAATATGAAATTCTAGGGGATACGATATAAGCGACCTTCTGTGGTGCCTCAGTAGTAAAAACGGGCATTTAAAAGCGATTTGTGAAGTCTTTAGTAAATTATTGTTTTGTAGTTGCGTTCGAGATTTTGCGAAACGGAGGTCATGGTCAATAGCGGGTTTTATTCATTGTCTTATAAATTTGTCGTTGGCATTTGAACTAGAAATGTCTTTATTTTGCGCTTTATGGAAATGGAAGCCATTACACAATACATAGAAATAGGGGAAAATAGTTTTATTACGACACCAATAAATATGTGTGCATGTTCATTTAAGTTGTAAGGATCATTTCATTTGCCCTTTTTGTCATCGATTACGTTTGTTGTTACAATGTCCAGAATATTTTTTTTCTGTCAATAAATAAGTAACAACGAAACCCAACTTGATCCATGTTATATTATTATTATGAGATATGTGATGAAACATTTTTACAACGAGTTTTCTGTGGTAGATAGGAGCAGTATCAAATGTAATTTTGACAAGGTAATCTTGCAAAAGAATGAAAAAAATTACATAGCAAGGAATAGCGTGTGGAGTACGTTGTAACTTGGCGTGACAATGTTTTCTATTTCTACATTTGATTTATTTTGTCAACTTGTGGCATTGTGAAATGTTCTTCTTTCACATGAAGAAACATGACGTGCTTGTGCTTGGAAATGGGCACTTTTAGTAAAATGTTCTTTCTGCCTTTTCATTGGCCAAAGGGAAAGCATTAGGCTAGGTCGCGGAAAAGTAGCGAATCGGGACACAAAGAGGTCGTGCAAGGTGATTGGCGAAGTTCGAAACCCCCTTCCTCTACGTTACGTTTCAGAAGTCTATATAAAGTCAAAATGAAAGTAGAAGAAGCTTCTAGTCTAAAGACGGTCGCGAAGAAGTGGTGACGGTTGTCTGCAGTCGAGGTGAAGTTTTCGGGCGTTCGAACAATGAAACAGTTTGTACCGACGCGGACGGGCAGGCCGGGCCGGGCGAGCCGAGGGCGAAAAGCGAATATTCCAAGGAACTTTCGTGGCGTCATTTAAAGCAACCGACCTCACTAAAATTACCATTTTGGAAAGAAGTGGGCTTTGTGAACAGGTTGCTATTTCGAGCGAAAAGTTTATGAAAGTGAAAAACTGAACGAGTGTCGTGCATTGACGTAAGAAATTAATGAAAGTTCTAAAAGAGCTTTAAACGGTTCGGACAAGAGTGGTTCTTTTTAGTGACAGCATGTTAAACGTGCGGGGAAACCAAAAAAAAAAAACCTTGAAACTTTTTGTGATGAGGACAAAAGCAAAACAGTTTAAACATGAATGGTTCCTTGTGTGCTAAACTTGCCGTAAAAACAAACTTGAAGACATTTTTTTGTAATGCAGGGAGCAAATGTAGTGAAAGTTTTGCATAGAACGTGAAAGAATATTCTCCGAATATTTTAGCGTCCGCCGTTGGAGGAAACCCGTACCTTCTGTATTTTAAGACTGGTAAGTTTCCATTTAACATTTTTGTTTTTCATGGGAGAAAATGGTTCATAAAAGAAAATGTAAAAGATAAATGAAATGGGAACAATTTTGATAGTTTAAACATTCTTGTTTAGAGCATCATAAACGTTGATAAATGAACAAATATTAATTTCGCGGTAGGGGGTAGTTGGCATATGTAGTTAGTTTTGCAGTCAAAAGTTGATTAAATTGCCTTTGAATTGGTAAATTTGAAACGGAGTATTTAAATTTTAGGGAAGACAAGACGTGTTGCTGTGCCCGCCTGATGTCGAGGACGGCTGTTCCTCTGGTCTCTTGATGTCCCGGACTGGAGGCTGCAGGATGTGGAAAGGATGGATCATCCAAACCTGCTACATGGCTGTTCTGGGGCTCTCGAGCCCTGGAAAGATGCAGGGTCTGGTACTACCACCGCGGGACAGGTTCTACCTTCGTGGGATAGCGCCGCGGGACAGGTTCTACCTTCGTGGGATAGCGCCGCGGGACAGGTTCTACCTTCGATGGATAGCGCCGCGGGAATGGATATTGGCAAGTTGACATTTCATTATGGTGGTGGGTTATTTCTTATTTTTAGGTAGAAATAGAAGAAAAGGTGGCCTATAATGAAGTTATATTTCTACTATTAAAAGTTTGATCTCATTCATCCAGATGGGGGGTTTTGTGCTGGTTATTTCTAGCACTCTTTTGTATCTTGGGGTAACTGAACGAATACGGGCATTGTAGACATCCACATTACATTACATTAGAAATTGTCGTTCAAGATTACAGGAAGTACATAGGAAATAATGGTTCTTAATCACTGAAATGATTGGTCGAGGGAAAGGAATAAAAAATATCTTATTTCTTTAAAATACTTGATTTATGCAACATGCGCAGTTAATTATAAGCAATAAAAAATTAATTTTTGACGAACAAAATGCTTATCAGATGCTTAATGTACTTGCTGGTTGGCCGGTTTTAAAGTTGCAAGGAATACATTTCAGTATATTTCAATCTGCATCTTGCCTATTCTTAAACTTCATAACTTATATATAATGTGTGTGTGCGCGCGCGCGTGTAAAATATTTCCTTCCACTTTCATTTCCAAATGTATTTTGAATGGATCACCTTTTTTAAAACTTAAAGGGATTGAAAAGAACATTCATATAACCAAAAGTAACATTCTTAAATTAACATGAAAATATTTTTAAATTAATAAATACAATAAAAATAATGAATAGATTTTTAATGAATTTTTTTTAAACATATTCATATAATGAAAAGATTTTTAAAAATTAGCTTTAATAACTAGATATAAAAATCACATTTTGAATGATCTTTTTAAAACATATTCACACGATCAAAACTATCGTTAGATTGAAAAATGTTTAAATGGAAATAATTTTGAAAATTGTTATATTTTGGATTAATAATAATTTTGAAAACATAAAAGGGATTGAACAAAACACACTCCTGTAATCAAAACTAATATCCTTAGATTACAAAAAAGTTTAAATTAAAATGGAAACATTTTTAAAAATTAATAAATGCCATAAAAAGTAATACATTTGAATTAATGTTTTAAAACATGATTTGATTTCATCATCTTTGTTAAAACTTGAAGGGATTAAAAAGAATAAATTTATATAATCCAAACTAATATCCTCCGATTACAAAAACCAAGTTTAAATGAAAATAGAAATTAAGAGGCATTTTTAAAAATGGTCTTAAATGAATTAATACAATAAAATACTTGATCTATTTTGAATATTTTTTTTTTTTAAAACTGAAAGGGATAGAAAAGAACAAATTCATATAATCAAAACTAAAATTCTTATATCACAAAAATAAAAAGTTTAAACCCAAATGAACTTAAATACATAAAAATGATACATTTGGAATTATTCTTTTTATTTTAAACTAAAATGAGATTGAAAAGAACAAATTAATGTCATCACAACTAATATGCTTAGTGTCCAAAAGCATAAGTTTAAACTGGAATAAAAACTACAATAATTTGTTTGGAAAATGAAATTAATGGATATAATGAATGTATTTTGAGTTAATTTTTTTTAAAACTTAAATGAGATTGAAAAGAACAAATGAATGTGGTGAAAAGTAATATATTTAGTTTACAAAATGATAAGTTGAAATTGAAACTGCAATAATTTGTTTTAAAAATGAAGTTAATGGAATTCAATAAAAATATTGTACTTACGAATCTGTAGACAATGGAGTGGTAATGTATTGTAAACTTGGGGTATTCTTGTTTTAAACTAAACTGCACTTAGATAAAAATATGATGCGTTTCGGTAGAATCTCCCCCATCTTCAGTTTCTCTGGAAGATGGAGATTCTCCTGAAACGCATCTTATTTTTATGTCAGTGCAGTTTAGTGTAAAAGATGAATACCTAAGTTTAGGATGCAATTAAAAATAATGAATATATTTCAAATGAGTAATTTTTTTAAACTTAAATGGGATTAAAAAGAACAAATGAACATAATCAAACCTAATATGCTTATGTTCTTAATTATCTAGCGAGTCAATTTGATAATCTTATGCTCCACTTACTGCTGAATTATGCAAAACTAGTTTTGCAGGCTTTTGCCTGCATCCTCAGTTGGAAGTTGACTTTTGATGAGTCTATGTGCTAAGCTATTAAGAAAGTGCATGTTTGTGTGTTGTGGGATTGAATCCACTTGCCTTTATGCCTGTTCTTTTAATTAGAGAGTTTCTTGTTGATGATGCTTTGAAATTGCTAAACCTACAAGATAAAGAAATTAAATTCACTTCCAAAACAGAATAAACATGATTCCCTTTCTCGACTTAAAGATTATAACAGGCAACAATTTGGAATTTGAAATATACGGAAAGGTCATGCAGACTGAGAATTACATAAAGGCAAGACACAAACATGCGGTTCTCAATAGCTTAGCACATAAGACTCAACATACCTATGAATGAGTTTGAATACAAAAAAGAATACCATCATATTATACAAACAGCAAAATTCAATGAGTATGATGAAGAAATTGTAGATGAGAAAATCGAGAAATTCAAACAAAAGAAGAGGTTAAAGCAGGTTACAACATTGACAGCCATAAAAGAACCTACCATCCATACAAAATTCACTTGGGCCACCCAAACCTTCCAAAAAATACTCAGTTTGGGATTACTTTGTACCCAGTGAACTAGTTTGAACTAAAAATCTGCTCAATTCTGGTGATAATGATAGAATACCAGAGGAGAAGAAGCCAGGAATAAACAAAATCAATTGTTCAGAATGTAACACAGTATATATTGGGAAAGCAAAAAGCAGCATTGGAATAAGACTGAAGGAACACTGGAGAAACATAAGGTACAATCAGATAGAAAAATCGGCTGTTGCACATCACTTTTGGAGAGAGAAACATGATATAGAAATGGGAGTGATATTATTGAAATTCGTAGATCAACCCATTGGGAAAAAATGTATTTAAAAAAATATGAGGATAAGGTTATGAACTTTGAGATCCCATCAGAAGACAAATTAATCCAGAAGTAAATATAATGTCCATGAGAGCTACACCAAGTCCTTCAGCCAACCAACAATGAAGCAGACAGTCGACTCGCAACTGAGGATGCAGGCAAAAGCCTGCAAAACTAGTTTTGCATATGGAGCATAAGATTATCAAATCGACTCACTAGATAATTAAGAACATAATAGTCGCTTCACTGTAATCGTTCCAACATGAAATTAAATGTATATTTACTAATATGCTTAGTTTACTAAAGGATAAGTTTAAATTGAAATTATTTGAATGAATAATTTTTTTCAACTTAAATGGGATTGAAAAGAGCAAATTCATATAATGAAAAGTAATGACCTTAGTTGATTAAAAATAAGTTTCAATTGAAATAAAAAACATTTTTTGAAACATAAAAAGGTTTGAAGGTATATGTGGCATATAATCAACACTAATATCCTTAGGGTGCAAATAAATGTAAATGAAATGAAAATATACATTAAAAATTAACTTAAATTGATAAATACAATGAATAGATTTTGAATGAATGGGACTCCTTTTTGTTTTTTATAACTTAAAATGACTGAAAATAAGAAATTCATATAAGCAAAACTAATATCGTTGGAATACAAAAATAAAGTTAAAGTTAAAATAAAAATTTATGTAAAAATTCATAAAAAGGTTTGAAGGTACATATAATCAAAACTAACATCCTTAGAGTGCAAATAAATGTAAATGAAATTGAAATATATATTAAAAATTAAATTAAATTGATAAATACAATGAATAGGTTTTGAATGAATGAGACTCCTTTTTTTTTTTTTTTTCCATTTTATTTTTTTTTACAACTTACAATGACTGAAAATAACAAATTCATATAAGCAAAACTAATATCGTTGGAATACAAAAAATAAAGTTCAAGTTAAAATAAAAATATGTGTAAAAATTTACTTAAATTAATAAATACAATACAAATAATAGATTTTGAATTTTATCATCTTTTTTTAAAAACTTAGTGACTGGAAAGAACACATTGATATAATCAAAAGCAAAACCCTTAGTTGACAAGAAATAAGTTTGAATTGAAAATAAATAATGAAATGTTTGTTTAATAAACATAATTAAAAATAGCTTATATAATGTCCTTAGTTTACAAGGAATAAGTTTGAATTTAAATTAAAAAATGAAACAATTTGTTTAAATCAACTTAATTTTTTTTAAGATTTGAAGGGATTGAAAAGAACAAATATGAATGAAAACTAATGTCCTTAGTTTACATAAATATTTGTTTAAATTGAAATGGAAAATAATGTTTTGTTAAAAAATTAATTTAATAAATACAAATAAAAATAATGAATTATAAAATGTAAAGGGATTGAAAGAACAAATTGATGTATTTGAACAAAATGTATAAATGTTTTGTAAAATCAAAATAAAAAAATCAAACGAGTAAATGAATAACTTTTAATAGTTTAAAATAAATACTTGAAAGGAAGGACTGTTTTTATTTTAATTCAAAAAAGAATGTTTTCCATTAAAAGCATCCTTTGATGTTATTTATGACATGAATTTCTGAGGTTCCATTTCTCTTTTATTGGAGGACTATTTTTTGATTATGTCACAAGCAAAAAAATCTTTGTTCTTATATCAATCCATTTTCATTTTGTATAATGAAATTATAATTACCTATGGGAAATTTATTTTTACTTAGATACTAACAGTAATAATGGCTTTGTTTATTCAAAATATATTATTTACCTACAAACAATGGAATTAATGTACCAGCATGATATTTTTTGCTTATTTATTTTGATTGCAATTATTCTATGAATCACAGTTTTAATTTTCTATAATGCAATTTATAAGAAAACTGAGAAATATATTTAAATTGAATAATAATGATAATGGCTGGATATAAACAATGGAACTATTGTACCATCTTATTTATTATCTATTCACTTGGGTTGCAATCTATCCATCAGTTTTAACTTTTCATAATACAAATGGTAATTATGTAGAAGAAAACTGAGAAATGTATTTATACTTAAATACCAACAATAATGGATTTTTATTGAATATGTACCATCAACCCAAATACAATGGAACTATTCTACTATGTGACCATTTTTGTTTTCCCTTGGAGCGTTTGTCTATGGAGGAGTGTGGTACTTGTTAGCCTTTCAGCTGGGTATCTGATTGGTAGGAGGGTAAAGAAATAATACAAGCCAACTATGCACAAAGCAATTTTAAGAGGCTCATTTTTGTTGACATCCTAAACTTGTTAATGCCAAAGATCTTGGGATATGTTCAAATGGATGAGTGTGGAAATGATAATCCACCCTCATCGGTGTATATTTAATATTAAATAATAATTAATGATGAATGTAGATATCAACGCAGCGAAATCACTACTTAAATGATGTTCCATTCTTAAAACTTTGTAAAACACTGGGACATGTTTTGCAAGACCTTGCTCACATTGTCAACTATGAATGACTAACGGATCAATCTAAATTGCCGGTGTAAATGTGACTGCGAGTGTTCCGGTGGTCTATTGATGAACTTGTACAAAATGCTGTCTGCTTCCGGAAATGTGGAAATTCAGGAATCTATGATCATTTTTTTCCACATACAGAGTTCCTTTGGTGGTTGTTGCACATACAGAGAGCAGCTGAGAAGAAGGTCCTGGAATGATGAAAAATGCAAACATTAATGCGGATATCACACCTATAGATTTAGAATTGTATCATTTACACTACACATGCAATTATCAAAGTCTTTACAAGTCATTTATATGGGAAAACTTGGAAAGAAATGCATTAGAAATCTCAGCCTTAGAGTAAAACAAAAAAACCATGCATTGGAAGATGATATTTAGGAAATGACTGAAAAAGCAATAAACCGTTTGAAACCTAGCCTCAAAATCTTTCCAATGAAAGTCTGAACATGAATGAAATAGCATTATTAAACACATGGATTAACACTTGTTGATTTTTCCTGGAATCTAGAAGATGATGTAGCAGACATTGAATCAATCATTGATCATTTTAATGGCACATATAAAAATGTTGTCAGAAAATGTGCAACTATAGATGTTACAAGAAATGAAAAAGTAACCAAGGCCCTAATTCATACCTCAGATCCATTAAATCTCTTAATAAAAAAGTTTTTATACTAAAGGTGACGAAGGAAACCGTATTATAATTTTAGACAAAGAAGATTACAGATAAGAATGCTATAACTTTTAAACAGTGATCAATTTAAAATGATACACCATGGGTAACCTATTTACACACTTCACTTACTATATTTTTCTAAGTTGGAACAATGTTTCGGGAACCAGCGTTCCCATCCTGAGCCGTTGACCCAGCGGTTTCTGATGCTCGTGCTGGTCCCTTGCAAGCGATTGTGGGAACTGTGGTGGCCTCTGGTGGTTCTGAAATGAATGTAGAAAAGTGATCCCAAGGTCAAAATTCATAGCGATTTTATGATATTTTGAGATGAAAATATTCTCCCAGGCTGCCAATTCAAATGGATTCTTTATTTCTTTTAGAAGTTTAACTCTGGGTTTATTTCACGATTTTGGCTCCAATAATGATGTGCCACTGCCGATTTTTGAGTCTGTTTAAATCTGACGTTTCTAAAATGTTTTTTCTTCCAGATTGTCAGATTTCTCTTGGTTTTTCCCATGGATTTCAAATGACAGTCTAGCATTCTATGGCATATATTCCAGATTTCTTTTCTATGGGTATCTGGTCTTATAATTTTGAGCTTAAGAGGTTTTTGATATTGTATCTGTTGATCGGGGCTAGCTTTATATTAAAATTTTTGAAAACCTTTTCAAATGTGTGGTGTAGTTGTGGGTTATATGTGAATTTGCAATATCTTTGATTACCTCTAGAGTCGATGCGTCTCTTATGGTTTTCTCGAGTTTGTATTTGTTGATCCTTTTTATTATGGTAGAGGCATTAAAGGCGTTGTTTATGGCCATGTTGATGATGTATTTAAACTCATTCTTGTATTCTGTGGCATTGAGAGGGCTGTTGACCAGTCTAAACATCAAATGATATTGGTGTGGTACTGGGGTCGATTCTGTTCTTTTGTCATTATCCGTATGTGTTGGCTTACGATATATTCCAAACTGTATGTTATTCTCTTTTCTGATTAGGTTTAAATCTAAGAATGGAAGCCATCCGTCTTTCTCGATTTGTATAGTGAATTTGACAGATTTGTCTTGTAAGTTGAGTAGTTTGAGGGAATCGCCCAAGTGTTTCTTCGGTACTATAGCAAATAGGTTATCTATGTATCTATGCCAGGTTTTGAATATCCAAGGAAAGGCTTTGGTAATGTGCGTTTCAAATGATCCCATGTATAGTTGTGCTAATATTGGTGATGGGTTTCCCATTGCTAGACCTGTGATCTGTTGGCATATTTTACTATTGAAACTCAAGGCACTCTGTTGAATACATAGGTTCGTCAATTTAATTAGGTCTTCTGTTTCTTCATTTTGTAAACCAATATTGATGAGCCATTTTTTTAAAATGTTCCTAGTTTTTTTTGGGGGATGCTCTGGAATAAACATTTTACATCGAACTAAACTAACTCATCCTCTGTAGAAATGGAGGTATGTTTGATTTTCTCTACAGATTCGTAAGAGTTTTTAATGTTTAGGCCATCGAATTTAGGGAATTTATTTGATTGTCTATTGGTGTCGTACTATTGTCAGTCTCATAAATTTTTGGGAGCACATAGAACCTGGGGAGAATGGGGTTGTTTGTCGTTATCGTTTGTTTTTTGGGCATCTGGTATTGTTTCGAGTTTGTTGGAGTTATTTACTTGTGAACTGAGAGGATTCTTATCTAACATTATGTAATCTGATACTTTTAATAAGTTTTCTATAATATGTATATAATCTTCATCTAAGATTGCGATTGTATTACCTTTGTCTGCTTCTGTATAGACTACGGGTTTTGACTCGAGTTTTTTGATGATGCTTTGGTAGTTATGTTTGTTTGTCTTAGTTTTTCTAAAATTTCGCTACATTTCTTTTTTATTATGTGTTTATCCATGTCTTTTATTGGGTGGCATGCCATTTTGATATCTGCTACATAGTTTTCTGTGGTTTTGCACAAGTCTATAAACGTGTTTAAACCTTTGTTGAGAAGTTGGATTTGTTTTCTATTGAATGTTACTTTTGACAGATTTACTGCTGTATTTTTGGGAGGTTGCGACTTTGGTTTCGATATCGATAGATGGCATCTCGACTTATCCAATTTGTGTTTTAGTTTCTGGTTTTTTTGATTTCATTGTAAATTTTACATTTGTGTATAGTTTTTCTAGTAGGTTATCCCATGTAATGGGAGATTGGAAATTTTCAAATGTAGAGCGTAAGTGTTCAAATCTATTTCACCTTATTTTTTGTAATGCAAGTTTCTTTCCACTTGCATAACTTTTCTCTCTGCTGCTTTTTGGCATGCACTATTAATATCTTTAACAGTTTTTCTTATGAAATTTGGAGTGACTGTTTTGTAGGCAAAGATTTAGAAATTTGATGCCTGCTACCTTTCTCTTTTTTATTTGTAAATTTAGTTAAGATTTCATTTCTCTTAACGTTTTCCAACTTGAGGTTATACCCGATTAAAAGACTATCGCGTACCTCTGGGACTGCCATCTTGTTATTGAAAATGCCACGCATTGGTCAATTTGATGATTCTCAAGACCGTGCATCTAATATAACAATGGAACTATTCTACTGCGTATCATCTTAGTTTTCCCCTGGAGTGCTTTGCCTATCAGCTGGGTATCTGATTGGTGGTAGAGTAAAGGAATAATGCAAGCCAACTATGCACAAAGCAATTTTAAGAGGCTCATTTTTGTTTACAGGCTAAACTTGTTGGGATAATATTTTCAAACAGACAAGTCTTGAAATCATAAATCCCCCTCATTGGTGCATATTTAATATTAACCATTTAAAATAATAATGAATGATGAATGTAAAATCTTGAGTAGATTAAAAGTAAAACTATAAAACTGGGACAAGGTTTGCTAGACCTTGCTCACATTGTCAACCATGAACGACTAACGGATCAATCTAAATTGGCGATGTAAGGGACTGCGAGTGCTCTGGTGGTCCATTGATGAACTTGTAGAAAATGTCTGCTTCTGGCATGTGGAAATTCACGAATCTGGGTTCATGTGAACATTTTCGTCCACATACGGAGTTCCTTTGAGCAGCTGAGAAGAAGGTCCTGGAATTAGAAAAATGCAAACACTATGTGGATATCACATCTATTGATTTAGCATTATATAATCTACATGTGAAATTATCAAAGTATTTAGGAGACATTATTGGAAAAACTTGGAAAGAGTTGGCCTTAAGAGTAAAACCACACCTCAGAAGATGAAATTTAGGAAAATGTATGGAAAACCAGCAAACAAAACCTTAAACTGTTTGAAACCTAGCCTCAAATCTACTCGATGAAAGTCTTAAGATGAATGAAATAGCATTATTAAACAAAGGTTGATTTTTCCACCAATTTAGAAGATGATGTAGCAGACACATTGACAATTTTAATTCCACGGATAGAAAGTTTGTCGGAAAACTGCAACCAAGATGTTACAAGAAATGGGGGGGAAAAAAGTAACCAAGGCCCTAATTCATATCTCGGATCCATTAAATCTCTTAATAAAAAAGTTGTTTAAAGGAAAGCAAATTGTAATTTTAGACAAAGAAGATTACAGAAAAAGAATGCAAGAACTTTTGAACGGTGATGAATTTACGAAATAAAAACTGGTTCACTATATAAATGCAAAAAGTTCATAGATGCTAACCATCTTGATGGTGAAATAGTGGCCATTAGAGGAGCTTTACAAAATGTACTGAACATAAGAGCAATTAATCATCTATCAAGTCGATTTGATAATCTTATGCTCCACTTACTGTTGAATGATTCAAAACTAGTTTTGACTGCATCCTCGGTTGCGAGTCGACTGTCGGCTTTGTCGTTGGTTGACTGGACTTGGTGTAGCTCTCGTGGACATTTTATGAACTTTTGTCTTCTGTTGGAATCTGAAAGTTCATAACCTTATCCTCATATTTTTTATATAATTTTTTTTCATGGATCGATGTATGAATTTCAAAAATTTCATTTCCATTTCTATATCATGTTTATCTCTCCAAAAGTGATGTGCAACCGCTGATTTCTCTATGTGCTTGTACCTGATGTTTCTCAAGTGTTCCTTCAGCCCGATTCTTTTTGAATATATACTTTGTTACATTCTGAACAATTGATTTTATATATTCCTGGCTTCTCCTCCAGTATTCTATCATCACCAGGATTGAGCAGATTTTTTAGGCTAAAGTTCACTGGGGACAGAGTAATCCCAAACTTTGAGAATTTTTTGGTGGCCCAAAGATGATATTTTAACTGCTGTTAAGGTTATAACCTGCTTTAACCTCTTCTTTTGTTTAATTTTCTTATCTACAATTTCTCGGTCATACCCAATGAATTTTGCTGTTTGTATAATATGATGGTATTCTTTGTTGCATTCAAACTCATTCATAGGTATGTTAATGAGTGTGTGCTAAGCTATTGATAACTGCATGGGATTGAATCCTTGCCTTTATGTAATTTTCAGATGCGTGTCCTTTCTGTACATTCCCAATTGTTGCCTGTTATAAACTTTTAAGTCGAGAAAGGGAATCATGTTGCTTTGTTCCGTTTTGGAAGTGAATTTAATTTATCTTGTAGGTTTAGCAATTTCAAAGCATCATCAAAGAGTTTCTTGTTGACTACTGCAAAGATATCATCCACATATCTGTGCCATAATTTGAAAATGATTTGGCGATGTGCATTTCTAAACTACAAATTGGCCAGAAAAGGCGATAATGGATTCTCCACGGCTAAACGTGCTGCTTGTTTGAAAAAATTCACCATTGAACTTGAAGAAATTCTGACTATTACATACTTGCATTTTGGTATGCTGGGAAAAAGTGACTTTACATCGAAAGACGCTAAAAGATCATCCTTTTGGAGAAACAAAAGTTTAATATTCTCCAACTGAGGATGCAGGTAAAAGCAGTTTTGCATAAGACTCAAATCGACTTGCTAGATAATTAAGAACATAATAGTCTCTTCGCTGTATCGGTTCCTACACGAAATTGAAGAGCTGTTATCTTAAAGCAGCAATACAAAGTATAATGAATTATAGTTACTCACCGACAGAAGCTATAAATGAAATGAGTTGTACAATCCAGATCAGAAACACATAGTTTTACAATGGATCCTGAGCCATGTGGAATTGAAGGGAATAAGATGATTTCTGGTATTTTAGCAAAAAAAAAAAAGCCACCATAAAATGAAAACCATCTTTTGAATTAGAAGTTCCCTCGTAAAAAGATTAATATCTGAATAAGAACAAAAAGTGAAAGGAAAACCATATGAAGACGTAAATATCTTTATTGAAAGGAAGGAGTTGCCCAAATGTGCTTCATTGTTGGGCATGATTCACAGTCAGAGTATCTCTTCAGGATGAAATGAATCGAGGACTGCCACTTTGAATACCATCTTAAATAAAGAACATGTACTGAAATGGAGCAAACTAGAATAATTTGGAAGCTCTTTTTTTCCTCTATTCCATGTAAGATTATTTTTAACTGAAAACTTGACATATACATAAAAATGGAAATTGCCACGTCCAACGTTTCACAGGAGTTTCAAATGAAAAGTATGAATACTATCTTTGCATAGTCCAATGAGTATGGCTATTTATTTTTCAGTGGGCATGTGAAATTTCTTATACCGTGAAGTTTTATTTTTAAAAATAGGAGAGCAATGTTGCCGAGTAAAATGTTGACATTTATGGCTTTCATGTAAAAACTATCCTTGATGTTTTGGTAGCGAGCGGCGTGACAGGCCCAGTCAGATGAAACATTGTGCATGTGGGATGTGAAAGTGCACACAGATATAGAATGTATCATACTAATGAAAGAATATTAAAATAAATCTTGAACTGAAAATTTATCGGTACACTTTAAATGACAAGTTTTGTGTGGGTAATAAGAAATTGTAAATGTTTCAGGCTAATATCTTAAAAATGTAAAGTATTGGAATAAATTTATAGAAACAAGTGTTCTGAATTAAAAAAATTAGATAATTGTTGAAAAGAAATGGCACTTGATTTAAAAACATTAAACATTATACTGGGCTGAATGCCTTAAATGTCGCACTAAACAAAATGCATATATAGATTGCTATTAAATAAATTTACTACCGAGTTTCTAATTGAACAGGGTATCCATTTCATTCATATATGATACAGAAAGTAATAAATGATTCATTCATTTTGGACTTCAATTTTACAATGTAAAATGAGAAAGAATGTAGTAATAGGAAAACATTTATAATTCAATTAAATCTGAATGTAGGAATGAACATAGTGAAACTATCATAAAATTTGGTTTGGACTAAAAGTAAAAGGACTTGAAATCATTTCAACACATTAAAATGTTCCTATTTTAAACACTTGCTTAAAAGTGAACTGGGACATGTTTCGTGAGGCACTGTCAACCATTTAGGTGGGGAATGCGACTGCTTGCTCTGGTGGCCTGTTGATGAGCTTACATAATATCTTGTCTGCTTCCGGTATGTCAAAATTTGCGAGTCTACATTAATTTTTTATAAATATTTTTTCCCATATACAGAGTTGGGCATATATGGAAGAGATACACATGCTGACAAGGAGGCAGCATTTAATAGCATGATTTATAGATTGATGAATATACCAGTTAAAGAGGAAGAATGCACACACATAGCAAAAATTTGAGAGTTTAACAAACAAAAGATAGATCAAAGAATAAAAGAAAGAAAATTATTCAAATCGCTACACTCGGAGCTTTAACTAAAGAGAAGATTTATGGAAAATTCACCTACCACACTTCAATATAGTGTAGGCAAACTAGGGAAGTGAAATAAAACAACCCAGACCAAAAGAAGAAAATTCAGGCATATCTATAATGAATTGCAGAGATTGTGATAAAGTGTATGTAGGAAAGACAAAAAGGAATTTTAAGTTAGGAACACAGATTTTGATATATCAGAAACACACAACATAGTATTTATGTTCATGAACAGACCACCAGAGCGAGCAGTCACATTTCCAACCTGATCAGATCTGTTAGTCATTGAATAGTTGACAATGTGAGCGAGTGCCTTGCGAAACATGTCCCAGTTTATTTTGAAACAAGTTTTTAAAAGTGTAACTTGAAAGAGTCTTAATGTGTTGACATGATTATAACTTTTAGCCTAAACCAGATACTTATAATTGTGGATGGCAATGGGGGCTAAAGAAAAAATGAATAAATAAATAAAGGATTCATTGCTAGACATGTTCTTCAAATGTAGTATTGTTACATATAAAATGAAATGTGAGTAATATCGATGGATGCAATGAAATGTTGAAAAATAATGGGGCGAGGATGGGTTGGAAGGAAATTTACTTGATGAAAGTAGTATTGGATTTGGGAGAATTGAGTGCCTACCATGTTCAATGTGGACATGTAACTTAGTAGTTATAAGCCACCTTTTCTGTTTTGTAGACAAGGATGTGCAAGTTGTATTTTCAGAGCACCGAATGGATCATCAGCTTCTACAAGAGATTGACATTTTTATAGGACAGGCACATATAGCTGTTTGCCAATTTTTGAATTCAGAAATGTAACCTTTTTAAATGAAGAAAGATTAGGGGTAGAATGTTCAGGTTAGGATGAAAATATTTTGTTTCAAGGAAGTTTAGTTTTGGGCAGTGGACTATTGAAGACATTAGAATTTAGAAGGAAAAGGGTACAGCAACAGAAAAAAAGTAATGGTTCAACTCTAAATTTATTCACATTGAAATGTGTAATGTTTGAGGACACAGATTTGTGTGATGACCATGCACTGACGCTTGGTTTTAGCAAGTGTGGGCTGGGCACTATGCATGTCATGTCTCTAGTATTTTGTCATGAATAATATAGAGTCGAGATAGTTTTTTTTTGTTAATAAAAAAAGGAATGAAAATAATTCGTTGGCTTTAAAAATGGAGGATTACTTAGGTTTTAGAACTTTGAAGCCCTTAATCTTGATCAGTTCATTATCTGTGGAGCTTGACCACATTGAATGTGTGTTAAGGGCTATATTATGTACCGAGCTCATACACTTGCTAGCAAAGTGTGCGAAAATAAATGGGGGTTGGAAGAGTAATGTTTGTAACATAATTTATAAACAAGCGTACTGTTCTTTATGCAACACCTATACGAATGGACTCTGCGAGCAAAGGAAGGAACTCTTGCTAGTTTTGAAGAGTTCAGAGGTTATTAAATATAAAACTAAGAAAAACATTTTGGACCACATGTTATGAATTGTCCTGTTATATCGCAGGAATAACTGGAATTATAATGGAGCTTGAAAGCAAAGGTACAAAAGAAAACTCTGAAATTGGATTCTGGAATGCATTATATGTAATGGTGACATCTGGCAGAGATAAAACAAAAATGGGAAAACTGAGATTATACCTTACAGATGCATACTGATGGAAGCAAAAGCGAGAATGGTGTAGGAGCAGGAATTGCAATATTTTTCAATGAGAAATTGGAACAACAAAAACGGCTGCCATAATAATGAGGCTGAAAACTTGCCATCCTAAAGTCACCAAAAAAGTTGTAAGAGCTTCATTATGTGCTGGAGGCCAAAAATTTGGTTGCAATCCATACAGATGGCCAAATAATTGTTTAAGAATTGCTCTAGAATGCTAACAATTAGGCAGACTATAAGAAAAGTTGAGAACCAACTGGATAATTCACTTCACGCGGGTGAAGGTGCATCTTGGGAATGAGAAAGTGGTGCAGTAACGCAATCAAACTAGACTAAAGATAAGTATACCCTTAATTGAGAAAGGGACTATTATAACACGACATGGAGAAATAAACTCAATTTGCTGGTCCTTTCGAGTTTATGCAGTGTACAAGACCAGCTGAAAATTGAACGTGTTATTTATTAGATAAGAAGGATCTTCTTTTGGAAATATGATAATGAAGTATGGAAAATGATGAAACTAGTGCAAGAATAATATATGAAATATATGGACTGTAGACTTAAATATTATAATGGTTAAAGTGTATTATATAAGCGAAGAATGTTAGGATAATTTTTATACAAGAAAATGATAAATGTAATAATTGGACACAGAAAATGGGTGATGTTTAATTGAAATAAGATTTGTAAAAGTTCATAATGTATAGTAAGAAAAGATAATGACATACTGGACAACTGTATTTATATTTGTAAACACAGAATGGAGTATTTTTGTTATAATGGAGCATGCATGTGCTGTGGGGGGGGCATGTTTAGGAAAGACCTTTGATGTGAAGATCAATGACAATGGTAAGTGAATCTGTGTCAGAGAAATGATGACCTATCATTTCAGGTTCTGAAAATGAGAAAGAGATGGCAAAATGAATGTCGTACTTTATTCACACGTGATGAGGCAATTGAACCTTAGACCTCTGGCTGATGAGCCTGCACCTTAATGATTTTGGCCACCCATGGTGATTTTTCTTAGTCTCGATTCCCTTTAACACAGAGTCGACGACCTCGTAGAAATAGTTATGTAGCTGCGATTGTGACATTTGCAAATGAGAAATTTGACAATGGCTCACAGTTAGAAAGGAATTTTATACACCACTTGCTAAAATCATTGAATTGGACTGCTTTGATTCAATTATTACATCTGTGGAGCGAGTTACCACAACACATTTCAATAATGAATGTTTTCAGTGGAGCATTACTTTTTTCTGGAATTGTACATAACGTGGGGGGGGGGGGGGTGGAGATGAGTGAATTTTTAGCTATAGATATATTGAATTTCACAATGAAAAGAGTGTTTTAAGAGGAGTCAAAATGCTTCATTTCTCTGTTCTCAATTATTTAAGATGGGGGTGACATTTATAAAAGTGTACTTTTGAACATGAAGACTTGTTGATGTGAATGATAAAATTTCCAATGAATGTACTTACATATGGACATTTTTACTTGATTATTTTGGGTATTCATTTTCAAAATGAAAATAACTGCACTGTTAATTTTGTGCTTAAAAGTTTTATGTTTTGTAGGACTTCAATGAAAAGTAATGAAATATATTGGATAAATAGAATGTGAAAATGTGCTAGACTGATAATTGTGCATTTTTATCTCTCAATCCTGTTTTATTTATTTAGTGAACAACTCTAAAGCAAGCATAAAAACAATTTTTGATGTTGGAGTAATTGGTGTGGAACAGTGCAATATTCACTACAAATGTAAAGCCTAAAAGAATAGGCCTCTGAGAGAAATTTATTGGCAATGAAATGGGATGCTGATGACCTTAAATGTTAAATGAGACAAAAGCAAATCACAACAAATGATGTTAAGAGTTAGATGGAGCTAAATTGGTTTATTTGGTAGTTTCTTGCTGTCACGAGAACCTGCACTCTTTGGTAGCTTGCTAAGTTGCACTCTTTTGCATTATTGCACAACAATTAGTAAATTTTCTCAGCAATTTCCACCTGGTTAGCACAATTATGGGTCAGACTGACCTGGTGGAAGCAGATTTGTAAATGTATCGCAGCGAGCGAATTAAAGTAGTTGAGTACATTGATAATGCATTGGATGGAGTTTGGTGGATCTTGTAGTGAATTAGAAAATGTCACGTGAAGAAGAGAGAGTTGATGACACAAATAGAAACTCTGATAATGAAAAGGGATGAAGATGTGCATTTAGTTGTACATAGAGAAAGAGGTTGAACCTAACAGGAATGTAAGAACATGTTAAATATGACTAATTATTGTTACAAAATCACTCAAATGTCACTAATGTTGTTCCACTTACTTGGACATGTTTCAAAGGCAATTGCCTCCATCTTCACCAAGCTGAAACATGTCCAAGTGGGTGGAACAAAATTAGTGAAATTTGAGTGAATTCATAACTATAATTTGTCATGTAATATATTTCACTGTGAAAATCCCGGATACAAAAAAACTATGTAAGAACACGTGTTTGTAGCATCCTTTCCCCCCCAACTGGGGTGAAAGGAACTGCTAAATAGGCACAGATCCACCGAGTTGACAGTTCAGTTTCTTCACTAATGATTTTCACAACTACACTCATCTCAATGTACAAGAGATGAGGATACGTTTTGCCAAAGACTGTGATGCAACATGCACCAGGCTCTGAAAGGGCTTCTTTACTATGCAGGTTTCTTGATCTGTGAGCAAAAAATACTTGCATTGGGGTGCTCATCTTTTCTACTTCAGATTTATGTCGAGGGCTCTTGGGCTAGATGACGATTCAGATTGACGTGAAAGATGGACCGATAAATTGGCTTCTATCGAAGAACTTCATATATACATGCAAAGAAAAGATAATTCTCCCAAGAGTACATAATGACAAATGAGGAACTATGGGATTTTAGGGGAAGATGTGCATTTTGCAATTTGAGAAGCAATGCTGTATTTATTTTGATGGACTTGTGGACATTTTTGGCTTCCAATGTGGAAATTTGTGGGAAAACAACCTAGTGGCCCTTAACAAATGCCTTCAGAGATGGTAAAAAGGTTAAACCAGCTGATATCTGGTACTGGGATAAATGTTACAACAGATAATTTGTTTTGCAGCATTGTATTATCTAAGGAACTGCTTGAAAAGAACTCTGTGCACCCTGGAGCTACCACTACAAATTGTCAGCAGTGCTAGAAGAGAACATTTCATCTCTCTGGGTTTTTGCACAATGTCAATGGCGTGTCTTATGTTCCTAAAAAGGGGAAAACGGCTGCATTGCTGCCTACCGTGCATAACGGCAAGTCATTTGACGTAGAAATGGCAAATGATGAGACAAAGTTTGGTGCTAATGATGAAATGTATCAAGTTGGAAGAAAAATCGGTGATGGCCCTTGGCAGTATTTTTCAATTTACTGAATATGAATGCTCATTTAGTTGTTACAGACAGAAAGCGTTTGGAATAATGGTATGAAAATGCAATATTATACAATTTAGAATGGAACTGAAGAATGTGTGGGAATGTCAGGCTGCAGATTTGAGGTGAAAGGGAGAAATTGTGCTGCTGGATCATTGGGAGATGTTGACAGACCTGCTATGTGAAGTGTGTAACAATTTTCGTGTTTGTCCAACAGGTCGAAGATTGGTGTGGGGATGGCATATGTACATAATGAATGGTTGACATATATTACCCAAGTACATGAAAAAGAAAATAAAATGTGTTATGCATTAAAGCAGGTAATATAAAAATGAGTCGATGACCCGAAGGGACCATTTGTAGGTTCTCTAATCTGAAATCACTTGTTTGAAGAAGTAGCACTATAATTACGTTTAAAGTAAATTTACTTGCTCGGCATAGCAGAGGTAAGCGTAGATGATGATATGAGGTTATCTGGGTGCAAGCATTTTGATATTAAAATGTGAAATGTTTAAAACAATTTGACTCCTTTTAAATCTCAAATGATGGCGTTTTCAATTGGGGTTCACTTGCATTGGGACGATAATGGATAAATGTTGGGCAGCATCGATAGGTTTTGCTTTTCAGGATGTTTCTGGAAGAAACAACGTTGGTGATGGTAGTAATAGTATGATTTACTTGTGTAGAATTTGCTTGTAGTTGATAGATGTAAATTGCACATCCTTTTTATGAGTGAGTAGTAGTTGAAGGCAGACCACCAAAATAAGACAATGATGGATCATTCAGAATGCTTTATGCAATGAAGGTTTTGTTGCTTTCAGTGTGTTGCATTTTATACAAGGTCTTGGTCTGTTCATGTGAAATGTTTTTGTTTTTGGCAGACGTGTCATTAAAATGGAGGAGCATTTTTGTTTCTTATCATATAGTGTTCTTGATGGATGTGTCGCTGATGCCTCGGCAGTAACATGGGATGGTATTAAACAGCAATGCAGGAAAAGTCTTGTCTCTCGTCATATAAAATGTTTTCTGTTCTTGACAGACCTGTCGCTGATGCCTTGGCAGTAATGTGGGGCGGCATTAAACAGCATTGGAGGAAAAGTCTGGTTGTCTCTGATCACATAAAACGTTTTCTGTTCTTGACGGACATGTCACCGATGCCTGTTGCTGTTGATCATATAACACATTTTTTGGTCTTGACATGTATGTCTCAGCAGTACAAGGTGTGGTGTGGTATTAAACAGCATTGAAGAGAAGAAATAGTTGTCTTTGTTCATACAAAATATTTTTTGTTCTTGGCAGATATGCTTCATTGCAGGGTCTCTTGTCATATAAAATGTTTTCTGTTCTCGACAGACATTTTACTGATGCCTCGGCAGAAACATGGCACGGTATTAAACAGCAATGCACGAAAAGTCTTGTCTCTCATATAAAATGTTTTCTGTTCTCGACAAACATGTCACTGAGTCTCTGCAGTAATGTGGGGCAGTATTCAACAGCATTGAAGGAAAAGTGTGGTTGTCTCTGGTCATATAAAACGTTTTCTGTTCTGGACAGACATGTTGCTGATGCCTTGGCAATAACGTGGGACGGTATTAAACAGCATTGCAGGAAAAGTTGGGTTGTCTCTGGTCATATAAAATGTTTTTCTGTTCTCGACAGACATGTCACTGATGTCTCTGCAGTAATGTGGGTGGTATTCAACAGTGTTGAAGGAAAAGTCGGGTTGTCTCTGGTCTTGTAAACATTTTCTGTTGTTGACGGATGTGTCACTGATGCCTCGGCAGTACCATGGGGCGGTATTGAACATCATTGAAGTGCTGTTATCTGTGATCATTCAACAGCGTTGAAGGAAAAGTCTTGTCTCTGGTCATGTAAACGTTTTCTGTTGTTGACGGACATGTCATTATTGTTTTGGCAGTACGATGGGGCGGTATTCAACAGATTTGAAGTGTTGTTGTCTGTGATCATGAACCAATTTTTGTTCTCGACAGACATGTCATTGGTGCCTGTTGTTGCTGCTCATCATATAAAACATTTTTTGGTCTGGGCGTACATGTTGCTGATGCCTCGACAGTACAATGGTGTGGTATTAAACAGCACTGAAGAGAAAGAATTGTCACTGTTCATACAAAATGTTTTGTTCTTGGCACTGATGCTTCGGCAGTATTAAACAGCATTTGTTGATTTGGTTTATAACATCTGAGGTCATCAGCATCCCATTCTATTCAGGGTGTGAAACATCTGATATATTTTGCTCAGAGGCCTCTTCTTTCAGGCTTGAGGTTTGTTTTCGTGCCACAAAGGTACGACATGGGATCCACGGCTTTACTTTCTTTCCGAAGGAAGGCATACTTTAGATTTTTACGCCTGAAAATTGCATTGGTTCTGGCTGGGTTTGAACCCACATTCTTGTGTTTAGAACGCAATTATGGTTAGCACTGCACCACAAGGACTGGACAGCATTGAAAGAAAGGTCTTGCGTCTCTTCCTACAAAACTTTTTGCGATATATAATAGAAAGTCTTCGTTGGAGGGAGGAGAGAAGAATTTGTGATAATTTGGTAAGAAAGAAGCTGATCAGGCAATTAGACCTCGACTTTTTATGTTTGGATGAACAGACAATGGATTTTTTTTGTCAATGTTCATGTTGGTCTTCTGAATCGTAGTCGCGTGATGTTAATATTTTTGGTTTCTCTGATAATGGAATGGCATCTTCTGTGCTAACAGTCTGATGTTACTTTTGGTTTTGTGTATGCACAGCTTTGTGGTGTTTTTCTATCCATTGGAGAAATTTGTGGCTTTTTCTCTCGCCGAGTCTGTTTTAAGGGAATATGGGAGATGAATATTTGTAACAATTCAATGAGGTATTTGGATTGATCCATCTTGTCTTGATACAATAAAAGAGGTACAAAGCACAAAATCCAGAGTACAATGGGAAAATCTTAAAATAGTTACTTTGCATTTGGTTTGAAACTACAATATATTAAAATAATAGAAAGAAATTTTGTACAGAGTGTGCTAGAAAATGTACCTCGGGTAAAAAATATGTGTGCCACTGTAAAAAAACAAACATGACATTGTAACAAAATAGGATAATACACGATGTGCAAAGAAGAGAAGTGCTTGTTCATTTTATTTATTATTTTTTTAAGTGAAGGAAGATAATTTGATTTACCAAAGTGCAGCAAGAAAGGTGTATTTTATTTTTTATTTTTTTAAGTGCAGGAAGATGAACAATGCAATAAGAACATTTTATTGCCAATGAGTATGTTAAATAAGAAGTAACATTTTATCAATGAATTCATTTATGAAGCAAGATGAACAATGGAATAAGAACTTTAGATCAGAAATGAGAACTGAAGTTTTATCAATGAATAATTCTTTATATGTGAAGCAAGATGAACAATGCAATTAGAACTTTTGATCAGATATTAGTATGTTCAATAATGAATTTTCTATGAGACCTGAAGTTTTATCAATGAATAATGCTTTTGAAATTAGTATGTTGAATAATGAATTTTCTATGAGAACTTAAGTTTTATTAACAAATAATGCTTTTGAACAATGCAATAAGAACTTTGATGAGATATTAGTATGTTCAATAATGAATTTTCTATGAGAACTGAAATGTTATCAATGAATAATGCTTTATATGTCATATTTACAATAAATGGTTATATTTTACAATCAATTTAATTTCTTTCTTTGACAAACCTATGTGATGACAAGGAAATGTAAACAGTGGTGCACATAATAGTTTGTAAGTTGTAGTGGTCTGCCGATTTAGTTTAGTGCCAGCCAAATGTTTTGTTTTGTAGAATGTTGGATCCTTTGACACCTAAATGGCCTTACCTTAACCTATACATGGCACTTGTTCTGGTTGTCGGTCTTGCTAAGTTTGAAGTAGTATGCACAGCCCGTCGGCATATTGTGCGAAAATACGAAAAGAACTTATTAAAGCGAGATTTGGCAACCGTCTTGTGCCATGTCCATGAACCCTCGGTGTACCATCTGTGCTAGCTTGCAGTTGACAGACATGGTTTGTTTGTCGAACTGGTCTGCGTCAGGAGCTATTTGCTTTTCATATCGCCATGTCTATCGCTGCTTGCGACTGCACAGAACCTATTTTCCTCTATCCTCGATGGTAGACGCATTTGGCTGGCAAGTCCAAAATGAGGGAAACTGGAGGAAGGAAAGGAAGGAGGTATTATTGTAGCATTGGGAATGGAGAGTGGCATTAGCAGAGGAGGAGGCAGTAGTAGTGGTAGTAGCAGTAGCAGAAAATGTTGCTAAAAGTTTGTCAAATGTGTAGAAGCAGATGTACTGAGCAAAGTGTGCCATTAGAAATAGTACATACAAGGATGCTTACTCGTAACATTTCAAAATGCTTTGTGTGGCGGATGCCAAACACGACTCAATTTCCACTGTTGAATCTGGTATTTACCACATGCACATTGGTAAATGAGGATTTATTAGAGAACCCATTAAATCTGGTATTTACTATTTTGGTAAATGACTAGGATTTTGTGGGGAAAATCTATTAAATCTAGAATTTACCAGTCTGGTGGAAGACTACGATTTATTGGGGAAAATGCTATTAAATCTGGTGTTTACCTGTTTGGTACACGACTGATTTAGTATGGAAAGTGCTAAATGTTCTTTATCGGTTTGGTGTCTGACTATATTTTAGTAGGTTTTTCCTACTAAGTTGTAGTCATTTACCGAAGTGGTAAAGTGCTAAGATTTTCCTACTAACTGATAGTTGTTGACCATTGTGGCAAAGTGCTAAGATTTGGTATGTTTTTTGCTCTGTTAAATCTAGTATTTACCATGCATGACGTGCAGATTGGCAAATGACGAAGCGTAGTAATTTATGGGGCATAGTAATATGCCTGGTAAATTACTATGTTTTCTTTATTACACGTAATCATTTGCCGTGCATATATTGGTAAAAGATTTAACAGCGTAAAAGTCGTGTCGAGCATTGTGTACACAAAGCATTTTTGAATTGTTTGCGAGTAACGTTCTTGTATGTATGAATTTTCTATAGGTTCGAATGTTTTGTCCGTTTTGAAATGGTTCAAAAACTTTTTTGGTTGAAAAAGTTTTGTCCACTTTTAAATGGTTGAAACAAATTTTGCTCAGTTCATTTTGCTTTCTGCATATTTGGCATTCTTTTAGCAATATTTTTTGCTGCTGCTATTACCACTACTATTGCCTTCTTCTCTGCTAATGCCATTCTCCATTTCCAATGCTGCAATAATACCTTCTTCCTTTCTTTTCTCCAGTTTTCCTCATTTTGGACTTATATATATATTAAAATTTTTTTTTTCCGCCCTGCGGGCAGAACCTATCTCCTGAGATGAAATTTGCAAACGCTGGCTGGCAGCCTCTGTTTGGTAAAATAAATAAGTCCTTTATGTCTATACAAGTTCTTTATTATACCTTTTATCTTCCTTTACATTCCTGCCCTACCTACATACATTCAGTAAGTAGTAAGGGGGTACATATATAAACTCCTGTAATAAAGGAGTAGGGGACCAACCTACGAGGCTCTTGTAATAAAAGAGCATAGGTAACTTATGTACAAAGGCTCTTGAGATAAAAGAGCACGGGCCTCGACAGTGCTGTCGAAGATGCCTGTTCTGAAACAAAGAAGCACGATAGTTATGCACAAGTACTCCTATACATAAAGGAGTGTCGACCTATTTGTCGAGCACTAGACTACCGATGTCGCTTGGCTATGCTATGCACCATGCTATTTGTCATGCAACTACAGTACACTCAACTACCACCAGTTGGTGTTGCACTTTAACATTAGAATAGCAAAGATATTTCTAAAGACAAAGAACTCAAAGCATATACAACCAAAGGCAAAGCACATACAACCAAAGAGAAAGAACTCAAAGCATAGAAGGCAAAGCACATACAACCAAAGACAAAGAACTCAAAGCACATACAACCAAAGAGAAAGAACTCAAAGCATAGGCAAGGAAGGCAAAGTACAAACAACCAAAGACAAGGCAAGGAAGGCAAAGCACATACAACCAAAGACAAGGCAAGGAAGGCAAAGCACAAACAACCAAAGAGAAAGAACTCAAAGCATAGAAGGCAAAGCACATACAACCAAAGACAAAGAACTCAAAGCATAGGCAAGGAAGGCAAAGCACAAACAACCAAAGACAAGGCAAGGAAGGCAAAGCACATACAACCAAAGACAAGACAAGGCAAGGAAGGCAAAGCACAAACAACCAAAGCACATACAACCAAAGAGAAAGAACTCAAAGCATAGAAGGCAAAGCACATACAACCAAAGACAAAGAACTCAAAGCACATACAACCAAAGAGAAAGAACTCAAAGCATAGGCAAGGAAGGCAAAGCACAAACAAACAACCAAAGGCAAGGAAGGCAAAGCAAAGCACATACAACCAAAGACAAGGCAAGGAAGGCAAAGCACAAACAACCAAAGAGAAAGAACTCAAAGCATATACAACCAAAGACGAGGAAGGCAAAGCATAGACAACACAAGGCAAGGAAGGGAAAGCACATACAACACAAGGCAAGGAAGGCAAAGCACATATAACCAAAGACAAGGAAGGCAAAGCACATATAACCAAAGACAAGGAAGGCAAAGCATATACAAGGCAAGGAAGGCAAAGCACATATAACCAAAGACAAGGAAGGCAAAGCATATACAAGGCAAGGAAGGCAAAGCACATATAACCAAAGACAAGGAAGGCAAAGCATATACAACACAACACAAGGCAAGGAAGGCAAAGCATATACAACACAAGTCAAGGAAGGCAAAGCACATATAACCAAAGACAAAGCAAAGCATATAAAGACAAAGGACTGAAGACATATACAACCAAAGACAAGGCAAGGAAGGCAAAGCACATACAGCCAAAGACAAAGAACTCAAGACATATACATCCAAAGACAAAGAACTCAAAGCATAGACAACACAAGGCAAAGCACATATAAAGACAAAGAACTCAAGACATATAAAGACAAAGAACTCAAAGCACATACAACACAACCAAAGACAAATACCTCAAAGCACATACATCCAAAGACAATGCAAGCATGGCAAAGAATATACATTTCAAGACAAACAATGCATACTGGTATTCAAAGTCCCCAAGCAATACAGGCAACCCCATTGCCAACTGAATGTTGGTACAAAAGATGTTCCTACACAACTGTGACATGTATGCAATGACATAGCTGAAAAGCAAGGAACATAAACAGCAGAGCACTAGGCATGAACAAATAACCTTCATTGGCAAATACTAACTACCTCAATATACAAAATGCTTGAAACAATGATTGATTGAAATAAAACATACATGACATTGAATATATGCTCTTTAACAAACATAAGCAGTTCTCTCATCTGTCAACAAAATGGAATGCAATAAGCACACAAAAGACAACCGTCATTGACATATACATACTACACTTAGATCTATTTGAAGACCCCTTCTGAATTGAAAATAGTAACACTATTATGCCTCACCTACCTATTTATAATACATACATTTGCTGTCATGATCAGCTCTCGAGTATTTAAAACAAATAAATGGGGCATAATAGAGTTACTGCTTCACTATTAGTAAGAACTTCAACACAATGAAACCAAAAATCATGATATAAACAGCAACCAACCAAATCCAATTCAGAAACCATAGTCAAATCAATTTCAATCTTAGCATGTAAACCAGGCAACACAGCACCTACAATCTACCACTGATTCATAACATGTAGCACACAAGACCAGCACTTGCCTTGAAAATAGGCCTATACAGCATCCTGTATGAAACATTCTCAAGTTCCCTTTACTAAATGTTTCTCCCTCTTCAAATCTGGTGCCAGAAGACAAAAATCCTGCAATTTCCAAACATTTGCTTTCTCCCAAATGTAACATATCAACAAAAGACTGCAACACATGAACAACAAACTCCATAAACGGCTACAACACTATTCAGGAAAAAAAAAAAAAAAAAAAAAAAACCACACACAGACATTTCCTTGACACTGCTGCACAATACTATAACAACTGCTCAGAACACTCTATTAAACATATTGCTTCATCTCATAGCTGCTAATGACCTTAACAGCATTGCACCCTTAAACAATAATCATCTGAAAACATACCAAAAATTCTACCAACACTGTTACAGTAATAAAACACATTCAACCTATGATAACAATGCTACCCTACACCAAACTATATTGCTAACCATATACAAATAGTGCACAATATGGAGCAGAGCAGAGACTATGATGCCAACTAATCCCTTCATTTATCGAAACAAAGCACTTGCAGCTGTACTGTCTCACACACACACACTTCCTTTAACTCACAAAACGCAAAGTCTGCAATTCAAATTCCACTCTGACTGGGTGTTTTACATGTTTTTCTCCATCCACATTCATGGCAAATGCCAGGCAAGCACTCCAAGCCCATAAATAAGAAGCAATGTATATAGTTAGGAAAGAATGTTAAACAAAATCTATCGTTATGCATCACTCATCCAAGATGAGTAGTAACACTTCAATTCTTAGATAAAACTTATTCCACATAGTTATTTCCTATGAACCTCGGCAACAGATCTATATTGAACCAACTGCTTCATTTCAGCAAGAGTGTGGCAATGGAGAGACCTCAAGTCTACATATTCCATATGCTCACTTGAGACTCAACATCTAAATGTAAAAGGGCATATGGTCTCATCATTCAACAGACAGTTTCAGAAAAAAACGGTATTTTCTACTTATTGCAATAACAACCCACCAATGATGATTCAGCCTGTATTCACTTAAAACAGTGTTGCTTTATAACATTTGTCATTGAATCACATTAGAAAAAGATCCATCTCCCAATTATCGACAGGGTTGCATCATTATTTCTGGAAAATGTGCCATGCCTTCACCCTCATAGACATAATTATCATTGCAGCATGAAAATAGCACATGTGTGTCATTTTCATTAACAATGATCTCAGATCTTTCAATAGGAAAATGGTGCAATAATCATGCTTCATTGCTAAAAAGGAATATGAGAGACAAACTGATACGCAGCTCCTTTAAACAATTATTTATCTTTTTATATTTGTCAATAGCTGCATCTGCATTTACTGTCACTGAGATGCAATCATAGGATATTCTTTCATTCACAATTTTTCAACACCAAAAGAAAATTGCTTTCAAACCTTACTTATCTACATCTGCAAAAATATCATTCCAAATTGCAGAACATAAAAATATTCTTCTTCCAGGAAAGAATATTGTGTTGTTCATCATTTTAATGAACAACACAATAAAAGCTATGCATGGACACCACAAAATTTTACCAATATCCAACAATCTATGAACAAAATGTTTGTTGAATAACCTCACACTTCACATGTCACTGTTCAAATGCAGCATGTGGCTAAAAATAAGGACATTATTCACTCATCATCCAAGGGAACATGTTCAGTGAAAACAGAACATTTAAGTATTGGCAACATGAAATATTGTGTGCTACTCCAAATGAAATTACACATATATATGACAACATTAGTTATAAAAATAGGCAGGGGTAGAAAAACACGTATTAAACAATGTGATAATACAATCAAAAACTGTTTACATAGATAGAACTGCAGTTAGGTTCACGTACCATTTAGAGGTAAAAAAAAAAAAGTCCAATGTGTGAAGAAACCAATAAGGAGTTTCATTGTTTATTATACTGTATGCAAACAAATTTATGGAAAGATCAGGTTTGGCAATAAAAATGGAAATAAATGTACATTGGGAAATATGCACTAAGACTTTTAACTGTAAAAGAAGAGCAGAATATAAAAATAATAGGCAACTATTTGGCCAAAGTTACAGAGAAATGGATAAGAATCATTAACAGCAAAATGGAGGGAAATGCAACCTTAGGAGTTCAATAGGCCAGAAAAGTATAAGCAATAATGCAGCAATATGGTCATCAATACACTAATAATCTAGAGCAGTGTGCATGGCTATCAAAATGGAAACAAACAATGCTACAAATAAAATATCTAATATATAGTTTCAAACTTTACAAGCTCATTTATCTTTACATTCACTTATTCAGACCCTTCATTATTTAAATTTCCCCAAATCATATTCATTACCTCCAAACTATCTCTGCCTACATGGCAGAGGGGGGGGGGGAAAGGAAGAAAATGTGCAAAATGCTATTAATATTATATTCTCTCAAAGAAAACTGCAAATGCATTTCAAACACAATGATAACACTAAATTCTAAAGGAACAAATTCAAAGAAACTAACAATTTATTGATGTCTATACAGAAAACATTCATCAGTGGCTAAACAAACACATTCCCAAAGTAAGAATGATAAAAGTGGCAAAGTAACTAAATTGCAAAATGAAATTCCAACTACTATAACTCTCATCATTTGCTTGACAAAACTTCCTCAAAATATCATCTTATACATGCATACACCCCCCTCCCCCCTCCTTTGTATGCTTTTCTGCTAATTTTAATCATTCATTTCCAAATTTGTAACCGAAAATGCAACATTTTTACACATTATTCTCTCTCCCTCCCTCCCTCCCTCCCTCCCTCCCTCCCTGTATTATAATGTCTTGTTCTTTTGTATTCATTTCTTTCCATTTCCCCATCACTTACTGTACTTTGCCCTAACAAATTCCAAACAGCTCAGATGAATCACAAAGACCAGTATAACCAATACATGACAAAATCATAATGCCAAATGTTCAATAATGCTATCATTTCTCTTTATCCTATCTAGGTCATTTCAAAACTTCCCCAAATATAGTCAAAATGACCACATTTTGAAACAATTTTCATGTTTCAACATAGTCACCTTTGATACTAATGCTCTTCAACCACCAATGCTCCAAAGCCTCTATCCACATCTGCAAAAAACACCTCCATGGACCATTCATCCAACAAGGAATCTTCTCCATTTACTCAACAGATGCAAATCCAATGGAGACCATGCAAACAAATAAGGCAGATATGTCATTATCCCCACTGTCATGAACATGCATGAGAGCAAGCATTTTCTGGATGCCACAGGACTGTCTTCTTGGATAAACTCAGACTGTTCTACCACATTTTTCTCTTCAACAGGCCCAAAAGGATGCCATAATACACTCCAGTGATGAGAAGATAATCCATTAGCAGTGCACCTTCCCATTTCACATCATCTCATCGGTCAATGTCGCACACGTGACCTTCTTTGGCAGTGGAGAATCCTGATGCTTCCATTCTTAACAATCCCTCGCTGTTTTCTTTCAGTAACAGGCCCATGTTTTATCACTGGTCACAAAGTCAACATAAAAAGTTGGCACCATATCTCTGAAATAGGCCAAACTTTGCTAACATGCATTTATGCTCTGATTTGCTTTTAAGCAGGCATAGCAACCAAATGGCTAATCATTTTCTTTCAAGCACAAGTCTTCCCTCAAAATGGCAAATATACATTTTCCTCAAATGCCCAGACATCCTTAATCCCCAATCCTCCAAACAACATCCATCATTTCTCATGCTGTGATCAATTTTGCCCATCCACCCCATGGGCCATCTTCCAAGATTTCACAGCCTTGTTGAAACTCCAAGATCCACTTAGAGACGGTTGCAAATGGTGATGTAGAGTTCCCTAAAGTGTATATATTTCTGTTGCATAGGTACCCTTCTTTACCAAGTACTTAATAACCACACCATGTTCAATATTTGCCTTCCCCAGCTCCATATATGCACCTCCGCTCTGCAACAAGCACCTACCATCATGGATATAAATACCAAATCAAGGAAAACCGGCAAATTATACATAGCCCCTACCATATTATATATATGGTTGGAATGTAAGAACAAAAGAAAAGGTTCAACAAAGAACTGCTATTGTAATAAAAGACTCATTTATTTCAACAATTACAGGTTTCTTGCCAGTGTTTGCAACATGTTATCTCTGCAGATAAGCTCATACATAAAGTCCAAAATAGTGAAACAAGAGAAAAGAAAATTAAAAAGGTATTATTGCAGCATTAGAAATGAAGAATGGTATTAGCACAGATGAAGGTAATAGCAACAGCAACAAATGGTTTTAAAATGAACTGAGAAAACAAAGTTTCTTTAAACCATTTTAAAATGGGCAAAACTTTGTGTCATTTCAGCAAAAATCATTTTACCATTAAAATTGATAAAACATTTCACCCAATTAGGAACATGATACGTACAAGGAGATTACTCGCAACAATTCCAGTAGGGAATACTCAACACAACCTACTCATTACTACATTTAGTAAAGTTTCTCCCTACTAAATCTTGGTCACTGACCAATCTACACATCTTCCTAGTAAATTATCAGATGCACAAAGAAAACCAATAAACCTATTAATGCACCAGCATAATTATCAATACTACATTAAGGTTTTTTTCCCCCCCTATGAAATCTAGTCATTTATCAGGCATAATGGTACATTACAAAGTTGTTATAAAGAAAACATAGCATATTTTACTTCATAAATATAATACATTTTCTTTATTACATATTGTACTTTATTTAATAAATAAAATATAGTACATTTTCTTTATTACAACTAAGTCATTTACCAATCTCCACATTAAGCCTCATAAATGACTAGATATAATAGGCAGGGGAAAAATCCTCCAAAATCTTAGTACTTTATCAATTTGGTAAATACCTACATTCAATTGATCTCTCCCCTTCCAAACTATTCACAATTCACCAAAATGGTAAACATTTAATAGAAATTTTCCCAAACAAAGCTTCTTTATTCATCAAACTGGTAATTACAAGGGGGGGAGGGATAAAAAAATCAGCAGCACTTAGGAAAACATACACAATGTTTCTTTTCTCTTCCCTCCCACATATATATATATATATATATATATCATTTGGCAAAACCTTCCTTCCTTCCTTCCTTTCTCCCTCCCTCCCTCCCAAATATAACTATCTCACCAGCATTTTACATCTGAGAACCAGAAAACCCTAGAGAAATTTTATTTTTCACTTTTATATATAAATACCACAACAGGATTTCACATATAATAAAGAGTTTAAAAAAAAGGCCTCATGAACAATGCACTTGGGGAGGACTTAAAAAAAAAAAACTTAGGAACACTTCATACATACATACATTAATATTTTCCCCTCTTCCCATATATAAGTACTTGCCAATATTTGACATCTGCAGAAATAGGGAAAGCCTACAGAAATGTTTTCCCCCTCCAGATATAGACACCTCACAAGCAATTCACATCTGCAAAATGTAAAAGCACTTGTTAAAATTTATGTCAGGACCCCCCCCCCAAAAAAAAAAAACTTCACAAAACCCAGGGAATATATTTTTCCTTCTTTTTTTTTCTTTCCCCTGTTCCATATATAACTACCTCCTCATTTGACATCTGCAAATCCATGAAAGCTTGAAATTTTCCCCCCCACTCCCACACCTCACCTGAATTTTCACATCTGCAAACCCTCAATACTTAAGTAACCCCTCCCAAATATAAACTCCACACAAGCAATTCACACCTATGCACTAGAGGAAAACCTAGAGGGGGGTGGGAAGTAAAACAAGGAAAACCTAAAAAAATAACCCCCCCTAAAATAAATACATTACCAACAATACCCATCAGCACAAACAAAGGAGAAGAAGAAAGGAAAAAAAAAAAAAGCACAACTTAATAAACACTAGTGTAGATATACACAGTGAGGCATTTATACTATCACAGGCATTTTACTCCCAAACAAAGAAGAAAATCAAAAAATGCTTCAGACAAAATTTGAAGTGCTCTTAAAAGTGACACAACATAGCAACCTTAACTTGTCCTTGAAAGCAATTCTCGATGTCTGATTAGTTGTTTCAAATAGAATGGTGTATTTTTTTTCCCCCAGGAATAGAAAGAGCGTTCATTTTTTTTTATATAAAAGTTCCAGTACATATATCAGCTACATGTGATAAATGATGAGATATTCCACAAATAAGATATCAAATGTTTTTCGCTTTACTGGCATCAATTTACGTTAGAGTTATAAGCATAATTCAAACAATGTCATGCTCACAATAAAAACAATTTCAATTCAGTAAATACTTAAAAGTATGACCATTAACTTCAAAGCATTTCTGAAAACCTGCTTCAAAAGATCCTTGAACACATCACAACATTTCTTTGCTAATTCTTGCACAGGCACTCCTAATTTGTTGACATATTTACCAGGTGTAATGCATTTCATAAACTTCAGTACAACTTCCCATTCAAAGGTGTTTTTTTTTTTTTTCCATGTCACACCTTCCATTTCAGAGAATAACCTCATAATTGGTTGCAAATTTCAATCAGATGGCTGCCTTCTTTTGGAATATCCAAGTTGCAAACTATTCTAGCATTCTTATAAGCTTTGCCATAAATGTAAATCATATCAATCCTCTCATTGATCATGCATCAAACATCCATAATTGAAAATGAAGTGGAACTGACCGAGAATAATCTCCCTTTGGCTATGAATTGACAATGATAAGCGCTCACTGTGTACCAATGTCAACAAATGAGCATCTGCATATAAACAAATAGGTTTCCTTCAGAGCAACAATAAAACAAACGAGAAAGAAGTGAAAGTATGTCAAAAACATTTCCTGCCCTATTTATCCAATGTCCCATCATCTATCACCCCTATCTGACAGATGTACTGAAACTTTTATTTGCAAATACAATGCTCTTTCCATTCTCAGGGGAAAAAATGCACCATTCCATTTGAAAATAACAATTTCACCTTGAAATGACATCACAAGGACTGGTTAATGTCACTATCTTATGTCTCCCTAAGAGCACTTCAAATTTTGTCTCCAGCATATTTTCATTTTCCCCTTCATTTCAGATTGAATGGCTGCAATACTGCAAATATATATACATATTCACCCCCCCCCCCCCACATAAAACTACCTCATAGCAGTTGACATCTGCAGAGCCAGGAAAGACTATAATCTCTCTTCCTCCCCTTCCAGATACAAATATCACACAATAGTAATTTCACCTCTAAAGAACCAGGTAAGCCTAGAGAAATCCCCCCCCCCCCAAGTATAAAATATCTTACAAGCAATTCACATTTGCACAACCAGAAAATCCTCAATACCAAGATACAAATATGTGACCAACAAAACACATCAGAAGAAAAAAAAAAAAAAAAAAAAAAAAAAACACACACACAACCTGCAGAATATATTTCTCTATAAATATTGTACTTTCAAAGCTGCTGACAATGGAGTGGTAACATATCCCAAGCTTAGGTATTCATTTTTTACTAGACACTGACAATTTCACAGCTTATAACATAAACCTTATTAATGCAAACCGGGAGATTAAAACATATCTAAAATTACAAATCATAAAAAGACACATTGCGACCAACATGAACTTCCTAAAACCATGTCTTAAAAGAAAAGTCACAACTTAAAAAAAAAAAATAAATAAATAAATAAAAAAAATAGTAAGTAAGTGGAGTTGAGTTTAAAAATTAAATACCAAAGTTTAGAATATATTTTTCTTTTCTTCCCCTTCCACATACAACTACCTCACCAGCAGCACATCAGCAGGACCAACTAAAAAAAGGACAAAAAAGAAAAGAAAAAAAAAAGCAGCACTTATGATACATCAACAGGACAAACTAGAAAGATAGAAAAGAAAAGAAAAAAAAAAGTAGAATCCAGGAAAACCTGAAAATATGTTTTTATTTTATTTATTTCTTTATTTTTGTCTTCTCCCACAAATAGATGTTTCAATTGTAATTCACTTTAGCATAACTGACTGCAGAGGAAAAAAATAAATCAGCAAGACCAAGGAAAACCTACTAAAATATCCATTTCCACCCCCTCCCAGATATAAATACCTCACAAGAAATTACCATGAGCAAGACCAACAAGAGAGAGAGAGAAATGGCACAATCTATGAAAACTGAAATAATTTTGTTTTCTTATCCCCCAAATATAACTAAATACCACATCTACACAACCATGTAAGCCCAGAGAACTTTTTTTTTATCCCCCTCCTGTCATCAGATATAATTAACTCACCAGCATTTTCACATCTGCAGAATCAGGTAAGCCTAGAGAAATGTTCCCCCCTTTCCCCAAATATAAGCACCTCATGCAACTCAAATGTGCATCACCCAAAAAGCCTCAATACCTGGATACAAATATATGATCAACAATACACATCAGTAAAAATATTGAGAGAGCAAAGGGGAAAAAAAAAAACACAACTTGGGAAAACTGCAAAATATACATATATATATATATTTGGCCCCTCCCACATATAACTACCTCACCAGCATTTCACTTCTGTAGAACCAAAAAACGCTACAATTTCCCCCTTCTCCAAAGATACAAATACCACATTTACATTTTCATAGCTGCAGAACCAGTTGAGCCTATAGAAATCCTCCTCCCACAAGATATAAACACAAAATGAGATATTCACATTTATACAATTAAAAATGAAAAGCTGAACAGGAAAAACTGCATCCCCCCCAGATATAAATACCTGACAAACAATGCTCATCAGGGGAGGAAACCAAAAAACTTCAAGAATCTCTTTTTCTTTTCTTTTCCCCCCTTCCCTCCCAATTATAACTATCTCATATAAATAGACTAGAAGGAAAATAATAAAAACAGCACCATCACCCAGGAAAAACTTAAAATATGTTTTTCATTTTATTTATTTATTTTTTTTTTTTGTCCTCTCACACAAATACATATTCCAATAACAATTCACTATAGCATAAGTGATTGGAGGGGAAAAAAAAAAAATCAGGAAATCCTAGAAAAATGTTCATTCCCTTCCCTCCCAGATATAAATACCTCACTAGAAATTCCCATTAATAGGACCAATAAGAGAGAGAGACAGAGAGAAATGGCAGAATCTACAAACACTTAAGAGAAGTTTGTAGATTCTTTCCTCCCAAATATAATTACCAAATCTGCAGGCAGTTATCAAAACCAGGAAAGCCAAGAGATTCTCCCCTTGCCCCCCCCAGATATAATTAACTCACCCACATTGTCACATCTCCAGAACCAGGTAAGCCTAGAGATCCCCCCCCTTTCCCAGTTGAAATTAATTCACTTTCATTTTCATCTGCAGAACTAGGTAAGCCTAGAGAAATGTTTCCCCCTTCCACCAGCTATAAACACCTCACAAGCAATTCAAATTTGCACAACTAGAAAAGGCTGGCAAAATAAATAAATAAATAAATAAAATGAGAGAGAGAGAGAGAGAGAGAGAGAGAGAGAGAGAGAAGAAAACACAAGGAGAATGTACAAAAATGATTTTTTTGTTCCCCCTTCCAGATATAAAAACATGACTAACAATGCACATCAGCAGGACCAACTAAAGGAAGGGGAAAAAAGGAAAAAGGGGAAGAAGAAGAAGAAGAAGAAGAAGAAGAAGAAGAAGAAGAAAAGCACAAGTTCGGAATATCTGAAGACTACATTTTTCTTTTTTTTCCTTCCCAAATATAACTACCCCGCCAGTTATTTCACTTCTGGGGAATTGGGAGAGCCTATTAATTTCCCCCCAATTCCAAACATAAATAAGTCACAAGCACATCACATCACCAGGACAAACTAGAAGGAAATTAAAAACACAGCATAACTCAATTCTTCTTCTTCCTCTTCCTCCTCCTCCTCCTTCTTCTTCTTCCTCCTCCTTCTCCTCCTCCTCCTCTTCTTCTTCTTCTTCTTCTTCTTCTTCTTCTTCCTCCTCCTCTTCTTCCTCCTCCTCTTCTTCTTCCTCTTCTTCTTCTTCTTCTTCTTCCTCCTCCTCCTCTTCTTCCTCCTCTTCTTCTTCTTCTTCTTCTTCCTCCTCCTCTTCTTCTTCTTCTTCTTCTTCCTCCTCCTCTTCCTCTTCTTCTTCTTCTTATTATTATTATTATTTGGGGGGAGGTATTCTTCCACAAATAGATATTTGAATTGGAATTCCCTATAGCATTACACATTTGAGGGGCAAAAATAATGAAACAGCAAAACAAAGGAATTCCTAAAAAATGTGCATTTACGCCCCCTCTTAAATATCAATACCTCACTGCAAATTCCCATTAGCAGAACCAACAGGCAAGAGAGACAGAGAAATGGCACATTCTATGAAAACTTTTGAATATTTTTTTTTTACCTCCCAAATATAACTAAGTACCATATCTATAGAACCAGAATACACTACAAAAATGCCCCCCCCCCAGAAATAATTAACTAACTTGCATTTTCAGATCTGCAGCACAAGGTAAGCATAAAGAAAAAGAAGAAGAAATGATAAGGGACAAAGAAAGAAAGAAAAAAAGAAGAAATGAAAAGGGACAAAGGAAAAAAAAAAGGAAAAGAGAATAGAATAGAAAAAAAAAACAAAAACATAGCAAAACAAAGAAAAGAAAACCTAGAAAAATAGTTTTTTGTTTCCCACATCCAGATACAAATACATTATCAACAATGTACAATAAAATTAAAAATAGCACAATTTCGGCAAATCTGAATATATTTTCCTTTTATTTAACCTCCCCTCCCCCTCCTTCTCAAAGATAACTGCCTCACTAATTTCACATTTGCAGGACCAACTAGGGAGGAGAGGAGGAAGGAAATAATACAACCCACAATTACATGGAAATTTATATTCTTTTTTGTTCCTCACAATGATAACTACCTCACCAGCATTTCACATCAACAGGACCAATTAAAGGGAATTAAAAAAAAATCTGCACAACCTAGGATAACAATTAAGTTCTTTTTTCTATCCTCATAAATATAGCTACTTCACTAGCATTTCATATCTGTAGAAACAGAAAACCATATGGAAATTTCATATTTCCACCTACTAGATATAAATACCTTCAACAGAATTTCACATATGCGGAACAGACTACCAAACTACATGAGGGGAAAAAGAAAGAAGAAAAGAAAACCCAGAGAATATATTTTTCTTTGTTCTATATTTTCCTCTCCCACATATAACTATCTTACCAGCATTTGACATCTACAGAACCTGGTAGGGCTCCAGAAATTCTTCCCACCCAACTCTCATATATAAATACCTCACAAGCATTCTTGCACAACCAGAAAAGCTTCAAAAAATTAAAAAAATCTAGGTTTTACTTGTTTTGCCAATTTTTTCCTCCCCTTCCCTCTCCTAGATATATATACATGACCAATAATGTACATCAGCAGGACCAACTAAAGGGAGATTACAAAAAAAAGAGAGAGAAAAAAAAAAGAATGAATAAATAAATAGCAGAACTTAGAAAGAACTGAAGAGAATATTCCTCTTTTTTTATCCTCCCAAATATAACAACCCCATTAGCATTTCACATCTGCTGAACCAGGAAAGCCGAGATATTTTTTGCCCCTCTCTCAAATATAAATACTTCACAGGATTTCACGTCCCCAGCATAAAAAAAAAAATTATATATATTGACAGAATTTAGTATAACATGGAAAATTATGTTCTTTTTACTTTCCTTCCAAATATAACTATCTCACCAGCACTTCACATCTGCAGGAGCAGATAAAAATTTTACTCCCTTTCCCCCCAGATTATATATACCTCAACAGCATTTTAGACCACCATCAGTGGCCGAATCTGTTAAAGTGCAGACTTGTGAGCAAGAAGTATGGGGTTCGAATCCCACCAGGAACATCTTCCCTGAATGAGGTTTTTTTCCCCCCCAGGTTTCCCTCATTCCTCATAAATGACAAATGCCAGAGAGATACCCTAAACTCAGGCCTGGAATGTTTCAGTGTCCACCACCTGTGCAACGAAAAAGTCTCATCAGTGAAGAAAGAAAGAAAGAAAGAAAAAATCAATCTTAAGAAAACTTGGAGATTATATATATTTGTTTTTAAAACATTTTCCCTCCTAAATATAAATACCTCCTCATGTGACATCTGCAAAACCATGAAAGCCTAACATTTTTTTTCTCCACTCCCAGATGTAAATACCTTACCTACATTTCCCCATCTGCAAACAATGTAAAACTAAAGTAATCCCCCCAGATATACACTCCTCACAAGCAATTCACACACTATGCTATGCACAAAAAGAAAACCTAGAGCAGAAAAAAAAAAAAAAAAAAAAAAAAAAAAAAAAAAAAAAAAAAAAGGAAAACCTACAAGAATAACTTCCCTCCAAAGAAATAAGTAGGGGGGGAATTTACTCTAAAACAAAGAAGAAAATCAAAAAATGCTTCACACAAAATTTGATGTGCTCTTAGACATAAGACAGCAACTTTAACTTGAATTTCAATGTCAAATTGGTATTTTCAAATGGAACAGTATATTTTTCCCCCCAGGAATGGAAGGGGCATTTAATTTTCGGTATAAAAGTTCTAGTACATATATCAGCTACACGTGATAAAGGATGAGATATTCCACAAATAACACATCAAATGTTTTTCGCTTTACTGGCATCAATTTACATACAGTACAATACCATTTGGTTATAACCGTAATTGAAACAATGTCAAGCTCACATTACAAGCAATTTCCATTCAGTAAATGCTCAAAAGTATGACCATTAACTTCGAAGCATTTCTGAAAACCTGCTTCAAAAGATCTTTGCCGATTCTTGCACAGACATTCCTAACTTGTTGATGTACTTTACCGGGTGTAGTTTGTACTTTTTCAAAACATTTATCTTTAATGTATCCCCATAAGAAAAAGTCTGAAGAAGTATAATATTAGAGAAACAGGCAAGTCACAGGACAGGTCCCCTGCATCCTATCCATCGACCAGGATACTCTCTGTTTAATATTTCTCCAACTACAGCTGAGTAATGAGATGGATAATCATTGTGTTCATACCACATTGCAGCCCATTCCACAAGGGGCACATCTTGAATCAACACTGGAAATTCTTCGTCCCAAAATTGATGTATTTCTTATCTCCAATGAAGTATGGTCCAATTGTACACAATCCCAAGATACCACAACAAACGTTCATGCCCCATTGCCACCGATGCTCCACTTCTCTTACCCATCTTGTATTTTCCACTGCCAAATAATGCATGTTATGTCCATTCACTTGAGCATGAGTGGTAAATGTCGCCTGATCACAAAATCACAAAGTTGGAAAAGCTACTTTTTACATTTGTAATAGAGCCCATTGGCAAAATTCAACATGCTTCTGAAAATCATTTCCATTAAGGGCTTCATGTAGGCTAATGTGATATAGATGGTATTTATGATGCTCAAGGTATTAGAAAAACACTCCTTTGATAGATTCCCAAATCATGTTCCAGGACAGGAACTTGCATGAGGATAAGCGGCAACTGCATCTAATACAGTGACTTACAGAATTTCCCCAGTAGCACTCTCATTCCACGATGTTTTCTTGATGCAACACATTCCATTTCAAAGAATAAGTTCCCAAGTTGTTGACAATTTCTAACAATGGCTGCCTCCTTTCAGGATATCCATCTCTGTATAAGTTGCATGCAGCTCTAGTGTTCTTATGACCTTCGCCATAAATGTACACCATATCGATCCTGTCATTGATCATGTATCCAACATCCATTACTAAAAACAAAGTGCAACTGACTAAGTTTACCTTTGAATTGGCAATGATAAGCACCCCTTTGAGTACCGATGTCAACAAATGAGCATCTACATAGAAACATTTCCTTCATAGAACAACAAAACAAAAGTGAAAGTAATTGAATAACATTTGCCCAATATCTCATCATCTATCGCCCCTAGCTGATATGTGTACTAGAACTTTTATACTGAAAATTCAATGTTCTTTCCATTTCCAGGAAGGAAGAAGAAGAAGAAGAAGAAGAAGAAGAAGAAGAAGAAGAAGAAGAAGAGAAAAAAACAAACTAAATTGACCTTGAAATAACATTCAGAATGGCATTTCAAGAACAAGTTAAGGCCACTATCTCATGTCCCCCTAAGAGGACTTCAAATATTGTGTCAAGCATTTTGTTATTTTCCTCTACATTTTGCATGAAATGTAGATACAAATCTCAGATACAAATATGAGACCAACAATACACATCAACAACCCCTCTAACATATAACTACCTCACCAGCATTTAACACATCTGTACAGCCAGCAAAGACTACAACCTCCCCCTCCCCCACTTCCCATATATAAATACCATACTTACATTTTCACATCTGCAGAATCAGTTAAGCTTATAGAATCCCCCCCCCCCAAGATATAAACCAAAAATAGAACTTCACAAGACAGAAAAAAACAAATGACAGAAAACTTGGAATGTTCACTTTTTTTTTCTTTTTCTTTCTTCCCAGATATAATTAAATCACCTGCATTATCACATCTAAAGAACCAGGCAAGCCTAGAGAAATGTCCCCCCCCATACCCCCAGATATAAACATCTCGCAAGCAATTCAAATATGCACAACCTGGCAAAATAAAAAAAATAAAAAAAAAATGAGAGAAAGAGGAAGAAGCAAACACAAGGAAAATCAACAAAAATACATTTTTTTTGTTCTCCTTCCCAGATATAAATACATCACCACCAATGCATATCAGTAGTACCAATTAAAGGGAGGGGAAAAAAGGAAAAAGAAGAAAACCTATTAATTTCCTCCCCATCCCAAACATAAATACCTTACCAGCAAGTCACATCAACATGACATAGAAGAAGAAGAAGAAGAAGAAGAAGAAGAAGAAGAAGAAGAAGAAGAAGAAGAAGAAGAAGAAGGAGGAGGAGGAGGAGGAGGAGGAGGAGGAGGAGGAGGAGGAGGAGGAGGAGGAGGAGGAGGAGGAGGAGGAAGAAGAAGAAGAAGAAGAAGAAGAAGAAGAAGAAGAAGAACTCAGGAAAACCTGAAAATATGTTTTGAATTCACTTTAGCATAACTGATTGGAAAGGAAAAAATGAATCAGCAAAACTGAGGAAAACCTAGAAAAATGTGCATTTCCCCCCCTCCCAGATATTAATACCTCACCAAAAATTCCCATTAGCAGGACCAACGAGAGAGAGAGAGAGAGAGAGAGAGAGAGAGAGAGAGAGAGAGAGAGAGATGGATGACTGAATCTGGGAAAATATTGATAATTTTTTTTCTTTTGTCACAAATATAACTACCACATTTGCAGAACAAGGTAAGCCTATAGAAATGTTTTTCTTTTTTTTTATACATTCCTCTCAGATATAATTAACTCACCTGCATTTTCACATCTGCAGAACCAGGTAAACCTAGAGAAATGTTCCTCCCAGATGTAAACACCTCACAAGCAATGCAATTCAATTCAAATGTCCATAACCAGAAAAGCCTGGCAGAACCAAAACAAAAAGGAAAGCCAAGAAAAATATTCCCCCCCCCTTCCATAAATATGCGACCACAATGCACATTAGCAGGGTCAACTAAAGGAAGGGGGAAAAAAAAAAAATAGCACAACTTAGCAAAACCACAAGAATACATTTTCCTTTTTCTTTTTTTCCCCTCCCAAATATAACTACTTCACCAGCATGTCACATTACCAGGACAGACTAGAAGGAAAATAAAAAAACATAGAACTCAAGAAAATATGTTTTTTATTTCATGTACTATTATTATTATTCTTTTATACTTTTGTCTTCTCAAATAAATCAGCAAAGCCAAGGAAATCCTAGAAAAATGTGCAATCCCCTCTACCAGATATTAATACCTCACTACAAATTCCCATTAGTAGGACCAATAACAGAGAGAAAGAAAGAAATGGCACAATCTAGGAGAATTTGGATCATTTTTTTCTCCCCCTTCCCTCACAAATATAAGTATCACATCTGCAGAACCAGGTAAGCCTACAGAAATGTTCTTCCCCCACCTCCCCAGATATAAACATCTTCCAAGCAATTCAAATGTACACCCAGAAAATCCTGGCAGGGGAGCAGAAAAAAAAAAAAACCACCAGCAAACCAAGCAAAATCTAGAAAAATAATTTCCTTTGTTCCCCCTCCAACATATAAATACATGACCAAAAATGCACATCAACATAACGGACTAAAGGGAGGAGGGAAAAAATAATAGCACAACTTAGGAAAATCTGAACATTTTTTCCCTCCCTTCCCACCCTCTCTCCCCCAAATATAACTTACCTCACCATAATTTTCACATCTGCAGGACCAACTGGATAGGAGAGGAAGAAGGAAATGGTAGAACCTACAATTACTTAGAAAAATATATTCTTTTTCTTTCTTCCCAATTATAACTACCTCATCAGCATTTTACATCTGCAAAACCAGAAAATCCTACAATCCCCCCCCACCCTTTCTAAATATAAATACCTCACCAACATTTCATGTCAACAGCACCAACTAAAGTGAATGAAAAAAAATCCACAGAACCTACGATAACCTGGAAAATTATGTTCTTTTATTCTTTCCTCACAAATATAACTACTTCACTAGCATTTCATATCTGCAGAAACAGAAAACTGTATAGAAATTTTATTTACCCCCTCCTAAATATAAACACCTCAACAGAATTTCACATATGTAGAAAAGACTACGGGGAGGGAGAGAGAGAAACCAGCAGAACCAAACTTTATGGGGGGAGGGGAAAACCTGGAGAATATATTTTTCTTTCTCTTAAATTTTCCTCTCTCACATATAACTACCTCGCCAGCATTTGACATCTACAGAAGCAGATAAGGTTACAAAAATTCCCTATACCCCATATATAAACACCTCACAAGCAATTCATGCACAATCAAGAAAGCCTGGAGGGGAAAGAAAAATTTTTTCCTTATTTGGCCAGTTCCCCCCCCACTTCCCTCTCCTAGATATAAATATGTGACCAATAATGTACATCAGCAGGACCAACTAAAGGGAGATTACCAAAACAAAAAAATAAATAAATAGCAGATCTTAGGAAAACACTGAATTCCTCCTTTTTACTCTCCCAAATATAACTACCTTATCAGCATTTCACATCTTCTGAGTTACATTTTTTTTGCCCCCCTCCCAAATATCAATACTTCATGAGGATTTCACATCACCATAAAAAGGGAGGAGGAGAAAAAGTCTTAAGAAAACCTGCAGAATATATTCTTTCTTTCTGAATATTTTCCTCTCCCATACATAATTACCTCCTCATGTGACAATGTGACATCTGTAGAACCATAAAAGCCTACATTCCCCCCCACACTCCCAAATATAAATATCTTACATGCATTTTCACATCTGCAGCACTGGTAAGCCTAGAGAAATGTTTCTCCACAATGAAACCCTAGAAAAATAAGTTTCCCCCCCCCCAGAAATAAACACATAACTAACACTGCACATCAGCAGGACCAACAAAAGGGAGTGGGGGAAAAAAAAAATGAAACTTAGAAAGAACTGACAAATATATTTCACTATTTAAATGTAAATTGGAACTTGCACAGTGAAGCCAATCATATTAATTAATATCATTGTATGATTCAGTTGAACTTTAGCCCAGCTGAAAATGGGAACTAAATGTTCTCGAAACCTGTTCCATACATTTATGAAAAGTAAGTGAAGCTTTAAGAGTGTGTAGTTCAACTGAATCATACAATGATATCAATTAATATTTCACTATGTTTTTTGCCTCCCAAATACCTCACCAACATTTATTAGCAATTCACTCTTACAAGACCGGAGAGGAGGGGAGAAGGAAAAACAAAAACAAAAAAAATAAAAAAAAATGTAAAAGCTAGAAAATGTGCATTCTCCCACCCTCCCTGATATAAATACCTTACTAGCAATCCCTATCAGCAGAACCAACTGGGAAAAAAGGAGAATAATAATAATGATAATGATGATGATGATGGTGATGATAAATGACAGAATCTGGGAAACCATGGGAGAAATATTTTTCTTCTTCTTCTTTCATTTCAAATATAACTATCCCATGCCTAGTTTCTTTTTCCCCCTCCCAAAAGACATAAATGCCTCACTACACATCTAGAAAAGGGAAGAAGAAGAAGAAGAAGAAGAAGAAGAAGAAGAAGGAGGAGGAGGAGGAGGAGGAGGAGAAGAAGAAGAAGAAGAAGAAGAAGAAGAAGAAGAAGAAGAAGAAGAAGAAGAAGAAGAAGAAGAAGAAGAAGAAAGCAACCCAGGAAAACCTATAAAAATGTTTCCCCCTTTTTGCATTCAACCAACCTCCTCCCCCTTTCCCTTACATAAATACCCGAACAGCAATTCACATCAGCAGGACTCACTACAGGAACAAAAATAGCTGATTGATTTAGTTCTAATAAGAATATATATAAAGCTGGTTAGCATGGTAACCTGATTTTAAGGAGAATTTACTGATTAATTGTTATATATTGGAAGTAAAAATAATATGGTTAGCATTGTAGCCAATTAACTGCTTGCATTTAGTTGTATTATTAGAATTATTCAAGTTGTAGTCTGGTTACAGAAAGTTCATAACAAAGTGATATAGAATAGAGTTCAAAATTAATAATTATATTAGATTGCTAGAGAAAATGGAAATATGTCAATTTTATTGTGTTTACACTTGTTGGAAATAAAAACAGATTCAAATTAAAAAAAAAAAAACTACTAGAAGGAAGTCTACAGAAATATTTTCATCAGCAGGACAACTAGAGGGAAAGAGGGAGAGAGGAAAGAAAACAAATAAAGAAAACAAAGGAGCATAGAAACAAGTAGAAAAACATTTTCCTTTCTTTTTTTCCCCCCCTCCTCCCACATATAAATACCTCACCAACAATTCACTTAAGGAAAACCAATTAGAAGGGAGAGGGACACAAAAAATATAAATCAGCAGAACCTAGGAAAAGCTGGAGAATCTGCCTCTTTTTTTCTCCCCCCTCCTCCCTCCCCAAAAAAGATACAATTTAGAACACATGAAAAATATGTTTGCACTTTCTTTTTCTTTTCTCCCATTTGTTTTCTTCCCCTTCCAAATATAAATACTTCACCAGCATATCACATCACATCACCAGGACAGACTAGGAGAAAAAAAAACAACAACAACTAAACATTAGAATCTAGGAAAAGCTGGAAAAAGGTTTCTCCTCCCCCTCCTATATATATATAAATATTTCTCTAGCAGTTCACTTCAGTAGGACCAACTAGATAAAAAGAGAGGTGGAAAATAAAATCTGCAGAACTGAGGAAAACATCATATTTTTTTCCCCCCTCCCAGATATAAATACCTCACCAACAATTCACTTCAGCAGGATTAAATGCTGGGGGAAGAAAAAAAGCAGAACCTAGGAAAATTATAATTTGCTTTTTGTTGCTCCCAAATATGAACTACTTCATGAGCATTTCATATCGGTAGAACTGGGAAAGGCAGGCTGGAGAATCCTCCCCCCCTCCTCCCAGATACAAATACTTCACCAGCATTTCACTTAAACATGACCAAGAGAATAATCGCACAACAAGATAATTTTGTTCCACTTACTTGGACATGTTTCAAAGGCGAATGCCTCCATCTTCAGCTTGGTCCCACTGGCCGCTTCCCACTGTTGTATTAAGATGTCGCTCTGTGACTTTAACAAACTTATTGATGAGGTAGCTGTTGTTAGGGAGATCAAAGTTAACCAAAAACACATTGTTTTTGCTTATAAATATATTTTCCCATACTGTTAATTCTATGGGTTTTTGAAGAGCTTTTAATAGTTTTGGTTCCTTTTGGAATTAATTTTTTTTTTGTGCCAAAAATGGCCTGCTACTGCTGATTTTTCTGTGTGTTTATATTTAACATTTCTCATGTGCTCCTTAAAATGTATGGAAATATTTCTTTTTGTTTTGCCTATGTATTTCATGTCACAGTCTTTGCAACCAATTTCATAAATGCCTGATTGTTTTCCTGGCAGAATTTTGTCTTTTGTGTTGGTGTTTAAGTGAATTTATTTACTGGGGCCAAAATGATGTTTGCCTCTCTAAAAATCTTATGGAAACAAAAACAAAGAATTTTTGGTTAACTTTGATCTCCCAAACAACAGCTATCTCATCAATAAGTTTGTTAAAGTCAGAGAGCAACATCTTAATACAACACTGGCAAGCGGCCAGTGGGACCAAGCTGAAGATGGAGGCAATCGCCTTTGAAACATGTCCAAGTAAGTGGATCAAAATTAGTGAAATTTGAGTGATTTTGTAACAGTGATTTGTCATATTATAATATATTTCACTGTGAAAATTCCTGATACAAAAAAATCTCACCAACAATTTACACCAGCAACACCAACTACAGAAAGGGGAAGAAAAAAAAATATCAGAAGAACCTAGGAAACTGAAGAATTATTTTTCCTCCCAAATATATTATTGAATACATTAAATGTGTAGAGATAACAATACAACAATATGGCAACAATATCCAACCCATATTTTACATTAGGTCAATACTGAAACTTATGCCAACACAATAATTTTAACAAACACACTGATAAATAATTACAATATTTCTAACATACAAATTGCCATGAACAAACCCAATCCAAATCAAAAGTTTTCCCTCCTCACGCATATTGCCCCAACTTCCTAAAATAACTTTGAACATCTACCATTTTCTTTGCTGCAATTAACTTCAACCATTTACCAGTTGTTGTCTCCATTCCCTTGTTGCTGAGCATTCAAACAGAATATGTTGTACATTTTCCACACTTCCACATATTGGACAAAATCCAAGCATCACCACTAGTTCTAAAGCTCCAATCTAAATCTTGTTATTCCAGATGAGAATAATGAAGAAAATGATTGAAGGAAATGTAACCTTAAAAGTATAATATTTAGTGTATTTAAAGAAGGTGAGGCAGAAATGTTAAAGAATGGTCAGAAAGGGGAGAGTACGGGAGTAAATTAGCATTAGAAACAGGATTATTATACACAATAACCTGAGTCCTAAGGTATTAAGTTACTCACAAGGATAGGGTTGAAGTGTTTACAATTAAAATATTGTAATAAGTCATAATGATATGCATTCATTTTATATCGTCAGTTAGTATTATGGAATTGACAAAGACACAGATCATACTGTATTTAAAATTGTCTATTGATATAAAGAGAAATAAATTCAAATTCAATTCAATACCCTGAAACCTAACTTTAATCTGTTTCTAGAAACCTATCTCCAAATCACCTCTTCTTAGCCATAGATCACCCATTCCATTCCTCCTTAACTCTTTCCCAACTTTTGTGCACCCAATAACATTTACTATTCCAGACTGGAATATTAAACATTCTTTCAATAAGGAGGTCTGCAACATGTATCCTGAACCAAAACATCAATGCTCTCAATCACATACCTTTCACACCAACCATCCCATTTCCAAGAGTGCTGCAGCATTTTTTGAGGTTCCCAACATAATCTTCAAAAAAACTACAAAGTGCCCTATCTGTCCATTTCCAGCTTTCCTCTATCCCCCCAATTTCAATACCATATGCCCACCTAGACTCCACCATTACCCTATATAATCTTTCCAACCGATTTACTGACACCTCAGGTGCAACAAACATGCATTTCTTGAGATAGTACACCTTTGGTTAATGCAGATTTCTTAACCCAAAGCACCCAAACCATTTCTCATCCCTTCTCAACTTATTTCCCTTTTAGAACACCATGATTTGAACTAAAAATGTTAATTAGAACATTGCACGGTGGAGCTAATCATATATTCAGATCATCGTGCAATTGAGTCAAACTAACACTCTTTTCCTCCACTTACAATGATCTAAATACCATAATTTTAGTCTTCTCTTAATTAACTTTAAAGTCCATTTTTTTGCAGTATCTCATATAATACATTCCTTCAACCTATTAATGAGATGAATGCAACCATTAAATCATCACCACAAAGTAAGCCTGGAATCTCCAGCCTATTTAATATTGGTTTGTGAATATTTACTTGCTGTAACCTATCATTGTTGTCTATAAATAGTTTGAAAAGAATTGGACTCAACTTACTCCCTTGCCTAAGCCCCATCTTGAGTAACTTCCTCAGTCACACACAATCTTCGCCATACCTAACAGAGAAAATATTCCCTGATAAAGCTCCTTCAGCAAAACAATCATCTCCTTACATCCCTTTATCCATAATTCCTCTCTATTAAGTCAATTGTATGCTCTCTCTAGGTCGACAAATACTGCGTATAATCTTCCTCATTTGTTAGCTAAGCATTTATTTATCACTGTTTTATTAACACATACATTATCAGTTCTTTGGCCTTTCCTAAAATCTGATTGAAATGGGGAGATTACAGTATTCTCTTCCACCCAATCATTTATTCTGCCATTAAAATCCCAGTAAAAAACTTGATAACGTTCCAGGGAAGAGCAATTCCTCTATAATTTCATCAATAAACCGCTTTACCCTTACATATGCTGTATGCCAACTCTTACGTATCCTCTTGGTCCATTTAATTGAATTCAATAATCCAGCCAAACCATCTAATTGGTTTTGCTTCCGACTCCATACCTAAGATATTCTGCAGCAATCCATCCTTCCCTACTGCCGAATTCTTTTTCCTCCCTTTCTGAACCTAATTCACACCTCTTCACAAGAAAACTCTCCATCTAGCACCTCATTGTACCTTAATTCTAATTGCAGGTTCCAATCCCTCATCTCACCATCCCTAAATTTAAATAAACCTTTAAAATAATCCACCCATGCTCCTGCACAATTGATGGTAGGCCTGCTCTAGCTTTTGCACAATTAATGCTAATTTCCCATATTTGTTGTGCCTACCCCATTTCTATGGCATTTTTTTCTTTTTCCAATCTAATAACCCATTATACAAAACCCTTAGTTCCATCAATCTTCCTATATTCTCCTCTTGAGCATTTTCTCTCCACTTAATTTGAGCACCTTTTACTAAACATCCCATTATCCTATTTTTATAATCAAATCAGCAATTATAGTTTGTAATCTATTCCTCATCGTTATGGGCATCCTATTTCCTTTCCACTTAAACACAAATTTTAATAAACCTAGAGACTCTCCACCCTTGTCTGATTCACTGTGTACTGATTAATTCTATAAACACATAATCTTGACATTACAGAATTCATATTGAAGTAAAACTCTCCAGCCTGTGCCTGACTTCACCTATATCGGTCCACTTTCTCAACTAATTCTTTCTTGTTTCAATCTAGAACCTTCCACTTGATATTTCATTTGCCCCTCCACTCCACTCCACAAACCTCAAAGTTTAAATATAGCTACATTTACCCCCCCCCTTCCAGACATAAGCACTTCTCTAGTAATTCACGTCGGCAGAACCAAACAGCGAGGGGAAAGAACAAAAATTGGCAGAATGAAGGAAAATCAAGAAAAACGTTTTTTCCCCTCCCAGTTATAAATACCAAACCACCAATTCACATCAGCAGTACCAATTGCTGAAAATAAAAAAAATTCAGCAGAGCCTAGAAAAGTTAGAATTTGCTTTTCGCTGCTCCCAAATTTTTTCATACCTTTCTCCCACTTATGCTCAAGAAAACTATTGAAGAACAAGTGGAATTCTAACACTATCTTTATCAACTTTCTAACTATATTCAAAATATATAACATATGCATTTTATATCTTTAATTTGGTTTTTTTGTGTTTTTATAAAATTATGTACATTGTACTCTGTATTTTTGCTGGTTTTTTGTCTGGTAGACTGGAAATAAATCATTAAAAAATAAGTTTATAGTAACATGAAACCAAGACTACTCCAATAAATCTCTAGCAACAAAGCACTGGGCCATACCATTGAGAAATATTACTGCTATTCACATATCAAATTTAGTACTGGGCACACACACACACACACACACACAGAGAAAAAAGAACAAGGTAGTTATGTTTCTTCCCAAACATAACTACCTCATTAACATTTCACATCCATAAAACCAAGAAAGCCTGCAGAAAAAGTGTTTCCCCTGCTCCCAGATTTAACTATCACCAGCACTTCATATTGGCAGGACAGACTAGGGGGGAAAAAAACACTAGCAGAATTGGAGAAATGTTTTTTGCTTTTTTTTTTTTCTTTACATATATAAATATCTCATTAGCATATCATTGATAGGGCCAACTGGAGGAGGGAGGGAGAGAGGGAAAAGGTCAAACTGAAGAAAAATGTATTTCCCCCCCTCCCCCAAGATATAAATACCTAAAAACAATTCATAACAGCAGTACAAACTAGAGGAAGAAATAAATAAAAAATAAAATAAATTAAAACAATAATAGCATAATTAAGGAAAACCTGGAGAAACTCCCCCACCCCCTTCCCAGATATACATACTTCACCAGCATTTCAAATCAGTAGGACCAAAGAAGAAGAAAAAAAATCACCAAAACCAAGGCAAACCTAGAAAAATTTTTCCCTCTCCCCATTTCCTCCCAAGTATAAACAATGCACCAAATCTTCACATTGGGGGAATAATAATAATCATAATAATAATAATGGGGCGGCAGAAATCCCACACCATCCCAGACATAACAAGATGACGTTAAAGGCATAAAATAAACAGACCTCCTAAAAAAAATATCTTGAAAATATTTCCTCAGTTTTTCACAGCAGGACCAACAAAATCTGGAGGAAATAAAAATAATAAAATAAATAACCATCATCAGAACCACAGAAAACCTGGAGGATATTTTCTTTTCCCTACCTGACCAGCATTTCACATAACAGAATCGAGGAAAACTTGGGGGGGGGGGGGGGGGAAATTGGCAGAACCATGGACAACGTAGAGGAAAAAATAACCCCTCCTTTAGATATAAGTACCACAACAACTTTTCATATTGGCAGGACCAATGAAAACCTGAAGGAATATATAATACATAAATAAATAACCGAGGCTAACCTGAAGAATTTTTTTCACTTCCTACTCAGATATAAGTATCACACCAGCATTTTTTCAAAAGAAAAAGATATGTTAGCAAGTGCAATAAGCATAAGAGCAAATGAATGGCATATTTGAATATTAAGGGGCTTTAGAACTAGAGGTGAGTATGGATTTTGTCCAATATGTAGAAAATATAGAACATATTCTGTTTGAATGCTCAGACACAAGGGAATGAAGACAACAACCGACAAATGGTAAATGGTTGAAGTTAAATATGTTAATTGCAGCAAAGAAAATGGTTGGTGATCAAAGTCAATATTTGTATAGACTTAAGAATAAATGAATATGGCTGGTGAGGAGAGAGAACTTTTAATTTGGATTGGGTTTGTTCAGGGCAATTTGTATGTCATAAATATTAAAACTATTTATCAATGTGTTAAAATTACTGGGTTGGCATGTGTTCAATATTACCAGGCCATATTGTTATAGGTACACACTTAATACAGAGGTAAATAAGTATTGTAAATAGATTGTAATTAAAAAAAAATTGAGAGAGAGAAAAGAGAAAAAGAAGAAAGAAAATAAAAGAAGGAAAAAAGAAAAGAGCAGGGGGAAAAAAAAAAAAGAAAAAAATATATAATTGGGGGAAAAATATGTCTGAAGTCACTCTAACACACAGTTATGTATTTTCAAATGTAGTTGCATAACAATAAACCATGCTTTTTTTTTTTTTTTCTCTTTTGATTGTACATTGGGTTCTAGTGCTTCTTATAAAATGCTCCATAATATTATGTAATTTAAATATATATGTTCTTTACACTTAAATCCATTTGTTATTCAGATTTTTTACAATTTTTGTTTTATTAATTTTAGCTAGATATGCTATACTATATATGCTATAATTCATTTTCATTTGTGCTCTTTTTCTTAACTTTTGATTTTTTTTTTCTTTCTTTTTAAAGATTGTTTGCTGCCAAGTTTATTTCTTAATGGTTAATAGAGACATCAACCAGAGCAGTTGCTGCATTCTGAATTTTATTTACCTATTTACAAACAATGCATCTTTTTTGAAAGAACTGCTATACACCTATATGCTGTATGCTATATTTAAGAAATATTTCAAGGCATTTAGTTATGCTTTTTTTACATATATTTCAAGGCAGTTAAATATGCTTTTTATTTTCATTACATTACTTGTTTCCGAAATAAAATATGTGTATGGGAATCGTTATAGGATTATCAGTTAAAATATCAATATATTTGGTGCATTTGTGATTACCTAAGGCTCAGGCCAAAAATGCAGTTGCATTGCTACAATGAGGTGAATGTGGCATGCTGCATGCTTTTGAATATTTGGTAATTATTATCAATTCATTTAGTAACATGTGGATTGATATAAAACCTCTAATAACTACATTCTTCTGTATAAACAGATATTCACATAAACAGGATTGTAGCCTAGATTTAGCTATGTATATAGGGAGAAATAAAGGAGCCATTATAAAATAATTTGGACATGATTACAGTAAAATGTATTGTAATTATTCATACATCCCAAAATCTCAAAAGTGGTAATTATTTTATGTATTCTATTAGTTTAATGTCTGGTAGAAAAACGAAGAAAAATAATTTGAATTTTTATTTCTCATGCATCAACATAAAAAGATTTTTATAACAAAATGACAGTAAATAAAAAAAGAAACTATTAATTTTAAATATAACAAATAGGAATGGTGCCTTCGGCAAATCCAGAAGGCACAAACTACAATCAAATAACATTGAAGTAAGAAATACAAGATATTTCAGCCCAAAGAATAAAACAAATCTAGATTCTTATGCCACTGTAGACGATAAACATTAAACAAAAATTCAGAGGTAATTCAGCTTTATAATAAAGCTAACGGTTAGGGCAAAACAATATCTAAAGTTGGCCCATGAAACTATGGTGTAATGTGGACATTTCACGGCAGCTTCATAGTTTTCTACATCACAATGAGTGTTTATGTGAGAGGAGCATTTTTATAAAGGAATCATGATGCAATGCTCCAACTATCCATGCTCAATACATCTGCACACTCTTTTCCTAGTAAGATAATTTACTTTGATATGAATTACATCACTTTCATTCCTAAACCATACACTGCTGACAATGATACCCAAAAAAGGTGAAAGACAAGGAAAAGATTATTCCCATTTATCAGGCAAAATATATATATATATCATTTCATTTCATATATGACCAGTGTTCACCACCCTGTGGTGCCTCAGTAGTAAAAACAGGCATTAAACACCATTCGACCATTCGAGAGAGAGGAGTATTTAATGTCCATTTTTTAGACTGTGGCATCACAGACAATGGACAATACATTATCTTATGTATCTTATGATACATAAGGAAAAAAGATTTGTTAGGAAAAGAATTTTGGGAAGGAAACATTCCAGGGCTAGGTTTAATGTACCTTCTTGGCATTTACCACTGATGAGGATGGAAAAAAAAAACTTCATCAGAGAACATGGTCCTGGATTTAAGGATTTATACTGCAACCATGCTTATTTAGCCTTAATTGGTTAACTTTTCATAAAAGACTTTGCAATGTGTGTATAACACTATTAAAGTTGTTTTATCATTAAAAACAAATACTCACTTGCTATAAGATCATAACTAATACAAGAGAAGAAAAGATTTCAAAAAAAAAAAGGCTCTTTGCCTAAATGTTACATAGCCAGAGTTGGATTCAAAAGACCTATGGTTTAGATGGGATATGTATATATATAATAAAATGTCAACTTTTCCTTATATAGTAACATATCCTTCTATACAGTCTCGAGTTTTACTTCTGCCTGTTGCTGTGTAACCCACAATTTTTGTTCCCTGTTAAAGAAGCGTTACGGACTTTTATCCTTTCATCATCTCCATATCAGCACCAAAGCTCTAGCACACCTTTCCCAAATGATATATCTCTTCCCATTATAGTCTTGAGGGTGTGCATAAATAATCTAGATAGTGTAGTACATGATCAACAAGTTCTTCAGCTTCCTCCCAACACTAATTTGCCTAGGTGTAACTGTGATATTCTTCCAGGCTGTTTTGCCATGGTCTGCTGCAGATGAAGATTCCAGATGTTTCGTCTACAACTACAACAGACATTGTCGATGGCTTGGACAGGCTCTCCTCTCTGGTAACACCTCATCTAAAGCATCAAGCTGATTTAGACCGAACCCCAGGATCAGGGAATATGGTAGACACAATGCAACATTAACACCAGACTCAAAGAATACAAAAGGAACTGTCCTATAGGTCAGATAGATAAGTTAGCAGAAGCAGAACATGCCATCAAAGTGGAGGGGGAACACATCATAAAGTTTCAGGACACCAGCATTCCTTCATCTATAACACATTACCACGCAAGACCACAGCGAGAAGCAATCGAAACATCCCAACAATTTCAACAGGAAAGAACAAGGTCCAAAACTAAATAGCAACTGGTTTCCAGCAATCGACAACAAAGTGCTACATACAACACATGAAAACATAGCAAGCCTAACACAAAAGAGCAGCAGCACATAAGAGGCCAGGCTCCTCCCACTGGCAGTATAAATAAAGCAACTTTGACAGCCAATGCTTTACACACGGTGTTACCAGAGGAGAACACATCCATGCCATTAAAAGATATCTGCAGTAGTTCCAGTCGAAGGTCTGGAATTTTCATCTCCAGCACACCAAGGCAAAACAGCCCAGAAGAATATCACAGTTACACCTTTGACTTCAGTCATTAAAGCCTGTTCTCTCCGTAAATTACCTGTCAAACCTGTATGTTCAATCATTTCATTTAAGTTATAAACTCACTTCAAAGCATTCTATGCATAGCAATGTATATCAAGTTTTAAATTTATACTTAAATCCTGAACATTGTACTTCCTTTTTAAATGTACCAGGATTTTTGGGGGAAAAAGAAAGCAAAATTCAAGGAGGGATATTGCACATATAAAAGTGCAATACCGTATTTTTTAATCTCTTCCAACAGTTCTGTCTCTGCTCCTAATGATACACCTACAGAAACCCACCACCTGGTATTATCACTCACATAACTCTCCCACAATCTGCAACCAATCACAGCCCGATGCTGTAGCTCCCTTTTTATGCACTGTCCATCAGTACCCAAACTGTCCAAGTTCATGCTGGTGTTCCTCTCTTCTACTGCTACACCACTCCAACATTCCAACAGCTTCATTGATGCTATATACAAAACAAAACAGACTTATTACAGGCTTCATGGCCAAATATTAGCCTGCAATACAAATGACCCAAAACATATTACATCATTAAAAACTATTAACGTGAAGTGTGAATTGAGACTTGTACAGTGAAGCAAATCATATATTTAAATTATTATATGACAGAGTCAAATGACATACTCCTGTGGTTCCATTTATTTGTGTATATTTACATGTTTTGCAGGTCATCATCTGCATCCTCGGCAATTAGCTAAGGATGCAGACAATGGCCTACAAAACATATTCTACATATAAACAAGTGAACAATAACAAGTTTTCTTCTCACAAGATGTACGGCTGGAACATTTTGTTGCAGAACAAATTTACAAATATAAAAAACAGGAAATAATACTACAATTTTGTCTGTGGTTCTGTAAATAAGTTTTTGTAGTTTCAAACTGCTTAGTAGTATTATTTTTCTGCTGGGGTCAATAACAAAACACAAATGACATAGGCTTTTATGGCCGGTGTCGTCTGGGTACAGCATTAAGATCTCCATTAGAACACTATAACCTTTCTACTGCCACTGATGATGTCTACCTTAGATATAGACAAAATGTATGGGAAGAAGGAGCCCAATAGATCACAGCCCACAAGCAGGAAAATTATTGTATCCATTAACAATTGACGAAGCTTCCCACTGCTAAAGAACTTTATTAATGGCTTCAACAAGAGAAATCCAATGTACTTCAAAATTTGGTGACATTCTGTGCCACACATAGGTGAATATACTTTTAATGAATTCTCTTTGTATGAATGAATTTGGATTATTGGTAATAAATTCTAAGTTCTAATAGACTCTGTTTAATTTTACGATAGACTGTACTACATTTTTGCTTCTTTTCATGTATGCATGCTTTGTGTTATTGGTGATGAAGCATTTCTTGTCTCTATACATGTACTGATGTTATTGTTTAATACATACTCTTGAAGTTGATGTACTATTGATTATCTTAGTATTACCCAAATATTGAAATTTGAAAAACCATCTCAAAATATGCTGTACAGTGATATAAATGCAATTTCTTTCCCTAATTTTTTTCCTTGCATAAAATATGCACCCTCAGGTTTTATTTATAAAAATGGGGGTTAAGAAAGCATCTTTTAAATCAAGAAAATATAACAATAGATTCTATGTGCACCACCTAGATTACTGTAAAAGCAGGCATATGATTCAAAGGAATGCACTGATGTTGTTTCCCTGGCAGCACCCATGATGCAACCTGGGTGCTGACTGAGGATTAACGCTATAACTAAGTCTATTAAATGTCCCAAGTTAGTACAGTAAAACTTCTTTTTTATTCATTTAAGAACTTTCCAAAATAAAGACATTTTTAAAAAATTCTGTTGAAACTCACACAGTGAAGCTTGTTAAATGTAAATTATAATTAATCTGTCGTCTAACACACTCTTATGCTTCACTTACTTTTGAATACGGTGGGATCGGTTTTGAAGAGACATCCTCTACAAGTCGTCAAGTTGGTTGAAGATGGAGAGGATGTCCGGTCCCACCAAATATAAAAGTACGTGAAGCTTAAGAGTGTGATAGATGACAGATTAATTATAATTTACTTCCTTTTTATGTTATGCATTTGTATGTTTTTTAATTTTTTTTTTTAAGATCCTGACAAAACTCCTATTCTTTCAATGTTAACATATTTTGAATACACATTTTTTGTTTGTTGTTTGTTTATCTATCTACCCTGGCAAGAGTTGAGGCCATTGGGTCTTCTCTTCCACTCTACCAGGCAAAACAAACCCAACAAAAATACAGAGGAAAATGTACATAATTATATAAAATATGCAAAAACAGAAATTAATTATGTATATACCATTACATATTTTAAAATAGTTAGAAAGTTGGTAGAGAGAGTGGTCACAATTCCATGCCACACTGCCTGGAAAATGAAAATAAGGATGAAACAATTGATTTTTCTCTTGTTACAGTTTTTTAATCATTCTGTTTGGGCTATGCATTACATGACAGCATCATGGAATATGATATTGCAGTCAGCAATCAGCCACTGTTTCTAAAAGGAGGATGTGGCAATTGCAGTGCTGATGAAAATGATAGCAGCCTTCCTATATGCGAAAATTGGGAGCAACTGGAAGGTCAAGCTGTATTTGATGATTGTGCGAAAGTCAACACAAATATCATTACCACTCAAAGCATGGGAATATCTGAAATAGTTGAAGATATTAAACAGGAACTATGCAAAGATGATGATGAGTTGATCTCCATTATTTTAATAATGATAGTGCTTTGGAAACTGTTAAACATTTTCTTACAAGTCATAATGTAACTAACAAAATTACGAAACAATTATCTGAATTTGATGATATGGTTCGTTTATTATGAGGAAAAATAAATAAATTAAAAAAAAAATTCTTTTGTAAATTGATCACACTACTCATTTCGTTATAATAGCAATACGTTTTTTATTTTGTAACATTTACTGTCATTATTTCAATGTTGTATATTGTTCTTTATTTACATATGCTAGTAAATGCTATTTCAATTATATATTTTTATAATTATTTCCCCCCCCCTCTTGAGAACTCTTAAAAACATATAAATAAAGTTTTACAGTATTCAGTTTGTTAATGATGTTAAAAGAGCTCTACTACTGCAGTTAGTATTATGGGATAATTTATATGTGATGAATTAGTTAGTGCCACTATACCTTCCCTCTCCCAAGTGTGTGTCATGAGTGCACTCTGTTCCCCGAGGCTAAGTACTGACCATACCCTTCTGGCAGCTTTAGGGATCCAGTAAAGAATGTCTGCAATTGATACACACATTAATTTAGCAGGATGTAATTGTAATTAAAGTAGTCATTGTCAGCCAGTCCATTTAGATGTAGTTTTACTTTTTGTTTTGCATTGTCAAAGTATAGAGAGAAGCTAAGCACAACTACATTGGTGGATTCAAGTATGTTGAATCCATAAGTGCAGTGTTCTGTTGCACGATGAAGCTACAGAGTTATGGAATACTGGGTTCGTATATGACTTAGCTTATTAACATGATTAATGTATCTCATTATTATTTAATTAAGGGATATAATAACACTATAATTATCTGGATTGTTATAGTCTTTATTATTTTTGGGCAAGTGTATAGAATATTTGCAATGAAAAGAAGATGCAGGAGTAGAAACAAAGGAAGTGGAAGAAGAGGAATCTGAGAGCAGGCATGTTACAGAGGGAGAGGAAGAGATCTTCAGACTCCTCAGTCTACGTCATGTTAAGTCACTACTTTGTTAATAGGTCTATCAGTGACATTAACTTTTCCCTATCTTAAGGTTACACCAAGTCAGATAAAACTGTACACTAATAGTAAAGATATAACAACAAGTTAGCTTCAGGCATTCGTAATGGTTCCAATTTGCTCTTAATGCAACTTACCTTGTTAAAGGTGAAGCTTAAAAATAACTATCTAAAACTTAACCTAAGACAGAAAAGAGGAAGGAAGTAGAAGTAAGAAAGAGGCAGACAGTAGGCGCCAAAAGACACGAGCAGCAGAGGGCCAACACCAGAGGTGAGCCATTAACCAGTCTGAGGACGATAACTACGACCTTGCTGCTCTACCTATCTGTCTGCAGGTCCCAAACACTAATTGTGCTGATGCTCGGCAGAAGTCAGTCCTTTACCTGGAGGCAGAACTGCTTCTGTGGTTCTCATCAATCCTTGTTTGCCGTCAGCACCGAGACTTCTCTCTCCTCTCATTCACACATCGATGATACTCCCAAGAAGGTTTTTCCATGTAGGTGCCTACAAACATATTTAAATATAACATGAGTAACTGCACGTTTTCAAGCCGATTACATGAAATGTTAAAGAGCATCCATAAATATGTATGTTTTCACTACTGGTTTCTGTAGTTATGCAATGTTTTTTGTTTCCTTTCTTTGTTTTAAAGCTAACTTCCCATACAAGTTGCCACTAACACTTTTAGGACAATAAATTAGCATCTCAAGTTCTGGTATTCACCTTCACAAACTTAAGAAAGATTGCCCCAACCACGAATTTAAATGAAGCAAGGCAAAAGAAGCTGTTTAATGACTGATTTTTCTTTTTTCAATACTGTTTAACGCCTGTTTTTAATACTGAGACACCACACGCAGGGGACACTATTGATACGTGACAAGAAATGATAAACTGGGAAAGAATATTTTTTAAGGAAGGAAGCATTCCAGACCAAAGTATAGGTTACCTTCCAGGCATTTGCCAGTTATGAGGATTGAGGAAAGCCTGGAAAACCCTCAATCAGGGAGGACGGTCCTGGTGGGATTCGAGACCCAGACCTCCCGATCAGGAGTCCGTACCTTAACGACCTCGGCCATCCGTGGCAGTTCAATGTAGCAATTGCAGTGGTGATGAATATGATAGCAGCATTCCTATATGCAAAAATTGGGAGCAACTGGGAAGTCAAGCTGCCTTTGATGATTGTGTGAAAGTCAACACAAATATCATTACCACTCAAAGCATGGGAATATCTGAAATAGTTGAACATATTAAACAGGAACTATGCAAAGATGATGATGATGATGATGATGACTTGATCTCCATTATTTTTAATGATAATGTTAGTACTTTGGAAACTGTTACACATTTTCTTTAAAGGCATAATGTAACTCACAAAATTATGGAACAACTATCTGAATTTGACGGTATGGTTTAGTCATTAGGAGGAGAAAATAAATAAATTAAAAAAAAAAATGTCTTTTGTAAAGCGATCACACTACTCATTTCATTATAATAGCAATACCTTTTTTATTTTATAACATTTACTGTCATTATTTCAATGTGGTATATTGTTCTTTATTTGCATATGGTAGTAAATTATATATTTTTTCAATTATTTTTTTTTTTTTCTCTTGCGAACTCTTAAAAACATATAAATGAAGTTTTACAATATTCAGTTTGTTAATGATGTTAAAAGAGCTCTACTACTGCAGTTAGTATTATGAGTTAATTTATATGCGGTGAATTAGTTGCACTATACCTTCCCTCTCCCAAGTGTGAGCCATGAGTGCGCTCTGTTCGCTGAGGCTAAGTACTGCCCATATCCCTGTGGCAGCTTTAGGGATCCAGTAAAGAATGTCTGCAATAGATACACACATTAATTTAGCAGGATGTAATTGTAATTAAAGTAGTCATTGTCATCCAGTCCATTTAGATATAGTTGTGGTTTTTGTTTTGTGTTTTCAGAGTACACAGATAAAGATAATTCATAGTGGTCTGATGTGCATCTAACAATTGGTTTTAATTGGAGTCAACTTTATGATACAGGTCAAATCTAATTTCTTGATGAATTATTCCAGTATGTGAATATTATGTTAATGCTGTTGCTTGTTCAGTGATAGTTTATAAACTTTGGCTATTATTTACAGCATTTTTAAGTGCTGCATAACTATAAACTAAAGCAACATATGTTAGCATTTTATATACAATGAGGCTCATGTTCGGCTTGATGTTGAAATTTATATCATTAAGGACTTAGCCTTGCCCAAATGGGCATATGCAAGATGTGAGGCTTTGATCCATAATGAAACCTAAATATGTTGGCAGTGGGTACAGGAAATTTTAATGCAAAAGACCTCAAGAGGTTGGTAGGTGGGTGTGTTTAAATTATGCTAGAGTGACACCTGCAGGCTTTAAACTTTATGCACTATTAGCTGACCCAGCACTCTATTTCATGGAGTGCATCCATAAGTTTTTGCAGATGTGCTGTTCTGCCGAATTGGGTCAGAACTGCTGCATATCTGTAGATGTAATGATTTTTGAGATGTTATTCACATAAGATTACCCTTACCCTCTTGAATTCCTACTATTAATGGAATTTGTTTAAATTTTGTGATGTAAGCTACAAAATGGAATCCCCATCCTTTATATAATGCTATTAGGTCAAACATGATGTGTGAGAGTTTAGTGCCAAACCTGGCTGAAGGCACTTAATATTAAGCACAACTAGATTGGTGGATTCAAGTATGTTGAATCCATAAGTGCAGTGTTCTGTTGCACGATGAAGCTACAGAATTATGGAATACTGGGTTCATAAGCCAAACTGTTCGTATATGACTTAGCTTGATAACATTACATATTGTTGATAACGTGATTAATGTTTTCAATATTATTTTTCTGTAATTATCTGGATTGCTATAGTCTTTATTTTTTGGGGGGCAAGTGTATAAAATATTTGCAATGAAAAAAATCTTCAGACTCTTCAGTCTACGTCATGTCAAGTCATTTCTTTGTTAATAGGTCTATGGGTGACATTAACTTTTCCCTATCTTAAGGTTACACCAAGTCTGATAAAACTGTACACTAACAGTAAAGATATAACAACAAGTTAGCTTCAGGCATTCGTAATGGGTCCAATTTGCTCTTAATGCAACTTACCTTGTTAAAGCTGAAGCTTAAAAATAACTATCTAAATGTTAACCTAAGACAGAAAAGAGGAAGGAAGTAGAAGTAAGAAAGAGGCAGACAGTAGGCGCCAAAAGACACGAGCAGCAGAGGGCCAACACCAGAGGTGAGCCATTAACCAGTCTGAGGACGGTAGCTACGACCTTGCTGCTCTACCTATCTGTCTGCAGGTCCCAAAAACTAATTGAGCTGATGCTCGGCAGGAGTCAGTCCTCACCTGGAGTCAAAAGTGCTTCTTTGGTTCTCTTCAGCAATTCTTGGTTGCCTTCAGCTCTCAGACTGCTCTCTCCTCTCTTCCATATATCGTTGATACTCCTTAGAAGGTTTATCCATGTAGTTGCCTACAAAAGTTTGGAATATAACATTAGTAACTGTATGTTTTCACTATTGGTTTCTGTAGTTATGCAATGTTTATGTTTCCTTTCTTTGTTTTAGAGCCAACTTCCCATACAAGTCACCACTAACACAAAAGATATAAGAACAAGTTAGCTTCAGGCATTTGTAATGGGTCCAATTTGCTCTAAATTAGACCATCCTTGGTAAAGCTTAAAAACAACTATCTAATCCTTAACCTATGACAGAAAAGAGGAAGGAAGTAGAAGTAAGAAAGAGGCAGACAACAGACGCCAAAAGACACGAGCAGCAGAGGGACAACATCAGAGGTGAACCATTAACCAGTCTGAGGACGGTAGCTACGACCTTGCTGCTCTACCTATCTGTCTGCAGGTCCCAAACACTAATTGTGCTGATGCTCTGCAGAAGTCAGTCCTTTACCTGGAGGCAGAACTGCTTCTTTAGTTCTCATCAATCCTTGTTTGCCGTCAGCACCGAGACTTCTCTCTCCTCTCATTCACACATCGATGATACTGCCAAGAAGGTTTATCCATGTAGGTGCCTACAAACATAATTGAATGTAACATAAGTAACTGCACATTTTCAGATGACCTGAAATGTTAAAGAGCATCCATAAATATGTATGTTTTCACTACTGGTTTCTGTGGTTTCCTTTTTTTGTTTTAAAGCTAACTTCCCATACAAGTTGCCACTAACTCTTTTAGGATAATAAATTAGTATCTCAAGTTCTGGTATTCACCTTCACAAACTTAAGAAAAATTGCCCCAACCAGGAATTTAAATGACGCAAGGCAAAAGAAGCTGTTTAATGACTGAATTTTTTTTTCAATACTGTTTAAGGCCCGTTTTTACCACTGAGGCACCACAGGCGGGGGACACTATTGATACGTGACATGAAATGATAACCTTTAAAAAAACCTCAGTCAGGGAGGACGGTCCTGGTGGGATTCGAACCCCAGACCTCCCAATCACGAGCCCGCACCTTAACGACCTCGGCCACCCGTGGCAGTGAACCAGTGAATGGTTTACGTAATATTTCCCTTGTATAAGAAGGAACTGATATATCCTACAAGAATGTATTAAACATACCAATCCCACTCCCACAAACCTAGGAAATGTTTCAGGAACAATCGCTTCCATCATCAGCTGTTGAATGACTGCTTGATTTGGTGGTTGGATCTCAAGGTGCTTCTGTGGCGATCTATGATTGTTTGAGTAAGAACTTGCCGAATTCATCAATGGGTAGAACATAAAAATTCATTCGATTTTTTCTAGATTCCAGCCATCTCTGAACTCGGCAAGTTCCTGTTCAAACCATCAGAGACTGCCACAGAAGCACTTGGGATCCAGCCGCCAAATCCAGCAGTCAATCAACAGCTGATGAACATGTACAAGTGTCGTGTAAGTAAGTGGAGTTAGTGAAAAATGTTTCATACAAACTTGTAGGATACATTACCGCTCCACTGTCTACAGCACCCAAAGGGATGGATATGTTTTTGGTTTTTCCTATTTCATCTTGCTTTTAACTAACAAAACTTCATTACATCAAAGGTTAATTAATATTTCTTGTATATGTGCTCTAAATTTCATAATGTAGCATATTATTTCATATTTTTTGCAGGCCTAAAGTAAACATGCTGTAGAAAATGAAATTTTTACAGAAAACTAATTTCATTTCATCATAAACTGAAACAGCAACGGCTCTGTTTATACATTACAAATTAGTAAAATTCTATTTCACAAAGATTTCTGCTACACTTGTACTTTACTACTCCATGCTTACAAATGTACAAGTACATTTCTCTACAAGTGTAGGAACATTGGTCATTTCAAATACTAGCACAAAATTTATTATCTTTTTAATGATTTTGAGAGCCCATGCACCCAAATGCCAAGTATTAGCAAAAATGATGATAATGATGAGTAGGAATACGTATAGAGAAAGAATAAATAATGATAAAGCTAGGTTAAATGCAAATAAAGTATGACTTATGATTGATATTGATGTTCATGTTTCCTGTTCCAAATGTATATTTCAGACCTGCATCTTAGTTACTGTATTTTTTGCTAATTGCCACCAGAGTAATTTCTTTTCATCCTTCATTTGTATTTTTAAGGTTCTTGCTACATGCCACGAAAATAATTTCTTTTCATTCTCTTTTAGAAGAATTTCTTTTGGCTAGATATTTCCAGTTTTTTTTACTTATGAGAACATGTTTGTCAAGCAATATAAACAAATAAATAAATATAAAGGATCAAATGGACTAATAAAATGACCAAAGAGCAATCGGGAAGTGCAATGCTTTTGCCATCTCTCGACGGCTGAAATGAATGCCCCTAAATATGGCCTTATGGAACCATCATCTCAAAGTGGATTATAATGCTTCATTATCGATAAATACATAATAATATATTTAAATTATCATTAAGTCTGAGAAAACAACAAGACTCCTTTTGCAGAAATGACAATGATCGGCTCCGTGAATTAAAAATCCCAAAAGAATGGACATAATCTAATTCAAGGTAGCGCGATATATGGCAAACAGCTGTTCCTCCATAGCGCTAATATTTTACCAGTGTTGCATTTCTTTTGTGGAACAGAAAGTTACAAGACCATACGTTAAAACAACCTGCACTAATGCACTTGTATATATTAGACTACACGTTTGTAAAACAGGGTCATGATTTCCAAATGCCAAAGAAAGCTTTCAAAAGCAATATTGTTTCTGCAGTAAAATGCTAATCCTTGTAAGAGTACCCATTTCACAGAGAATCAGCAAATCTTCACTTAAAGTTCTAAAACCAAGCCTGCTCATCTAGTTTAGCCCCTTCAGACCCTCCTCTACCCTAATCTCGAGAAATATCTTGAGGAATGGCAATTTTCAAGCTATGAGAGTGCCACATCTTAACCAAAGAATTTTTCTTGCACAGTTATAGAAATTGGGACAAAAATGTCACAAACTTGTGCAGGTAGAATAAATACATTTTTTCTTTACAAAGCAAAAAACTTATTATTTCACATATATTACAATCATTTTAGCTGGTTAAACAAATTACCTCATTCTGTCCTATCAAAGTATTGTGTACATCCTTTGGTCTTGTCAGAAAGCTCACATCCAGGACCATCTAGACTCTTGGCATGATGTCACCTCTGACTCCACCTCCTAAAACAAATACAATATACATTTTTATCATCAAGGAGAAGAAGTGAATAAAACTTTACAACTCTTTAGACAAAAATGTTATAAAATACCAGAGAATAATTATGGACAGTAAATTAAAATTTAGATACCATGTCATTTTCACACTCAGAAAGAAGTGTTAAACTAATGCATCTATATAATTTTCTTAATGTACAAATGTTCTTTAATTAAAATGCTCAAAACATGGCTAATCTTTATGAAAATATATGTACTACAATATTTCAAATGTGTAAGAGCACATCAATTGGGGTGATAACTAAGGAAATCTACAAGGGTATAGTAAGAGAAAACAACATTAGTGCGGTAGATGGATAAGATATTTCCAAACTCTTTTAATAGTAGAACAGCTCAACAGTCAGAAGTTATGGGTAAAGGAAAATGTATATTTTATTTACCAATCAGACAGGCAGATAGCAGTAGATGAAGTACGAGAACAAATTAGAAGACTGAAAAAGAATAAAGTAGGTGGAATAGATGGAATACCATGGGAGTTTTGGAAAGCATGGAGCTTAGATGAGAAAAGATTGTGTTTATAGTTAGGGTATTAAATTGCATTTTTAAAGGAAACAGTGTCCCAAGAAGTTGGGGAATAGCAATAGTGCTGCCAATATTTAAGAATATGGGAAGTGTGAGCATCCCCTCTAATTACAAGGCAATTAGCTTGTTATCCATATTAGGTAAGATATACAAAGGGGTCTTAGCAGAAAGAGTGCAAATGTGGGCAGAAGAACGGAATGATTGATAATATCTTTGTTACAGATACATTGGTAAATAAGTATTTAGCAACAAGAATATATATGTTATTTGTGGATTTTCAAAAAGCATTGGACAATAAATCGGGAATGAGTAACAGGTTCATAAAAATATTACAAAGAACATATACTGATAATGGGTTTTGTATACAAATGTCAAGTAACAAAGTAATTCGAGTGATTACAAACAAACGCTGCAAATTAAGGCCCATACTATTCAATTTGTTCATTTGTGATATCCTAGAGGAAATTAATGCAGTAAGTAGTCATGTTTCAATAATTAACAATAATAGAATACCTGGTTTGTTATTGGCAGATGATCTTGTTGCAGGGTCTTATCTAATGTGGGATTCATTAAGTCAATTGAAGCAAGAGAGAGATATTTTTGCAAGAAGTGTAGTTTACTTATTAATCTAAGCAAATCATAAATTGTGGTTTTTAAAAACAGCAACAAATTAAGGAAAGATGAGAAATGGTGTTGGCAAGATTATTTCAGAGTAAGATTAAGTGGTAAGGACAGATGAAGTGATCAAAAGAAGACGATACTAGCTAAAGGGAAGCTTTCTCTGAAAGCTATAAGGGCATGCTTAGATTAAATATCAAGGATGAATGAAAATTGGTTACAGAGTATATGGGGCAGTGGTGGAGTAAAATTCTCTTGGAGTAGAGATTTGTAGTCTGGAGGAAGGGTGGGCTAATATGAATTTGATATGCAGAAACGTCTGCAAACAAATATTGGGCTTACCAAGAGCCTTGCCAAATTGCATTGCTCAAGTAGAACTAGGAAGAATGGGTAGTAAAGGGAAACTTATGGAAAGAGTATTGAAATACTGGTTTAGAATTAAAAATTCAAATGAACATAGTGTTTGGTAGGTCAGCAAAGGCTTAATAAGGTGCTACTTGGCTTAACAAGATAAAGACAATTCTAGAAAAAAGTGATTTTTTTGGATATGTGGAGAGCTAGAGGAGCACTAGGAAGTGGTTTCCTCAAAAGAAATCAGGTTGAGAATCAAAGACATTGAAAGACGAGATATATTTGCTAGTTTTCATTTCTAAACATCATTGAGTATTTGCAGAAAAATTAAAACAGTTTAGAACATGGGATAATTATAAATATTGTACTTACAAAGCTGTTGACAATGGAGTGGTAATATATGCTAAACTTAGGTATTCATTTTTACATAAAAATAAGACACATTTCAGAAGAATCTCTCCCATCTTCCGTTGCTCATTGAATTCCAAAAGTAATGGCAGTTTAGTGAGCAACTGAAGATGGGAGAGATTCTCCCGAAATGCGTCTTATTTTTATGTAAGTGGAGTGTAAAAATGAATACCTAAGTTTAGCAAAAAATATGTTGAAATATGTGATAAAGCAGCAAGAGAAGGCTTTGCATGGGCAAGAACAGGGATTCTGAAACAGAAGAGTTTAAGAGTAAGGAGAAAACGTGATAAATGTCCATTGTATAGCCAGAAAGATTATAATTGGCATATATTATTGAATGCAAGGAAATCTAGTTTCTTAGGGAGAAGCTGGGAATACAGAGATGGTCTAATCTAATAAAAGAAATTACAGAGAAACAGATGTTGAATGTTAAATCAGGAAAAGTCATGGTGGAAATTGGCCTTTATTTCGGTAAAGTGAGAGCAAAATGGTTGAAAAAACTTAAGAAACAAGGCAACAAAGAAGGTGTAGAGTGTGAGGGATTTGACTGAAATAGTAGGAAGGGGCCTATAACTTGGTAACCTCAGAGTTTGGATATATCGGACCCCAGGAAATACACCAACAAATGGTAGTGAAGTATAGTGAAGAAGTAAGAGCATATGAAGATCCATCAGTTGCATTTGTAGCTTTAGAGCTGGAATTCTCAGCTTAGTGGCAGCTCTTAAAGTTACAAAAGGTGCAATCAAACTTGATGAGTAAAATGACCATTCTTTACTTTTCTTGGTCCTCCTCCTAGTTATGACCGTGATAACAGGAACATAAACTTGCAAAAGATTAGCAAAAAATGTAGATAAGCAAAGCGTGTAAGAGCAAAGACCGGAGAAATGGTCACATGATATCTTATATGAGGAAAATTTTAATCTATTCAAAACATAACAAAATAAATCCATCTTGCACATATACTGAGCATTTAAAAGAGGAGAAAAAATCTCTGATATAAATACTCTGTTCCAACAAAAACCAAGCTGGATTTGGAGTGCATATCATTGTATTTATCCTAAACACACATCGATTAAAATACAGATGCTAAACAAACCACTGTATCTAACCTGATTGTAAACTTAATAGAAGTTAAAAACAGTGAAGTTATTGATTATATACATAAGGAAATTGGTATTAGATCACACTATATTTCACTAACTGATTAATTTATCAAAACATGTTTCAAGAGCATTCCCTCTCATTTTCAGCTGGGCCCTGTTCCACAAAAGTATGGTCTAATACATTACAAGTGCATGCACTTGTAACTAGTAGTTATCACAAAATTCTTTTACACGATAATTTCTGATACGCTTGTACTTTACTACTCCACATTTACAAATGTACAAGTGATTTTTGTTTTCTGTTCCACAGAAGTATTAGTATTAGTCGGGCACTGGTAATTTGTATACAAGAGTGTAGGAACATTGGTAACTTCAACTACTAGCACAAAACGTATTATATTTTTAATGATTTTGGGAGCCAATTGACCCAAATGGGCCAAGTGTTGGGGATGGCGATATTGGTAAGTAGAAATATGTATAAAGAATAAATAAGAACTTATGTATAAGCATAAAGTTAGATGAAGTGCAAATAAAGTACAGCTCATGTTTGAAATTGGCATATCCTGTTCTAAATGCATATCTCAGACCAGTATCTTGGTTAATGTATTTTGAAGGTTCTTGCTACATGGCCAAAAATAATTGTTCATTTCAATTAAAAATGAATGTAGGAATCCACACAGTGAAACTATCATAATCTTGTTGAATTAAAAGTAAAACTTCTAAAATCATGTCAAAATATTAAACTCACATATTAAAATGTGAAATGTCAAGAGAGTTTAATATATTGACATGATTTTAGAAGTTTTATTTTTAATTCAACGAGATAATTTTTCATTCTGTATTCTCTTTTAAAACAATCTCTTTTGTCATGCTTTTTGCTTATGAGAACGTGATAGTCAAGCAATATAAACAAATATATAAAATTAAATGGAATAATAAAATAAAATGACCGAGAGTAATCGGGAAGCTCGATTCTTCTTTCATATCTCAATGACTGAAATTGATGCTCCTCCTAAATGTAGCCTTATGGGACCGTTGTCTCAAAGTGGATTATTATTATGCTTGAATATTGATAAATACAAAATAAAGTATTTAAATTATAATTATGTCTGTATAAAAAAAAAAACAACCATTTTGCAGGAATGACAATGATACCCTCTATGCATTAAAATCCCTAAAGAGTAGACATAACCTAATTCAAGGTATGGCAAAATGCGACAAACAGCTGTTCCTCCAGCTTACTCTTCTATGGCGTAACTTATAATTAATATTTTACCAGTATAGCATTTCTTTCATGGAATAATAAGTTACAAGACCATACTTTATAAGAGCCTTCACTGATACACCAATGTACTTTTGCAAAACAGGGCCATGGAAACTCACTAATGCTGGCAGGTACCAAAAGCTCATGTCAAAGCTCCTGTTTCAGGTTCAATGATTTTAGCAGGCTTTTTACTAAAGTTAGGGGGGTATGGTATACTTCAGATATATATTATTACAACAAGTGTGTATAATTTTATTTGAATACAAAAATATTTCATTGGGAATAAGTCATGTAACATATATAAATAATACTAGTATTCTACCTAAGAAGATAAGAATTAAGGTATAGTGCCCTTTGGGCCCTGTTTCACAAATGTATGGTCTAGTACATTACAAGTGTACGAAAACTGGTAATTTGTAGTTATTAGTAAAATTCTGTTCCACAAGATTTCTGCTACACTTGTACTTTATTACTCCATACTTACAAATGTACAAGTGAATTTTCTTTTTTCTGTTCTACGAAAGTATCAGTATTATTATTAGTCATAGTCGGGCATAGGTAGTTTGTATATATTCTTTACAAGTGAAGGAAAATTCGTAACTTAAAATACTAGCACAAAATTTATTACCTCTTTAATGATAATGGGAGCCAGTGGACTCAAATGTGCCAAATATTAGCAAAAGTGATGATAATGAGTAGGAATGTGCATAAAGAAAGAATAAATATTCGTTTATAATGATAAAGATAGATTAAGTGCAAATAAGTACAGCTTAGGATTGATATTGATGTTAATGTTTCCTGTTGCAAATGCATATTTCAGACCAGCATCTTAGTTAATGTATTTTTAAGGTTGTTGCTACAGGCAACGAAAATAATTTCATTTCATTATCTTTTAAATAATTCTTTTTGGCACTTTTATTATTATTTTTTTTTGGCTTGTGAGAACATGATTGTCAAGTAATATAAACAAACAAATAAAATAAAGGATCAAATGAACTAATAAAATGACCACAGAGCAGTCGGGAAGTGCAATTCTTCTGCCATCTCTCGACGGCTGAAATTAATGCTCCTAAATGTAGCCTTATGGAACCATCGTCTCAAAGTGGATTATTACCCTTGAATACATAATAAAATATTTGAATTATCATTATGCCTGCGGAAAAAAGGGCCCATTTTTCAAAAATAACCATGATTCATTCCATGCATTAAAAATTCCTAAAGAGTGGCCATAACCTAATTCAAGATACGATGATGTACGGGAAACAGCAGTTCCTCCATTCTGTTTTTATATGACATCACTTGTAACTTTTTACTAATACTTTTCCAGTATAGCATTTTTTTTTTTTTTTGTGGCACAGAAAGCTACAAGACCATACTTCACAAGAACCTGCACTAATACAATTGTATGTATTGGACCATTCTTTTGTGAAACAGGGCCCTGGTGGTTTCATATATAGTGTAACAGGAAGTTCATAATAGCATACTTATTCTTTAAAATGTAAATCTTTTCCCATATTGCTAATTCCCTTGAATTTGAACAGTCTGGTTTCTTTTGCAATATCATGATACATCTGCAACTTCCAATTTATCCACTGTTTATATCTTACATTTCTAAAACGTTCTTTCATGCTTGTCTCCAAATTTCTTATTGTTCTGCATATATGTACCTGATCACAATCCAAACAAACTATCTGATACACTCCTGCCTTTTTGTTGGATGGATTAACTTCCTTTATGTTTCTGTTCGAAAGGTTCCCAATGTTAATTTTATTTTGTGATGCCAGGACAATATAATTTTTTTTAAACATTTTAATGATAAATTAATCAGTCAGTGAAGTATGGTGTCACCTAATGCAGACATCTTTATGTGCATAATAAATCAACTTCAACGTCTCTAACAAGTTTACAATTTCACAAGAGTATATGAGCCATTGATAAAATACTACAGTTTAAATAAACAGACAACATGTGGATACAGCAGATATATGATATAGCCATCAATGAGGTAGAAACTAACTTTTTTATCTTTAATGTACATCTCCTTGACAAAAAAGACATTAAGTCCTTAAGCTACAAAGAAAAAGAAGGAATGTTGTAGCAGACATATGATTCCTGAAATGGTGTGTCAAAAACAAAATTACTTCAAAATTTTTAAGAAAGGTCGACAAATAAAGTGTAATACTGCCATCCAGAACTGAATCAAAAGGAAGTTGATACTGTGAGAAATTAAAAAACACTACGAAACTCTTGATCAGTTAGATCTAAAATTACATGATTTACACTTAAAATTAATGAAAATAAAGACATCTAATTTGGAAAAATCTAGAAGATAATCTCCACATGAAAGTAAATGTCTTAATGATAAATAAAACAAAGTAAAGAAAAAAATATGCATATTGTATAGTAAACAAAAAGGAAACCATAACCAACCTCAAGAAATATGCACAGACAATGTAATTAATCTATCTAAACACTCTTTCAATAAGTTAGAATTACAGTTTCTAAATAAGGGTTTGGTTTCTCCAGCAAAATAGAAGATTTCATTGCAGATACAGAGATTAATATTCAAGATTTGGAAGAATAAAAAAAAAAAAATCAGCCAAAAACCAATATAAGCAGTTATAAATAAAATAAAGCAGCATAGTAATAACTGTCATTGAAAGCAACGTAATAAATGCATACTTAGATCACTTAACAATAAACAGTGGTGCAGATAAAGGGAACAAATTAGTGATTCTACACCACCAGACTATATCACACAAATGGAGAGCTACTAGGTAGCACGAAACATACAGTGATAATGTATGTTCCCTCTAATGAGTGTGTCAAAGCTTATAACTCTTCCCTCGGGCAGACCAAAACCTTGTCAGTGATAAATGGAAGCTAAAAACTAACAACCATATGCTTCCCAGAAATGATGGCCTTCCCAAAATATACAAACCATGCAAAAGCATGTGCCCAATAATTAATAACACAAATTTACAAACCTACAATTTGGCTAAATGGTTCGCAAATAAATTTGGAACTTTCAAACTATTTCAAAGCAGAAGCAACCACTAATTCCTATTAAAAAAATTAACAATGCAGCGATTTCATTAGATAATTCCCTTGTCTCTTCTGATGTTGCATTTTTGTTCACTAGCTTCCAAAACAAAGACTGCAACTGAAACTACAGAAATGGCTTAAAAGTGCAAATATATCACTAATGAAATTGAGAATTACTTCAATCTTACAAAATTGTGCATAGACCAAAACTTCTTCATCTTCAAAAGAAAAATTTACCAACAAATTTATGACTTGGCAATGGGTAATTCAATTCTCTCTGTCAATTTCTGGCAAATGTATTCATGAGCATGGTAGAAACACACATTACCAAAGCATTTTCGTTAATCCTTTAAAACATGGTTTTGCTATTTGGATGGCATATTTGTAACAGTACCCCCCTCAAAAAAAAAAATGCACACACAGAGGATGCCCCTTAAAATTTACTAAATCTGCAAGACCAAAGCATTAAGAAATTCAAGAGGAAGGAAGAAATTGAAGAGGAAGAATGTTTGCCCTTTTGGGACCTTAAAATCTACTTAGGAAACCATAATTTTGTTTGGCATATGTAGGAAACACACACATAAGATAATCCCATAAAGAATAATAGCTTCAATCCTAAATTGCACAAAAACAGTCTTGCTCATAGATTAGTAAACATTCCACTCAACAAGGCAGCATACACAGTGGAGTACCAGTGCATACTGCCCTCGACAATGGATTCCACCATTCCTTAGAAGATGAGATCACACATTTCAAAAGACTTAAAGATATTAAAAATTGCAGAAGGCATTCATTGCAAATGCTTTTTTTTTTAATTGTGTTTATTTTGTTATAAAAATGTGTGAGAAATAAATAGATTTCCAAATAATAAAACATTAAAAACTCCACCACTCTCTTCACAATAAAGGACATGTTCTCTAAAAAGTGCAAGTGCAAATAGACATTTATATGCTGGACTCAAATCCAATTGAAGACACTTTCTGCATTAAAAATGGGCATGTAATTGGGGATTCAGGAGTCAGTCAAGTTCAATTCAATCCTACTAAAAACTGGAAATGTAATGCATGTAAACAGGGACCAGGCTGGGTCTGTCATGAGTCATTTTACCCACCAAATACACCTGCATATTCTTTTATTCCATTTAACCTTCTGTATCCAAATCAACCATTAGTCACCATAGTAATGCTATTATACCTCCTTTACTTGTACCGCCACGGGTGGCCGAGGTCGTTAAGTCTCGGACTCGTGAGCGGGAGGTCTGGGTTCGAATACCGCCAGGACCGTCCTTCCTGACTGAGGTTTTTTCCAGGTTTTCCTCAGTGCTCATAAATGGCAAATGCCGGGGAGGTACCCTAAACTTAGGCCTGGAACGATTCCTTCCATAAAATCCTTTCCCAATATATCATTTCATCTCATGTATCATCAGTGTCCATCACCTGTGGTGCCTCTGTAGCAAAAACGGGCGTTAAACACAATTCATTCATTTACTTGTTTATACTACAGACATTCACTCTCATCATCTGCTCATTTTAAAGAAATAAATGAGGTATAATAGTGTTACTATTATCAAATGACAAAATGCTTCACTGTTAATAACTTCTGTTTAAATAACTTAACCAACTGAAAAACTCTCAACAGATTTTAATAAAGGGGGGGGGGGGAATCACATAAACAGGGATCATACTGAATTCAAATTTAATCTAGAAACCTATTGAAAATGATTTCCATCCTAGCATATAAACCAGGCAATAATGAAAGCAAAACAGCACCTACAACCTAGCTTTAATTCATAACATGTAGCACTCAAGACCAGCACTTGCCTTGAAAATAGACCTATACAGCATCATGTATGAAAATCTTCAAGATTCCTTTACTAAATATTCAGCAATCAACAAAAACTCCTCCTTCCTTCCTTCTTCAAATCTGATGCCAGAAGACAAAAACCCTACAACAGCTCACCATAATATCCTGGAATTTCCCAACATATGTTTTCCAGCAAAAAACTGCAACACAGGAACAAGAAACTCCCTAAACAGGTACAAAACTATTAAAAAAACACACACACATTTCCTTGACACTGCTGCACAACACTATAACAACTGCTCAGAAATAACTAGACCTAACCCGACACACCATTATAATATTGCTTCATCTCATAAGTGCTAGTGACCTTCGCAGTATTGAACCCTAAAGCAATAATCATCATGCTTCATCTGAAAACATACCAAAAATTCTACCAACACTGTTACAGTAATAAAACACATTCAACCTATGATAACAATGCTACCCTACACCAAACTATATTGCTGACCATATACAAATAGTGCACAATATGGAGCAGAGCAGAGAGTACGATGCCAACTAATCCCTTCATTTATCGAAACAAAGCACTTGCAGCTGTACTGTCTCACACACACACTTCCTTTAACTCACAAAACGCAAAGTCTGCAATTCAAATTCCACTCTGACTGGGTGTTTTACATGTTTTTCTCCATCCACATTCATGGCAAATGCCAGGCAAGCACTCCAAGCCCATAAATAAGAAGCAATGTATATAGTTAGGAAAGAATGTTAAACAAAATCTATCGTTATGCATCACTCATCCAAGATGAGTAGTAACACTTCAATTCTAAGATAAAACTTATTCCGCAGAGTTATTCCCTATGTACCTCGGCAACAGATCTATATTGAACCAACTGCTTCATTTCAGCAAGAGTGTGGCAATGGAGAGACCTCAAGTCTACATAATCCATATGCTCACTTGAGACTCAACATCTAAATGTAAAAGGGCATATGGTCTCATCATTCAACAGACAGTTTCAGAAAAAAACTGTATTTTCTACCTATTGCAATAACAACCCACCAATGATGATTCAGTCTGTATTCACTTAAAACAGTGTTGCTTTATAACATTTGTCATTGAATCACATTAGAAAAAGATCCATCTCCCAATTATCGACATGGTTGCATCATTATTTCTGGAATATGTGCCATGCCTTCACCCTCATAAACATAATTATCATTGCAGCATGAAAATAGGTTATCCCTGTAAAAGCAGATATGTGTCATTTTCATCAACATTGATCTCAATTCTGCATACATCTTTCAATAGGAAAATGGTGCAAGAAATGATCATGCCAAATATTTAAATCATGCTTCATTGCTAAAAATGAATATGAGAGACAAACAGGCACACAGTTCCTTTAAACAATTATCTATCTTATTATTAATTATTTCACTTGGCCACCTAACAAAGTCCTTATTTGTCAACACCTGCACGTGACTTTACTGTCATTTAGATACAAATAAAGGATATTCTTTCATTTAAAAAATTACTTATCTACATCTGCAAGAATATCCTTCCAAATTGTAGAATATAAAAATATTCTTCTTTCAGGAAAGAAAATTATGTTGTTCATTATTTTAATGAACAACACAATAAAAGCTATGCATTCAATAGATTTGACCTCAGAAAAGTTTGCCAATATCCAACAGTACTTGAACAAAATGTTCATTGAATAACCTCACTTTCCCAAATAAACTTGACCATGTCATTTGTTTATTCTTTTCAAATGCAGCATGTGACTAAAAATTAGCATTATTTTATATTGCTTTCTATTCACTTATTTTTAATACCAAAATATGAAATCATCCAAAGGAACATGTTGCCAATTTCGGTGAAAATATCTCCATAAAAAACAGTACATTAAATATTGACAACAGCAAATATTGTGTGCTACTCCAAATAAAATTAGACATCCATAATTATTCCATAAAATATCTTATCAGGAAAAAGTTTTTTAAAATTATATATTACAGCACTGTAGTCTTTCAATTTTTCTCTTTAATGCAAATAAACATTAATCATAATAATTTATAAAATAGGCAGATTTGGTGCAGTTAGTTTCAAACTTAGTTTTCCCCTATCCTTCCTATCATATTAATTACCTCATGAGTAACTCCAAACTATCTCTGCCTACATGCTCATGTGAAAATGAGCAGAAAAAAAAATATATAGAAAGAAAACATTGCAAAATATACATTCTCTCAAAACATGGAATATCACTGTCAACATTAACTTATTCAATTATTAACCCTCTAATTAACAGAAAAATCTTCCAATGCTAGGAAATGAACACAAAAGAAACAGTCCTCGATCTAAGCAATCCAACAAACACCATGAAATGCATCAATATCACACAGCTTGGAGGAATATTCAAGAGCCTGCAAATGAGCTTTAAGGGTTCAAACACACTAACAACACTTAATAATTCCAAAAGAACAAATTTAAAACTTACTCAAAGAAACTCACAATTTACTGATGTCAGCAAAGAAAACATTCATCAGTGGCTAGGCAAACACATTTCCAGAGTAAATGATAAAAGGGCAAAGTAACTAAATTGCAAAATGAAATAAAGTTATGTAATATGAAATAATTCTCATCATTTGCTCGACAAAACTTCCTCAAAATATCATCACCTGCTATCATTTCAAAATCCATTATTTATTCTTTATTTCTACATGCATACGTCCCTCCCTCCATTGTATGCTTTGCCGTTAATGTTAATCATTCTTCTTTTTGAAATTTATAACCAAAAATGCAACATTTTCACACATTATTCTCTCTCTCTCTCTCTCTCTCTCTCTCTCTCTCTCTCTGTATTTCATGTTTCTAAAATAATATCTTGTGCTTTTGTATTAATTTCTTTCCATTTCCCCATCACTTATTGTACTTTGTCCTAACAGATTCCAAACAGCTCAGATGAATCACAAAGACCAGTATAACCAATACATGACAAAATCATAATGCCAAATGTTCAGTAATGCTATCGATGCAATCTCCACTCATTTCTCTTTATCCTATAAGAGTCATTTGAAAACTTCCCCAAATACAGTCAAAATGACCGCATAGCATTTTGAAACGATTTTCATGTTTCAACATAGTCACCTTTGATGCTAATGCTCTTCAACCACCAATGCTCCAAAGCCTCTATCCACACCTGCAAAAAAACACCTCCATGGACCATTCATCCAACAAGGAATCTTCTCCATTTACTGAACAGATGCAAATCCAATGGAGACCATGCAAACAAATAAGGCAGATATGTCATTATCCCCACTGTCATGAACATGCATGAGAGCAAGCATTTTCTGGATGCCACAGGACTGTCTTCTTGGATAAACTCAGACCGTTCTACCACATTTTTCTCTTCAACAGGCCCAAAAGGATGCCATAATACACTCCAGTGATGAGAAGATAATCCATTAGCAGTGCACCTTCCCATTTCACATCATCTCATCGGTCAATGTCGCACACGTGACCTTCTTTGGCAGTGGAGAATCCTGATGCTTCCATTGTTAACAATCCCTCGCTGTTTTCTTTCAGTAACAGGCCCATGTTTTATCACTGGTCCCAAAGCCAACATAAAAAGTTGACACCATCTCTCTGAAATAGGCCAAACTTTGCTAACATGCATTTATGCTCTGATTTGCTTTTAAACCCAAGCAAAGATGGCCAATCATTTTTTTTCAAGCACAAGTCTTCCCTCAAAATGGAAATATCTTCTTATCCTTAATCCACAATCCTCCAAACAACATCCATCATTTCTCATGTCGTGATCAATTTTGCCCATCCACTCCATGGGTCATCTTCCAAGATTTCACAGCCATATTGCAACTCCAGGATCCACTTAGAGATGGTTGCAAATGGTGGTGTAGAGTTTCCTAAAGTATATATATTTCTGTTGCATAGGTATCCTTCTTTACCAAGTACTTAATAACCACACCATATTCAATATTTGCCTTCCCCAGCTCCACATATGCACCTCTGCTCTGCAACAAGCACCTACCATCATGGATATAAATACTGCACCAGTAATTCACATCAACAGCACATACTGGAGGGGAAAAAAAAGCAGAACCAAGGAAAACCTGAAGAATTATATATATATGTTGTTGGTATGTAAAGGAAGATAAAAGGTATAATAAAGAACTTGTATAGACATAAAGGACTTATTTATTTTACCAAACAGAGGCTGCCAGCCAGCGTTTGCAAATTTCATCTCAGGAGATAGGTTCTGCCCGCAGGGCGGAAAAAAAAAATTTTAATATATATATAAGTCCAAAATGAGGAAAACTGGAGAAAAGAAAGGAAGAAGGTATTATTGCAGCATTGGAAATGGAGAATGGCATTAGCAGAGAAGAAGGCAATAGTAGTGGTAATAGCAGCAGCAAAAAATATTGCTAAAAGAATGCCAAATATGCAGAAAGCAAAATGAACTGAGCAAAATTTGTTTCAACCATTTAAAAATGAACAACAATTTTTGTGCCATTAGAATATGGACAGCAAAAAGTGCTTGCACCATTTAAAAATGAACAAAACATTTGAGCCAATAGAAAAATTATACATACAAGGAGATCACTCACAACAATTCAAAATACTTTGTGTAGGGAATGCTCAACACAATTTATTCATTGTACATTTTCACCATTAAAAATTAAGTCATTTATCAACCTGTACATTATGCCTAGTAAATTACTAGATATAGTAAAGAAAACCTGATATAGTAGATTTTCTTCATTACAACTTTGTAATTTACCAATCTGCACATTATGCCTGATAAACACTAGATTTAATTTGAAAAAAAAACTAACTAAATCTTAGTAATATACCATACACTATAAATTACTAAATTTAATAGGGAAAGGCAGGTAGATAGAATGAATAAGGCTTTAGACACTAGGTTTGCTCAAATGGAACATTCGCAAATAGAATTCAGCAATAGAAGCAATAATTACATAGAAAATAGGTTAGAGCAAATGGAGAAAAGGCCAGCAAGAATTCTGCAACAAAATGAAAGCTCACAAATACGTTTTTGGGGTAGGCTCGAACAAACAGAAAAATCACTATTTAATAAAATAGAGGATAAGTTTAAGCAAACTCAGACAATTAAGACAAATTTTTAGAATCAAATACAGGAAAATCGCGATAATTGTAAGAGTGAAATAGGGGTAATAAAAAAGACTTTAGTGAAGTCAAAAAGATATGGACAAAACAGATGGGAAATGAACAGAAAATGAGAAAGTAGGACTAGAGCTGAGAACAGCTGTCAGCAGTAGGATTAGAAGAATTAGGAATCAGGATTAGAAGAACGAATGAACCTAGAATTACGGTCCGTGAAAATCATTGTCCAATCGTTGGCTAACAATCAAACCCAGCTATCGAAAAATTGGGAGAAAATAGAAACAATAGTAGTCAAGTCAATACTGATTACAGTAATACTGGTAATATAGTGTCACAATCATAGACAAGTGATATACCTGCGGCAGAGGTCCCCGAATCTCAGCCGAACACCTAGGCTAGAACACGTGTCAATGCAAATGTAAGTGGTTGCTGGTATACCCAGGGATTCTTGCGTGTCTGAGAATAATGTGCATTAAATCCGAGAATAGTTCTTGAATGCCGATTTTAACTGGCAATTCGTGGCTTAGCCAACTGGTTAACGAAATAGCGCCACCAGATTTCTACGCATAAATGGAGGATAACCCCATATTATTTGTTAAGGACACGGAGGATTATTTCCGTTTAAAAGGGCTACAGAAAGAAATGAATATTATCTTCATTAAGAGGAATTTAAAGCCAGGCAGCAAACTGGTACACGCTTTCTGATTTTACTTCTTTCCATGATTTTAAATTTCTTTTCCTGTCGCGAAATGGGAGTTCGACGCACCAGAACGTCATTCGCCTAGATATGTCCAACGGGAAGCATAACCCCAGAACCGGCATAAGTATGGTCGACTGCTTTTTGGTCATTGATAAAAAAGCAAACTCCTCGATCCCGTTCTAACGGACAGAAAGATGATGTCACTAATATCAGATCACTTCCCAGAACAGATCAGGAACCACCTGAAAGTGGCCAAGAACACAAATTTTTTCTGAGATGATAGAGCTCTTAACCGCTTCGACATCCAGAGAAACAATTATCAGGAATATAGGAAGGAAGAAAGCCGTTACGACCCCTACAGGAACGATTTCCATCCGTCCAGACATTCCTTTCACGGTACGGGGGCAAGATCTAATAGGTTAAGACAGAATGGACATCATCCAAACTTCCGACCGCAGATAAATGCGATGCAGGCCACCTACGGAGGACGAATACAGATGGAACACCTGAATAGAACGCGTCCTTATCAGAACTAGGAACCGCCTAGAAGACGGAGAAAAAATACCAGGGCATGGCGTCAACAAGCTCCGAGGTGTCTAAGAAACGACCAAAATCACTGGAGGAACCAAGAGGATCGCAGCTCTAGAACTCGTGAAAATTCAAACAGCGGCCTGGAAAACTCCTATGTCAGCTCACCGAGACAAGAATAAAAATACGCTGGAAATAGCCACAAGAATTTTCGAAATGTTGATAGTACATTGTTGATAGTTCATGGGAAAATCACTGAAATGCGCTCCATAATTAGAAATGGACAAAAGAAAGTGCTCATGATAATATGCAAAAAGAAAGTTCGCAATGAAGAACAAGCAAATATTATTGGCAAACCGTAGAGTATGGGAATAAAACAATCATAAGGAACCAGAACTGTAAGATCACAAATAAAGTTACCCAAGCAAATTAAGCTAAATTATGGGAAAAATGAAAGATGAGAATATTTTGAAATTGTAGGAGCAGATAATTATACTACGTGAGGAATAAGCTAGATAAAAGATAGGCTATGAGTTATAAAAGAAGACAGAAAAGGAATAAAAACGACGCCAAGTAAAGTTTATAAAACAAAGAGGCTCTGAGATCAGATTGAAGCAATGTTCAGAGAGAAATTACCAATGGAAGGATTGATAGGAAAATATCCAATATTTAGCAGAACTTGTAAGGTAACGAAGGAATAGTAAACTCAGGAAGAGAAAAATAAATCTGTCCCACATGAACATCACAAAAGTATTTAGCAAAGGGAAGACAGCTGAAAGCCCTTCACTCCAACCTTAAGAATTACCCCAGTAATTTTCAACAAAAGAAACCGTACAGCTGACCTATATTTTCAAGCCACAAACTGTTAATGTACACACACTCTAAGTTTAGAAAAAGATAAAGATAAGCTACTTTCTCAAGGTTTAAAAATGACAACTGTGTATTTTATTGTTTATATAAGGAATATTGAACTGTGATTTTAATTTCGGTCATGTGACTTTAAATTAACTCTTCAAATTAAGTTTCGCTCAGATCATTTGAAATGTTTTGATTTTTTATTCTAATTTTATGAGCATATATGTGTAAGAGTACTACTGGTGAACTTGAAACCGAGCACTTGCATGATAGTATATAAGAATAGCATATGTGTGTAATATAGTTCTGATAAGGGCGCGAAGGGAAAGACAAAAGATATTACTAATATGAGTAATGAATACAAAATGTCATACAATGATAAAAAACTGAAGTGAAACATACTAAAAATGAACAAAGTGCATACATGCATATACATACATAGAGTAGTGATTAAACAAAAACACTAATAATTCCATTTATGTGATTTCATAATTGTTTGTGTTACAAAACAATATTACAAACTTGCATAAGTTTGAAAATAAGGTTAACATGTTATAAAGGATAATACAGCACCAATATATCAAGTCAGAATATAAAGACACTATTTTAAAGGCTCAAAGTGCAAGAAGAAAAGTAAAATTGTAATAGAAAATAAGATGTTCATATATATACACATATCATAAAACAGAATGAGAATGTCTCTGTATCATAATAACAGTGTAACAGTGATAAAATATTCACAGGACCACATATGAAACTTTGTCTCCAAACAAAGAAGCTTTAATATGGGGGCATGAGAAACCGAAACTCAAAGCTACATTTCATTAGATTGATGATATGATTATAATTCATATAGGTATTTCATGAATATGGTCCGATGTATGTATATCACCTGTATTGAACCAGGCATCTGTTAAGGTCATAGTAATCATTTTCATGTTTTGACAGGATACACTGGTGCAAGAAACTTTTAGGCAATTGTCTTTGTATATTTTTATTAGGGTAAGGAAACCAGACACACATTTATTGTTTTATTGTAACCTGGGTTGTCTGCCGGCCTTCAGGTTTGAAAGAGAGGAGGAAACATTCTGTCATAAACACAGCAAAGGATCACTTTGAATGCATAGGCCCAAAGGTTCCTTTTTTTAAAAGTGCAGATGTAACAAAAGTCACAAACCGACCCTAGCAACTTTGCAGAAACCGTAAACAGATTAATTAAGATATAAAATCACATCAAGTAAGAGATGAGGGGAGCGAGTCCAAACTGTGCATTAATCAATGAAATTTCTTACATCGGATAGGAAATTCGAAATTTATTGCAGAAAGTAATACTACAAATACTTTTATAATATAATGATCGAATGACCTTATAGTGATAGAAATTACCAAATTTTAATGCTATGGGTTCAGTCAATGTTAGAAAGGTGGGGGGGGGGATACAGGAACATTCAGTATAGGAAAGGAGATATGTGAGCAGTGATTTGGAAATGAGCTTAGTTTCCAACCATTCAAGAGTGCTCTAAAGAAAAACAGTCCTCAAGACACCATGGGCAGCCTAACATAGGGAAAGACATTAAATATCCAGTAATTAAATAGTGCTAAATGCAAGTTTATGTGTAACCCGTGAGATATCTTGTCCTTCCCGTTTACTCAAATGAGTCACAAAACTCCACATATCCTGAGATCTACAATTTTAGAAAACTGCAGTAAATTGACACCCAAATATGGGGGCTATCGATTAATCAACAAATTAACACGTATTAATTCATTCATCCACCACTACACATATTAAAAAATGGCTGCACTGGTAAACATTACATTGAATAGATTACTTCACCAGCTTTTCACATTAGCAAGACAGACTACAGAGAGAGAGAGAGAGAAGGGGACAATCCAGTGGAATGCAGGAATAACTGGAAAAATGTTTTGCATTTTTTGCCCTCGCACAAATAAATATATCACCAGTAATTCACATCAGCAAGACCGAATAGAAAGGGAGGGTGAGGAATAAAAATCAGCAGAAAACCTGGAGAATATCCCCCCCCCAAATATATTTGGTAGAACTTAAAACTGAAAAATAAATTTTTCTTTTCTTCCTTTCTTTCCTCCCAAATGTAACTGCCTCACCACCATTTCACATCTGCAGAACAGGGAAAGCTGACAGATCCCCCCCCCCCCCTCCCGGATATCAATATCTTGCCAGCTTTTCACATTGGCAGACAGATTAGAGAGAGGGGGGAAGAAAAACAGTGTAATGCAGCAAAACCTGGAGAAGTATTTTCCCCCTCTCCACATTTAAATACCTCACTAGCAGAACTTAATGTTTCCCCCCCCCCCTTTCTTTCCTCTCAAATATAAGTGCCTTACCATCATTTCACATCTGCAAAACCAGGAAAGCCTTGCAAAATATATTTTCCCCTTCCAAATATTAATACCTAACTAGCATTTCACATCAGCAGAATGGACTTGAAGGGAAAAAAGAAGAAGAAAAAAACAGTGGAACCCGGGAAAACCTACAAAAATGATTTTCTTTTTTGCTTTTTTTCCCTTCCCATACATAAATATCTCACTAGCAATTCACATCAGCAGGCCTGACTGGAAGAAAGTACGGCGGTCGTCTTATTACAACCTATGCTGTTATTAATGATGGATTTAATTAAGATGTTGGTTCTTCTCCACAGGTGATGATTGAATTTATGTAGATGCCTCGGCTATGTTGATGTTCTGCGCACAATATCCGGCCGCTATTGGGGGTGGTGTTCTTCTCGGGGATGTTTTTTGAATGGTGTTTAACGCCCGTTTTAACTACTGAGGGACCACAGGCGGTGAACACTGATACATGAAATGAAATGATATATTGGGAAAGGAATTTTTAAGAAAGGAAACATTCCAGGCCTAAGTTTAGGTTACCCCCCCCCCCCGGCATTTGTCATTAATGAAGGTTGAGGAAAACATGGAAAAACCTCAGTCAGGAAGGACGGTCCTTGCGGGATTCGATCCCCAGACCTCTCGCTCAAGAGTCCGCGCCTCGGCCACCCGTGGCGGTGTTCTCAGGGATGAATGTACGGTTTTCCTGGATTTAATCACACGGAGAGGAAAGGATGATGGCCTGGAGATTGTCGAATAACGGTATCGATTTCACAGTTCGAGACATTTATGACTCACTTGAGGTTACGGGCACGTATGATCCACTTGTAAGGGATTGAAATATTGATATTCCCATGAATATGTTCAATACTGACGATTTTACTTTACTGGCCACGCCCTATAACTTTTAGTTACTAAACAGATTATCCGTTTCACTGTACATTGCTTTAGCGAGACACTCGTCATTCATTCACCTTATATTTACCTAGATGGCTTTCGCTTAAATGTACCTCACTAACGCACCAATATAGTTATTACTGTTCACCACTCATCAGGATCTCTCTCCACTTGCCTAAACTCGTAACTGGTTGCTGTACACTGCTCACTCCAGTGGTGGGCTGACGACTGCAAACCCTCAGCTATCGGTTGCAAACTCTTAACTGGGCCACTTATCTTTTCTCTACGCATCGCTATTCGATAATTCAAATTTAAAAACATTCTAGACGCATCTCAAATTCTATCTTTTGATTGGCTTAACAGCACGATTCCCGGAACCTTCTAGAAGCAGGACTCGAAAGCTTGCCTCCTGAGTGGCTGAACTTCTCCTTTCTTCCCTGCGTTTGTGGATATGTTGTACTTGAGAGATTTCTCTTTTTGGGGAATGTTTTCTCCTAAGGGAAAGCTAGCTACTTGCCAAGGACAGTGACTATAACAGACAGGTTTCGTGCGAATACAGGGCGCTGATGACCTGAGATGTTAAAGAGCGTCCGTAAATGACACAAATAAAAGAAAAATACTATTATTAAACTTGAGCCCTAGTCTCCAATTCGTCAGCAGTAGCCTATTAAAATATTCTTAAGCTCAAGCTACCATGCTAATCAGCATATGTATATTATTAATAACAAATGCTGAATACAATCACCTAATTTTTAATTACCCATTTACCCCTAAACAAACAAGAAATATCTTAAAAAAATTATAATTTTGCCAAAACATCTCACCAGGTATTCCCTTCAGCAAGACCAACTGGAGGTTTATAATTATACATATAAAAACCTCGCAGAACCAAGATAGCCTGAAGATTTTTTCCCCCAGATATAAATTCCTCACCAACATTTCACATCACCAGGGCAGCCTAGAGAGAGAGAAAATACGCCAGAATCAAAGAAAACCTGGCGAACCGTGCTTCCCCCCCCCCCATATATAAATAACTTATCAGTTTTCACATCGGCACGACATACTAGAGGGAAAAAGAAAAAAAAAACAGTGGAATGCAGGAAAACCTGGAAAAATGTTTTTCTTCCTTTACCCTCCCACATATAAATAAATACCTTACCAGCAATTCACATCAGCAGAACTTAGAATACATACATTATTTTTTTTATTTGTTTATTTAAGGACGCTCTTCCACATCTCTGGTCATCAGCGTCCCATTCAAGTCAGGACGTGAAAGGGCCGACAAATTTTGCTCAGAGGCCTCTTCTTTCACGCTTGAGGTTCATTTTCGTGCCATAAATGTACGACACGGCACCCACGGCTTTACTTCCCTTCCAAAGGAAGCCATACTTGCGATTTTTACGCCCGAAAAAATCCATTGATCCTGGTCGGGTTCGAATCCGCGACCTTGAGTTTAAAAAGAATATATATATTCTTTTCCTTTACTCCCAAATATAACTATCTCACCAGCATTTCACATCCACAAAATTGGGAAAGTCTAGAATTTTTCCCCCTCCCAAATATAACTACCTCTCAAGCATTTGATATCTGCAAAACCAGGAAAGCCTAGAATTTTCCCCCCCTCCCACATATAAATACCTCATCAGCAATTCACATCTGCACAACCGAGAAAGCCTGGAGAGGGAAAAAAAAATTGGCAGAAGAAGAAAAACCTAGAACAAAATTTTTTTCCGCTCCCAGATATAAATATCTGACCAACACAGCTAATCAGCAGGTCCAACCCCCCCTCCCCCCAAAAAAGAAGAAAAAGCATCTCTGCAGAACCAGGAAAGCCTAAAGAAATATTTTATTTTTCTCCCTGTCCAAGATACATAAAAATTATCAGCATTTCAAACCAGCAGGACTGACTAGAGGCAGAGAGGATAAAAAAAAATAAAGAGGATCCAGTTTTTCTTTTTTTTCTCTCCTTCGGACAAATATACCTCACAAGCAATTAATATCAGCAGGATAGAAGAACATGAACAAGAAAAAGAAGGGGGGAGGAGTCATGCATAAACAAGTCTAGAAAATGCCTGATTGCAATTTATTATTCAAAGATAACATTCCATACACTTCAACATATAATCCAACTTTAGTTTTTTAAAATAATAGCAACTTTTTCAGCCAATCAACTGTCAATATGATGCCAGTGTGTTGCCATTTATTTTTATTGTTTGTGTACATTCTTGGTTACTCATCTTCTCATGTTTGACTTGTGCTGCAGATTTTCAACAATAGCAGTAGAGTTGGTAGATGCCAGATGCATAGAGATGATATCCTGCACTTTGCACATATTCTTCTTCAAATAATGAATTTCACAGCTGGCATCAATCCAGTAGTTAATTGTGTTCTAACCTGCCCTACATATAACCTGTACAAGCACTTTGCACAACTACTACACCATATATTGAAGATACCAAAGATTCCATCAACTTTATACAGAAATAAAAAAAATGTCAGTCTAACTCCAGATAACTACTGACTGGTGAGCTTTGACATGATTTTTCCTCTTTACCAAAGTATCAGCCAAACACACACTGAACCATATTAGTTTGATATTTCTTGAAGACTACTGATTTTGCTTAGCCACTTCCTCTGGAATGACAACTTCTTCAAATAGATGGAAGGCATAGCCTTGGGAAGCGCTTTCAAACAAGCAAACTTACAATCAGCATTCAAGCCTAAAATGTAGTACAGATATGTGGACAACAAATTTGTGATATGAATGCATATATTATATTTATTTACTCTGGTCATAAATTGGAATTTTTGTTTGGAACTTCATTGTTGCATTTTCCTGCACACTACTCACTAACTGCAAGTTAAAGTAACACTAACCAAAATAATAATCATTTACAAGTGTCATTAGTGTTAAAACAGTTCTTATTGAAATTTCCACCACTAATCCCTGAAGCATGTTATCAAAGTTATGAACTTGCTGTACATAACCATCTTCTTTCCAATGAAACAAGAAAAGAAATAAGTGGGTGAACAAGGTCATCAGCACTGGCAATACCATTTTGACTGTCAGGTTTTGCTTCAACAGATGAACAAGTAAGCATATTTCTGACTCCAATGATGTGAAAATATTGTAAGCATATTGTGCAAATTGAAAGAATTTTACTGCAGATGTTACCCAAGACTGGACATTGCCTTGTAACTGCACTCAAGGTGTAGCAAAAAATGGCAATGTAAGTCAGTGCACATTTTATAGCAAGCAGTTCTGAAGATATCTCATTTGCAAACATGAACTTTGCTCCATTTCAGTATATTTGATCTTAGCATCACAGCAGCGCAAATGTCTGGTTGAGTTAACCTGATTTCAGCAAGATGTTCTAAAAGGCAGAACTTGGGAACTACTTTTAGTGAACAAGGTCAAACTCTAGCAGGTCACTGACAACTAACTACATGCACAAATGTACTAGACTGGGAAGCTATTTCCCATACTGCAGAAGAGGAAATAGACAACATGAAACAGTCTATCATCTCTGTACGAGTGTGAAAACCTTGCAGCTCAAAGAGGTATAAACTTTAAACATTGGTTCATGAATTTCAAAAAAACTTGAAAGTTCATTCATTATTAAAACTAGAATCCTTAAAAGGTTAGAGGAGTAGGAAACAAAATAGATCAATAATGATTGTGCTGCACAATTTCCTTACTAAAAGCACCAACTGTAACTGCTTAAAATACTTACCTCTCTCTGTTCTCTCAATTTAATAAATCCTGCAGTCTTGTCAGAAATCTCTCATCCAGACCATCTAGACTCCTTTCATGGTCACTCCTCTGCCATTTGTTGCAATACACACCATATCCTAAAACACATGTAACATACATTGCAATACATTCAAGGAGTAAAAGCAAAGAACCCATTATCTACCTGAACAATAAACCTTTTGACCAATTGATACTATTAAATACTTGAGAATAATTACAGAGTAAACTAAAACATTCAAATAATACACAAAAGACATGCTGAACTAATGCACTTAAGGGTTATTCAAAGAATAAGTTTTTCAATTTTTTTTAAGGCTAACAGGTAAATGTAAGTCAAGATAAAGAAAAAATAGGCATCCTCCTCATTATATCATTTCAACATTTCATCTTTCACAGAGTCAAAATTTTCTACTGCTCAGATGATTTTTTCTTTTTCTTTTTCATTTTACCAAATAGATGGAAGTCAATAGTGCGTGGGGTACATATTTTCACTGCTGGTTGTCCAACTGCAAATTCATCGCACCTATTGGAAGGATGTTCAAATGTATTACATTGATATCGCATCCTTGATATAAAGACACAACTCATTAGTGTATGCTTACAGGTTCTACAGTTTCTGCCCACAGAAATTAAATAGCTGCTTGCACTTCCTTCCTTGGCCAGTCGTTCAGTACCCTTATCACAATTTATAACTGTTTTGTCCATGTTCTGTTGCACATGTCAATGCTTCTGTATGCCACCTGGCAGTGGGGCATTGTACATAAGTAGCATAAGAGCTGTGTAACTTTGTTTTGAAGTAATAAGACAAGGAAAATTACTTTTTGACTCACCCTTGCACATTAATAAAATAAACTACAGACTGGATTTTAAATCATAAAACTCTTAACACTATATGTGTGGGTGAGAGTAATATAATTTTACTCGTACATATATATATATATATATATATATATATATATATATATATACACATATGGGTAATTTTACCAATTCTATTGTATGGTGGGTGGATCAAATATAAAGCCAACCCTAATTATAAAATCTTTATTGCAATATTATTTTACAACATAATTTTCTACATAGATTCCAGCTTTGTCTATGCACTTTTGCCTGCAAGTTTAAAGTTTCTTAATTCCATTTTTGAAGAAAGAACAGAAACATGTCTGCAGCCAGTTGCAAGCAAACTGCTCCGCTGCTCATCATTGTGTAAATGCTTCCCTTCAAGCACGTCCTTCAGTGGCCCAAACATGTGCAAGTCACATACTGGGCTGTAGCAAGTGTTAGAGAGAGTTCAGTGCATTTCTACCAATTTTTGTTGTGTCTAAGCTGCAGTGTGTGGTTTTATGTTGCATAGGACAACAGCATGTTTCATGGAGCACTCTCGTCTTTTACACTGACAGGTCACTTGTACATCCACCAGAAGTTTGCAGTAATAGGCCAAATTGACATTTCTGCACTCATGCAGGTAATTGATAAACAAGACACCTCTGTAGTCCCAAAAGACATTGTCAGAATCTTGTCCGCTGACAAAACAGTTTTTGGCTATACTCAAGATTCCTCACCTTTTTGTTGCCACTCCTTGCCAGCACTCTTCAATTCTGGGGTATAGTTAGACATGCACATTTCATCAGAGATCATTATTCAATGCAGAAATGCCTGTCCTTCTGCCTCATAGCATGCCAACAGTGTTGAGAAATTTCCACATGGAAGTCTTCTGTAGTTCATTCAACAGCCTTTAGACCCAACAAGCAGTACTTTTTTGGTATTGAAGCACACTTTTGATAATGGATTGGACACTCCTGTAGCTAAACAAAAGTTTCGCATAAATTTCCAACACTGCAACAACAATCACCCTCATACAGTTCCAAACGGCTGCAACATTATTTGGAGTGATGCTGGTGCTGGGGCATATTGATGGCTTCCACATACTGTCTAGGTAGTCTGTGAGAAATTTCATTAAGCCCAAAACCTTCCTTTATGAGAAACCAGAGGACGACATGTTGTCCAACAGAATAAAGAACTTCCTTCTTGCTTATTTTGAAGGCAACTAAATGAGCAGCATTAACCTTGAAGTGGCTATTTGATGGAGGGCCCTATTCTCCACTCTACCACTACATAAACTCCCATTCTCCTTCCAGGAGTTTGCTGGTCACTGGGAGGATTGGTCACTTTATATTTGATCCAAACTCATAGGTGTAACAGCTACAACTAAAGAAAGAAGGAGAATAGGTACATATATAATTGTTTTTGGTGGTAGTGTGATTGATTACAGTTTATGTAGATTGTAGTTGTTAGCAGTAATAAGTGATTTTAAGGTAATTAACATGATTAGTAATAATAACCACTTTTCCTTATTGATTGCTGTGAGGTGTAAACAGAAGGGAAAGAATGATAGGGACAGAATAATAATTATTTCACAATGTGAAAATGGGAAGCAGTTAGTTAAGATAAAATGGAAAAAAGACCTATCTTGAAAGTGCATTCTATAATATTTTAAATTCATCAATAACTAAATTTGTTTATATAATAAAAATGCTTCACTTTTGGCACACACTGAGGATGATGAATTAAATAGATATTAAAAGCAATAGAGAGGGGGTTGTTAAACATATCAGATAGGATTTAAATTCACAATTCATGGAAGTGTTGGATGGTCCTATCTTGTGTGTGAAAGTAAAAAGCAAGATAGAGGATTTTAAAGGTATTGATGGGTTACCATAGAATTTTTGCAAGCCCTATACACTAAGTTTAAGAGGCTATAATGTTTACTAGGTTACAAAATGTAATTAAAAATAATAAAGGAATCCCAAAGAGCTGATAGATAGCAATTATACATGTTGTTCATAAAGGAATGGGAATGAAGATATAGCACTTATATAAAATATGAATAGATATTTACAGGCATCTTGTTTGTCATGTAGAATTCAGAATTGGGTGGAAGATAATCAGCTAATCTTACAATTTCAATGAGGGTTCAGTAAGAGTCATAGAACTAAGTATTATGTGCCAATTTAAAAAAATTATCATAGACAAATATTTAACAAACAAACATGGGAGACTAGATGGTATTTATGGACCATGAAAAGACATACAACAGAATAATACGAAAAGCACTTTGGTGTAAAGTGTCAAAGATAGATTTTAGTAAAGTGATAGTCAATTTATTTAAAGCATTAAATCAACACAATACATTTGTATAAAATGAGAAAGGTGTGAAATAGCCTGGAAAGTAAATAAGCGACTTGTACAAGGATGTAAACTGAGTCCTATTCTATTCAGTTTGTTTATAGATGACATAATGATATAAAGAAAGTGAATAAACTTATGCCTATAATTAACAATGTGGAAATTCCAGGATTATTTATGCAGATGATTTGATGGTTAGCTCCTTTTTAGTTATGGTTTACAAAATTCTATTTATGAAAATGTAAGATTTAGAGGTGAATGTAGATTAAAAATGAATGTTAATAAGACCAAAATAATATTTTTCAAGAAGGTTAATAAATTCAGAAAAGAGGAATAATGAACTATGGAGCATGAGAATATTTAGATAGATATGGACTTGGTACACCAAACAGTAATAGTTGAATCACTTTGAGTTGTTTGCAAGTTTAAGAAATAAAATTTGGGGTTCCCCAAGGAGTTATTTTGGACCCTTTTCTATTTTTAATATATGTGAATAATATGGAAGAAAATATTGATGATTCCAGGGACATCTAATTAACCATGATTATTGGCAATGCAGTAAATGCCTCAAGTAAAACGTGGAAATAATTGGTGAAGAGCTGCTACTATGGTTCAATGAAAATGGTTTCATAATAAATAAAGACAAAACAGTAGCAATACATTTCCACCATGAATTGCATAAAAGTATAGTCTTTGCAACTCTGACCTAAAATAGTAGCAAAATTTCATATGTAAATGAAACAAAAGTTTTGGGGGTTTGGATAAATAAAAACCTAAATTAGGACATTCATATCGATAACTCATCAAAAGACTTTAAATTGCAAAAATGAGTCATAGGAATAATGACTAACGTTTCAAATACTACCAGCCGTCAGGAATATTTTAACAGCTAGATATTCTGGCATTACCATTTTTGTACCTAAGCAGGTTACAGAAAGACTTTTACAAACTTTGGTGGTGGGTTCCTCACACCGAAAAGAGAAAAAAGTTCACATACACATATGTCTGGAAATTCTTAGTTTTCAAGTCATAAATAAAGTTTACAAAAGAAAGTCCAAATGAACATGGGTCCAGAAATTCTAGTTTTTCAGTCATTAACAAAATTTTACCAACACAAGAAACAAAACTTAATAAACACAACATTTACCGAGAAACTGATAATAAACATTCAAAATGTCCTCCTCTTGCTTCTGCACATGCATGCACTCATCGGATCATGGACTCACACCCTTTCAAATACTCCCATGCTGTGTCAATGGTTTTTCACGCTTCCATTACACGTTGATGAAGTGTGTCTGCATTAGGAATGTCTGCTACATAAACCAACTGTTTTTCGGTGGCCCCATAGATAAAAATACAAAGGATTAAGATCGGGGGAATGTGCAGGCCATGGAACTGGTCTCCTCTACCTATCTATCTGCCATGGTAAATATTCACCAATGCATCTTGAACAATGCACATTAAATGTATTGGAGCCCCATCATGCATAAAGTACATGGTTCTTCTTATATGCAAGGGCAAGAAATGGAAATCCTGTCATGGTTGCACACAACACAAGTGAAATATAGCAAACAGATTAACCACAAATGTACCCAAATGACAAATGTAAATAAGTCTTCTTGGTAAAACATGGTCATTTAAGATACAATGAGTGCATCAGCACGCTTGTATCAATAATATCATTCGTCTAACTTTTCTTTCGTAAGAACATGACAGTTCAGAACATGTTTCTTCTGACTGAGAGATCCTGTTTCTTATACCTATTTAACAAGTTAGCCAGCCATTTCTTTGTCTGAAACATAATTACCAGTATATTTTCTTATAAATCACCTTATCACTTTTCTGCAAGAATCTATTTCTACATATGTATTGGAAATAAAAACCTTTTCAAGAGATAGCTAACAAAGAACACTTAGTAGCCATAGCAATTTTTAATTAGGAGTTCACTCAAATTTCACTAATTTTGTTCTGCTTACTTGGACATGTTTGGAAGGTAACAGCCATAGTATATATTATACTACATTTCACTGTGAAAATTCCCACTATTTACAACTAATTAATACCCAATTTATGCCCAATAAACGCAGTTAATAATTCATGAATGCACGACCATTGTTGACATGTCATAATCTCAGTGTAAGTAAAGGAGCCCATAGCTGGACCTTCTACTGAGTACATTTCTAAGGTAAGATTATTAAATTGCCAAAGTTGCCCTTTTTTGCCTTTCAGAAAGATGGTAGCACTATAAATAATTTGCTCTTAAACCTTTTCAGAATGTTGTTATAGCTTCACTTTTATATAAGCTTGAATTTACGATTGAAAGAGAAAAATGTTCTTAAAATATTTTATTTTCATCCACTTCACAAATATAATCACCTAAAAAATTATTATTTCTTTAATTTTAATAGCAACAAAATGCATACATTTCTTGTCCTTGGTAATGCTATACTTCCTCTTGCTTAATTTGCTTATTAATAATGACTACAAATTACAGCATTTTAAATGCATTTGTTCTGCAAACTTCCCTTTTGCCATTATAAAGGACACATTTAAAAAATATAAGCCAAAGTAGTTACACAGGATGTGTGAATTTATGTGAAAAGTAACTGGCACATCTTAATGGACATATGTCCTGTGTTTGATACTACTCAACTTCTAACCAAATTTGCTGTTAAAGGAATACCAAGATCACTGCAAAAATGTGCTGACATGAAGCATTAGGCAATCAAATTAGTACCTCCTCTTACAGTGTTACCTACTATAGTGTCTCAAAGTTCCTGTTGTGCAGGACTCATTTCCTATATCACAAGCACACAAAATAAAAAAATATAATTTTGTAAAGAAACTGATTAATAGTTTTAACTGGCTTTACTTTTCTTTTCATGTCAGTGCAAAACTCGTATTTTATTTCTAGTGTTCATCAATATTCAAGAATGCATGTTTAAATGGAATGCTCACAGCTCAAACTTGAGAAAAATGACGCAGGTGCATGCAGAAAGAGTTAGATGAGAAAAAAGCCAGTCATTGAAACACTGTGAATGTGCATGTTGCTGATGGATAAATGCCATTATGCTTTTAAAAATCATACAGAAGAAAGTTAAATGTTTACATTTCTTTCAAATATAGTAATTTTACTAGAAGCATCACATTATTGTTGAGCTTTAATTAATTAGGCATCAATTTGTATTCTGCATTTTGCTTGCTTTCTACTTTCTTTTTTCTTTCATTTAATATGTTACTAGAGGCTGGATCAAGTAGTGCAGGTGATTTTATGATAAGGAAACTTGAAAGTTGTTTGGGAATAAAAGACATCTGCTATTGAACTTGCAAAAAAAGATTTCTGGAAGATGCAAAAAATTACAATACTGGCATAGGTTTTTGGAAGATGCAAAAAAATTACAATCAGGCATACAATACTGGAACAATTGAAATATGTAAAAAAGAATATATATATATTTCATTTTTTCACAGTAAAAATGTACATCAGTTATTGCTATTGCTTCTAATAGGAATGCATTCAGATAGACAGTTTCCAAGAAACTCAATTTGCTATACCTGTTCTACACACTAACAACAGCAAAACAGTTTTCATTTAAAAATGTAAAATAACAACCTCAATGCCTAAACATAAGTTGATTACTCTAATTCATTTTTTATGTTTAACATTAATTGTTCTTTACAGTATTTAACAAGAGCATGTGCATGGCATGGGCTTTCAGCTGTGTTATCAACATAATAATCACCATTTTCATTATATCTAGGTAAACCAATGTTTGCCAAGTAGGAAGTTGAATATAAATCAAACGGCTCCAGCTTTAACCGGAAAAATCTAGTCCGCCTACCTAAGAGGTAAATTTCCCTGTATTGAAAAATAACAAGAGAAATGGACAAAAGATAGTTCATATGTCTTTTGAGGGAGTTGTTGGTGTCGGCTCTATCTTAAAGGGCGCCAAAGTTTGAGGATGGTATTTTGATGACATGGGAACTTTTTCGAAGATGATCAACATTTCTTCGACGATTCCGTCTCAGGGTCTATAGCTTGATTTGTTTGAGCGGGGCTCAACGGAGCTAAGAAGGAATTTCTGAGGTGTAAAGGGAAACCCAACACGACGTACTGTGGTTGTGCAATTTATTGACTTTAAATCCCTTAATGATTTGTGGTGAACCTCATCGCTTAGGCTAGGCGATGCGAACTCACTGGTCGCGAGTGATACTGTCGAAGCATACTACAATCTTGTTATATAAACCGTGTTGACTTAATAATGAATGTGCAGTTCTGATTAAATGTTTACTGTGCGTGCTTTAGTGGGGGAATGCTCCTTTATATATATGAAATACAAATCAAAATTCGTTGGGCACAACTCACGCGATACTTCGCACTGTTTTCATAAGAATGCTCGTCATTGGCTGCCTTCAATATTATTACTTAACATTTCATTCGCCAGTTTCGTATTTTTGTAAGACCAAACTTTTTTAAATGGACAACGCTAAAAAGTTCACTATACTCTGCCAGTGGTCTGATTAGATTCACATGCGGTATGGCTTGTTTACATAGCAAAAGTGAAAGCTTTTCCTTTTAACCCTGTCCGGTCGATGGAAGGATATCGTCTCTATTGTCTCTAGTGTTTGGCAAGTCGGCTGCCTAAGGGAAAGATTCGCCATAAATATTTTCTATGTACAATTTTCATTGCAAAATAATATTTATACTATTAATGACATTGATAGTATTTGGTTATAAAGCTGTAGAGAGAGGTATTTTCATGACAATAGTTACATTAATAACATGCTGCTGTAAGAAAATGCATGCAAAACAAATAAACACACGCATTAATTATATGCACTTGAGGTAGGAACAGGAACGGTTTCACCTTCCAACTTCAACTAGATGCTCTGCTACTGCTGCAGTACTGCAACCTTGATATTCCTTAAAGTGTGTCGCTTAGTACATTAGTATTTCCTTGTTGGCGTATTAAGTGTGGTCCTTGCAAACTTAAATTGTGTGTTGTTTGATCCATTTCACCTGTTTTGGATACTACAACGCGTGGAACAAGATTGCTGGCAGATTCTTAGCATATCTGAAATGTTTGAATGTATCAATGCAGCATGCACAGACATGTACTCATCTCTTGTAGAGTGATGCATCTCTGCTAACACATAATGGTGCAGATAAACATGGTTATTCACAATTCCAGCCAAAAAAACCACCGAGGGCCTGTATATCAACAACTGTCAATCATAGAACATATTCATACAGGGTGTTGTGTTGTGATGACCCTCTTATTCACATCTAACATTTCGTTTTTCAAACCTTCTTTTGTCTTTGCACTCCAAGATCAACTGCTCACCTGTTTCTTAGATGTTGCCTAGTTAGTTGCTAGTGGCTAATAGGGATAGTGCTGATATTCATTATTTATACCTAGCCTCTCGAAACAGAGCTTGCTCAGTTTTCCATTCTTCTGGTTTATATAGTTTGCTGCATACATGCACCATACGCCATTGAAACACTCAATCTTCTCCCTCGAGTAGTTGACATATTTGGCTTCAATATGTTAACCTCGTTTTCTACCCTTAAAAAACCAGAATATGATTTCCATTAATTAACTCCTTATCTCTCCAAATGTGGTAATCTTTCTTCCTTCCTTCTGGAATGTATATTATTCCAATGTACGCTTCGCTCCGTAAGACATATTTACGATTTCCTGTGTTTTAGAAGGGAATAGAAATGAGTTTAACAGACATTTCTTTTAAGTCCATCTCACAAAGAAGCGAACATACCGAAGTGAGTCGACATATGTATTTTAAAAGGTTAAGTGAATTACACTCGCGCGGTTGGACATTAATATTTAGATCCAGCTGCCACCTTCCAATTTATGAGCGTCTGGCGATAATAGCTAGACACACCTTAATAATTGACACGTCTGCTTCGAGCCTTCTCTAACACACTAAGCACTAAATAAACTCTCAAATTTTGCCTCTCGAAGGCACACACTGCATGAAGTATCCTGATTATGTTCATCTGTGTCTCTTGGAATGGAGCATCCTTGTTCCTTTTAAGTATCTCATCCTGAATCCTTTCTTGGGTACTTAGAAAATCTCAGCGAAACTTCTCAATTGCCTCGTCATCTATTATGTAATTTTTTCCCTTATTGTTCTGTAAATAAACTCTTATTAGCATGAAGTCGATCTTGTGTTTCAACACTTAAGTGACCAACCTTGCCTCGTATCCATAAGCTTACCTCTCGGTCATCTAAAAGTCCCTTTAACCACAGTTCGGCCTCGGCCGGCATTGGGCGCGACAATACCATTAGGCGATACTTATTTAAACTTATCTGTTTGGCCTTGTGTAGAAGGGAATAACTCTATTCGATTATTTTCATTCCAACAAGAACATTTTGGAAGGCAGCCATGCCATTCATTTAAAAAGTGCTAAACTGGTTTTTCTGGGTTCCATTATGATACCTTTATGTTTTCGGAAATTTCATCCTTGAGCTTCTTTGGAATCTTGTTTATGCTCATCATTCAATAAAGTTCATTTTTACACAGTTGTACAAGGGGTGTTACAAACTAGTGTTATAATTTTCTACAAAAATGGATAAAAACTGATATACGGGCTGTGATAAAGTACTTCGTTTTGAAGTGATTAACCCCACAGAAACATAAATGAAGTTAGATTCCACATTAAAGGATTTCTCCCCTTCGTTTGCGATGGTGGACTGCTGAATTTAAAGGTACTCGCAAATGCATTCAAGATGACGAGAGCTCAGGGCGTCCTAAAATTGGTACGACCGACAGCGACAAAAATTTACAATACCGTACCATATTCAAAGATCGAGTTGGCTGACTTTGCATACAACTGGATAGGCCGTGTCAACCACTTCTTGCGCGAACTTTTGGATATGAGAGCTTTCCGCTCGATCGGTGCCACTTTTGTTCACTATGGACCAAAAAGCATTCGAATGAACATTTCGCAAGTGTTTAGACTTATTTCAACGCAATTTCTGTGAATCTTTCCGACGTTTTATAACATTAGATGAAAGGTGGAATCATCACTACAAGCCAGAGACGAAGGAGCAGTTCAAACAGTGGATGGCAACAGTGAAAGTGCATCAAAGAAAGCAAAAACGGTCCATCTGTAGAAAAGTCATAGCTACGGTTTTCTGGGATTCTCCTGGTGTGGTGCTCGTAGATTAACTTCAGAAGGGCAGACCATCACCGCCGAGCGTAACGCTTCACTACTAACCAACTGAAAAATGCTATTCAGGCTAAATGTCTACACCTTGCAAAAAATAAAGTTCTCTTTCATCACGATAATGCACCTTCACATACATCTGGGATTGTTGCTGCAAAACTGCATTATCTTCACTTCCAAGTGCTTCCACATCCACCATATTCGCTGGATTTGGATTCAAGCAATTAACTTTTCGTCCCCAATCCTGAAAAAATGGCTGGGTAGAGAGAGATTCACATCGAATGAGGTTGCAGCTGAGACAGATGCTTATTTTTCCACAGCTAGACAAATAGTCAAGCCAAGAACTTTCAGAATGCACCTCATACACTAATAATGACTTGCCATTGCCATTTTTGTTTGAAAATTATTATATTAATGTGCAAAATTAATGCATCTATAAGAGGGTGTTGTTCTTTATGCATTTGTGCTTAAAACTAGAAATATTCAAAACAGACTTTTAAACCGTTTATATTACAGATATTTTCAATACAATTATTCAAGTTAGAAAAATGGATGTTTGGAAAGGTAGCATATAATTTTTTCCTACCACTTATTATTCTTCTCTTCGCACAAAGTTTTACACTTTCTTTTTAAGTTTTCTTATACAATTTATTGAACCTCCGTTGTATCATCATAGGCAACTTTTGTAATATTTTCTACATCCAAATTCATATTAGCTCCTTTTTCAAGAGAATCTAGTTCGTTTTTTTCTTTCTAAAAGTTTCAGTTTCAATATGTTTAATGATAAAAAATACCACTTGGTTCCAAACCACTGCATGCTAACCAATATGACATTTGCAATGTAAATATTGTAATATCTATCTAAAAATAATAATAATAATAATAATAATAATAATAATAATAATAATAAAGGCTTAATTTTTCTTTACTAAAATTACTAATTTGAAGAGATTGTCTAAAAAAATCTGGTGTGCAACATTTTCAAAATGTGAATGTTAAGAACTTGACATGTCCATTGAGGCATAATGTAGACATCTCATGTGTAAATCACCCACATTTCACACTTGTTACATAAATAGCTATTTATTACCTAAACTTTGAAAGAAGTTATAGTTAAAAATTTGATTTCATTTTCGTGTTGGTAGGCCTTTTTGCTAATCTGCCATTATCCTCAAACCCAACATGGGCTGGTATCCATTGAAAAACTGTTGGCTTTGTTCTGATGATAATTCCCTTGCACAGTTTCAATTGTTGTATTAAAATTAATTCTTTGGCCAGTGGGAAAGGCACAAGAGTCAAAATATTTTAATTTTTTGATTTGTTATATTAGATTGAAGGGCAGATTGAGCCCCACATAACAGTATAATCAGCACTATTAAATTCATTCATTGAGAATTATATCTCAATGGGAAAAATCACCCCTAAACTTTTTAGAAATATTACTGGAAAAGTAAAGGCACTTAAATCAATTTCAATGATTACATTTGGATTTATATAAGAAAATAGGCTATGCCTAAGTCATAATATGTTTTCATTTTATTCATGCCGCACTATAATCCACTGTTGCTAATAATGAACAGCTGCAGTGTTGGCACTCTTTTTGCAACAATGTACACCATTATACTAATATTTCTTCAGTAATGATCTTGACATTATGTTTTACTTTATTCAAGTTAAAACATGTTATCAAGAAGGAACAAATTAGAGAAGTTAGTACTTACTGCAACTGGCAATATTATTATATTTTAATAATATTAAATAAATGAGAATAATATTTTATTAAGATGAAAGAAATTAAAAATTTCCAATTTATCTAAACTTAATAAGCTTACCTGAAATATGGGCTAAATATTTCAACAGTTGCTTAACTATTTTAATTAACGGTTGTTAATAATTTTAGCAAATGGCATGCTCTTCACACTGGTTTCAATATTCATTTTCTTCTATTAGCAGTTCATTTTTACTATACGAAACCTTCATATAGAGCTACAAATTGTTTTATTATAGACTAGCGCAGTTTCAAGTAATCGTTGTACAACCACTATGATTTTTTTCTTGTATTGTGAATTTTGGTCCTTTCAGACCATTGACAACTTTACTCTTTGTTTATTCAAGTGAAACAGTGCTGCAAAGACTAATTCAGAGAGTATTTCTAGTAGTAAAAATACTATTACTATTACTAAATAACAGTGATTATTCACATGAAGACCCTACTTACAACGCTGAAAGTGATGGGGACAGTTTTGGATGATAGTCTGCAACAGCTATCAAACCAAAAACAAACATTGAAACATTGGTACTTGTAACTTCAGAAAATTAACCACTTCTAGACAATCTGCAAAGATAAAATCTAAGAAAAGTAGAGCTAAGTTCAGATAACGAAGAAGTAATCTGGGACAGTCCTACATGACAGAAAAGATAAAACTCTTAGCTGAAAAGTCAGTAAGTAAAAAGTAAAAACTCTCTAACTGCAGAGTAAAATGCAAAGAGAAAATAGCAAATGATTAAAAAATTTCCATATTTAATTAACCATTATTGGCAGCTTGTTAGTTATGACAGGAGAGCTGCTTTTGTTGCAGCTCATGTTTCAGTTGAAGATACAAGGGTTGCCCAGAAAGCAATGCCCCAATGTGCAAGAAATCATTCAACAATGATTTATTGAACACAATGAGAATTACACATGAAAGAATGTTTTATCTACACATCCTACTTTTCCACACAATCCCCTTCCAGTTCTATGGCCCTCCTCCAGAGAGACACAAGGACGTGTATGCCCTATCAGTACCAATCTTTGTTCTGGCCATGAAGCTATTTCTTCACTGCTCTAATCACCACTTCATCATCCTCAAAATGTCTTCCACAAATGCCACCTTTTAATGGCTCAAAAAAGTGGAAGTTCGAGGGAGCTAGGTCAGGACTATAGGGTGGATGTGGTAACACTGTCCAACCCTGTTTTGTGATGTATTCAGAAGTCTTCAAACTTGAGTGAGGCCGAGCACTATCGTGTTGAATCAAAACATCTCCTGGGTTGTTATGGGGCCGAAGTTTGCTGGAAGCCCTTCTTGAGTTTGGCTAATGTGTTGACATATGATCCTGAATTAATGGTACTGCCACTTGGTATCATATCCTTACAGTCCCAAAATACAATGATCATGAGCTTACCAACAGAAGCAGATGCTTTGAATTTTTTCTTCTGTGGAGAGCGAGGGTGACGCTATTCCATCGATTGTCGTTTTGTTTCGGGCTGAAAATGGTGAAACCAGGTTTCATTGCCATTCACAATTCGAGACAAGAAGGCCTACCCCTCAGCTTCAAAACGTTGCAACAACTCAAAAGAATTGTTTTTTTCTGTGAGATAATAACAAGTAAGACAGCGCGGATAATTGTATCTACACTTCCTTTACTCATTAACAGCTTTAGCGGCAACTACGAGTCGTAACGCGTCGATCCTTGCGAATGAAAACATCACGCTGCAACATATCAGGTATGACAGCTGTGGATGGTCTCCCCGCCCGCAACAAATCTTGTCGGTCCTGGCGGTGTAGTGGTTACCATACTTGCCTCCTAAACCCAAGATCGCGGGTTCGAACCCGGCCAGGACCGATGGATTTTTCCTGGCGCAAAAATCCTAAGTATGGCTTCCTTCGGAAGAGAAGTAAAGCTGTGGGTCCCGTTTCGTACATTTACGGCACGAAAAAGAACCTCAAACTTGAGAGGCCTCTGAGCAAAGTTTGTCGGCCGTTTCACGCCCCGAGTTGAATGGGACGCTGATGACCTGAGCTGTTAAAGAGCGTCCATAAATAAATCATTCAAACAAAAAAAAAAGCAACAAATCTTGGAGCTCCGCCGAACCGCCTTCTGATGGCCTATCTCTGTGCCCAGCGACCACCTATACTTCTGTCGACTGCAAATGCTCCATAGACTTCAAACATTCCCCTTTGTTTCTTTCTCCGTAATGAGAAATTCAAGGACGACACGCTGCGTCACAAACGTCATTTTGAAACATTGCTGCAGTTACGCTATCGGAGGAAACGGAAATTTTGCGCGCGCAATCTCAGGAAATTTCAAATAATTCATACTTAACGTTTCGCATTCGCAACATTGTTGTCGGCTGAAGATAATATATAATGGGACGGAGGGGGGGAACTTTCTGAGTGGCCCTTGTAAAATCTCAAGTAGAATTACAGCTATTTCTCTCAGCAAACAGAAGTATAGAGTGGTGCCTTATAAATATTACTAACCAGCTAATGGGAAAAGGACATCTGTTTACAAGGGTTGTTTTCTAAAAGCACTTGACAAGAGCGATAATTTCATTAATGCTGTAGGAATGAAGAAAAGAGCTTCATCCAATGGCAATCAGACAGACAGGTTACATGATGAAATGCCTTTCAGCAAAAAATGGCCTGAAAGAGAACTAGAAGTAAGGATTACCCATATAAAATCTTTTCCTGCCTATGAGAGCCATTATACCCAACAACAAAATGCTTATTTTTACTTGCCTAGTATTCTAATTTTAGACAAGCTGTATGCCCTTTACATGGAAATAGCAGCAGAGCCAGTCTGAATTTCATGAACTTCAAAAGCTATATGTTGATACCTGTCATACATGTGATCATTTCAAAATGATGATTCCGTGGGCAAGTAAGATAAAAGAAAAGGAGAAACTTATTACAGACAGGTATATTCACCAGGCAGAGCAGCAAAGGGCTTAGGGTGAAAACAGGAAAGATAAGGAGATGGCAAAGGTAAATGCAAATGTGAAGTGTTTCTCATTACATCTGCAACAGTGCCTTCCCTTTTTTCATCTGTGGCTTTCTACAAACGTCAGCTACAGACTTTTAATCTCACTGTCCATGAAAATGCTACAGGAGAGGTTACATGTTATATGTGTCATGATGCAATAAGTGGGTGAGGTGCAAGTAAGATTGCATCACATGTCTATAAGCACTTACATTCGTTGCCACCAGAAGTAATACATGTTATATTTTACTGAGATACATGTGGGGGATAAAATAAGAATTCCAATATGACAGCTGCGTTTTCATTTCTGCAGAAAGAGTGCACACATTTTGAATTTATAAATCACATATTCATTATCCCAAGATTTCGTCACTATACAAACAAAACAAACTAGTATAGAAATCTTCCTCCCAAATGATTGGTTCCAGCTAATAGTAGCAGTAGCTTCCGAGTTGTAGAAATGGGGCAGCAAAGTTTTCTGGATTTTTCAAATTCACTGAAAGGACCCTTTCTTATGAGAAAACAAGATGAGCAGGGTAACATTTTCAAGTGGCATATGTGAAATGGCTGCACCACTCATTTGATGAATTTGTTGAAATTTGGTACAAAACTACCTTGGATGACAGTGCTCCATTCCATACATTGTGCATCAAGAGATAAGGACTGAGGATAGTGTTTACAGTAAAACAATTCACAGACAAACCAATTCCAACAAACCCGAAAAATAAGAAAGTTCTGATTTGCTTGTTTCTACTAACTGCAACATTTTGTATCAGTTCTATTGGTAAACAAAAGTGTCATGTACATAATAACTGGGGTTAGTTGTATAGGATCTTGAATTAACACGCACTCAAGGATCAAGGAAATATTGTAAAACTGTAATTGTAATGTGTAGAAATAATAAATATTCATTCATTCAACAAAAGTGTCCATAATAATGATCCTGACCTAATTGAGCATGACTAGGACTGGGAAAATATTGAGTACACATTTTTTTGCATAATGGTACTTTCAAGATACCTTTTAAGTTTGTACAGCATTCTTATAAGCTTATAATAGCTTCAAATTAAAATGTTATATAAAATTTAGTAGTTGTACCAAATGACATGCTGCTTCTTTTCTTATTGTTCTTAATTACCTAAGCCATATGTTTTAGTTATTAAAATGTGAAAAATTATTGTATTTCATATTGAAAGAGAGCATACTTTAATAAACATATGTTTTTCATCCTGGAACTATTATCCAGATAACAGTAAATTAAAAAAAAATGCTTCTCCTGAAAAATGCTTTTTTTTTTACTTATGTGCCTTATCTGCCAGTCAAGAATTATGCTTTGAAGGTGTGCCTTTACATCCCCTCATATTACAACTCTTTTATTACATTTGATATATTCAACTGTTTATTAATATTAATTATGCTTTGAAGTGATGAAGTTATATAGCTTTATATTACCTTTTTGTTACATTTTATATAAAAAGAATGTTTTCTACAAGATCTCTTCATTCAAATTCCCGGGTTAAAATGAGAAAATTCTTTGCAATAAATTCCAATTCCTATTTCTCCCTCTTTACGAGAATATCATGTATATTTTACATCATTATTTGATCAGATTACGTTCCTTTCTGTGGCTAATGCTATCATTTTTGTGTCTACTCCTTTTGGTTAATTTCAGTTGCCAAGTCAAGTTTAACTTAAATTTCTATAAAGCTCAAAGGAACAATTAAAAATGTGTTAGATTTAGTACTTATTTGGGGAATCAATCCTATGTAATTCTTCTTTCTGCAATTATATTTCCACAACTATATGTGATTCTTCTTTTTGCAAATATTTTTTAAATGTTGTTTGTGCTTTTAGTTGGTACGTGTTTTCAGGCTTATGGTTCCACGTACTTCTATATTGATTTTCTTTCTATTTACTGCTGATTTCTATTCCAATAGATATATTCTCTGTTGCAGCTTACATTGTGGCAACAAATGCTCGTTTAACTGCAACAATTACTATACTAAGAAGCCTGAATTGAATTGATTCTAGTTAGCTTATCTTGGTATCTATCATTTACTGTGTCTGACACCTCAATTCTATACATATTTGGTTTTAAATAGCCTTTGTATACTTTGTTTAAGCTATCAATACAACTTTCCCATTTTAAATAAGCTGTAATCCCACCCCCTTGCAGAGTACCCAAGTAATGCAAATAGGATTATGATGTTGTCGGTCTTCCTAAAACAATAGAGAGCAACAAATAACCACAATGCTTTTCAATGCTTCGATGGAATACAGGTGACTTTCAGATCTCCAAAAGTATATTTTGTATAAATAAGAATCTCTTCTGAGACAAGTAGGAGAACTTTCTGAGGAACTTCTTATATGCTGCTTCTTGTCAATCATTCCTTGGTGTGATTAAATCAGGAAACAGCACTCCAAAGATACTGAATATATGTAGCTGAAAACTACTCAACTCTCATTTCATTTTCATTGCTGAAAATTTCCACACAATTTGGATTAGGGAAGTAAAAAGCTCTTGCCAAGAAAAGAGTATCATTAAAGAGAGGGGATATTAACTTTGCTGATATCCACAAAGATAGAAATAGATACGAACGTAAAGATGCAGATACATACATGGAAAATTTTAATCATGTGTAGAAGAGGAACTGAACTATTCTATTAGATGGATTTTAAACGTTTTTATTTCTTTCTTATAAATAATACTGATAATTCAAGTGACAAATAGTGACAATTGTGAAGAACTTAAGATGCAGTTTGCTTTACGAAAATTCCTTTACCTTGATCACACAAATACCCTGCAAACATCTTCTATGATCAACAGATAGGTCACATATACCCCAACAATGTACCTCATTCAACATCTTTAAACCCAAAGTAGAAGTTATAATTCTGCCCAATATGCTTTGAACCTCTGCCTTTCTTGATGTTAATATTAGCCCCATAAATGGGAAAGGCTGCAGAAAATGAATAATTTTATCACACAAATCCTGGACCTTTAATGTTATAAAAAAAAAACTAATAACAAAAAGTATTTTCGGCAAACAAGAATAGGAAAAATACAATATGAAAACTTCAATGCAAGATTCAATGAAAACTTCGAGCATTAGTAGAGAGTTCATAATATGTTATGAATTTTTAACAATCAAATGTGTAAGCCGCCAGATCGGTTATGCCACGGCAACTACTTTGTAGCAACCAATAACGTTAGGTTAGATTCCATATCTAAGCAAATATGAAATATGCACAAGGCCTACATTTCCGTGTAATTACCCGATTCCGACACAACCATACATTATACTGCAAATAGCTCTAAACCTCCACCCTATTAAAATGCTCAGCACAATGGGTTACACATCTTTATGTAGTAGGATAATTAGAACTTGCAACTTAGATTCCGGATATTAACTAATAAGTATAGACTTATGCAAAACAGTATTACGTGATATGTTAGTACAAGTTTCATTCTTCTTAAATTCTACATAACATACTAGCAACGAAAACGATATTTGGGGATTAGGGCATGGGTGCATCTCTTCCACCAGTTTAACTCAAAACCATGGAGCTACCTTTATTTTTCATTACACATAACCTTTTGGGGTTATATGCGCTAAATTTTTAAGGAATGTGTCAAAGTGACATAATATATCATTACCTTAAAAACCAGCAATATCACATATTTTACCACACTAAAATGTCGCCATTATACCCGGAGAGCTTTGGGTAGTCGGGCACTACGGATACCGGCTAACTAATCAATCAAACTTGACGTTACAAAGAGACGAAAAATGTCGCTGCTGCAGGGAATGTTGCTGTTGTATTGAACACTTGACTTGTGTTACCCCCTAGGAAACCCATTCCCTTTTTCTCTCCATGCCTTGAGCAGAGGAGCACAGGTTCAATACAGCAGCAACATTCCCTGCAGCAGCGACATTTTTCGTCTCTTTGTAACGTCAAGTTCATCTGGAGACTCTGGCCTGGGAGAGATTCTTGAGATATTAAGCTTATTAAAAGGCATCAATTGGGGTGCCAATAAAACCAGTCTGATCAAATTCCGGAGTGCCCAGGACATCACTGCGGGGGAAAAAATGGAAGCTATTTTTACTCTCTTAGATTCCCTCTCTACTTAAAAAGCGACAAATCGGAGGCGCATAAATTCAATACGTTCGCTGCTGTGGAATGCAAATGGCATTCACGGCTGCCAACACGAATTTGAAGGATACCTGAGATGAAACAAAATTGACATCGCATTTATCTGTGAAGTCAAATTAAAGCTGGGGCATTCTTTTAAGCTCCAGGAGTATAAAAATGTTTGTGCTGACCGTATCGGCAGGTTGAGGTAGGGGGGGGGGGGTGCTGCTATACTTTTAAAAAGCACGATTGCTCACACTTCCTTAACGCTTCCTACATTTGAAGCTTTAGAGTGCACAGCACTTTAGATACAGGTTAATCACAAAACAATGATGGTCGTTATAGGATGCCTACCCCTACTTACTTTCTGAGAGACCTCAAGCAAATCCTCGATTTGAAACAGCGTGTAAATCTAGCGGGAGATTTCAATGCTCGGCACCCATCGAGAACTCGCGCCTTGTAAACGCGGCTGGAAATCTCATAGATTTCATCCTAGAAAATGACGACACGGAGGTACACGCCCCCTTGGACCTTTTGGCATCGTTCAGGGCTAAATGACCCGGAGACATCGTTGTCACCAAGAAAGCAACCTTATCAGCGAATTTTGCTATTTATCAAAGCCTGGATTCCAATCACTTAACTGCCCATTTTGCAATCTGTGGCGCCGCGCCGGCCAGAACCTCGTGTCTGGTCGCTTCACCTGCATGCGATGTCGCAACCCAGGCTGTAATGTAGCACCGAAGCAGAAATAAACGCTGTTATTGAATACTTGCCTGCTTCGTTGCACTACTGTTTCATCGCTCAGTTTTATTATATACCCAGAGGTGGAGCGACTGATTGCCAGGAGACGCCGTTTAAGTAGATTATGGTGGGATACTGGCCTTGGCATTTATCCAGCGTCAGTAGTTGGCTTTGGAACGTAATTCGGCAGCAAAGCAAATTGCCATTAACAGGCATGACCAGTGGGAAGACAAATTGGCAAGTACCACACATTCGAACCACTCGTTATGGGACCTAGCTCTTTCAAGGCACCCTCCAGTGCACACATTGCGCTTCATACTCCAGCGGGCCCCGTTTTCTATCTGCTGAGAAGGCGGAGGTTTTCGCCGACGCCCTCATCTCTCGTTTTCAGGAAAATAGTATCACAGACCAGTAACAGGATCTTGAAGTTAGGTCCTGGGTTCGAGACTGGGCGGCACGGAAGTGCAATCAAACGCTTCGTCCAATAACGCCTCAGGAAGTCTTCAAAAACTGAAGATTACTAAGGAATCGTAAAGCTGCCGGCCCGGACAGAGTAACCAATGAGGACCTTAAACATTTACCGAGGAAGGCCCTGGTGCAACTGACCAAGATTTTTACCGCCTGCTTAAGACCCAATTACTTTACCTTTAAGTGGAAGGAAGCCAAAATTATACTTCCCAAGACGGGCAAGAGCACAGGCACCCTTCTAATTACCGTCCCATTGGTCTTCCGTCCACCTTTTGGAGCATTATTTGAGAAGCTAATCCTTTCTCGGCCCAAAAACCAGATTTCGGACATTGATGAAATTTCAAAATTCCATTTTGGCGGAAATTTCAAAATTCCTGTGTGGTTTCAGAAAAGAACATTCCATGGAGCTGCAGCTACTTCCTCCAGAAAATATCGGTTCTCTTTGGGTCATCTTTTACAAAATAATAATACAATAGGTAACAGAAATTCCGAGATCAGATATTATGACTGTGGGTAACTTTCTGCACTCAGGCAAGAAATTAACATACAGGAAATAGAAATGGAACTAGGTACATGCTTAAAATAAGAAAGTTACATAAAATTACTATAATCCCTGTAATTAAATTTGGGATGGCAGCTTATAAATACTGTCTCTAAAGAATACAAAGTAGGCAGGAAATGAAAATTGCAATTTCAAGCATTTAAAGTAAGCAAACCTAATGGGTAAAGGTAAGAATGTTATGACAACATAGGCATATTATCGACTTTAGAAATGAGAACAGTGAGGTAAAAGTGAAACATTTATGATTCTTATAAATTTGCTTATCTATAATTGCTTACAAAAATGTAAAGGTGTTCAGTATATACTTTTTGATGCATTAAAGCGTAACATCTTAAATTATTATATTTTCTTGTTTAACTCACCTGTTAAAGGTAGATAACAAAAATGAACTTAGTAAGTTAATATAGGAATTCAGTAATGCATTAGTGACTGGTCACTTAATAAAAAAAAAATGCATACATTTACGGTGAACATAATAATACAATATGTTTGTGAGTAGCTTTTATTAAACCCGTAATATGGTTTGTAACACTTGAAGCTTTCACTTAATATATTACAAATTATAGCTTCTCGGGTAATCAATCGTCGTGTCATTTCAATATAATAGAGCTTTCGGCCATGGAGACTACATTGGCCAAAAACTCGACTTGCAGAAGTAATTGAAAGTAAGGCCATGAGCTGCAATCGCCGAGTACACTTTTGCAAATGTTCCTCAATCATTATGTAGCAGTGTATCTGCGCCGTTGGTGGGCATGCTGAGTAACTTTTATATTTGTAAAAGTCTAAGATGATTAGTGCTCATCATTTTCTGTTTTTGTGAATTCAATTTTTTTATGATATCACAGTTTTTTCTTTGCTTAAAGTGTGTGTACATTTTTTGGCACCCTCTGGATTAATGCAAGCATCAACAATGTGAACAGTGCTTAAAACACGATGGACTTGTCTTGTCTTAAAAATTAAATAAGCGGATGATTGTTTTATCATAAAGTGATGCCTCTCGTTTTATTTTTAGCTTGTAAATGTAAAAGTAACCAAAGAAACCATTTTCCTATTGCATGCACTGCTGAATTACAACGCAGGTTACAAAGTCAACAAAAAGATCAGTATATGTTATCAGTTCCTTCATGTTAGCAAGCATTATTTATTTTGATTTATTGTTCTTCATTTGTTTTTTATATCAGACACTTCTGTGAAGTGTTTTTTTGTTTTTATTGATGTCGCTAACATTGCCTGTAGCACAAAAAATTGCATTTTGTAGTTTAATTTAGTGAATATTTTTTTGTAGGAGATATTGTAGTGTTTTCAAACATGTTAACTCCTAATTAAAATGTAAATTTGAACTTACACAGTAAAGCTAATCATATTAATTGATTTCATTGTAAGATTCAGTTGAACTACACACTCTTAAAGCTTTATCTACTTTTCCCAAATTTGTGGAACCGGTTTCGAGAACGTTAAGATGGGAACTAAATGTTCTGGAAACCGGTTCCATATATTTATGAAAAGTAAGTGAAGCTCTAAGAGTGTTTAATTCAACTGAATCATCCAATGATATCAATTAATAATGTTAATTCCTATTTCTTAAAAGTATTATAATGTGTCTGGAATGAATGAATGAATAGTGTTTAACTACCGTTTTTGCTACAGAGACACCACAGGCGATGTGCATTGATGATACATGAGATGAAATGATATATTGGGAAAGGATTTATTTTTAAGGAAGGAATCATTCCAGGTCTAGACTTCACTAGCCTTACTTAAATGTAAAATTGGAACTTAACACAGTGAAGCCAATCATATTAATGGATATCATTGTATGATTAGTTGAATTACACACTCTTAAAGCTTCACTTACTTTTCATAAATGTATGGAACCGGTTTCGAGAACATGGCTGAAGATGGGAACAAAATGTTCTCGAAACCGATTCCATACATTTATGAAAAGTAAGTGAAGCTTTAAGAGTGTGTAGTTCAACTAATCATACAATGATATCCATTAATTCACTAGCCTTGTTGCTGCATTTTCTAGGCCATTAACTCATACACACACTTAATAATTTATGGGCTCTTCTGATTATTTCATTTATCGCCCTGCAATCTACACTTTCTTCACTATCTTGCTTAATAATTTTTCTCATTCATTTAGCTCTCAATTTTCCTTAAGTATATAACAATTTTATACTTTATCTATGGATAATTTTGTCTTTATTCATTTCTTTTCCGGCTTAATTAACTTAATATTCATTCACCTTCCAGATATATTACTTTATTCCACTTTCTCCTCCGTTTGCATTAAAGTCACCAATTATTATAAAATCCTAATCTATATGGTTATTAGATAATACATCAGTATCGTGACCTAGCTTACTAAATAAATTTGGATCATTAAAAATTGAGGAACTTGGGGGATTATACACTGTTGCCATACACATACTTTACCATAAACCACTTAGAATACACCATATCACCCAGCTACAAGTCTCTGCCCATTTTCATTTTGTCTGTCAAGACTTTTCTCACAAACAGTCAAATATGACCTGACACACAGCCTTTGCCTTTTCTTTTTAAAATACATTTCGCATTAAAAGTCAAATTCACTCACTTCAACAAGAATATCTTTTACCAGCCATGTCTCTACCAAACCTATCAGATCCATGGACTTGAAAAACTGAGATATTTCTCCTTTCCTTGTTTTTTCAAAGAACGTTCTACTTTCTAAAGTGTAATGCCCACTATCCTTCCATATGCATTCTGCTTTCTCCGGAAACTAAATTGTTTCACTCTGACTATACTTATTGTTAGTCTATTGGATGTCTACCTCTCCCTCTCATCATCCTGTAGTTCCAATGTGCTTCCTGCAGATGTCTGCCCAAATATTTGAGATTGCCTCTGCACCTGGCATGATACTTTGGACCTTCTGTATTGGATGGTTGATAAGTACAATTTGTTTAATTAAATGTGCTTTCAAAGTTGTTGACAATGGAGTGGTATATATATATATAACTAATGTACTAAAATTTGTTCACACTAACTCCATTCATTTACATAACAACTGGACATATGTTTCGGGAGTGATCCCTCCCATTTTCAGCCTGTAAACCAACTGTTGTTAGAAGTGGCGGTTGGGTCTCTTGATGTTCTTGTGGCAGCATCTGTCGGTTCTATTAGGAACTTGCTGAGTTCGTCCATTCAAGGGAAATCGAAATTCATTAAGTTTTTTTCAAAGTGGAAAGTTGTATTACATTCTGAAGTTGTTTCAGTAATTTTGTCTCTGGTTTAATTTCATGATTCTTATTCCAAAAGTGAGCTGCTATCGCTGATTTATCAATCTGTTTTAAACAAATATTTCTAAAGTGGTTTTTTTTTCTCCCAGATTTCCAAATTTCTCTTTGTTTTTCAAATGTATTTTTTATCGCACTCTGCACATTTTATTTCATATATACCTGATTTTTGTTCTGTGGCTTGTTGTCCTTTACTCTGCAACCTAATAAGTTCTTTATATTAAAATTGTTCTTTGGGGCTATCATAATTCCTTGTTCTTTAAATATTTTTTTGAATTTATTGTGGTAAATTAGGTGATATGTCAAACTTTTAATTTGTACCTTTCTTTTGCGTTTTTAAGCATGGAAACATCTCTTATTGTTTTTTTACTTTATTCATGATTTTTATTACTGTGTCTGTGTCACTGTGTCTGTGAATTATTTTGAAAAACCATACATTATTTAGTAATTTTACGCATTTTTCTGCAGACTTTAGCCTATCCTAGCCTCTCACTGTTATTTCCTGCAAACCTTAGACCATCTCTGCCTATATTTGCCTATTCCTCTTATTTGCTGCTAACTCTAGCCTATCTTATCCTTTATTTGCCTATTTTACTTACATCCTGTAAAACGTACCCGTGGTTTCCCTATTCCTGTTATTTCCTATACAGTTTTGCCTATCTTAGCCTATCTTTGGTTATTTCTCTCATTTCCAGCCAAATTTAGCCTATTCCTGTTATTTCCTATACAGTTTTGCCTATCTTAGCCTATCTTTGGTTATTTCTCTCATTTCCAGCCAAATTTAGCCTATCTTTGCCTATTTCTGTAATTTCCTGCAAACGGTGGCTTATCTTGGCCTATTTTGGGTGTATCCTGCCAAATGTAGCCTAACTTTGCACTTATTCCTCCAAATATTAGCCTATCCCTGCCCTTTCTATTGCCAGGCAAGGATAGGCTAAATATTGCCAAAATAAAGCACATATAGCTCAAAATTAGGAGGAATAGGCAAATATGGGCTTAAATTTGCATAAATAAGGCAAAGATAAACCAAAATTAGCCTGCAAAATTGACCGTTAAGATAAATTTGCATTATTACGGCAAAAATAGGCTAATATTTGGAAGAAAATTGCAAAGACAGACTACATTTGGCAGGAAACATGCAAAATAGGCAAAGATAGGCTAAAGTTTGCAAGAAAAATTAAGAGAAATCGGCAAGGATAGCCTAAGATAAGCTCTAAATATTAGCCTATCCCCGCCCTATCACAGAATACTTAGCTAAAATTTGCCTTTTCCCGCCTAATTTAAGTCTATCTTTGCCTTATTTTGGTATTTTAAAGCCCATATTTCCCTATTGCTCCTAATTTCGACCTATATGGGCCTTATTTCGGCAATGTTTAGCCTATCTTTGCCTTTTGCGACCAAAAGTAGCCTATATTTGCATTTTTTCGAAACAATTTAATCCATCCTGCATGTTGCTAACTAATTTGTGCTAAATTTGCGTAATTGTGCCTTAATTTATCTTATGTTTGCCTGTTAGTCCAAAATATAGACTATCTTTGCTCTATTACGGCAAAGGTTGTACAATATAGGCAAAGATCGGCTAAAATTATGTGGGGGGAAAATAAGGGGGGGGGAAATAAGGCTAAATTTGGTGCAAAAGGCAAATCAGGCTAACTTTTAAAGAAATAAGTTAAGATATGCTAAGACACGCCTAATGCTTCAGGAAATTAGAAAAATAGGCAAACCTAGGCTTAGTTTTGTACAAAAATATGTCCAACTGGCAAAGATAGGCTAAATTTGGCACAAAATACGTCAAAACAGTGGAATATAGGCTACTTTTTGCTGGAAATATTAACAGTAGGCAAAAATAGGGTAAAATTTGCAGAAAATATAAAAAAATAGGCTACATTTTACAGATAATATTCAAATAGGGAAATATAGGCTAAATATTTGCAGAAAATATTAAAGTAAGCAACATAGGCTAAATTTTGTAGAACATATAAAGGTTATAAAAATAGGCTACTTTTATGCAGAAAGTATTAAAAGTAGGGAAAGATAGGCTAAATTTTGTTCGCATAAGGCAAAGATAGGCTAAATTTTTTGAAAATATATTTAAATTCGCAAAGATAGGCTAAATTTGGTTGCAATAAAGAAAAGATAGGCTAAATTTTTGCAGAAAATATCAAATAAGCCAAAGATAGGCTAAATTTTGCAGAAGATATTACAAATAGGAAAAGACAGGGTAAATTTTGCAGAAAATATGGGGGGAAGGACAAAGATAGGCTAAGTTTTGCAGAAAATATTAAAACATAGGCAAAGATAGGATAAATTTTGCAGCAAACATGAAAAATAGGCTACATTTTGCAGAAGATATTAAAAATTGGGAAATATGGGCTAAATTTTGTTGGAATAATGCAAGATAAGCAGAAAATATCAAAATAGGCAAAGATATGCTAAATTTTGCAGAAGATAGTAAAAATAGGCAAAGATAGGCTAATTTTACATAAAATATGAGAAATAGGCAAAGATAGGCTACATTTAGCAGAAAATATGAAAAATAGGCAAAGATATGCTAAATTTTGCAGAAAATATGAAAAATAGGTAGGCTACAGTTTGCAGAAGATATTAAAAATAGGGAAAGATAGGGTAAGTTTTTTTTGGAATAAGGCAAAGTTAAGCTACAGAAAATATCAAAAAGTTAAGTTAAAGTTTGCAGAAAATATTAAAAATAGGCACAGATAGGCTAAATTTGTCTTTTGGAAAAAAGGATGATCAAAATTTAGCCTATCTTTATTTGGCTCATCTTTGTCTTTTGCCAAAAATGGGCAATATTTGGCTTTTTCTGCCTTGTGTCCAAAAAAAAAGGGGGGGGGGAAACTTTACCTATTTTTGTCTTTTGCACAAAAATAAAAAAAATAAAAAAAGAGCAGGAGAGTTTACCTTTTGGGATCAAAATCTAAAGGGAAAAAAACTGTTCTTGGCTGCCTTTCTTAGCCTTCTGGAGAAAAAATTCTGCTTTGGGGTGTCTATTTTTAACCTTCTGGAAGAACAATTAGATCCTAGCTGCCTATCCTAGTCTTCAATCCTTAACTCTTATCATTTGCATAACATAACATCCAGTTACATGTTTTTATCTGAATATTAGGATCACCTGCCTGTAATTTGCAGAGAACAGGACCTTGTATGCTTTCAAGTTGGGAAGATTAACTGATGATCATGAATACAATTTTCTGAAAAAATGCCATAAATGTGTGGATGTAGCAGGCATTTCTAACATCTGTCATATGGTATGTCTTTATCGTCGTAATTGTGAGAACTTCATCAATTATGAGAATATTACATCTTTTTGCCATGAGTTATCGCTCTGACTGTCAATCCAGCATTGGTGTTAAATGGGCTATAAAACAATGAAAGACACAGTACATTTACATTAAAACAAGTTTAAAAAAAATACTAATCCATATATCAGTGGATCTTAAACAATAGTGCTTTATTCCTGAAAAATTTGTTATTGTTTAATGCCAGAAGTATACAAAATTAACTTATCAGAAGAAATGGATTAGGTTAACTCATATAATTATGTAAAAATGAACAACATTAGTTCCATGTATATTATATTTGCACAAATAAAGTAAGGTAACTTGATGTGATGGTTATGGTACCCGTTTCATCTTTGTTATTTATGGCAGGATGAATGAATTAATATAAGCACACTAATCTCATTTTTCTTTTGCACATTTTTCAATAGCAACAACTATGTAGCGGTCAAGGATATGTTTATTAAAAGGGAAGAAATAAGCACAACTTCAACATTCATTATAAATTGCATTAAAAATTATTTTTGTTTTTAGTGTTTGGACACATAAATACACATATTCTAAAATATGTAACATTAATATTCCCATTTTTTCTTTATATTAATTAGTAGGGCTGGGATTTTTATGCATTTTCCCATTCCCCCATTTTTTGTAAAGGCTATACATTGCTAAACTATTATAGATGTGGTTCAGAAGATAAAAAAAAAAACTAAATTGAGCATTGTTAAAAAGAATTTATAGATTTTGTTGGTTATGGAATGTAGGCAGGATTTATGGATTTTAGTGCATTTTAAATTACTCCTGCACAGTTTCTGCATTTTGCTTTGCAGCCAGTATGGAAGCTAAATTATATTTTACTCCTAGAAACCAGTTAACGGCTGCTTTCCTCCTCTTCTCTAATATCGATAGACTATGGACTTCAGAAAATCCTGTTTGTTCGACAGTAGAGAGAATCGGCACAAACTAGCCCTAAACTGATTCATTAGCAGGAGGTATATGGTTAGCTACTATCAGATCAATATGTTCGTGAATTTCTTGAGCATAGCATGTTCTATCATGAACCCATGCCAAAGCTAATACAAACAAATATACAACATTTAAAACATTATGCTCCTCAGTATGGAGAAAGAAATGCAAAGTGAGAAATGGAGCTGGAAAAAAGTAGATCAACACATGAGTTTGGGAGCAGCACAAATGAAGTTCCCAGTGGTTTCATAATTTAAAAAACTTTATCATAAGCTACATGGTCAAGCCCATTCTTTGGATTTACGTTTCTTTGAAGAACTATGCAAAGCTTTGATTTCAAGCTTTTCTGTTTGAAAAGTAAATAATCCAAAGTCTCATGTTTCTTAAAGAACAATTTGGAAAGCCTATATAAGACTCTTCAACATCAACAAATTTGTGGCTAATAATTAAATGTTTGATAGATCTCCATGTATGATATATTATAATGAAATGGTAGTGAGCTGTACTGAGTGACAAAGCATTTTCTTAGTTAAAGATATAACTTCTCTGCAAGGTATAAAAAAATGGTGCAGGTAACATATTGAACATAAGCCTTGGAATTGCAGAGGATGTTCAGAGGTATTTCTCTGAAGATGACAGATTATAGAATGTGTCACAGATCTTCTTGAAGGAAATTGCTGCAGCTTTAAGATTTTGAACCTAGGTAGAAATATGCAATTATTACTACATGAACTTAAACATGACAAGAGTTGATAACAAAGATGCTGTCTCAAATAAACTTTCACAGGAACTTTTGACAGTGAGATTTACGGTAAATTTTTACATAAACGTTTTAAACTACTTTAAAGCTATAAATGTGTGTGCTGCTATTTAATTTTCAGAATTTGAAGAAACTATGAAAGACTCCTGTTGGTAGTACTTGAAAGATATGTCTTGATTGGTTATCATAGCAACCATGTTACAACTGCAGCAAAAAGTTAATTATGGTCATGTGCTTCCTGTCTGATGTTTTAAGATGGAAGTGACTCAGGAGTGTTTTCATGCAATGATTTTTTAGAATTATAAGTACAGGCTGAGTCAACAAGAATGCATGGAAAAACTACAGAGCTTTTCCAGACTCTTCCTTGATGGACAAAAGTCTATTAACTGGTCTGCAGAGTTTAGACCAGTAACAACATCCTTGAAAGACAAGGATCACATGGGGCATCCAGCAAGAGTTGACAGAGATGAAAAAATCGCTCATGTAAAAGGCATAGAGAAGAAAAATCTACAGGGAGAAAGAGCTCTTTCATTCGTCACAAATGTCACAAACCCTATACAAATATCTTCATGTGAGGAAGCTTTGTTATTCTTGGATACCCCACATCACAAAAGAATAAGGCAGCAAAAATGGGGTACCAAGAAATGGTTAGTCACTTTGACAATAGTAACTTCCTAAATGTCCACAATATACTCATAGGAATGAAAGCTAGCTCTACAGCCTGAAATCAAAGAGGAAGTTAGCTATTTGGGTCTTCCCAAAATGACAACCCCTAGTGAAGGTGAAGTGAGGTCAAAGTGTATGCAGAAAACTGGTTGCCAGTTTCTTTTCAGCACATGGTCATATTGTAACTGTTTCACTCCAGGAACAAAACCAGTCACTGCCAAATGGTAGACCTAGTTTACCTCCCCAAGGTCTTCAGACACTAACAGAATGAAGACTAAAGTTTGAGTTGTTAGGATTCCTGCTTCACTATGATAATGCCTCTGTATACATCACTTTAAAAAAATAGAATTTTGGGAGTGATATTCTGGAACCACCCACCGTATAGTCCAGATCTGGCTTCCTATACTTTTTTCCTGTTTCCGACTGTCAAGGAAAATCTGAAGAAGCATCAGTTTGGGAGACTAGAAAAAGTGGTTGCATCCTACGAAGAAGAGATTAGTTCATTTCTAAAGAAGCATAGGAGGCTGCTTCCTTGACTGGTTCCAGAGGATGCAACTTTGTATCAGGAGTACAGGAGACTACATGGAAAAGATATAAGCAGAGTTGAGCTATTGTCTTCTACTTAGTAGAAGTCTTAACGCAATATTATTCTATCTTTTTACAGATGACATATTAAAGGAAATTGGAAAGGAGAGTACACATTGCCCTATAATTAATAATAAAGATATCCCAGGATTACTGCTTGCAAATGATTTAGTAGCAGAAGCAGAGGGTTAAATAAAGCAATAGAAGCACCATTTAGATATTGTAAAGAATGGGATTTAAAAATAAATTCAAAACTATGGTATGCAAATAAGGCAATAAACTTAAAAGAAATGAGAAATGTGGCTGGAGGGTAATGAAACAGAAGTAGTAAAGAGACTGGACTATTTAGGGATAAGGCTAAATAATAATGGAAGATAGAAGAGCAGGGAAGGAATGTATTCGGAAAGGGAAAATAACTATAATATTATAAGAACCTGTTTATAGAAGATTTCAAGTATGAGTGTAACTTGGTCAGGGAGAATTTATTCAGCGATGATTGAATAAAAAATTTATGTATAAGGTTGAAACACGGGACACAGAAAAAAGGTAGGAGTATATCAACCATATTCACAGAGCATTTTGTAAAATTGTGTTGGGATTACTGAGGGCAACTCCAAATAGGGTGGCATTGGTGGAATTGGGAAGAGTTGGCAGGAAAGACATGGTAGTTAAACGCATTTTGAAATATTGGTATAGATAGCATCAAGGGAAGAAGGAAACAAGAGATGTTTACAGATACAAGAAAAAGTTAAAAGGAAAAGAAATTGGTTAGCTCGAACTAAAGAGAATAGTCCAGGAGGTTGGAATAGATGAAATGTACGAATAACAGTTAATGAATAGACAAGAGCTATGGGATAAAGCGAAGCAAAGGATAGATGATATTGGAAAGCAAAATATATAGAGTAGTTTACAAGACAAGAGTACCTTGAAACATTAAAGAAATTCAAAAAAGAATGGGAGCAGGAAAAATATATACATATTTGTAACAAAAGGAGAAGGGCGAGATTTGCTTAGGGTAGAGTAGATATATTAAGTGGACTAAAAATAAAAAAGGAAGAGTGTTCACTATGTGGAATAACATAGAAGGGTTTTCATTGTGTAATTGAATATTCACAAACCAAAGAATGATTGTGATAGTAAAAAATTCCGAACTGGTAACAATTGAGAAAATTTGGTGATTATATGAGGTCTGTTCAAAAAATTCCGGAACATTCGTAATTTCGCGTAATGGAGTGTTGGAGCGAAATGCGGTTGGCCTTCCTGCACATACCTGTGTTTAATGTGTATCTGCCGGAAGTTTCATTATTGTATGTCTTTTAGTTATTGTTCAGTGCTGTATTGAGTAGAAAGTTGTGTCGCACAGTTTGCGAATGTCGAGATGGTGGAGTTAGAGGAGCAACGCGTCTGCATTAAATTTTGCGTGAAACTCAAGAAAACCTTTACAGAGACACACAAATGATGCAAGAAGCCTACGGCGATGAGTGCTTAAGCCGTAATCGATGTTACGAATGGTTCACGCGGTTTAAAAATGGCCGGACGGAAGTTAAAGATGAACCTCGTTCAGGACACCCTTCGACGTCTACCGACGACGCTCATGTCAGAAACGTCAACGAAATTGTGCGTGCCGTGGCTCATGAGTCAAGACCAGAAAGACCATCGCCTCGCAATATGTGAAGAACTTTTGGATCGCGCAAATGAGAATGACAAGCTCCTTAAGAGAGTCATAACTGGTGATGAGACGTGGGTCTACGCTTATGATGTTGAGACCAAAGTTCAATCTTCACAATGGGTTGGGAAAGGTTCTCCAAGACCAAAAATGTGAAAGCCATGCTGATAGTTTTCTTTGATTTTGTACGATTAGTTCATCATGAATTCGTCCTACAGGGACAAACTGTCAATCGATGCTACTATCGGGACGTGTTGCGAAGCCTGCGAGAAAATTAAGGAAAGAAACGGTCTGAAATGTGGCGAGACAATTCATGGTTCTTGCAACACGATAACGCACCCGCACATTCATCCCTGTTGGTGCGTGACTATTGCACATAAAACGAAATCACTGTGCTGCCTCATCCTCCGTACTCTCCAGACCTGGCCCCTGCGGACTTTATTTTATTTCCAAAGTTGAAACCCCGCTGAAAGGACGAAGCTTTGCAACGATAGACGAGATAAAAGAAAATTCGCAGACGGCGCTTCGCGCGATCCAGAAAGAGATGTACCAAGACTCCTTCCGGAAGTGGGAACGGCGTTGGGAGCGGTGTATCAACTGTGGAGGAGACCATGCACAATAAGTAAAAGGTAAGTGTAGAAAAATTTTGTGGACAAAGTTCCGGAATTTTTTTAACAGACCTCGTATAGGGAAGGTAAAAGAAAAATGGTGGAAAAGAGTGATTGAAGTTAAGGAAGAATGTACATATGGAGATAGGGGAGGGTATTGAGTGTGTAGGATCCCAGAAATGTGTACTCTGGTAACAATGGAGGAAATGTTATATGTTAAACGTTTAGTAATGACAGAGTGAAATAGATATTATATTCTAGTACAATTCTAAAAATCAAATAGCTTTCTTCTAAGGAGAGAGAAAGTTAAACTTTGGGTTCTTATCTAATACTATTACTCAGAAACACTCAGGGTCTTTTAGAGATCTGGTACAGAGTGTGCTACATTCAGCTATTGATGTTCTATCATTAAAATTTTCTCTTGGCAAGTTACCAGGGAACAAGGTAATCACATAGTTTACTTTAAGGATGCTCTTTTACTATCTGGAGAAGTGGAAAGGAGCTCCCCAATATCTGTCTTCATTAACAGATAATTGGCAATATGTTTTTTTTTTTTTTTTTTTTTTTTTCATCAATCTGATGTACACTAGTAAAATGAACACCTAATGTTTGTCTATTATTTTTATTTGCTATAGCATTGTCTGTGATTTTTTGAGCATTATTGCATTTTTAATAAATGACTTTCTTATATTTTGTTATGCATTAAAACCCTAGCCCTAGTATTTAGTACCTACCTGTATGCTACCTCAATTTTTTTTCAGGATCACAGTCTGAATGTAAATTTACATCGTATTTACACTTATAAGGTCAAAGGCTTTCATTTCACAAAAACTGATATTACATTTAGTTCTTTTCTTTAACATAAACTCAGATTATCTTTACAATATTTTGTGCTTTCTATGCTCCTTGGGCTGTTATACTGATTGATGTTGGCCTTTCCCGCACTGCTTTCTGTTGTATTTCCCACATTTTTGCATAGATGCTATGTGGGTTTAAGAGAAGCTGCTGATGCGTTCCTTTCTCTACTACTTGACCCTTATCTAACACCAAAATCTCATCTGCATCCATGATTGTTGAGAGGCGATGTGCAATCACAATAGATGTACGGCCTTTTGTAGCTCTTTCTAAGGCTCCAAGTATGTTCTGTATACAGTCAAAGCAAACAAAAATAACAGCTCATGGAGAAAGCTTTATTAAGAGACAGGTAAGAACAATGCGCAATTGTCCAGCCAATCTTAATTATACTGGAAATAAAGCATTATCATCTCGTAATTTCTAAAGAACTGTGTAAAAAAATGTATGTATGCCACATGTATTTATTTGTTTCAACTTTGCATTACTATAAGAATTACGAAATATGCATAACTTCATCCATTTTATGACACTACATGTATTAAAGTATTGATTTTCAGGTCTGAACCTTTTAAAAAAAACCTCTTTTGGAGTCAAGCATTTACTCTTTGCAATCATTCAGTTCATTTGAAGGGTACACAGGAACAAGTGGCTTGTTGCATTTTTATCAAATTTGAGATATTTGCAGTAAGTAATATAGTTTCCCTTGAATACTTTTCTTACATATAATTTAAAAAATACTGATTTCATTGATTCAGTAAAGAAGGGGCTAACTGATTCATTGTTGAAAATTTTGGATTTCTTTAAGCCTTTTGGTGGGCTGAGATTCACTTTTATGGATGTTGTATATCGTTACATTATATTAATAAATTAATGTCTAATGATAGAGCTCTGATTATTATTGTGAAGTATGAAGAAAGTTCAAAGAAAATGGCAAAGAAAATCAGATGGAAGAATCAAAGATGTACGAAAGAAGATGAAGCTGCAAAAGCAAGAAATGGAAGATAACTGGATGTTAATAGGATGAAATGCTTTAATAGAGGTTTAGAAGAATACATATTCAAAATTTTTCAAATTGCTGTATATAATTCAATCTTATCTTTGTAGATTAATATTAGTAACATATAAAGTGCACAAAAGAAGATATTAATCATCAATATGTACATGTATATATGTACTGTACATAAATAGAGGTCATGCTATTGGATGTACAGAGAATGTATAAGGTCAAAGGCTTTCATTTGCAAGAAACATGACTTTCTGCTACACAAAGTGGCAATCAGAGTTTTCATTCCTCCCTGCAAAGTAACAGACTGCCGTGCTGAGAAGGCTGCAGAAACCTTGCATTACTTCAATGTGACAAGTTGTTTTACTTTTTAACATAAGGAGTTTTCAAGATTTCATTATGAAACTTGCATGACTAATAGAAAATAATGTACACAATATAACAAAAAAAAATTTCATGAACATTGAAACCTTTATTTTTCATACACATTTAAATTGTATTTTGCCAGTGTATTTCAATAACGAAAGTAAACATGGTATTTAAATATTAAATTAATATTTCAAAATTAAATAATAAATAATAACTACATAAATAATTAATATGCCCTCTTTAATCTCTTGCTAATGATGCCTTAACAATAAATTTCTGATTATCCATATGGCTATGAAAAATTATAGCTTAAAAGCGTGTATAATAGTGATGCTATACTTCAACCCTACATTATACGGCGAAAAAGGGTGATAATGGAAATAAAAGTACTGGATACTATAATTATTATATACAAAGAACTTCCTGGAAGGGTCAGGTTTCTCAACACACTGTTTTGCTTGGAATGACCCAACCTGAATCAATTGAGTGCACATTTATTTGTGTTTAACTGGATAGTCTTCCAGGCACAGAGCATCAAAAAGGCATTTTACAATTTTCTTAAACTCATTTATGTTACTCAAATTGTGTGTATTTGATGAAGTAGTCTCTTCGTATTGTTTCCAGAATTTCAATTGGGAATTTATTCAATAGAACACAAAACTTGATTGTAATGTGTTGTTGTACCTTCAAATCTATACTGGACACTAAAATACACTCTAAAAAAATGTATTTTCTAAGAAGTTTCATCTCAAAACATTAGTCGAGGTCAGAATTAACTGACAATAATTAATGATTATTAGTGTGCATACATATGGATAGAATAAAATCTATCCTGTCATTTTTATACAACTATCAATTTCTTTATATGTTTACTCATCACAAATCTTACACATTAAATTTCTTTCCAAATTGTAAAGCCAAGTGTGGACTTTTAAGTCTTCTCCCCTTACAAAGCCAAAAAGTTCTAATTGTTCAAAACATATTTTTCATCTTTACCTTGTTCAATATGTCCTGAGATGTCCATCTATCTTGGCTGCTGCACTCCTTTTTATTTCCACTTCCAGTGCATATTTCACTCAAGCAGGACCTTAAAATGTACACTTCATCCATTCCTCTAGTTTAACCTAGGTCACTTGTTCCTTTCTCTTTTGCTAATCTTAATTACTTTTCAAGATCTCAAGCTTTCTGTAGCCTTCTGTTTTTTTTTTTTTTTTTTTTTTTTTCCCTCCTTAATTTTCCCCCAATATTTTACCTTTTTATTCCAATGACACTTTATGCAGCTCTTTGAGTTATTATGTTTTTCTTGATGTCATCAGTTCAGAATTCCATTCATTTCATAACTGCATCCTTTACTTCATTCTCACTTCTTGACATTCACAATCAAAGGACCAGTTTGTCTTCTTTCTTTTCCCATCCCTCCCAATTTCATCATTTTCATTATTCATCGATAGGATAATATAATAATTATAATTGATTTTATCCTATATAACATAGTTCAATCACATTAGTGCATCCTCTCCTTCTGTAAATAGCCATGCATTAAACAACTTACTCAAAAATGCTTCATATTCCTGAATTTAAAAACTATTCTTAGAACTATAATTAAGATCACTGTATGACTGAGTCAGACTACATACTCTTATTGGCTCCACTTACTTGTTTAAAGTTAGTACATGTTTCACAAACTGTTGTCCACAACCTAAGCTAACCAATGAATGCTGGATAACTTGTTATGCTTTGGGGATTGAAGCAGTAGATTCCCATCCCACATAAACACCCAGGTAATCATGGTGATCATAGGAATATTAAATTAGTATCAATTAGAAGGCATAACATTTGTGAACTAGAAGTGGGACGTTTATGATCTCTCTGCTTTCCGTATAACAAAAGATTCTGTTTTTGCCAAACTGATGACTTCTAGCTAGACGAGAAGTCCCTCCCTCGTCTAGCTTCCTCTTTCTTGCAATAACCATGGTTAACCTCATTAAAACTCTCTTAAAGTTTCACAAACACACTTATAAAAGTAATTTTGGGAAATGTTTCATGAGGTAAATTCCTCACATTGTCAACCAACTGATAGCTGATGAGTCAATTTTGGTAAGGTATCACCTTAATGTATCTTACCGAAATTGAATCGATTGATTGACAATGTGAGGAATTTACCTCACAAAACATGTCCCAAAATTACTTTTATAAGTGTGTTTGTGAAACTTCAAGAGAGTTTTAATATGATGATATGATTTTTAGTGGTTTTACTTTAAATCAAAATAAGATCATTATTATAATCATATGTTTCGTGGACTTTTTTCCACATTATCAGCTGTTCACCACTAATGGATCATTCGTAGAAGTTGGGTAGGTAGGAATCCGGGTGGACTCTTGTGGTCTTGTGATGAACTTAAATAAAGTGTTGTCCGCTTCCGGATATCAAAATTCATAAGGTTACGCTCATATTGTTTTATATAAATCCTTTCCCATGTATTTATTTAATTTGGTTGTTGAACAGTTTTTAATAACTTGATGCCTTTTTCTATTTCATGATTTTCATTCCAGAAATGTGCTGGCATAGCTGATTTATCTATTTGTTGTAACAGATGTTTCTCCAATATTCCTTCAACCTAATTTCTAAATTTCTCTTTGTCTTTGCCATGTATATCTTTTCACAATCCTTACAATTGATTTGGTAAATAACAGATTTTTCCCCTTTGGGTATGGAATCGGCTTTGCTTAATTTCAGTAAATATTTTACACTGTATCTATTTTGAGGTGCTAAGATAATATTGTACTGCTTAAAAAATTTTTTCCTTTGTTGAATCAATCAAAGTTGTAATTTGTTTAATTCTTTTTTTGGAATCTTTTGATTTTTTGGTTAATCATCTGTTTGTTGAACCCATTAGATTTAGCTGCTTCTATTATGTGTAGACATGTGTAGATATTCATTTTTGTATTCTTGTATTAAAAAGTGTTCAACAACCAAAAGAACTAAATATATGGGAAAGGATTTATATAAAAAAAAACATGAGTGTAACCTTATGGATTTTGATATTCCAGAAGCAGACAACACTTTATTTAAGTTCATCACAAGACCACAAGAGTCCACCCGGATTCCTACCTATCCAACTTCTACGAATGATCCTTTAGTGGTGAACAGCTGATGATGTGGAAAAAAGTTCACAAAACATATGTCCTGAGTAAAATCTCATTTAAGTGAAACCAGAAAGAGTGTTTAATATTCCAATTCACAGAGATTAATAGTGCGTGTTTCACTGTGTTCCATTCCAAATTAAATTAATATTAAGATTATTATACTTATTTGATACTTACATATTCCGTTATGGAATCCAGAGAAGAGGTAGCCTCATCAAATATGAGGATAGGAGAATTTTTCAAAATGGCTCGAGCAATAGCTACTCTTTGTTTTTCCCCACCAGATAATTTCAAACCACGCTCTCCTACCTATAACAGATTATGATTAAAACTATTTTAAAAGTCAACACAAAATTATATATGGAACTAATGTGCATAGCAAACCTGCATCACACAAATATTTATATTACATTAGAAGAGAAAAGTAAGAAAAGTAGATATGGGTATAACTGATTACTTATTTAATATCAAAGCTTATTTTATTTTATTTAATTACTAAGTGCTTAGTACTGGATTGAATTTATTTCCACTTAACAACAAGCTCCCACAGTATGCTTTTACAATCACTCAGTTATACAAGAAAATACAACCATAGTCACTCTAGTAAATCTTCCCAAGTTGCTGTGTAACCAAGTGGACCCAATAGTTCAACCTTGCGGTTACTTAACTATCAAGCAACTTACATCTACAAAATTAACTCAATCAAAAACCAGCTTAAATTATGTTTCTGCCCCATTTGGTTCCCCATTTCTTACTTATTTCCTTCATCCATTTTCTTTTAACCGTACCTAAATAATTCCCTAACTCCAAGATTTTCTGCCTAGTTTTCATATTCACCAACTTGTTTTCCATTATCTCAAGTGGTAATTATCCCACTTCTCAATTCTAAGTTTTGCTCTCATTTCTTTAGTTTCTCTACATTTCACAATTGCATGCCAGTAAACTATCTTACATTCCACCCATCGGACATTCCTCTATATTTAAACCTCCTCTTATTCCTTTCAGATTCATTACACTTGTCCAGGCCCATGCGATTCCCTCCCTTGCCCAACTGTCACCTTCATTCACATAATTTTCTCTACCCCATATTTCCTTTAACCCCCTATAAACCCTCAATGACTTTTTACTAGTAAAACTACCTAATATCTTCAGTCTTTCCATATCATCAATTCTTTGTTTAATTTCTCTCCAAAAATCTCCTCCTTTACTTTCTCTATCATGCCACAGCATATCCACGCCAATTTTTCCATAATCTCATTGATTCTACTAACCAAAATATTTCCTCCTCTCAGTTTCTCTTGCGTCACTAGACAGTGTTTCAAAATACAATTCTCTTCTAAATTCTTAACCCTAAACCAATATTTCAGAGTTCTTGTCATTATTTTTCCTTTACTCCCTGCTCTACCTAATTCAACTCGTGCAACTCTTTTTAGTAAGCTTTTTGGTAAGCCCAAAATTTGTTTGCAGAAATTCCTGTGAATCAAGTCTACATTTCGCCATCCCTAATCACTGTCCCAAACATCATTTTAGTCTCTACTACTACTACTGTATATATTTTCTCCAACAATTTTATAAGTATTTCTGGTACTTTATACCTATACGCAATAACATTTTTCAAAGTTAATCTGCTTTTCACTAAAATCATTCATTTTTGGTCCTCCACCCCTCCATTCTTACCAAGTCTAATACCCAAATAGTCAAATTTATTAACCCCCTCAATTTCTGCCCCTTCCCAATACCATTTCTCATTCTTGCATGTCAGTCCTGGTGGTGTATTGGTAATCATACTTGCCTCCTAAAACCAAGATCGCGGGCCAGGATTGAATTTTTTCCATTTCACGCCTTGAATTGAATGGGGCGCTGATGACCTCAGATTTTCAAAATTTATTCTTAGTCCCCACTTCTTACAGAATTTAGTGATTACTTCGATTGATTTTGCTAGACCAATATTCATAAGTGACCCCATTACCGAATTGTCCACAGTAATAGTCCTGAAATCTCAACATTTTCAATTGTGGGTTTTAACTTTGCTAACTTCTTATAAAATATCATACCCTGGGCAATCTTAATACAGTACTCATTTTCATAGTAATTTTGTAACGCTTTTATAAACTTATCACTAACTCCTACCCCATTCAATTTTGACTATAATGCCTTGTGGTTAATTGTATCAAAAGCATTTTCAAAATCCACAAATAACCTATATAGTTTTCCTCTTTTTTTTGGTCTAGATATTTCTCTACTATTGTATTAATAATGAAGACATTATTCACTGTTCTCTTATTTTTCCTGAAGCCTGCTTGGAACTGGAATAATTTATTTTCTTGTTCTGCCTAATTTTGAAGCCTTTCTGCCAGACTATTGGTACATAGCTTACCTAAGACCGATATTAGACTAATTCCTGTATAATTAGCTGGTTTGTTTATAACACATTTTCCTTTAAATATAGGTACTACAATTGCTGTTCTCCAACCTTTGGGAACTTTAGTCTCTTCACATGTTGAATGAAATATCTGTGCCAATAATATATCTCTACCATCGTCTTGACCCCAAGCCCTCCAGAATTCCCCTGGAATCCCATCAATCCTGCAAGCTTTATTTCTCTTTATTTATTCCTTTATTTCGTTTATATCAATCTGTCTATCCAAATAATCTACACTTAATATATTTTTTTTCCACTATCCACTCCCCCTGGTGGAATATTTCCTCTACCTCTAAAAGGTTTTTAAAATATACACACCATTCCTCAGCATTGATATTATTCTCAATTACTCTCCTTTTACATAATCTCTTAACTATCAACTACATTGTTTTATTATCATTTATCCTCATTGCATGCCAGGTTTCTGCCCTACCTTCCACTGACCAAATTCTCGCTTTCTACTATCTATCCATAAATTGAGTTCTCTCACATATGCCTGTTTTCCCTCTGTCCTGGCTCCTTTTCATTTCTCTTAGCAGAACATCTCTTAGTTCTCCATCTCCTTTCCATAGTCATTATCAATAAATATACAGGACCCTTTTAACTTTTTTGCATTTGCTAAAATCGTCCATTTAAATTTTATAGTAGCATGTTTTACTGTCACTGGTCTTCACTTTGACGTCATTCTTCCAATTCTAAACACATCCACGATTTCCCAGTCCACTAGTTGTAGATTTAACTTTTTCTTGAGAATTTCTTCTACCAGTTGCCATATCCATTTATCTCTTGATTCTTCAACTCCAAATATGATAATATTCATTTTCCTCTACTTATTTTCAGCTCTTTCTAAATCCGTCATCCTTCTTTTGCATTGTGTTATTTCTGCTTGTAGTTGTCCTACCGAATTTATCAAGGTTTCCTCGACTCCTTCTATTCTTTTACTAATTTTATCATCCATCCTTTTTTCCATTGCTTTTAAATCATTTAGGTCTTCTGTGATGGTTTTAAGCATCCCCAGGATCTGGTTCATTTTCGACCCCAGATTTAATACGACTCCTGCTCTCACCAACAGCATTGCCAATACTAATCCATACCATATTAAAACAGGTAAGCCATCATTCTGTTTTCCACCTGGTAGGGTACTTATACTGTTAAATAACCCAATCCTTGACCGACATGACTCTAGGTTCTCTTTTCTGAGAAGAGCTCTCGTAAACACATCCATCTCCTCCTGCCTGCCATCAGCAACTCTATTTAATATATAATTTGTAATAAATTACTCCTAAAATTATTTTGTCTCATATTACAAATTAATTTTTACTCACAGAGTAATCCAGTACTACCCAGGCTAAAATGCATAAAAATGATAACAGCAAGAGACCAATAATAAACAATATCAATTCACCCACATACCAGGTAGCAAAAAAAATTTATTAAAGTTTTCAATTCTTTTAAGAGATCCCAAAGTTTGAGCATTAAAAATTCACTTGATCTAGTAAAAAAAAAACTTACGCTGGAGATATAATGATATCATTTGATGTAAAAGCCTTATTCCCGAGCATACTTCTACTAAGTTCAGTGTATATTACCACTCCATTGTCAACAGCTTTGTAAGTACAATATTTACAAACTAATTGTTAACCAATAATATGAATACAGGTAACTACCATATGCAATCACTTTGTAATTTGCAATTCATTTGTAATTATAATTACATTTAGCTGAGTTAATATTTACTAATTCCATTTTAACCATAAAATTCACATAAACTTAACATAATAAATAAATAGAGCTGACTAGAGTTGCAACTGTAATATCCAAGAACTTTCTAACAATCACTAGGATACTATTTGTTTACAATTAACATTCTCAGTGCATACCAATTCACCACAAGATTAATGCAGTGCCATAACTCTGCAAAACATATTCATATTGAATATTTTCAAAGAAAATAAATGTATTGTGTTGGGAGTCAATGGGATTTGCATTTATATTTGTATTGGTGCTTTCAGCCTTATTATATATAACTACCTACAAGACTGTGCAACCATGGAATGTGAATTATTGCAGCAAGCAGAATTAGATTATGTTCTTTATTATCTAGTGAGTCAATTGGATAATCTTATGCTACACTTACTGTTGAATTATTTTGCAGACTAGCAACTGAGGATGCAGGAAAAAGCCTGCAAAACTAGTTTTGCATACTTCAACAGTAAGTGGAGCATAAGAGTATGAAATCAGCTCACTAGATAATTAAGAATATATTAATCACTTCACACTAAATTAAATTTTATATTTAGATTGGATCTTTTATGATTTTTCCATTCATTCTGATATCTGAAAAGTATTTTGCTAGATAGTACTTTATTTTGAAAAAGTAACTGAAAAGGTATTTGGAAATCTACAGTTGTTATATGCAAAAAAAAAAAGTTTATCAAATGCAATAGAAATAAAAGGATATAAAACATTACATAAATGTTTTTGAAACAGCTAAAAAGAAAACATGGTAATGATGTTGTCCTAGACTACCAAACACAGATAAAAATGAAGAAAAGGAGTCACCTGAATATGTAGGCTGTTTGGTTTAAGTTGAAGCATGACTATTTTGCTGCTACCTGAGCTATCTAGAATTAGGTTGTGCTAATGATGGTCAAAGGAGCTGAAAAATGCTGTCACAATCATCCTGGTCTGCATAGTCTCTCAGTGGCAATAATTGTACATGTGACCAGTTGCACCTTTTGGCAGTGATATGGTAAGCCATGGTTATTTTGCTGGCTTTCATATTAATACAAGCGGGTGTTGGGAAATGAGGAAAACCTGTGCAATTAGATGCAAAGGAAATTGTGTGTAGGGTGCAAAAGTTCTTCAATGTTTTTGAGATTAGGCAGTTAAGAATTGTCGACTGCCTTGCAGAATATAGCACTATCTCTTTCTACATTCCATGTTTTCACTAAAAGTAACTGCAATATAGGGAAAGAAGAAAATCTACACTAGAATCATTTAATGCACATACAGTAAATTTATTTTTTGATTTAATTACACATCTAAGCAGTATCAATAATAAGTACTTATGCAAAATGTTTAATAATCTAAAGATTGATAAAACTGGCTTATAATTATGAATCGAAGAACTTTGGAATGACTTAACGAATATTAGACAATTAACTACAAGAAATACATAAAGTCAATTTTATGTGTACGATAGTGAACATTTGATATAGCTGTAAAAGGAGTTTTTAGGAGTGACTGCATATTAGATTGATGCTGAAACAATGATGAGAAAATCTAGAACCAAAGCTTACCATAGATTCACAGGAACTCATGATTTTAAGTGCATATGGCACTTTTATCGAAAATGTCTGACAATTTTGGCTTAGATACCAATAAGATGCAAGCTACAATAACTGACAATGGGATCAATTTTGTAAAAGTATTTAAAACATTTGGGATTCCATGAAAGCATTGAAACACAAGATCCTGCTGAGGAAATGAGATAAAAGAAGAATCACAAGATCTATTGATTACTGAAAATAAAAGTGATGAGGGAATTGTTCGAACAATACATATCTGCCTTAACTTCATTTATGATGCAGTTAATATACTTTCAATTTGATAGCAGCAATACATATTGAAGAAATTACTCTCATCATCAACTCAGAATATCCATTGTTTATCATCATATTACCATAAAAAATGTAATTCTCTTTGGAAAAAAGGAACTAGGCCAAAATCTGCAGAAATGACTCAGAATGTGTTGGACCACAGTCTCAGTCATCCAGGATGAAAAGATGAAACGGCTTTTATAATTCATTGAAACAAATTATGTCGATAAAAGATAAAAATAATCTGCTACATAAAGTACTTGACCCTAAACACAAGTTTCAGGACTATAAATTGCATTACATGAAAGAATATTCTTCTTGTACGAAATCTGGAGCAGAAGTAAGGAGAAAAAAAATTGCTCCCTACAAATTTAATGCATTGCAAGTCATTTTGTGAAGCACTGCTTGAAGGTATAGGAAATAGATTCAAAAATATATTGAAGATTTCCTGAAGAAGAATTTGTAGTATTGATTATCATTCATATCCCTGAATAAAATGACTTTCTCATATACCAAATACTGAACAAGATTAGTTAAAAAATATATGTTTCAGTTCTTACAAAGGAAGTTACAGAAGAAGATGCAGGCAGACTGACTTGATGGAATTCTCAAGAAAGATTAATTTTATGATGTTGATGATCTGAACAACAGTTTTGCATTTGCACAACCTCAAGGAAAAGCAGATCATATGATTTCTGTTTTTTTTCTGATGACTGTCAAAGTTTAGATATTTTGAAATGATACCCATATATGAGTAATCGGAAGCTTTCATTGCCAGTCAGACTTATAACTAGAAGTTTCTTCCGGGCTTAGGAGCCGTGGTCTGTTGGAGCTAAAGAGTCCAAACGTTTCATCCACAACTGCGGAGGACATTTTCAGTGGCGCGGTCTGAGTCTTCTGGGCGAAGGTCTTGGCACGACTCTTCGCCCAGAAGACTCAGACCGCGCCACTGAAGATGTCCTCCGCAGTTGTGGATGAAACGTTTGGACTCTTTAGCTCCAACAGACCACGGCTCCTAAGCCCGGAAGAAACTTCTAGATACCCAGACGATTGAAAACCTTTTTCTAAAGTTTAATGTCCCTTTACTATCATCAGAATCTTTGAAAGATTTGTATTGTTTTGTTTTGCAATCAATGCAAATACTTGAAAGGTGAATAAACTGTCGGATAAAATGTTTCAGAAAACAGCAGTATTTAAAGGTAACTTAGACTATAATAACACAAGAAGGCTGTTGTCTTCATCATCAGCATCAATCAAGGAAACAACCTTCAAAACACATTTGAGTAAGTGGGCCAAAATTAGTGAAATTTACAGGATTGCAGTATTATAGTAACATAATTTATGAACATTTAATGTTGTCCAATGATTGTAAGGTATCTATAAGGAATAATAATAAGTTGTAATCCTAACATACTACATTACTTATTACTTAATTGTAATGTTGGCAATGTTTAAATATACAGCACTTTATTCCAGGGGTTAAATTACCCATGATGCACTGGGGTTGGAATGAAGGATTATGTAAGTGAAACTACTGGAGTCAAAAAATGTGTTTTCTTTAATTTTTTGGCAGAAGTGGTATAATGCAAGCACATGTTTTCTTAAATTTTATCTCAGAAACATAACCAAAATCAAAAAACACAAGAACTGAAGGTGCGCACTGTGGGTCACAGGTCAATGGACTAATACTTCTTAGTAATATATTTTAGGAGCCATTTCTGCCACGACTGTGGTGAAAAGGTAAAGATGGCCTTGTAGAATAAGGTTTGTTGCTTCACAGTTTACACATTTTGCAATGCCACACGTATTCATCAGTCCATGCAGAGTGATGAATAACTGACATTGCAACATGACATATCTCATTTTTAATTCAACATCCTTGCTGCCAGCTTCTACAACATGCCTCAATTTCAAGTCTTTCCAAAGCTTGCACAATGATTCTTTCCCTACCTCATGGGAGACGTCATGCTATTTTCCTTGCTTAAAAAAATATTTCCTGTAAATGATGAAATAACATAATTACTTGCATTAAAAGCATAAAGGACACAATTTGTGGTAAACATGTGCACATATAAGTGGTATGTATCTTGTGTCGGTTCTGGTGGTTTAGTGGTAACCATATTTGCCTTCTAAACCCAAGATTCAAAAGTTCAAACCCAGCCAGGATCGATGGATTTTTTTGGGCGTAAAAATCCAAAGTATGGCTTCCTTTGGAAGGAAAATAAAGCCATGGGTCCCGTGTCATACATTTATGGCATGAAAAAGAACCTCAAGCCTGAATGAAGAGACCTCTGAGCAAAATTTATCGGCCGTTTCACGCCCTGAATAGAATGTGACGTTGATGACCTTGAGATGTTAAAGAACATTCGTAAATAAAACAAAATCAAATGTATCTTGTATGTGATATACTTTCATGCACACTGCAAGACAGAATAATGTTTTGCACTCACTTATTCAGACATAATTGGGCAGAATAATGCACAATTGCTCACATAACAAACATATTCCTATGACACAAGCACAGATTAACCTATACTTCCTTCCTGGAATTTCCCTTTCCATTTTCTGCTACATGAACATACACTCTCACTTGATGCCAGCAGTATCAATCCCACAATCCCTCATTCCAACTCCAGTGCATCATGAGCAATCTACCCTCTGGGATAAAATGTTGTATATTCAAACATTAGAATAATGTTCAACAATTACACATTATATTGTAATTGGGCTTGTTCATGATTAATATTACAAAAAAGTAATCACAGCCCAGAAAGTTGATTACATTCTGTTATACATGCATTTTAAAAAGAAAAGTCATATTTGCTGCTTTAAAATAGTTTTCATTAAATCTAACAATGTTGTTGACAAAACCAACTGTTTTTTTAGATGGGAACTAAATGTTCTAGAAACCGGTTCCATACATTTATGAAAAGTAAGTGAAGCTTTAAGAGTGTGTAGTTCAACTGAATCATACAATGATATCAATTAAAATTAGCTGTTTTTACAATTAAAGTGATACAAGGGCAATTCTTATAGTAAGGAACATTTGTGCATACTGACTGCAATGCTGTTGTAGTTATTAGTGCAAAGTATTCATTTTTTCACTGCAGCAGTCACTCAAAATGAATGTGCATGTTGATAATCCTGCTGACTGGAAATTTTATTAGTTATTCATTTTTTTAATACTTCAAACTTTTATAGAAAATTAAAAAAGAATATATGATCAAATAAAGCAGCTTGAAATATAAGAAGTTAAATTGTCAGCAATGCCGCTCAGTTGCAGCAAAAGTAACATTTCTTACAAAAACAGTAAGGCTAACTGTTACATCATTAAAAATTTAAAAATAAATAAACAATTACAATAATGGGGTACTATTACTATTAATGTATAAACTATAAAGAAAATGAGAATCAGAAGACCATAGAAATGTTGCATTCAAATAGTTAGCAGTTTGAATCAAACAACAGTGCCTAAAGAATGTGAATTGTTTTGCAGGTAGCCATGTTTTCCCATATTTCTTTTACCTAGCCTGTAAATGTGGGTATCCAAAAATAGATGTTCCAGTCTTTATGAAATTACTTAAATCATTATTTATAATCAACATATTTGAAACAGAACTCTTTGGGGGGGGAGGCAGTTAGAGAAAGGAAGAGGGAAGAGAAAGGAAGAGGGAAGAGAAAAAAAAGAATAAGAGTAAACATTAAGCTTGCTTGTGAAATTTACCTGAGTGCGATAACCATCTGGCCACTGCATTATGGACTCATGAAGATCTGCAGTTGTTGCAGCATTATACACTTCTTCTTCACTCTTTGAGAGATCACCATAATGTAGATTGTGATAAATTGTATCATGAAATAGCACAGAATCCTGAAAGAAGATTAATCCATATTATTAACACTTCTTAAAAAATCCATATTGTCACTATCAAGATCATATACCTATAGACTGCTATGGGTGGCCAAGGTCGTTAAAGCGTGAACTCGTGAGTGGGAGGTCTGGGGATCAAATCCCACCAAGACCATCCTCCCTGACTGAGGTTTTTTCCAGATTTTCCTCAATCCTCATAAATGGCAAATGCTGGGGATATATCCTAAACTTAGGCCTGGAACGATTCCTTCCTTAAAAATAAATTCTTTCCCAATATATCATTTCATCTCGTGTAACATCAATGTCCATCGCCTATGGTGCATCTATAGCAAAAACAGGCATTAAACACCATTCATTTATTCAATCATCCATATAACTATGGGATGCTCTTAATATCAACAGCACCAGAAAAAAAAATCTGTTCTTCTTTTCTTGAGAGTAATGTTTTTTACTGCATGAATAAAATTAAATAATTGAGCACTAAATATATAACATGGAATATTCAGCAACAACAACAATAATAATATCTTCACATTATTGCATAATGCAATGGTATCACCAAAGAATTATGTTAAGAATACACAGCTAAACAGCTAAATGCAGATCAGTTGCAGATTATTTTCCTAAGGATTTATACCAAAATGAAAAAGTGTGTATTCACATGTTAAACAAAACAAAAACAAAAATAAGCAAATCAAGAAATGCTATGTCTTGCAGCCTTTCCTTTAATACAAACACAATATATAGCTAACAAAATCTTCTGAAACAGTTTAAAAATTGCATTTCTTTAATGATACTATATATTAGTAAAACTAGTAAAAATACCTTGAGGTTTATTTGTAATTTTTTTTTTTGAATGATTTATTTATGGATGCTCTTTAACAGCTCAGGTCATCAGTGTCGCCCGAAAAAATGCATCGGTCCTGGCCGGGTTCGAACCCGCAATCTTGGGTTTAGGAGGCAAGTATGGTAACCACTACACCACTTATTTGTAAAAGTATGTTATATAATTTGAACTCGAAAACTGACAAAAATTTTGTTTGCTTATGTAGCTGATAAAAAACAGATAAGAAATAGCTTCACATAATAAGAGGAGGATTCAAAAAGTAAGTTGCCATAGACTGGTACCACTGCACAGAAAGTGTGGCACTTGCACAAAACAGAGTTCATGTTCACATCTTCCTATAAAACCACTTGCATTGTAGTAGCATAAGAGATGCATTGGAGCATGGATACAATGGAAATGTACTCCAAGTTAAGTATGAAGAACAATAGGATTTTTGTGGCCAAAACATCTTGATTGCATAGAAATTATCTGAAATTTCTGCTGCGAAGATGCCAACAACATCAAGCACAGAAAACATTGTGCTGCAGGTTGATGCCATGGTTTTCAGCAATTGCAAAATTGTTGCAGAAACTGCACAGGAATTGGGTATCTCAACAAACATGCTCATTTCCTCATCTAGATTATCTGGAGCATATTTCAATCATCAAGGAACTGAAAAACAAGTGATTATATCAAAAAAGAATGTGTTATGCCTGTGTTATCTTCTATTGTAATGCCTTGATCAATAAAGTTTATTATTCCAGAATAATCAAGAGTAACTAACTTTCTGAATCACCTTGTACTGGTCAGCAAAAAGCAGAAATGAAAGAACACTAATTTCACATTTACCAACCATTCAACATATTAATCAGATAGAAATGCATATGTTTATAGTTCAAGACATCAAATTCCTGTTAATTATGTATACAGTACAATTCACCGACAGCTTTCATTTCCCAGCTCACAATAATGACAACCATTTCTGAGTAGTCAAGCTGCCTATTTATGTTGACTGAATGTTATTCTAAGCTACTGTGTAGCTTTTATCTTCCTCTGGCCATTGGTCAAAGGGTTTTAAAACTATGCTCTCTATTAACTCTTTTTAAAGTATTGTTTCCAGACACTCCTTAATGTATAATATGTTAAGAATGACACGGTTCTATCTCACATTTTCATAAGTAACAACAACCAGTAGCCATGACCAATTTGCAAAACATCTGAAGCATTTGCTAATGCTGAGTTTATTATGTTATGCCATAAACATAAAATACATTTGTTTGAACCTTGTGCTCCAATGGCTGAGTGGACAAAAGCATGCGTCTAGTATGAACTATTTACATTCAAATCAAAAATTTTCGAGTAATGGTGGTTCGGTGAGCAACTGAAGATGGGAGAGATTCTCCCGAAACAAGTCTTAATTTTATGTAAGTAAATGGAGTTTAGTGTAAAAAAATGAATACCTAAGTTTAAGATAAAGTATAAATTGCCTGAAAAACAATACTTTCTTATTTTGAAAACAAAGATTACTTTATGTTCTCTTTCTCTTTTGTAAGCTTAAATGCCTTAATATTCAAATAAGTCCTTTTGAAATTGAATTATATTATCATGTATAAACTAAATATTATTTTAACTTGCAAAATTAATAAACAAAATTTATGCATGGCAAGGATTGACACTTTAGTAGTTCTCATTACAACACCCCTGCTATTAACCACTTGACTATCAGCATATGACTGTAATGGAAAATATTCTGTGACTGCATGACAGAATGAGGCTATAGGCTCTAAGACTAGCATGCAGAGACATGCCATGAATCCAGTCCTTGGCCAAGCATAACTGCAACAAATTATTGCTTCTGAGAGTCTTCTAATTTTTTTTTTGTCTTATGGCGCACTGCAAAGTCTTTTACTTGCATTTTATTAATATGCCTGATTACTTGCTAAAGCAATTATCACCTTATAGCCTGTCTGAATAGTTCAGGTTAGAGCTGATTAGGTTTGATTTCAGACAAAGAAATAGCACAATTATCAAAGTATTGATTTTGAGGATTTTCTTGGGATTCTCCTCTTTCCCTGATTTCATTCCACCAATACTTTTCATCTTCTCCCCTTTCCCTTCTCTCTAATCTCATCAATTGTCATTTTCTCCCAAAACTGTATCGTAGCTTCAGATGTTCAAGTGGCAGACAAGATTGCATGCTGGTGCTTTCCACTTCTTCCTCACAAAGCCTTGTGCTCTTAGTGTATATCACACTAGTGCTAGAGAAATATGGGTCAGTGGGAGGGGAACAGGATAGGGGTGTGTGGATGAATCTGTTGGTGGTTCAAATGTCACTGTCAGATATACCAACACATTTGAAGGCACTATGAACAGGAATTTTCCAATTCAATTCTTGCTAGGATTTCCTTTCTGAGGTTTTTATCCAAATTTTCCTGAATTGTTAATGGCAAATGACAGTGAGGTATCCTAAACTTAGACCTGAAATTTCATTTCATGACATGAGGATGGTGCAAGAAGTCCATAGCTTCAGCATCAAAGAGCTATCCTCATGAATGCACATGAGCAAATATACACACACTTTCTGGCTCTATGGCCCCTCTAAGAGCCTCGACTTCCTTTAAGATATATGCCCATTATTTTCCACCTGCTGATCTACTATTCCAGCCCATTACAATAATTTTTTTTTAAATCATTCTACACATCCTTCATCCATCTCAATGTTGATCTTTCTACTCTTCTTCTTTCCCATAACACCGCCTTATGTGTTCTACAACCATCCAGCCTTCTCCTTCTTATGTCCATCACTATATGTAAATCTTCTTTCAATGCTTGCAGTTTATGGTTATTTCTTATTCTCCAAATTTTGTTCTCTTGCATAAGCCCATAGATCCTTCTTTGTTTCCCAAACATTCAGCATTGCCATATCTACTTCTGTTACAGACCATGTTTCACTTCCAAACTTCACAACTGCCTTTATCATTTTTATATATAGGATGTTAGTGAACAAACCAAAATAATTTCAGAATGTAGAGATGTCATATTTGTAAGCAATTTGCGATAGATAACTTATAGCCTAATCTGTTCAAATTTAAAAATATAAAAGCTACGGTTGTAAGTTTCTACAGCGTAAGTATGCCACTGGCTAATGAAGATACCCCTCAAAAGCTTAACACACAATAACGAAGGAAAGTTTCTAAATGTATTACTCTGATGCCATGGTTTCGAGTAAGAAGTGGTCATTTGTTTTCAAGTTCGAGTCTCGCTCAAAACTTTTTTTTCTATTTTTGGACTAGAATGGGATGTATGGTGTATTCTCACAATGTCATTGCCAGGCATCAAATTATAATAATGAAATAAGCTGCTTTTCTTCAGTAAATTCTTGTTTCACTTCTGCTGGAGATATTTTTAGAAATTAAGGTGCAAGAAATTGCTTTTCTTCATACCAGAAGCCACATAAATAAATTTTAATTAACAATCCTTATGTGAAAGTGTGCACCTAATACATGTTTTCATAAATAATTTTATCTTATCTTTTCTTTTCTTACAAACGATGTATGGCTGATGTGCTTTATTATCGCATTATAAGCATGTTTTATTCTTTATTATATTTTAAAATATCTTGAATGCTTTTTATCACTATTTGACAAGTCATTATATTGATATATAATCTGTATAGGTAGTTTTGCATTCACAACTCTTATACTTATCAAATGATTCATTAAAAGCATTTTACCATTCTTTCACTCCTAAACATTCTTTGTTTGCAAAGTTGAACTATTTGCAGGTTCTCTCAAATTTGGAATTGGTTGATATTGCATAAAAAGGGAATAGATCAGAATTGCTAATAATAACATTAGTAATGGAAGTCATGCCATAATGAATATTCATATATATCCTATAATATGATTAAAAAATCCTAAATTCATACAGATCACTCCAGTAAACCCAATTTTGGCAAGACAAACATGCCTTTAGAAATAAAGGTTCTAATTACAATGACTTTGGTGTGTATCATTATCTGTTTATTTCAGAAGTTCTTATTGTAATGGTCCATGGGAAAAGTAGTCAGGGTCAGAACCTATAGACTCCAATTTTATTTTATATTTTGCTTAGTATTCAATAAATATCAATATCAATTCCATTCCCATTCAGATCCTTGACATTCCACAAAAATGTTACTTAGAGAAATGTCATAAATAGGAATAAAACATTCGTGTGAAAGATAAGACATTCAGTAGTACTGCTTTTTTTTTAAATACAAACCTCCACTTTGCTAAAAATGCCAAATAAAACAATGTCATTCTTAATATAAATTTGAATATTTTGGGATTTTTACAGTGAAATATAGTATCATATAATAAATTGTTTATAAGTTATAAGTTATTCATAATAATTTGTTAAATGTCATTCTTAATTCATACAATGCAGAACAAGTACAATATATATGACTCCAATACATGATAACTTTTTTCTGGAAATAATAAACCAACCTAACCCCAACCGCTAAACTGCTAAACTGCAGAAATACAACAGATCCCAGTATGACCAGACCTAGAGCAGGTATAAGGGTTTCACAGAACCTGATTTTAAAAATGCCAGTCTATAACAATGGCTTAAAGAATTGACACCTAAGCAAAGTGTGTTCCTTAAACATAGCCGCAGTTAAGTAATGAAGGGGATGAGGGAAGGTTTTCATGACTTGTTGCCATGTATACACTAAATAAATACTTAAATTAAAATGTAAATTGAAACTTGCACAGTGAAGCTAATCATATTAATTGATATCATTGAATGATTCAGTTCTCTTAAAGCTTCACTTACTTTTCATAAATGTATGGAACCAGTTTCGAGAATATTTAGCTCCCATCTTCAACCAGGCTAAACTTCAACTGTAGGATCATTTGTTGAGTTGTGGGAATGTGTATTCTGCTCTGATGATGGTGTAATAAATTTGTAGTTTATGTTTTCATTTCCGGCAATGTCGAAGTTCATTATAATGTCTTTGCATTTGTAGATGTAGATTTTCTCCCAGGTAATTAGTTCCGTAGGTCCTTGTACTGATTTTAAAAATTTTGTTTTATTTATTATGTCATGATTTTGTGTCCAAAAATGATATGCTACTGCTGATTTCTATTTGCTTGTACTTTATGTTCTTGAACTGTCCTTTAACTGTGTGCCTATGTTTCTCTTTGTTTTTCCAATGTAGATTTTTTCACAATCTGCACAATTTATTTTGTAAATACCTGCTTTTTCCTTGTGGAATACTGTCATTAACATTATCTATCAGTAAGTTTTTAACATTGAATTTATTAATCAGTGCCAACCTGATATTAAAATCTTTGAGAATATTCTGAAAATTTTTTGTAGCCCATGGATGATTTGTGAACTTTTTAACAATTAGCTTATCTTTTCTTGCTGAAAGAAAGCTTCTTGCTGAAGCTTTGAGAGTGTGTAGTTCAACTGAATCATACAATGATATCAATTAATAAATATTTAAATGTTATTCTGGTAAACACATAAAATAAGATACTTCATTTACACACCTGTGGAACAATTGCAATTGCTCTTCTCAGGCTTTGCAATTCAACATTACTTATATTTTCACTACCTATGAAAATCTGTCCACCCTGGGGCTCAAAGAAACGATACAGGAGTCGAATTATTGAAGACTTTCTGAAACAAACATAAGGCAAAAACAGAAATAATAGCTTGTATACTTCAATATGTGCACTACAGTTAAATGATGTGCAAATCTGTCCATTGGCTCTGAAATTACCCTTTAGTTCATCTTAAGTTTCCATTACTGTAGTGGCAGTGGCAATGATGGTGCAGTTAAAAGTATCTATCAATTTAAAGATTAGTCTGAATCTTCTCTAAAAATTTAACTAGCACTCTGAGAAACACCTTCAATAATATTGCTTCATTAAATATTTGGAAAATTGTGGTTTTTAATTTTTAAAAATACAATCAATTTGTTCCTGCTATTATAAATATGGTGCTCTCTAAAATTAATGGTTTTATTGATAATAAAATTGTAATTAATTATTTTTTATGTTATCTTATTCTGTTGAGAAGTATCATTGGAAACCCAGAACTCTTCCAAGTATATTTATGGTATTGAATAAAATACTATATGATACTATTAGGGACATAGGAAATGGATTAATCAGGACTATTTGATATATGCTTAACTGGATTTAGGACTGAAAGTGCAGGGAATTGGAGAAGTAGCTTTGCTGCAATTAGACATACCTCCATTCTAAATTTCCTGGACATTTAACTGAGGATGGGATCAGACCTAATGAATACTCAATACTGTAATTTCCCTCCATTTAGGGTTATTCTCGGATCTGAAGAAGATTGGATGGAAGGAACCATGCACACTAAAGAAGGTAACCAATTTAAATGGTATACAATGGATCTCGTAAAGGGATACAATCTGGGCAGGTATATATAGCCTATCTCCAAGAACCAACTTTAATACAATCCTTGGAAAATATTGCACAGTTTTTCAGGCATTTTTTCAAGTATTTGCTATCCTGAACTGTGGTAATAGACGACTTGAGAAGGGTTATCACCAAAAACGAATTTTCATCCTCTGAGACAGTCAAAGTGTCTTAAAAGCACTTTCCTCTGACCAGGTGAAATGAAAACTGGTATAGGAGTGTCAAAATGTCCTGTCTGCCCTGGTATCCTGCAAAAGACTTGAACTGTGGAGGGTGCAAGGGCCTCAGGGCATTTATGGTAATGAGAAAGCAGATCAGTTTGCAAAAATGGAACTCTTTTTGAACCCACGGTAGGAATCAGTATGCATACTGCCAAGACATGGTTAAAACATGGATTGGGGATAAACTCAACTAAGGTGGCAAACCTATCCTGGACAAACACAAGCTAGGAACTAAAATGTTAATTGGAACATTCACAGTGAAGCCAATCATATAATTGAAAACATTTTATGATACAGTCGAACTACACACTCTTATGCTTCACTTACTTGTCATTATTGTAGACCGGTTTTGAGAACAGGTTATTCTCATCATCAGTTCAAATCTCCAGCTGTTGGATAATTCATTGTGTTGTGGGTATTCTGCTCTGGCGGAGGTGTGATGAACTTAAAGTTTATATTTTCATCGCCGGAAGTGTCAAAATTCATTAAACTGTTTCTGTATTTGTAAATGTATATTTTCTCCCATGTTGCTAATTCTGTAGGTGCTTGCACTGATTTTAATAATTTTTCTTTATTCACTATATCATGGTTTTCTGTCCAAAAATGAAATCCACTGTCAATTTCTCAGTTTGCTTGTATTTTATGTTTCAGGAACATTTCAGGAACATAAAATACCAGCAAACTGAGAAATCGGCAGTGGCATTTCATTTTTGGACAGAAAACCATGATATAGTGAATAAAGCAAAATTATTAAAATCAGTGCAAGCACCTACAGAATTAGCAACATGGGAGAAAATATACATTTACAAATACAGAAACAGTTTAATGAATTTTGACACTTCCGGCAATGAAAATATAAACTTTAAGTTCATCACACCTCTGCCAGAGCAGAATACCCACAACACAATGAATTATCCAACAGCTGGAGATTTGAACTGATGATGAGAACAACCTGTTCTCGAAACCAGTCTACAATAATGACAAGTAAGTGAAGCATAAGAGTGTGTAGTTCGACTGTATCATAAAATGTTTTCAACAAGCTAGGAAATTTACCTTAGGTTCTAGTGATACTCTTTACACATCTCTTCTTAAATTGGACAGAAGAGAAATAAGGAAAGTAATTGTGTTAAATCACTAAACGTGGTCACATGGAAACATCTACGAAAAGTGGGTCTCTACAAAGATGAACCCACTTGAGATTGTGTAAACAGGATGAGGAATCCGCCTTGCATATCCTGTTTGAGTGTCCAATCCTAGAAAGAAAGAGACTTGTTCTCTCCATAACCAGAGAAGACCTGGGAAAAGATGCCAACATTGGAATCAAAATACTGCAACTTGTACAAGGAACAGGTTTTGGGAAACAATGAAACCATTCCTCTCACTAGGGTAGAGCCTTAGAGGCTGATGAGCTAGAAGTTGTTAAAACTCATCATTTCCCCCGATCTCTACTTATCTGTTCAGGACTGAAGGTAGTAACAGATGCAACATAACCTCTATTAACTCTACCAAAAGATATGAGAATGAGTACGAAGGCCCCTAAACAAGATTTAGAACATTGAGAAAATGTTAATATGATGAAAAGAAAGCAACACTATAGTGACAAACAACTACCAGATGATTCTGCTGAGGTATAAGTAAAAACGAAAATAAGTTGCTGTGTAAAATAACTAATTTTAGCTACATTGTTATGGGCTGCAAAAAGGCTTCATTCCACACTTACAGAAATACTTAGTTTCAAGTTATTGTGAAGATGTGCTGGAGTAAATGCTTCCAAATATCTAACTATGGTACATGATAACTTCATATCTAATATAGTTAATAAGTCTGCAGAAACAATTCATAAGTCCAGTCTCTAAGTCTAGTTTCACATGCTCAGATTTGTGACCTTCATACAAACCAGAAAATGATAGATGTTGCACATGCATAAATGTGTGCACACACAAACACCTGTTGATTAACTAATATACCATTGTGAAAAATGTCATTAACAAAGCAAGCAGCTAATACAACATATTAGGAATCACAAGTGCAGTTTGGCCTATGAATAATGATCAATTTGCCCATTGCCACTTTCAGCAGTTTATGAAATTTATTAAAAAAATTAGATTTTTCAATTATAGAATAATACAATAAAAATTAATATTCCATTAATAGATGAACTATATGACAATATAACAGAAGATATTTTTGCAAAATCAATGCAAAATTAAATGAATTGTAAAATTTAAAAAAAAAAAAAAATGCCTTGTATGAATGAATTTATTTCCACAATTAACATTTCAATTTAATATGTATGCACAAACAATATCCTCAAATTACAATCAAAACTAATTAACATTACACTTTATTCTCAAAATCAAGATTCCCGCAGCACATATTTTTAATAAACAGGCAAACAATAATTTTGCCTAATTCTTTATATTAAACTTACCAGATAAATGATTATAAAATCATATTCTAATCAATCTAAACACTGTTTCTACCTCCTTAACCCCCAGGCTGTATGGTTGTAAGAAACCTCTTATTCTTTCCTTCTTTATTTATCTTCTTTTTCTTTCTTTCTATTTCGATCCCACTTCTCTTCAACTTTTCCCTGGAACTTCCCCCTTTTTCAGGATATGCTTTCAACACTCTTATTTCTTAACATTTTTATTATCACTATATTCTCCTGTAAATTATCCCATTTATTATTCCAGAATTTTTCCTTCCACCCTTTAACCTTATCACATTCCAATAAATAATGGAACAAACTACTCTCCCACATATATTACATCCTTCACTGTCACTTCCTTTATGTCCTTCATGAGTATTACTCCAACATGCCCATATTCTTCTCTCATCTCCAATTATGCTTAATTTTTTTATATACAACCAAAGAACATTTACCTTCTAAACTAGCCCAAATCTCTTGTTTTTCAATATCTTCTGTCTCACCATCTTCCCCAGAATCCATTCACATTACTTGCACCCATCCTCCATATATTCACCAACCTATTTCTTCTAATACCTTCCCCACCTCCCAATAAAAACTCTTCCTTCCCAAGACCTCTTTTTGATAGCTACATCATTCCTTTAGAATACTTGAACTATCTAATTTGATGGTATGATACTAACACTTTATTACTCTCTCTATAATTATACCTTTCCTCCCTATCCTTCCTAATTCTAACAAACTAACCCCCCTCGGAGAACTTTTCTGTGAATCAAATTTACCTTCCTCCACCCGTCTTTGACTCCCTAAATTTTTACTGCATACAACAACCCGGCTTCTACCCTCCTATACTCTCTCCAGCCATCTCACAGACATGTTGGGGACTTATACAAACTAATTCTAACAGCTCTCATTGCCTGTTTAACTAGTACACATTTGATCTGTGTCTTCCATCTTCCATTACTTCCAAATTTCACCCCCCAGATAATCAAATGTCTTCACTACTTCCACTATCTCACCATTGATATACCATTCTCAGCTTTTCTTAACTGTGTCGCTTTTTTGATACCAATATCTCTGATTTTTTCCCATGTATCTTTAAGCCCCATTCTGCACAATATTTAGTAATCTCATCAATGGCCTCCTGGAGTCCTATTGCTGCTGTTATAGGATCATAAGCAAAAAGCAACCTTAGTATTTCCCTCTTACCAACTACTGGACAATGTCTAATTTTTTCTCTAATCCTTTTGAGAACATAATCTATAAATATATTAAAAAGTATTGAACTTAATTTACACCCTTGCCTCGATCCAATTTTTTGGATCATATACTCTGTAATTCTATTTCTATCATACCTAACACAGAATTTGTTTCCTTCATATAGTCTTTGTAATCCCAGCAGAAACTCATTACTCACTCCTTAACTTTTTAGCTTATTAGCCAAGGCATCCCTATTTATTGACCAAATGCTTTTTCAAAATCTGCAAAGAAATTATACTCTTCCCTTTTTATTCGTCAAATATTTATCTATTATAGTGCGATCATTATATTATCTAATGTGTTCCTAACTTTTCCAAAACCTGCCTAGAACTCTGAGAGTTAGAATGGAGGAAAAAAGATGTGATATACTGACGAGAATTAATCGTATCCAAACAACAATGCTACGATAAATTCTTAACTGGGTTGGACTATAGAACCAATATTACCAAAGTATACAAGCACATTAATAATGTTAACCGAAAGTATGATAATAGTATTAAAAGTATATATATTAAAAAGGTAATAAAGACATATACAATAATTAAGATATAGCTAATGAATTTAACCAACATTATAAGAAAGTTAAAAGATAATAGAACATTCAGGACCAGACCTTATAAATCTGGAGTACATTAAGAATATTGGAATAAGAGTAAAAAAGATATTATTAGAAATTGTTAATAAAATATAGTTTGAACAAGAGAATATGCCATCAAGCTGGTGCAAAGCATTAATAATAGCGATTTTAAACCCAGGAAAAACTACAAATGAAACAAAAAGTTACAGACCTATATCATTGACCTCAATTCTGGCAAAAATAGCAGATAAAATGGTAGTTAATAGATTAACATATTACCTTGAAACAAACAACTTATTAACAGATGAACAGGCTGGATTTAGAAGACAATATTCAACAGTTCACCAAACGTCAAGACTAATTTAACGATATGCCAAAGATTATAAAACAAACTGGAATAAACAGTGCAATGTATGCAGATGATGTAGTTATATGGTCAGCTGAAAAAAATGATAAGAATGTAAATATAGAAGAAAAAATAAAAAATGTCTTAGATAAACTAGCAAATTGGACAAAATTAAATAATATGACCATTAATGCAGCCAAAACTAAATATCAAGCCTACACCATGAAACACTTTGATGAAAGGTAAAAAAAACTTAAAACTTGAAATTAACTGAAGTCAAATAGAATATGCAGAAGAAATAAAATATTTGGGAATAGCACTGGACAGGAAATTAAAAATGAAAGACCATGTACAAAATATCACACCGTAAGGCGGTAAAATGAAGTAACATATTGAAAAGATTAGCTGGATCGAAATGGGCCAGCTCAATGGAAGTTTTAAATAAAACATATAATAGATATATAAAACCAGTAATAAAACATGGATGTGAGCTAATATTAACAGCAACAGAAGAAAAAATTAATAAGATTGAGAAAAGCCAAAACCAATGTTTAAGACTGATAACATGTGCCGTGAAAACAATACCAGTAAATGCACTTCTGGCTGAAACGAATAATAATCTAATGAAAGCTAGCATTGAAACACAAGCGGTACAATTATACATAAAATTAAAAACAAACCCAAGTAAACATCAATGGTTTCATCAACTACCCAAAGAACACAAACTAAAAATACAGATCACAAACAAAGCTTACTTAGAGAAGAATTACAATTATTTAAACCTGGCAGAGAAGAACATTCCATATCCCTCAAAAACTAATCCAATGGATTATATTAAGATAGTAAGAGATAAAAAACTGACAGAACAATTAAATTAACAAGAAGATTCAACAGAGGTATGCAGAACTATATCACTTGAACATCTACACAACCAATTCCCTGAAACAGAGCGGCTTAGAATTTGCACAGATGGATCTACAGACAAACAGAGAAATAATGTGGGAGCTGGTATATATTGTAAATATTTCTCACATTATTTCACACTGCCTAGACACTCCACAAGTCATGAGGGTGAAATGGGGGCAATACAACGAGAGCTGGAACAGATATACTATAGGACTGATATAGAAGAAAATAAAATAGTGATTTTTACAGATTCAGCTTCTGCTATACAAGCTATAGAACGATATGATAGTTCATATGAATCTTACAATGTAAGGGACGTGAGATCTTATTATACATTACTCCAAACAAAATTTCAACAAATAATACTACTGTGGATACCAGCACATGTGGGAGTGATAGGTAACGAGATTGCAGACTTTCTGGCCGAAAAGGGAGCAGTGCTTTATTCAAAGCCAATAAAGCCCTGTGGATTAAATGTAAAATCAAAAAATATCAAAATGACCATAGAACAAAATTATCAACATAATATTCAAGGAGAAATATCTAATAAAAATTATTCTAATATAAAAGAAACAGTACATAAAATAAAAAAATCTATCAAGGAAGGAAGCTGTTGCTCATTTTAGACTGGCCACTGGACATGATTGTCTGGCAGAACATTTACACAGATTTGGTTTTGTGAATGATAATACATGTAAGATCTGCAATACTGACAAGATTCTAAACGGCGAACATCTATTGGAATGCACAGAACTGAGGAAAACTGCACTTGATGGGAAAATACACAAATTATATTGGCTGGCCAGGGAAAACTTGATGGATCAAAATCCTGCACATTAGATCTACAACAACACTCTGAGAATTGTATAAAATATAGTGAACTTTTGTAACAGTGGTGTCAAATATTAACATTTTAAAAAAATTGAGCCGAGATTGTAACATACATACCACTAAATTCAATAAAATGGAAGACTAGTTTAGGGAGTGACTAGCTCAGGAGCGTGTGTATGTTACAATCTTGACTCAATTTTTTTAAAATGTTCACACACTGAGAGTTTATCTTCCTTCTCCACCCATCCATGCAGTCTTCCAGCCAATATATCCGTCCCCAGTATGGATAACAGACTAATTTCTACATAATTATTTGGGTTATTAATATCCCCTTTTAATTTATACTTGGATACCATCATATTCACTTTCCAGTAGTCAGGTATTACCTTCCCCTTTTTTATTTTATTTAATATTTTAGTTAACAGTCTAATTTCTGCAAATACTTTCCAGAACTCTCCTGGAATTCCATCCACTCCTGCTCCTTATTTCTTTTCAGTGTTTTAATCTGGTCTCCTACCTCTTTCATATTAAATTCTTTATCTAAATATCGTATTTACAACACTATTCCATTCTATATCATTCTTTTTATCTCCCAACTCCTATCAGGTTCCTAAAGTAATTAATCCATTCCACCTGCATTATTTTATTTCCTTCCCTTTTCTTTCTCTGTACCTCCTTCACTACTGCCCATGTATATTTACTATCTTTAATAACTACTGCTTCCTTAATTTTCTCGGTCATTTTCCACTGTCACTCATTCCTTTTCTCTTGGGGCATTTATAACCTCGCTTTTTTTTAAAAATATATATATATATATATATGCATATCTTCCTCTTTTTCCAATCTTCTCCGTCTTAACTATTCTTTAGACACTTCATGCATATTCCTGATCCATAACCTACCCTTTTTCCTCTTTGCTGTACCTCTACTTTTTCTCTGTCCACATTAACATGGATTCCAGCCTTTTTACTGCCTCTTCTATCCAATCTCCTCTCAATGCTACCATAACTCCATATTTTCTAATTTTGCCTATTTTTGATAATAAATTATCTCAAAAATACCCTGCATACTCTTCTTACTATTTATAATATCTTATACGAGGGCAGGTCCATAAGTTTCCAGCCTCGCCGATAAGGATTATCACCTTACAAAACCCCTATCTGTTAAATAAATAATTACAGCTGTAACTTCTGCTCTGCTATATTCAGTTGTTCAGATATAGTTGCATAAAGAAGATTATGTCTAGAAGATTGTGACATGTTCAAAATGAAGTACTGAGCTGTTATTAAGTTCTTCACAAAAGGACTTATTCCAAATGAAATTAAACAGCAATTAGACAGTGTATATAGGGAAACATCCCCCTCAATGGGCCAAACTTTTTCTAATGGGTTGAAAAAGCATTGAAGATGAAGAACATGCAGGTCAGCCCTTGGAGGTGCTCGCTCCTGAAAACATCGCTCTTGTGGAAGGAGAAATTATGGAAGACTGGCAACTCAAAGTTACAGAAATACCGGCAAGGTTGGACCTTTCTAAAACAACAGTCCTTTGAATTATTCATGAACATTTAAACATGAATAAGGTTAGTGCAATATGGATGCCTAGACTTCTTTTCTCAGTCCAAAAGCAGCAACAAGTCATCTGTTGTCAGTCAATTTTGGAGCTCTATCGTGGCAATGAGAGAGAAGTTCTGCAAACCATTGTTACAGGAGATGAAACTATGATCCTCTACTATGTACTCTTGTCCAAAAGAGAATCAATGGAGTGGGGTTAACCTGGCAAAGCTCCATTTGTAAAGGCCAAGGTCACTCAGTCAACCAGGAAGATCATAGTCACAATCTTTTGGGACTGTGGAGGAATTCTCTTCATTGACTTCAAGGAGAGGAACACCACAATAAATTGGGAGTACTATGCCGATCTACTGCACAGACTACATGTTTACATCAAAGAGAAACGGCGAGGTAAACTGATTGGTGTTGTGCGCCTTCTTTATGACAACGAGCCTGTACACACAGCTCTTGTTGCAAAGGATGCTGTGAAGAAATGTGGCTTCAAGGATATCGACCATCTACGCTTTAGCCCAGATAGTTTCCTGTGGCTATTTCCTCTTTTCAAAACTCAAGAAGGACCTTCAAGGAAGGAATTTAAGCGTGACAAAGAAGTGATGGATGCTGTTTATGTCCATTTTGCAGACAGGACTTCTATTTTGGGGAGGGGGAAGGATTGAAATGTTAATTCAAAGATGTGAGAAGGGTATTACAATAAAGGGTAACTATATTGAAAAGTGAATTACAATAAAGGGTAACTATATTGAAAAGTGAAATATAGTTTTTATCTTTATCATATCTAGAAAATGGTTAGGCTGGAAACTTATGAACCAACTCTATTTCCTCTTCTTCCCTACTTTCTTCTGCTAAGCTCAACATCATTATTAATAGGAAATGATCACTATCTACTATCACATCTAACACTAAATCCTAAGAGTACCTGATCTATACCTTCATTATAAAACATGTAATCAATCACACTCTGTCCTGTCCATTTACATTTATGAAGGTAAGTTCCCTTTCTTGATCCTTCCCCGTTGTCCATTACACATGAATAGCCCATTCTGTTCATAGAACTCATATTAATTTTCTACCCTCTCTATTATGCACCTTATCCCCTACTCTTTCTTACTCTCTCATCAATTCGCATCTGGTACTTTCACTTTCTGAACCCACCAACCTTACAACAAATTTTCCAACTCTTGCATTAAAGTCACGAACTATTATAAAGTCTAATTTGGATATTTCAAACTTAATTCTTATATTTTTTGACTTAATTGAATATATAAATTACCATTATAAAATTCTGAAACAACAGGTGGGTTATACACAATATCAACATATAAACATATCCCATATTTCTGTGGAATGGGGTTATAACTCTCATTTTTTATGTAGTTTTCTGTGTGTGTTTCTTTTTCTGCAAATTCCAAAATTCAAACAATCTCCATTTCTTATAGATTTAAAAATTATAAGAAATGGAGAATGTTTGAATTTTGGAATTTATAGAAAAGAAACACACACAGAAAACTACATAAAAAATGAGAGTTATAACCCCATTCCACCTAAATATCCAGTTTTTCACAGACAGACGAATATTCCACTCACAGAAGCAGAGTACGAAATAGAATACAAACAAATAATAAGACAGCTATAATCAATGGTTTCAACAGACACAGTGATAAAAATTATCAATAAATCTAAAAGACAAAAAGAGATAAGGGAAGTTTCCACACTGTGAAACACAAAAGAAGAATACAAATTCAAAAGTTTCACCTACCATCCAATTTACCACAACAAGTTCAAGAAAATCTTCAAAGAACATGGGATAATGTTAGCCCCAAAGAACAGATACAACATCAAGAATTTATTAGGTTGCACAGTAAAAGACTCCATGCCAACAGAACAGAGATCAGGAATTTATGAAATAAAATGTGCAGATTGTGAACAGAGCTACATAGGCAAAACAAAAAGAAATTTGGAAATTCGGAGAAAAGAACATTTTAGGAATATTTGGTTTAAACAGGTGGATAAATCAGCAGTAGCAGCTCATTTTTGGATCAAAAACCATGAAATAAGACCAGGAATTAAACTGCTGAAACATCTTCACAACCCATTGGAGTTATCTACTTGGGAAAAAAGTTTCATATTAAAAAATAGAGAAAACCTAATGAATTTAAAGTTTCCTCCTATGGATGAACTCAGCGACTTCCTACTTCAACCAACAGAGGCCACCACAGGAATATCTGTCTGTCCAGTCATCATTTCGAATAATGGTGGTTCAGTGAGCAACTGAAGATGGGAGAGATTTTCCCGAAACGTGTCTTACTTTAGTGTAAGTGAATGGAGTTTAGTGTAAAAAATGAATATCTAAGTTTAGGTTATATTGCCATTCCATTGTCAACAGCTTCGTAAGTACAAAATTTACTTCAATTACATTACTTGCCCTTTTTCTACCATATGTTTTTCACTAATTGTTACCCACTATCTTTTTTTGCAAATACCCCTATGCAGCCTGAAACCCTTCCTCCTTGTTCCTTGTACACCTATATAATCAAAACCATCCACCACAATTTTCTCCTCCTTGTCCAGCCAAGTCCACTATATTATAACTGATTGGCTGGCCTTTCATATTGACTTATGACTACCTACACTAATGTATTTAACATAAAACTAGAATATGTTTCTGAAGCAATCACTCCCATCATCAGCTGTTGACCGACTACTTGAATATATTAGTGTAGGATATATTACCACTCCATTGTCTACAGCTTCATAAGTACAATTTATTTAATTATCACTACCTGTTAGCGGGCATGCATACTGTGTATAACATGAAACTGTATTGTGCAACAGGGAGCCCATTTAATCTTACGGCACTGTACCTGTGCTAGTTTCTTCAAATACATATTACTCCTTACCCAGATCCTGATCCTCCAACAATGGCTATCTTTTTTCCTGCTGGAACCGTAAAAGATAAGCCATTAAGAATTGGGTTGCCCTCCACATAATGAAATTTCACATCCTTAAATGTAATTGTTGATGTTTCTGGAGTGACTGAAAGTGTCCTTACTCCTTCTTTATCCTGAAACATTTTAAATGTTACATAGTCATTAAATCAAACATACTAAATGAATAGAGTGTTTCTATTTTCATAATTTTTTTCTGTAAAATGAGAATGCAAAATAACGAAACCAAAAAAGTTGTTTTTGCATAGTGAGAGGCATGTATTTGTAAATGCGTGGTTACTGGACACAGCATGAAATATGTGGAACATTATGCATTCACAGCATAAAAAAGCTGAAGTCAAGGATCATTAGCAAGCAATAGCACATATCATATGGAATGAGATATGTGTTATAATAAAGATATTAGTAATATCTTTTATTGAAATAGTGGATATTGAAATGAGAGTAAAATGTTGCTTTCCATATTTGACAGATACATGCTGCTTTTATACAATTGGAATATATTACTCTTTAAGCTTCTCTTAAAATCACATTCAAAATAAAAAATGAAAAGGTAGATAATGATTACAGCAATCATACTGTCCTTATCCATTTTCAAACTTATGTAATGCAATAAATCTACATCTAATATATCATTATATTGGTGGGCTGCAATAATGTGCCCTTATCTTGCTGCAACCACATTACTTGTTATATAATCTCTGGAGTGTAACTGAAAAATCCAAGAGACTTTTTGCTAAGAAACATAGTATATATTGCTTCTTTGAAATGTCTCATGGAAAAAACCTATTCCATGAATGGCTGTTATACCTTTGTAGGTGAATAAGGGTGATATGCTGAAGAAAATATGCATTATAGAAATATATTTTTCTCATTTCTGACAGCATTTTATGCAATAAATACAATCAAAAGACAACAATTAAGGATTCCTATATAACAATGAAGATAAAAAATATCTTGCAACATTTAAGTGCACATTCAGAGGTCTACCCTGCAAACTTATTGTAATTAATTTCAGACTGTCTTCAAACATTTACATTTTTCTTTTTCTTTTGAATTTGGGTTTAGTAATGATGTATTCAATTCTCATTTACTGCCTTTTTTAATAATAATTTTTAATTTCCATTTTTAATATTGCAGCATCACAAGTGGTGGACATTGATGGTACATGAGATGAAATAATAAATGGCAAAAGGGATTTTTTTTTTGTGAAGGAAGCACTCCAGACCTAAGTTTAGGGTACTTTCTTGACATATGCCATTGATTAGAACTGAGGAAAACCTAGAAAAAAAAAAAACCTTAATCAGGAAGTATGATCCTAATGGGATTCAAATCACAGACATTCTCGTGAATCTATGCTTTAGTGATCTCAGTTATTCATGTCAGCTGTTGGTGATGATACTATTCTTACAGCATCATGAAAAAATATCAGTATCTGGATAGTGAAGGCTAGGATACAATACGTATTTATTAACTATTTTGGATGGAATTTTTAATTTTATGATTATTAGAGAATATTTAAAAATATAACATTAAAAATGTTTTAATTATGTTGACATCAAAAGTTAAATACAATACTGTTCAAAAGTCAACAGCATTATATTCACCTCTATAATATGTATCAAAATTAAAACTTATAAAAAGAATTAAAAAAAAAATAGTACTATATGAGCTTAATAACTCAAATTGTAGTATTAGAAAGCAAACAAACATTATTGTATGATTGAGTTGAACTAAACACTCTTATTAGCTCCGCTTACTTGTTTAAATTTACTACATGTTTCACAGACTGTTGTCTGCACCACCCTCAGCTAATTGTTGACTACTCAATAATTCATTATGGTTTGAGAATGTATATTCTGCTCTGGTGGAGGTGTGATGAACTTAAAACTATGTTTCCATCCCCAGAAGTGTCAAAGTTCATTAATTTTCTCTATAGGTTCTTGACATGATTTTAATAATTTTGCTTTATTCACTATGTGGTGGTTTTCTGTCCAGAAATGAGATACTACTGCTGATTTCTCCATTTGTTTGTATTTTATGTTTCTGAAATGTTGTTTTAACCATGTGCTTATGTTTCTCTTTTTTTTTTCCAATATAGACTTTTTCACATTCTGCAAAACTTATTTGGTAAATAAATTTTATTATAAATATGAATAGTTTGGGATTTTCACAGTGAAATATAGTATCATATAACAAATTATTTATGAGGAAGTCACTCAAATTTCACTCGTTTTGTTCCACTTACTTGGATATGGACATGTTTTAAAGGCCACGTCATTGTCAGCAACGAAATTTGTCTTTGAAACATGTCCAAGTAAGTGGAACAAATATACAAATGAGTCAGTATTAGGTAACACTGAAACTTCACTAACTGGTAACATGTTTCAAGAAAATTCACTCTCATCTTCAGCTGGGGGCCGTATATTTAACAACTTCACTGTTCCTAACTTCTTTTAAGATTACAAGTGGAAAAAAACTGGTGAAATTTGAGTGACATCCTCATAAATAATTTGTTATAAGACCTGCTTTTATCTCCGGTGGAATACTGTCATTGATATTGTTATTCCAGAGATATTTAACATTAATTCTGTTTACATGTGCCAACCTGATATTAAAATCTTTTAGAATATTTCGAAATTTTTGTGTAGCCCATTGATGATATGTGAATTTTTTAAAAATTATCTTATCAGTTCCTGCTGAAAGTGTTGTAGTTTCTTTAATAAGTTTCTGCCTCTTGAATTTCTGTACTAGAGTAGTATTTATGAGAGTATTACAATTAGTGTGTATGATTTATGTGCATTCCTGTTAGTATTTAAGTTATTTGTGTATTTCATGGGTAGTGAGAAGAAAAAAAACTGGCGAACAGAAACTTTAGAAAAAGCCAGAATATGTAGATAGTGAATGTGTTGTGTATTGGACAAAGAATAGATGACCATATGCCTCCTTTGTACTGGTTCCAAGAACCTTTTATGTAAAGAAAAGGGTCGCTCCTTTAAGGTTTCTGAAAAACTCAGCTTTGTTAAAAATCTGAAGGCACGCGTAAAATAGAACAGACTAAAGACACAAATCATGTGTGTGAAATAAACCAGAGTCCTCGACATACGATGCAAATGAATGGAAAAGTAATTAAATTTAAGGTCTAAGGAACGTCTAATAAGGGATCTTAGGAAATGTATGTGCACGCCCCTCGGTGAATAGAGAGAAATTTTTAAGCGGAATAATAGCTCAAAATGGTAGGAGATGGTCCAACGACCAGATGAATGGATATTTGATAAAAAGATTACGATTTCGAAGCAGAGGACAGAAAGAGTTGAGTCATCAGAGTGGAGTGTGAGTTTAGTTATCAGACAGAAAAGCGAGTTCAAATATAGAAAAAGAAAGTAGACTAATAAAGGGGAGTGTGTTTTGATAGACAATTAGTTCGGTTAGAGCAAGTGTGATCTAAGAACCATTCAACAAAACTTAAAAAGGCGACCCTTAACATCGAATAAGCAAATAAATAGTGTCATCTCCAGTCTTAAGATTTTTTTTCATAAATTACCCACTTCCCGACTATTTCCCCCATTGACATGAAAAGGTCACGAAATTCCAGCACTTTACCGAATCTAGCTGTGGCATTGCCACACATCGAAGCTGCAGCGGGAGAGAAGAAGAAGAACTTCATTGATTCTACAAAATACTACGGGTCAATTAAAACCCATCCTTTTTCTTCCTTCCTCCCCCCCTCCCCCTAATAAAAACCGTTGCAGTACTTATTTGCAAACTAGTTCTTTGCTAAATCCATTTTTAATTGCTGTTCATTCTATTTGTTTGTATTCTTTAGAGGAGTCTTACTTGTTAATGTGTAGTTTAACTAGCCTGTGTGTTAAACTGTTGATCACTGCTTGTTTAAGAGTTTCGGGTTTTATTTTTGTCAGCTTTTTTGTGATTGTCTGTGTGCGTGTTCTTTCTGTAGATTCCAAATTCCAAGCTTTCTTAATGTTTTTATTATTTTAATATCCAGGAATGGTAATATGTTACCTGTTTCTGTTTATGTGTGTGAACAATATGCTTTTATCTTGTATATTCAGAAGTTTTATGGCGTTGTCAAAGGGTTTTTTTGTTAATTAAGGCAAATATATTGTTAACATATTTGTACTTAACAGATTTTAAAAATATATGGAAAAGAAACTTCTAACTTATTTACATGATTGGTTAAGAACAAGTGGAATTAATGATACACACACACACAACTCACTGAAATTTGCATAAACCAATCCTATTTTTCATTCAAGGGCAAATTCTATAAACAAGAATCAGGACTTAATATGGCAGCCCCTTATCTCCATTTTTAGCTAACTTCTTCATGAGCAGATTTGAAACATACATCAACTCAGCATTTCCATAATAGTTAACAAAAACACACATTGACATTGCCATAAAACTTCTGAATATACAAGATAAAAGCATATCGTTCACATACAAAACAGAAACAGATAACATGTTACCATTCCTGGACATTAAAATAATAAAACATCAAGAACACCTGGAATTTGGAGTCTACAGAAAGAAAATGTACACGGACAATAACATCATAGCTGACAGATTTAACCCCAAAACACATAAACAGTAGTGATTAACAGCTTAACACACAGAACCTACAAATTTACTCTAAATAGTATAACAAATAGAACGAACAGTGATTAAGAATGGATTTAGCAAAGAACTAGTTCACAAAAATTTATGGAAGTTCAAAGAGCAGAAACTTGTTAAAGAAACCACAACATTTTCATACGGAAAGATCATTTTTAAAAAATTCACATATCATCCATAGACTATAAAACAATTTCAAAATATTTTAAAAGATTTTAATATTAGCCTGGCACCAATAAACAGATTTAATGTAAAAAATTTCCTGAATGACAATATTAATGACAGTATTCCCCAGAGAAAAAAAGCAGGTATTTACCAAATAAGATGTGCAGAATGCGAAAAAGTTTATAATGGAATAACAAAGAGAAAGTCTATAAGATCATTTCAGGAGCATAAAATACAAACAAATTTGGAAATCAGCAGTAGCATCTCAATTCTGGACAGAAAACCATGACATAGTGAAAAAAGCAAAATTATGAAAATAATACAAGGATGTACAGAATTAGCAACATGGGAGAAAATCTACATTTATAAATACAGAGACAGATTAATGAACTTGGACACTTCTGGGGATAAAACATAAACTTTTAAGTTCATCAACCTTACAGAGCAGAATTTACATCCCCCAAAACAACATGAATTATTCAGCAGTTGATGGTTAGCTGAGTATGCAGATGGTGGTCTGTGAAACCTGTAGTAAATTTAAATAAATAAGTGAAGCCAATAAGAGTGTGTAGTTCGACTCAATCATACAATTATCTTAATGATATGATTAGTTTACCTGTACAAGTTCCAATTAGCATTTAAAAAATATGATTGAATTGTTTGGTAACACTTGTAAAGTTAACTAGAATTTACATGCATTGCTATGTCCTATTTATATGGCACACAAAACTGCACATTAGGTGGAGTCATCTTTCTTACATATATTTACATTAATTAATCTTCTCTATCATATTTTGTGTCCACATGTGCCAATTTTTTACCTTTTATAAAATAGCAAAGGATAACCCTTAGCATTTTGAGTTTTTAATTCTACTGCTGTTTTATTATGTAATTGCAGATTTAACAAAATATTACATAATTTTAATAGTTAAATGCATAGAATAATGCACAACTTTTAATTAAACAAATACACAGTATGTTCTTCACACAACTTCTGAGTGATATTAGTTTCCATATTTATTAACAAAAAGAAAGAAAATGCACCTTTTTTCATTAACTTGAAATTAGCTATCAAGAACTGTTTGGCAAAATTAGTTTATGTCCTGATTATTGGTAGCATGTATCATAGCCTCAAAAAATGTTTTATTCAAGGGATATGGCAATTACAAAGGCAGATTAATTAATTTCAAGAAATGGCAGGAAATTTTGTTAAGCTGCATGAACAATTAGAAAAAAATTATCAAAATTGTTTTGTTCCAACACTCCTTTAAGAAGCTTTTGTGGATTTTCTTTCAAGAATGCATCAAGAACTGAATAACAACAAAAGATATATTTTAAGTAACCACTATACAAAGATAATAAGCACTGAATTAGGCTGCACTTAAGCAATGTTACAAAATGGTGCATATCAATAAAATATAAGTCAATAAATTCATAAACACCCAGCAAAACATAGTGAGTTATATGAACATAACTTTCGTAAAGTTAATGTTTGATATGACAATAAGTTTGATCTTATACACTACACAATTTTAAAAATAGCAATTTTCAGTGTTGATTATAATTTATGGTCAGAAAGTAAATTTCCCTATCTTTTTCCAATTGAAAGTGATCTTCATGATATCTGGCAATAATATCAAGTGGACTTCATCCTACCTTTGAGATACAGTCATGTATTTACAGACATATACAAACATGCAGCTAATATTTAGCTGTAATAACCATAGTGCATTAATGTATAGCTTCTGCCATTTACAATCAACTTGAATGAATATTTTATCAAAAGTAGAGCTATTTGTGATTTTGGTGTGTTACAACTGAGTAGTATGTAGTATACAGTAAATAGACTTTGAATTTAACAGACATAATTTGATGAATAGACATAGATAGTAAAACAAGTAATAAAAATAAATAACACAAGGGTTTAACCTACACTAATGTAATCAACATATTCACAGTAACTCAAATTAACTTGCATAACACTAGAATATGTTTCAGAAACACTTGCTTCCATCATTAGCTATTGACAGACTATTTGAATTAGTGGTTGGATCCCAGTGGCAGATCTCTGATGGTACTAATAGGATTTTTCCAAAATGAAAGTTATAAGGAAAATTTGGAAATTAAGAGGAATGAACACTTTAGGAATATGTGTTTTAAGCAGGTTGACAAATCAATAGCAGCTCACTTTTGAATCAAAAATCATTAAAATAAACCAGAGATTAAGCTGCTAAAATAAATTCACAACCTAACAGAGCTATCCTCTTGGAAAAAGATTTTCATCTTAAAAAATTAAAAAATCCCATGAATTTTAATTTTCCACCCATTGATGAACTCATTAAGCTCCTACTAGAACCATCAGAGACTGCCACAGAAACACCTTAGGATCCAACCACAATTCAAGTAGTAGGTCACAGCTTAAAACGAGATGAAAACGAGTGCTTCCAAAACATGTCCTAATATTATGTAAGTTATATAAAGTTAGTGTGAATGTGTTGGTTACATTAGTGTAGGATATATTATTACTCCATTGTCTACAGCTTCATAAGTGCAATTTATTTAATATAAGGGTCACATGCCAGCATCAGTGAAATACATTTGCATATACTCATTATATGAGGGTCATTCCAAAACTAATGCCTCCTATTTTTTTGTGTTGAATTTGGATGACCGAGCCAGATGTCGTTGGTGTAGTGCTAATACTTGAACCTTCCTCTTTCCCTTGAAGGTGGTTCCGTTGTTCTCCGGTAGTTGGCACCAGCAGAGGAGTGTTCCAAAATGAAGTCTGATATGGACACGCATATAAAACAGAGATGTGTGATTGAATTCCTCACTGCTGAAGAAATTGCGCTGATTGAAATTCACCGACACTTGCTAAAGGTGTATAGAGATGATACATTAGACATGAGCAATGTGAGGCGATGGGTACGGCATTTTAACGGTGGTAAATAGGGTGTGCATAACAAGTCATGACCCAGTTGACCCTGCACAGCTGTCACCTCTTACAATGAAGTCTTGATTAACTCAACCGTGCTGATCAGTAGATATCGACCAAAGAATTGTGTGCAAACCTGAATGCCTTGGAAACAATGTTGGAACATCTTAGTGATCACAAAGTTTGTGCGAGATGGGTTCCGCGGATGCTTACAGAAGAACAAAAAATCATCGAATGGAAATTTGTTGGGACCTGCTGGACCAATATGAAGCTGAAGGTGACAATTTTCTAAATAGCATCTTCACCAGAGATGATTACATGATGAACATTTTCAAGACTCGGATGCTGTTGTCAAAGCTGTAAGGAAGTGGTTAGTCTCAGCTGGTTCAGATTTTTACAAGTGCAGCATGCAGGCTCTGGTTCATCGTTGGCAAAAATGCATAATAAATGGTGGTGGCTATGTGGAAAAATGACAGTCTATAGCTGAAACATTGCTCTATTTAGCAGTGCTGTTGTTTTTTATGTATCTCCTGTAGTTTCCATGAATAAAAATAGGAGGCATTAGTGTCGAAACGACCCTCGTATTTCATGAGCTAGGACACTATTTTGCTTCTGCTGGAAAAAAAAATTAACACTACAACACTGGCTATTGGCTGTCCCAACCTATGAATGAGAGTGGAACTGAATATGATTTCAGAGCTTTTCAAAATCTTTGAGTTCTTTGAAACTGTGGCATGAGCTGGTAATAGCGTCAGTGAGAATGACATTATTGAAGATGGCTAGACATCAATGAGGGTGACCTAGGCTGCCAAATTCTCAGCCTGGAAGAGGTTGCTGAAGATGTTCTGCAGGAAGAGGAGAAGGAAGAAGAAGATGAGAACAGGAAGAAGCTGTTTCAATTGGTGCAAAACTATTGATGGTTAGGGAACACATAGATTAACATCATCTTGTTCACAGGACCATCTTCTGATCCAGAGGTGATTGCTTATTACAAACATTTTTGGCATTTTCAATGTTAATTATTATTAAGAAACAATATAAAAGTGGAAAACAATTAAAAATTGGTGCTTTTTTCAATTCTAATTATCAATAAAAATGTACATGCACCTTTAGACAAAAAAATGAGCTAATGGCCAGAAACTATGGCCAATTTGAAAAAAACATCAGAAGAATTTGCTAATACTGAATTCGCAATGCTGCCTTCAGTGCATGTTCAAGTTATTCCATAAACAGAAAATGCATCATTCAGACCAGTTCTCTGATGGCTGAGTGGACAAAACGTGCATTCTAATAAAAAGAACTATGTTGGTTTGAATCCTCACTATCTTAAATTTTTTATTTGTTAAGTCTTTCTAAGTATAAATGTTTGGTACAAATGCCCTAAAATCAATAACCCTTTGCAATTGGAAGCTATATTATCATGTGTATACTAAACATTAATTTTACTTGCAAAAATAACAAAACAATTCATGCATGGATAGGATTCAAACTTTGCTAGACATCTGCTTTTAAGCACTTATCAGCTTATGTCTGCTATGGAGAACCCATTGTGACTGGTTACTACAAATGAGGTTAAAGGCTGTAAGCAAGTGCAGAGCCAATAAGAACTTAGAGGGAAAGTACATGTTTCAAGAAGACACCAGTACTTCCTACAGCATGCCTACAGTAAATTGCAGATATGGCCTAATGGCTTGGATGACTTAAATGGGATGGAATGTTGGAAACTATGCAAGTTCTAATCTTGCTTCTTTTTACAGTTAAACCTCATATTTTTATGCCCATTCTCTTTGTTTTTATGAACAATATAATTTGTCCAAAATTAAATATAAATATAATTTTGAAATAAATTATACATAAATTATCACTAAGTAATTTTGAAATAAATTATACATAAATTATCCCTAACTTTCTTTCAATACTAACATCCTTCTGCTGGTTAAAAAAGAAAATGTATGTCATTGTTCATTTCATTAAAATAAAACATTTCTATGTAGTCGCTTAATAAATAAGCATGTCTTACTATATAATGAGCACATTCAGTATACTTATAATACTTTCTATCACAGTATTTAAATAATGGGAATGTTAGGTTTGGTTCAGTCCACAAGTGCTTGTATTATTTCTGTTATTCTACTCTAGAATAAGCCACTCAGCCCATGTGCTACAGCACACTACAACTCCTCTCAGTATCTTACCAAACTAAAGCATACTATTTCAACTCTCAACACTGCTGCTGTTGACATATTTAATCTTAATTCAGATATGGCTCTCTTAGTACAGATATACACTGTTTTAACTTTGATTAAAATGTGGTTGCTGAGGTTGCTAATAGACATGGCATACCAGAACGAACTGGGAGGAGTTTGGCCAGCATATAAGCAAGACCAAAAGATAAAAAAGTGACATAGTACAGATTGAATTGAATTGGGAGGGTGATGAACATCTTCTGGCAGAGGTAAAAAGGAGAACCTTTACACCTGCTGTCCAAAAGTAGGTGGCTTGTCACTTTCCCGGTTCCTTATAGTCTGAAGGAATAGCTGTAGAGAGTTTAGTTTAAGTAGCACTTGCTATTACACCTAAAATTTGAAAAATAAGTTCGAGGATAATCATCCCAAGAATATTATACCTATTTATCATAAAGTTCAAGTGATCTGATAGCATTCAAAGTATTTGGCAGCTTCGATATAACAAAGCAAGTTTTATTTTGTTTTTTGTGCATGTAATTGAAGAATTTGGCAGTGAAACCTATCCAAAGTAACAAAACAGGGAAACTTACTTTCTGAGTTCAGCTGTGTTACTCTTAGCAGAATACCAAATATACAATTGGTCTCGCAGGACCCCTGATCCTCTTGCTTTTCAACTTTTACTTTATATCTCTACTAATCACAGATGAGGGCAGATGAAGCATTTGCCCCTTTTCACTGCTGCTAAACCTCCAGTACCTATAATAAATATATACATTGCTAATATAAACATTAATGGACAATGACTTACCAATGATTAAATAAGTCGTTAAGTCACTTCTAAAGGCATGCAAACCTGAAAGTTAATGTCACTTTTAGTATATATGAAAATATGCATATTCCAGTTGCACTCTTTCCTGCTCTTGCATTTTGATTTCATGCGTGCATGGTTATGGTGTTATAAACTACTGCAAAAACTACTGTCAAAGGCTGAACAATTTAAACACTATCAAAGAGCCTGGCATAATGTTTATCTATTCTTTGCATGTGTGGGGTACATGTGTGCATTCATTTAAAACTTCAAGCATTTTATTATACTTATGGCTCAATTGTATGCATATTAAATATAAGAAGCAATCCTCTCAAAATAATTTGGTTTTTCTAAACAGAGATTGCATGAAACCTATTCATAAAACAGCCAGAAGTTAAATAAAGAAACTTCAAGAAGAATACAATACTTTCTGGAAAAATTAAAATAACAAAGCTACAACATATAGCTAGTACTCAGAGTCAAATAGAAAAATACTTGAGGTCATAGCCCAATCTAGAACCATGGATCTTTGGCATACTATATCCAGGCTCTTCCATCGCAGTTACCAGTCCTGTTTGACTGACCACAATTGTGAATCTACATGGGTCATTCAAAAGTAATGTCATAAATTCTTTCCTCATCCATTAAAAATGATACAAAAGTGCACTTTTGCATGCTTAAAATTTAATGTTTTCTCCATACATAAACCAAATTTTAAATCATTCCAACAGATGGTGGAATTGTAATAAACTGTTAAAACAGCATTTATTGCAGGCTCCCTTTACAAACAAAGAGCTGCAATTGAATTCTTGGTTCACAAAAACAAGAGATGCAGTGTATGGGAGTTATGCAGCACTATTAAGTAGTGGGCTACAAAGTTAAAGGGTCAGGAAGTACAAAAACCATCTTCACGATCTGCTATGTGTTGGATATCCTGTCAAAGTCAGCACTCCAGATATGTTAAAACATGCAGATCAGCACACGTCTACCACTTTCATAGGGCCCAGAGGAGTCTCAGTCCTCACAAAGTTTTCAAGTCCCCTCAATATTTCCAAAACTTGATGATAATATCATCATATGTTTAATTTTTATTTTTGATGTTTTATATTTGGTAAAAGATGTAAATTTATGTGGGAATTTTTCTAAAAAATGTTCCATTTTTTAAGTAGTTACAAGCAAATGATGTAGTTAATATAAGGGCATTCTGCCCAACTAGGTGAGAGATTCACTTTTCATAATTTCATTCCAATTAAGAGCAACTGCTTCAGTTTTCTGAAAAATTGTCAGAAGCAGACTCATTAGGTGTAGACTTTAAAACAGATAACTTTTGTCTTCAAATGCACTCATTAATATCTGTTTCTATTGTTGTTGGTATTATGCAAGACATTTAATCACATTGATGAAGTTAACACTAATCTACAGACGAAAACACTGGGTTTTCAGGAGGATATCCTTTCATATATGACATAATTTGGAAAAAAAAATCATATAAAGTGTCCAATCTCTTTACTTACAAGAACCACAGCTAACTTGTCAAAGGGAACTCCAAAAAGATTTTGGAAGTGTTCCTCATAGCTTTGCCAGTCCTAAAAAATGTATCATCTAATGCTTTTTTTAAATAATGAATGTTTAATTTCAATGTCTTCTGTGTAGATTTGAAAGTGTTAATTCTTCTCCAATAGCTAAAACTGAACAATTCATCATAAAGAGAACTGATGATATTACCAACATTGATTTTATTTTAAAGTGATATTAACAGTTTCACATTGCATTGCAACATAATGATTGATATTTTGGAATCAAAGATGAATCAGAAGTCCCTAGATAGCTTTTCCTCATTTGTACAGTTTTTGAAAAGTAATAATTGCGTGCCAGAAATGCTTCCTGAATTAACCCAATTTGTGTAACTAGTTCTAATGGTTTTGATGTGAACTTGTACAGTTGAAAGACCATTCTTGAGTCTTTGATGACCAAAGATCATCAGATGAACAGAACCATCTTAATGCAATAACCATTTTAGACTAATATTGAAACATAAATAGCTCTTTGGATCTGGATGGTATGGCCAAATCAGTTCATCACAAGAAATGAGTTGCAACAATAGATGTTTGCTGGGTAAAAATAGGTAATGCTTAAGTTAAAGTGTCAAATGTTTTAATTGATTTGCATAATTTCAGTTTATAGTTATTCCTTTTTTATTTTTTTTTTTTTTGAAGGGATTTGCACATTTTCAGTTCATATATTTCTTTTTAAAACAAAATCTAATGGTAGAGTTATTGAACAAAAATGCAGATTTTATTTAAGTTTATACTTATAATAAACTTGTTCCTTTATTTTATTTTGTCCGCTTATTAATGCATACCATTAATAGAGGCATTATTTTTAGTTACATGGGTGAACTTTTACAAACTTTAACAAACTTTTATGTTTTGGTTCAAGTCACTCAATGTGTATATTTATAAATTCCAAGCGAAAGGTTGCCCTCCCCCAATTACAGAAGTCAGCGCCTATGACATCTTTGGGTCTTTTAAAGATGCTTTGCTTGGAACTCATTTTTAAAATGACAAGAGCATACTCTTTTATAATCTGAATATTTACATATATTTCTTGATAATAAATGCAATTTGAAAAACCTTCTAAAAACCAACAAAAAGGACAAAATCCCACCAGGAAAACAATCAGGCATTTATGAAATCAGTTGCACAGACTGCAATAAAAAATATATAGGTAAAACAAAAAGGAACATTACCATATGGTTTAAGGAACACATGAGAAGTGTAAAATATAAACATATGGAAAAATCAGCAGTAGCATACCATTTCTGGCAAAAAAAACATGAGTTCCAAAATGAACCAAATCTCTTAAAAGCTCTTCAAAAACCCATAGAATTATCAGTGTGGGAAAATATATTCTTGAACAAAAACAAAGAAAATTTTGTTAATTTTGATCTTCCAAACACAGCAGCCTCATCAAAAAGTTTATAAAATCCAAAGAGCGACATCTTAATACTACGCTGGAAAGTTGACAGTGGAACCGCACTGACGATGAAGGAAATTTGCCTTTGAAACATGTCCAAGTAAGTGGAATAAAACTAGCAAAACTTGAGTGAATTCCTAATAAATAATTTGTTATGCAAACACATATGCTTGGCAGGAGGAGTGAGGAGCACATGCTGTAAATACTAATAGTTACAATAGTAAATACTCAATATGTTTTGTAAAATTATGTTAGCTATTCCACTAAATGCAGCCAATGCCGGTGTCCTATTAGAAATGGAAAAGCTAAGTGTAAGGGGATGGGTGATGGAGAGAATATTAAAAGAGTTTAGAGTACAAAAGATGTCACATGGTCATATGTTGAAAGAATGTTTAAAATCTCAGAAATTCCCTTTAAAAGAAGCTAGTTGGATTACTGATAGGGAATATGGGGAGGATTGGTTAGTAAGGGATAGTTTGCCAGTTGAATTTGGAAGGTGATTACAACCAAATTTGAGAATATAGACAGAAATGTTGTATGCAAATATAAGAGAGAAAAACTTCTTGCTGTTATTTCAAGAATTAAAAGAAAATTGTAAGAGAGAGGGTAATATTTACATGTATAATAAGAAAGAGAGAGGGGTTAGCATGATTTTGATTAGGAATATGGAGACTAAAGGGAATGGAAGAAATCTAGAGCAGAGTACATGTACGTTGTACAGGAGAAAATGCCATTCACATTCTATATGAATATCCAGAAATAAGAAAGTGGGGGAATCAGTTGATCAAAGAAAAATGTGTTAGTATAAGATCTGAGATAGCAGTAAAGAAAAATTTTGGGAATAAATCTGATTAAAGGAATTTAGAGGAATATTTGTATAGAGTTAAAATTAAATGGGTATGGATGATTAATCTTTGGTTTTTGTAATTTAGAAACATGGCATGGAGTTATTTGAATTGGGTAATAATCAGGAGTATAGTATTGAATTGTGGGTGTACTATTTGAAGGTGTTAATCATTGTTACCAATGTTAGATTTTCATGGCCTGGGAGAGAGCCAGGACTGAAACCAAGCTATGAAGTTTACAATACTGTAATTACTTAGTACTTGAATAAATAATACTAATACAATAGTAAATATTATCTTCATCATTAGATATATTTGATAAATTTCTCCAACCTCCTATAGAGTATGCTTTACCAGTTAGTCCTCTGGTGATGGTAGAAGCAAATGTTCCCAAAATATGTCCAATTAAAAAACCAAATAAGTAAAGTATAAGTATCACCAAACCAACTCTATATCAACATTATTTTATTACACCATTGATAATAGCTTTAAGAGTATATTCGTCAAGATAAATTGAATGAGTTTGTAAAATTTAATTCTGCAATTTAATTCTGTGAATTAAAATGCATGCATGCATGCCTAAAATGATTACCTCCTCAAAATTTTCACATTTGCTGCAAGACAGGCACCATTTAGTGTAAAAAAAAAAGTTATTCATATGTTACAACTTTTCTTCCAAAATGTTGCCCATTTCTTCTGATGAGCTATGATGCAAAAAGTTACCAAGAACATTTGCAAACGGAAATAAGAACATTTTTACTGTGTAAAAAGAACTAGACAGTTCCCTCTTACTTGAAACTGGTCAGCTGGTATCCAAATCAAATATACATTTGGGCAATTACAAAAGGGACATTTGGAATTGCTTGTGGTGAACTTAAAGAAAGAAATAAAAATCAAAACAGCTTTTGATGGGTATATGGATGGAAAATAGAAAAAATTCTAATTCTCTGAAAAGAAAATGCTCTCAATGGAAACATATTATGTTCTAGTAGGAAATCACCTTATGAAAGAATTGCAAATAATTAATTTTTATGAAAAATGAATCAAACCTTCAGCATAAGCACACCAAGATTCAGTCTTGGAATATTTATGAAGCTACTAAATCAACTCTTGCTCAAAAAGTAATTATGGAGTTTTCAACATTATATTTTGTCTGCATATTACACCAAAATCCCATTAACACTACTTGAGAATGTAGTTTACTTCATCATGAGTAAAGGCTGATACTCAGAGAGTGCTAACACCAATTTTTTAGCAAATTCTGAAGAAAATGTGGTTGTACCAATAAAAAGCTTTTTGAAAAATTTCTTCAAATCTCCATCAATCTCTACTAGGCATTAAAAATGACAAAAAAAATTATATATATATAGGTATGTAAGCATGCATATACCGCCATGGGTGGCTGAGGTCGTTAAATCGCAGACTAGTGAGCAAGAGGCTAGGGGTTCGAACCCCGCCAGGACCGTCCTCCCTGACTGGAATTTTTTCCAGGTTTTTCCTCAGTCCTCATAAATGGCAAATGCTGGGGAGGTACCCTAAACTTAGGCCTGGAACGTTTCCTTCCTTAAAAATAAATCCTTTTGCAATATATCATTTCATTTCATATATCACCAGTGTCCATCGCCTGTGGTGCCTCTGTAGCAAAAACGGGCGTTAAACACTATTCATTCATTCATTTATTCATGCACACATGTGTTTCTGTTTGTTAATGCTCTAGCGACTGCAATTTTTGTGTTTTCTCCATGAAACTTGAGATATAACCATCAATCAACAAACTATTTATTGAGTTTATTAACTCAATAATTTGATCATTGGGGGAGGAGGTTGACCTAAAGCAAAAATTAAAAATTGTGGTTTTTCTCAATGAAACTCAGTATATGCCTTAACATAAAATAATAAAAATAGTTTCTGAAAATAAGGGAAATCAGACTATTTGAAGTGGGGATTTACCTGAAGCCAAAATTTAAAAATCGCTCTAGTGGCACCAATATATTTTTTTCATATTGAAACTTGGTATATATCATTTAAATAAAATAAGAAAAATAGTTTCTAAAAATTAGGCAAATCGGTTGGGTATACCTGAAAATTGAACTTTAAAAAGCACTCTAGCAATTAATTTAGCTTAATTGTTTCAAAATAAAAGGACATATTAATTCACCATATAAGCTGTACTTATAATGAGCCACATTTTTTATATTTAACAAAAGCATAGTCCTGAAGATAGTAACTGTGAATATTAATCTAATATGTGTGAGAGAATTATATTTATATGTAAGAGTGCTCTGCAATAACCTACAGAAAATGTTTGCATTACTTTTTTTAATATAATAAAATCTAAATTAAATTTCAAAACTACTGAAATTGGATGGAACTTTCAACTGTATAAGTTGATTGCATATATTTGCTTAGTACATTGCAATTTTTTTTAAATATAACATGTTTTTGTTTATAACTATTGTACTTACGAAGCTGTTGACAATGGAGTGGTAATATATGCTGAACTTAGATATAAATTTTTTACACTGAACTCCATTTACTTACATAAAAGTAAGACGCGTTTCGGGAGAATCTCTCCCATCTTCAGTTGCTCACTGAACCGCTGTTACTCGAAACTATGGCTGGACAAACGGATGTTCCTGTAGTGGCCTCTGTTGGTTGAAGTTGGAAGTTGCTGAGTTCATCCATAGGAGGAAACTCGAAATTCATTAGGTTTTCTCTATATTTTAATATGAAAATTTTTTCCCAAGTGGATAACTCCATTGGGTTGTGAAGATGTTTCAGCAGTTTAATTCCCAGTTTTATTTCATGGTTTTTGGCCCAAAAGTGAGCTGCTACTGCTGATTTATCCACCTGCTTAAACCAAATATTCCTAAAATGTTCTTTCCTCCAAATTTCCAAATTTCTCATTGTTTTGCCTATGTAGCTCTGTTCACAATCTGCACATTTTATTTCGTAAATTCCTCATTTCTGTTCTGTTGGTATGGAGTCTTTTACTGTGCAACTTAATAAATTCTTGATGTTGTATCTGTTCTTTGGGGCCAACATTATCCCATGTTCTTTGAAGATTTTCTTGAACTTTTTTTGAATGATTGATTTATTTATGGACGCTCTTTAACAGCTTAGGTCATCAGCGTCCCATTCAACTCAGGGCATGAAACAGCCGACAAATTTTGCTCAGAGGCCTCTCTTTCAGGCTTGAGGTTCTTTTTCGTGCTGTAAATGTACGACACGGGACCCACGGCTTTACTTCCCTTCCGAAGGAAGCCATACTTAGGATTTTTACGCCCCGAAAAAATCCATCGGTCCTGACCGGGTTCGAACCGATTTTGGGTTTAGGAGGCAAGTATGGTAACCACTGCACCACCAGGACCGACTTCTTGAACTTGTTGTGGTAAGTTGGAGGTAGGTGAAACTTTTGAATTTGTATTCTTCTTTTGTGTTTTTCAGTGTGGAAACTTCCCTTATCCCTTTTTGTCTTTTAGATTTATTGATAATTTTTATCACTGTGTCTTTGTTGAAACCATTGATTATAGCTGTCTTTATTATTTGTTGGTATTCTATTTTGTACTCTGCTTCTGAGAGTGGTATATTCATCAATCTGGGTGCCAAACTATGAAACACTGCATATTTATGTGGAATGAGGTTATAACTCTCATTTTTATGTAGCTTTCTGTGTGTGTTTCTTTTCTGTAAATTCCAAAATTCAAACAATCTCCATTTTTTATAAATTTTAAATCTAGAAATGGTAGCCTCCCACTTCTCTTTTCTTCTATGGTAAATTGTATAGATTCATGTTGCAAATTAAGAAGTTTTAGGGCATCTTTGAATGTTTCTTCAGTATTATTGCAAAAATGTCACCCACATGCCTATACCATGACTTGAAAATTAAAGGGAATGCCTTTGTGATGTGTATTTCAAATGAGTTCATTAATAACTCTGCTAGAAAAGGTGACAAAGGGTTTCCCATAGTTATGTTTGTACACTTAAATCAAAATTTAAGTATACAAATGATAAACAAAAACCAGAAATTAAAAAACGGGAGGGGAAAAAAAAACACAAAACCCCCACAGAGAGAGAGAGAGAGATAAAGTAGTTCATCTTTCGAGTGCCACATTTTTTAAAAATGAAATCAATCTCCTAAATAAAGGCCTAAAAACTTGTATAGATTTCCCAGATAATATAGAAGATTACATAGCTGACATAGACATAGCCGCCCTACAACTAAACGAAAGGGAAAAACCGTTCGTCAAAAGTAAATGCAAAAAAGTTTTAGAGAACTTAAAAAACCAAAAGAAATCACTAAAACTATAGAACGACATTAAACCATTTTAGGCGACAAAGAATACATAAATAGAGTTGAAACCATGTTAAAAGGACAAGACTACAAACCAATTGATAAGAATCCACTCAATAAATGCAATAAAATGTTAATCAAAACCTTAATGAAGTCAAAACACTATCCACTACTGAAAAACAGAATATCACACAGAGTAATCCAGTACTACCCAGGCTTTATGCACTACCTAAAATACATAAACATAACAGCATGAGACCAATAATAAACAATATCAATTCACTCACATACTTGGTAGCTAAAAAATTTATCAAAGTCTTCAATTCATTTAAGAGATTCCAAAGTTTGAGCATTAAAAATTCAGTTGACCTAGTCAAAAAACTTGAAAATAGCAGAATTACGGCTGGAGATATAATGGTTTCATTTGATGTAAAAGCCTTATTCCCAGCATACCTATAGAGAAACTTATGCTTATACAGAAGAAATGGTTAACATCAATAAATTTAAAAACAGAAAAAATAGAAGATTTATTAAAACTTACTAATATTTGCATTAAACAAAATTACTTCAGCTTCAACAAAAAATATTACCAACAAGTTTCAGGCCTAACTATGGGAAATCCTTTGTTACCTTTTCTAGCAGAGTTATTCATGAGCTCAATTGAAATACACATCACAAAGGTCTTCTCTTTAATTTTCTTGACATAGAAAGAGAAATAAAGTTACTTAAAGAAGCACATGGACATACAGAATTGGACACATGGGAGATTATTTACATTCATAAACATAGGAATCATCCTATGGATTTTGATATTACAGGAGAATGTAATACCAATTTCCAGTTTATAAAGAAAAAACACCACCAGGATGGAGCCACAGGTCCTCATAGACGTTTGTTTCTCGTACCAGTCGTCAAGTTGGTTGAAGATGGAGAGGATGTCTCTTCGAAACCGGTCCCACAATATTTAAAAGTAAGTGAAGCATAAGAGTGTGTTAGATGACAGATTAATTATAATTTACATTTAACAAGCTTCACTGTATGAGTTCCAACAGAATTTTTTAAAATGTCTTATTTTTCGAAAGTTCTTAAATGATAAACTTTTAAGTTCATCAAACCTTCACCAGAGTAGAATACACATCCCCATAACAAATTATCCAGCTGTCTAAGGGTAGCTGAGGATGCGAACAAAGGGTTCATGAAACATAAAAATGAATAAGTGGAGCCAATAAGTGTGTGTATTTCCACTCAATGAGCTTAATTATATAATTAGCTTCACTGTACAACTTCCAATTAGCATCTTTATGTTTATCTAAATTTCATCCTTGTGTTCTCAGGTTATTTGATGCCTTGAAACTAGCTCTCCAAAGCAGATAGTGACACCAAGAACCAATCTTGGTTGTGAAATGGACTATACACATGAAAATTCAAAAGAAACTGATAGACAAAGTGTATTAAACACTGGTAACTTTACACAGAACAATGTGAGAAAAAGAACACAGTGATTTTTATGGAACAAATATCTAACAAATAACTAATGCTTTAGCATTACTATAGAAGTGCAATTTGCAAAATTTACTACAGAGCATGCTAATGCTGATGTACATAATTACCTTCACTTTTGCTTCCACAGTCATTAGTGTAAACATTGTTTGCATGTCAATCAGTGCTTGACGTACTTCCCTGTATACTGAACCAAGAAATCCAAGAGGCACTGAAAGCTGGAAAAGAAGACCATTAACCATGACCAAATCTCCAACAGTCATGTTTCCTGCAACAAACCATGAATAATAATAAATTTTTAGATGTGATTTTCAAAGTGCATGTATTGGTTACAAGTTCAAATTAGAAATAGGCAGGAAAATTTTGAGGTCAAAGTCAGGACTGAAATCATAGATTGAGCTATCATGCAATACCATTTGAGCTACACTCATACCCAATACTTAAGTAACAAACACCATCAACCCACTCATAAAACATCATAAAAAATTTCAGAGTTTCTAATCTTGGAACTGATACCTAGCTAGTTAATACTTTACTGCACTCATAATATTTTACTGGCAGTCAATTTCTGTTTCATTAAATACCAAAATAACAACTAAATCTTCTTCATATTAATTTTTGTAGAGAAAACTTGCTAAATATCATTAGTAATTTATAATTTTTTAAATATTTTATAATCAATTAAGATTAAGAAAGGTTATTTGTTAACCTTTAATGCATCAGCTACTGCAATTAGTACAAAACCATTATCATAGCAGTTTTGACAATGAAGTTAAAAAGTAGTAAAAGCATTTAATTATTTATTTAATCTTTTAAATCTAAAAGTAAAGTTCATGGGGTCTCTTAAAACAACTATTAATGAAGTTTGCTGCATTCCTGTTAATTTACTTACCTATATTGATTGTCAATAGGTACATACTCTTTTAATTCTATAGTCTAGATTGTCTAAAATCTGCCTACAGTTCTAAAAAGAAAGGTATGGTTTGCCTCTTCAGCACATATGCAATTCATTCGGAATACATAACAAATGTAAACATATCAGTGTTCAGTAATTAATAAATATGTCATTAAAATGCATACCAGAGTGAAGGAGATGCTATCACTTACAAGCTTATGATTGGGATGTAACAATTCAAAATATTATATATCTGGAAGAGTACAAATAGAGTCAAAGTATGGGGGAGGAATACCATTTCATATTAATGACTTCTATTTTCCTTACTGTAAACCATAATTTAAACTCTTATTATTAAACCTTTGAAGTTTCTGGTATGTACACAATGGAAACAAATAATGAAGATTATTATATGATTAAATCAAACTACACTCCCTTATTGGTTCCATTTACTTGTTTAAATTTAGAACATGTTTTACAGACCATCATCTGCATACTCAGCTAACCATCAACAGCTGAATAATTCATGTTGTTTTGGGGGATGTAAATTCTACTCTGATAGTGTGATGAACTTAAAAGTTTATGTTTTATCCCCAGAAGTGTCCAAGTTCATTAATCTGTCTCTGTATTTATAAATGTAGATTTTCTCCCATGTTGCTAATTCTGTACATCCTTGTATGATTTTCATACTTTTGCTTTTTTCACTATGTCATGGTTTTCTGTCCAGAATTGAGATGCTGCTGCTGATTTCCAAATTTGTTTGTATTTCATGTTCCTGAAATGATCTTATAACCGTGTGCCTATGTTTCTCTTTGTTTTTCCAATATAGACTTTTTCACATTCTGTACACATCTTATTTGGTAAATATCTGCTTTTTTTCTCTGGTGGAATACTGTCATTAATATTGTGATTCAGGAAATTTTTAACATTAAATCTGTTTAATGGTGCCAATCTAATATTAAAATCTTTTAGAATATTTTGAAATTGTTTTATAGTCCATGGATGATATGTGACTTTTTTAAAAATGATCTTTCCTTATGAAAATGTTGAGATTTCTTTAACAAGTTTCTGCTTCTTGAACTTCCATAAATTTTTGTGAACTAGTTCTTGGCTAAATCCATTTTTAATTGATGTTCTTTTATTTGCTTGTATTCTTTAGAGTATTCTTCCTAGTTAATGGGTAGGCTAATGAGCTGTGCATTAAGCTGTTGAATTACTGCACGTTTCTGCTGATGGCTTAACCCCAAAACACTGAAACAAGAACCACAAAGAAACCACAAAACTTTCACAAAGAAAGATAATTTTTAAAAAAATTCACATATCCATGATCTATGAAAAAAAAATATAAAAATATTCTATAAGACCTTAATGTTAGATTGGCACCAATAACAGATTTAAGTTAAAAACCTCCTGAATAACAGTATTCCACCTGAGAAAAAAAGCAAGTATTTACCAAATAAGATGTGCAAAAAGTGAAAAAGTCTACATTGAAAAAACAAAGATAAGCATATGCACACAGTTAAAAGAACCCTTCCACAACATAAAATACAAACAAATGGAGAAATCAGCAGTAGCAATAGAAAACCATGACATAGTGAAAAAAGCATAATTATTAAAATCAGTACAGGGATCTATAGAGCTACCAACATGGGAGAAAATCTACATTTATACATACAGAGACAGATTAATGAACTTCAACATTTCTGGGGATTAAAACATAATTTTTTTAAGTTCATCACACATCCACCAGAGCAGAATTTACATCTCCAAAGCAACAGAAATTATCCAGTACCCAACAGTTAGCTGAGGAAGCATACGATTATCTGCAAAACATGTTCTATATTTAAACAAATATGTAGAACCAATAAATGTGTGTAGTTTGCCTCAATCACACAATAATCTTAATTATATGATTAATTTCACTCCAAAAGTTCCAATTAGCATTTCAAATGGAAGTAGACCTTATAAATGCACTGAAAATAGTCTCTAGTACCAGGAAAAAGAAAAAATGATTAATTATTTGGCTAAAAAATGCAGTTATGTACAGACCCTTCTATTGCATTTACAATTTTCACTTACCTTCCTGGATATAAATTATAAAAAACTGCAATATACTGGAATTTGGCATATTCAAAAAAGATGCCCAAGAAGAGAAACTAGCATCTATGAGGACCTGTGGCTCTGTCCTGGTGTTGTTTTTTCTTTATAAACTGGAAATTGGTATTACATTCTCCTGTAATGTCAAAATTCATAAGATGATCCCTATGTTTATAAATGTAAATAATCTTCCATGTGTCCAATTCTGTACGTCCATGTGCTTCTTTTAGTAACTTTATTTCTCTTTTTATGTTGTGATTATCTTTCCAAAAATGGTGTGCCACTGCTGACCTATCAATCTGTTTGTACTTAACATTCCTGAGATGTTCCTTTAACCGTGTTCCTATGTTCCTTTTAGTTTCTCCAACATATATCTTATCACATTCTTTACATGTTATTTTGTAGATGTCTGACTTTTTCTCCTGTGGAATACTATTATAACTGCTGTCCACTAAAGCATTTTTCAGAGTGTATCTGTTAACAGGTGCCAATTTAATGTTAATATCTTTAAAAAATTTTTTGAATTTATTCATAGCTACTGGATAGGTGAATATTTTAAAAACAGGTTTCTCTTTTTCAGTTAATAGTGTGGTGGTATTCTTGATTGAAACTGTTGATGAGCCAAAGACAAAGGTACAATAATCAGTTAAATTAGAAAATTAATGACAATTTATTGAAAATATATCATTTTTTTGAATGATATAAATTATGAAGCTATGAAACTAGCATAAAGGTTGGGGGGGATGTAATTTAATGTTATGTTATTTGTTGAAATAAAATTAATTCATTCATATAATTATTTTATAAAAACAGAGTTAGCAAGGTGCTTCTCTACATAAACTTGATCAATAAAAATAATCAGTGAGATGAGCAACAAAGTTCTAAAGCCATATTTTGTGCATGCAATTAATGAATTAACAAATAAATAGCTATTCCAGCAAATAAATGTTTTTTAATCCAGTTCCTGATAATAGACCCCACTTTATTTTTCTTTCCTGATGAAGCCTGATTTCATGTAAAGAGACTGAAACAATCAAATTGAAATTTAAAAAAAAAGAAAGAAAAAGGAAGAAAAAATTATTGAATAATCCATTTTTCAAACTCTTTACCACACTATGCTTTGGGGGGGCATAACAATTGTATAAAAACAGTGCTTGAAAATACAATTATTTTTATTCAGAATTTACTTAAGACCTGACATACTACATATTTTATTTTTTGGGGGGGAGACTAAATATTTTCAAAAGTAGCATTTAAAAGACAGTATTCAGAGTGAACCAGAATAAATTATAAATGAGATAAACCATATAAGCAGAATTATTTATAAACGTATCAATAATGTATACATAACTGGGCAGCATTTTCAACATTATTTATGCATAGGTACTGACATTACACTCTTTATAAGTCTCAGTCTGTAGACCACATGGTCAGAGCTCCTTGGCATGCACACAGTACCTGCTGCCATGTGCACAATCTCAGTATAAAATGCACAGGATATATGCTTGTTACAAAAAATATATTAAAAACTACATTACTATATAGATATCCACTACATGAAAAAAGTAAAAATCTAAAATCATCTACAATTATTTATTAAAATACATTTTTAAATTACATTATTTCTAAAATAAAATATATTGACAATACCTTGTGCAATTTGCTTTGCTGCTAGAATCATTATCAATGTTAAACCACCACTAAAAATAGCACTCTGGCCAAAATTCAGAACTGCAAGACTTGTGTTTGTCTTAAGTGATGCTACTTCATATTTCTGTAAAGACTTATCATACTGATCAGCCTCGTATTTTTCATTGCCAAAATACTGAAAGAAAAAAAAATTGTTAGGTTAGTCTGCAGTACCAATATTTAAAATACCAAAGAGCTGCTGAAATGTTCAAAAACCTTTTTAAGTTTTAAATCAGAAAACCATTTCATTTGGTTCCTAATAGCATTTCCCCATTATGGCACCGCCATAGGTGGCCAAGGTCGTTCAGGCACGTACTTGTGAGCAGGAGGTCTGGGGTTCGAATCCCGCCAGGACCATCCTCCCTAACTGAGGTTTTTTTCAGGTTTTCCTCAGTCCCCATAAATGGCAAATGCCGGGAAGGTACTCTAAACTTTGACCTGAAATGTTTCCTTCTTTAAAAATAAATCCTTTCCCAATATATCATTTCATCTCATGTATCACCAGTGTTCATTGCCTGTGGTGCCTCTGTAGCAAAAACGGGCGTTAAACACTATTCATTCATTCCCATTAAGGCTGTAAGGGTGATGCTATCCGAAATTAGTATGTTGGCTCAAATGTATTAACTTTTATTAACAAATTGAAATATCCTACACTAATGTAATCAACATGTTTACACTAACTCCACCTACTTATATAAAGCTACGACATGTTTCAGGAGCAATCACTCCCATCATCAGCTGTTAACAGACCAAATGATGGGAGTGATTGCTCCAGAAACATGTCGTAATTTTATATAAGTACATGGAGTTTGTGTAACATGTTGAATACATTAGTGTAGTCAATAGCTGATGATGGGAGTGATTGCTCCTGAAACATGTCTTAGTTTTATGTAAGCAAGTGGAGTTGGTATAAACATGTTGAATACATTAGTGTAGGATATAATACCACTCTATTATCTACAGTTTTGTAAGTACAATTTATTTAACAAATTGAAATATTTCCTTTTTGAATTAGTGTGCTGTCTGTGATGTAGACAACCAATCGCCAATAATATGGTTGAAGGCCCAGCCTGCCTTGTACAAGCACAATATGTTTCCGAATTCACAGGCTAGGAAAGATGGACGGAGCTTTCATGAAGATTTCATTACTGTTTATGCTAACCTTGGTCTCTTCTGCAATTTTGTAGAATCTGAAGTCCAATATTAGAAGCAAGATGATATTTGAATATAAATTTAAAATATAGTTTTTCAGCATTTCTAGTCATTATGGTAATAGGGAATGAAGTGGTTATTTTATTTTAATATTAAATGTTATTCACTATGACACATTATTTTTAAAACTCATTCTTTAACTTCCTTCATTGTATTTTAGTCTATGCCAAGAACTATAATAGGTTCATAACTCTTCATGCTAGCCATTTATAAACTGTTTTCCCTCTTAATTCATTTAAGAACTTTCGAAAAATAAAACATTTTTAAAAAATTCTGTGAAGCTTGTTAAATGTAAATTATAATTAATTATTTTTTCTATTAAAGATTTTGAAGTTCTACTCTCTGATATTTTAGTCTCTTTCGATGTAGTATCTTTGTTCCCGAGTATTCCAATTGACAAGCTTTTATCATTTTTGAATGATTGGTTAAAGGAGATAGGAATTAATGAAACTTACAGGAAAGAATACGTCCACCTTACTAATATTTGTATAAACCAGTGATATTTTACATTTGCATATTTTACAGAAAACAGGACTCACATGGGAAATCCTTTGTCCCTCTTTCTGGCAGATTAATTTATGAGTAAATTTGAAACTCACATAATTTCCACCTTCCCACATTATTTTAAATGCTGGTACAGATATGTTAATGACATTTTTAGTATAGTGAAAAAAGAATTTGTTGAAGATGCTTTGAAGCTTTTAAATATACAAGATAGGAATATATCCTTCACACTGAAAAAAGGGGTTAAGGGAATGTTGCCATTTTTAGATATAAAAATTAAAAATAATCATGGAAATTTTGAATTTGGCATCTATAGAAAAGATACACACACAGATAATTATATAACATCAAATGGGTTTAACCCCATAGCTCACAAGCATTCCATTTTCAACAGCTTAACACATAGACTGGTGAATTTACCAATCAGTAAAGAGGAGTACAAAAAAGAATTTGAGAAGATACAGGTGATTGCCATTATAAATGGTTTTAACAAAAATATAGTAAACAAAAAACTTAATAGATTCCTAAAGAAGAAATTGATCAAGAATACCACCACACTATTAACTGAAAAAGAGAGACTGGTTTTTAAAATATTCACCTACCATACAGTAGCTATGAATAAATTCCCCAAAAAAGTTTTTAAAGATATTAACATTAAATTGGCACCTGTTAACAGATACAATCTGAAAAATGCTTTAGTGGACAACAGTTTTAATAACATTCCACAGGAGAAAAAGTTTCTATCTTACATTTGGAATTCATAGAAAGGATACTCACACAGAAAATTACATAAAAAATGACAGTTTTAACCCCATTCCACATAAATATGCAGTGTTTTATAGTTTAGCACACAGATTAGTTAACATTTCACTCAAGAAACAGAGTACAAATTGGAATACCAACAAATCATAAAGATAGGAGAAACTAATGGATACAACAAAGACACAGTAATAAAAATCATCAATAAAACTAAAAAACAAAAAACAATAAGAGATGTTTCCACTCTTAAAAGTGCCAAAGAAAGGTACAAATTCAAAAGTTTCACATACCACCCAATTTATCACAATAAGTTCAAAAAGATATTCAAAGAACAAGGAATTATGTTAGCCCCAAAGAACAATTTTAATATAAAGAACTTATTAGGTTGCAGAGTAAAGGACTACATGCCAACAGAACAAAAGTCAGGTATTTACGAAATAGAATGTGCAGAGTGCGACAAAAAATACATTGGAAAAACGAAGAGGAATTTGGGAATCCGGAAAAAAGAACACTTCAGAAATATTCGCTTAAAACAAATTGATAAATCAGCAATAACAGCGCACTTTTGGAATAAAAATCATGAAATTAAACCAGAGATAAAACTACTTAAACAACTTCATAATGCAATAGAACTTTCCACTTGGGAAAACATTTCCATTACAAAAAATAAGAATAATTTGATGAATTTCGATATCCCTCCATTGGATGAACTCAGCAAATTCCTAATAGAACTTTCCTAATAGAACTAACAGATGCCGCCACAAGAACATCAAGAGATCCAACTGCCACGTTTAACAACAGTTTGCCAACAGGCTGAAGATGGGAGGGATCGCTCCCGAAACATATGTTCCAAATTTTATGTAAGTGAATGGAGTTAGTGTGAAAAAAATGGTATTACATTGTTTATATATAGGTAGTTCATTATTTAATATGAGGTACTATACATGCCAATGGATGCATTTAATTTATCAAATAATTTGGTGAATTTTCTCATAAAAATCCAGCTTTCTTAAGATGAAAAACTTCCATTAACTTCAATGTCCTGTGCTTCAGTGTACCCTGTATAAAAAGTCATGCTTTACACCCCAAAATTAATTAAGAGGTAGAATTAAAACCTAAATCCATATCTACTGGTATTTCATCAACTCTATAATACTCTAGCAGCCACATCTGACCATTCCAACTAGCTCTGGGATACCACCTAATATAAAATGCCTACATTCCCTCTTTAGTTATTAATTTTTGACTAAATACTGTAATTTGGTACTGAAAAAGAATCACAGGCATGATTAAGTTTTCCTGTTTAGAGTATTTTAATGAATAAAAAATTACTTATATTGTGGTCCAAGATGCATTTCAGTTAATAGTGAATTATATTTCATTAAATGAAGAATTCATTTAATGAAATGGAACATTTTCATTGTAGAATATGCTTTAATTTAGTCTTATTTTATTCTTTGGTCATGTCTTCACTGATAGGTAATGCAGTATATATTTTTATCCGAAATTGCAAAATTGCTTTGAGAGTCCAGAGAAAACCCATCCACCTTCTGTTTTGTCCACCACAAGCTCCACTTTCAATCCCTGGGATTAAATCCAGGTCACTTGAATCGAGTAGTGTAACCCACTGGCCACAGTGTCACAAGGAGAAAAATATACAATAATAAATAACCATACAGAAGAATGATTAAACATAATGAAAGACAATGAAGAATTTTGAGGGTTCTGTGATAAGTCTGTGCAAACTCAAAAGGTGATGGCACTAGATTTATTTTCAATGTTATCTTGGCAACATGGTGACTGTTGAAGGATGATGTATATGATTCTAAACAATTATGAAGTTAAGTCTGTGTATGAGAGGCATTTTCCTGCTTAAATTTGTAAACAAGTGTTCAAAATGAAGAAACACAAATTTAATGCATTAATAAAATAATTTTTAAAGAGGCCACATCCAAAGAAGCTAAGGCGAAATTGGACAAACATTTCAGCAAATCTACACCTTGGTTAGAATGGTGCATAAATGGTTTCATGAGTCTAGATGTGGCTGAATAAGCACAAATGATGCAGACCATTCCGGATGTCCTGTTGGGGTAACGAATCCCAAAATTATTGAATAAATCCAAGACAGGGTGCTGAATGAGACTGAAATGGTGGGAGAATGCTGAATCTGTGGACAGCTCTGTATATTGGGTGGATAACATTTTGCACAATCATTTGCAAATGAAAATGCTATTAGGGAGGTGGGTGCCACATTTGCTAACAATTGGTCAGAAAAGAGCACAAGTTATTTCCAAGCAGAATATGGAGTTGTTTATGTGGAATCCAAGTAAAGTTCAAAACTGGTACATATCAGAATTCAAGGAGCAATTGATACAGTGAGCTGCAACCAAAGAAAGTGCTCCAAAGAAGGCAAAAACAATCCTCTCAATAGAAAAGGTATAGCAGCGGTGTTTAGAAATTGCGATTGCATCATTTTAATTGACTTGTAGGGTAAACCCATAACCAGTGAATATTGCAATATGCTATTGGAGCAATTAAAATGTGATCAACAAGAATCATTCTCATTTAGTGAAGAAAAAGGCTCTATTCCATCATGATAATTTTCTAGTGCACAAGCCTGTTTATTATGACCTAAAAATTATTTAGCTTATGAAATCCATCCTCATCCTCCCTACTCTTAAATTTGGTTCCTTTGAACTATTTTCTGTTCCTCAAATAAAGAAATGGCTAGCAGGAAAGAAATTCACATAAAATGAAATGATGCAGAAGCCAAAGCATATTTTGCAGAGCTGAATAAATCATATTTTATGGATGGGATAAACAATTACAAAATTGCTGAAATAAGATTAGAAGCTTAATTATGTGGAAAACAATACAATTTTTTCCCAAAAAAGTGATATCTTCTCTATTTTTGCACAGACTCATCGAACATCCCTCATAGGCTATGAAAAATCCATGAAAAATGAGACACAGGAAAAATTTCTTAATACATATACTTTTTTTGCCCCTTTCTTCCACTCATTTAGGGTTTAAAATAAAAATGAAAAAAATAAATAACCTTTACAGTTTCGTAGTTGATTAGTGAATCCACAGCCTTATTTCCTGCTTCATTTTCAGCCTTGTTCATGTAAACACGGAACTGTGTTCTCCACTGTGTAATGGCAAGAGTAAAAGCTGAATACATTCCCACACATGCCAGTGAAATTCCTGCAAATGATCCACCACATTTCATACCCTGAAACACAAAAATTTTAAGTGCAGCATATCGAGTATGTTCTCATTAATACAAAAGAGAGAGCCTTTTCTATGGCTCTTTTATTTTTTCTATCATTAGTTATGCATATGTGAACAGAGAATTATATTAAATTTAAGACCAAATTTGTGTAGAATATTTTTGCACAGCAATAAAAGATACTAAAAATCTATACGTCAGTAATTTCTCACTAAAAATGGATTGTTTCTTCCTATCTTTTATCAGAAGTTTAATTATGATATTTGTCATCAGTATAATTATTTTACTCTCTTTAATCTTACCAGTATTGTACTAACAAGTGCTAACTCAAATACTGTTGGCACTATATTGAAGACCATAGCTGAGAGTACAAAGTTTATGCCTCGGCTTCCTCTGTCGATAGTCTAGTAGAAGATGAAAGAGAAGAAATAAATTATTAATATAACTGAAATGCATGGTTATAAAATGTTATCCTCATATATTAATAAGGTTCTTAAAAAATTTGACTTTTTATTTCTATCTCTCTCTCATGTTATAAGCCTCTGAGAGAATTCTGTTCTATTAATTATGTGTATATTTTTTATTGTTTTAATCAGCTTAAGTGGATAAATTGCTACAGTATATTGCCACAGCAGTTAATATCATCTAGGATTAACCTCAATGTTTCTATTTTTAACAATATCAGTTGTAAAGGACATAAATTGTTCAATTCTTACCAATTTGACACAAATTTACATAATTATTTCCATGGGGACACTGTATGTTATCAATATCAGGCAGATATAACCCATACTGCTGCAAATGGACTCCATGTCAGCAAAAGTTAAGTTGCACTGCTGGTAAAAGGCTAGGAATTCACTAGCCTTCTATAACCACCTCTAATTTTGCAAGAAGTCTTCATGTCTGTAAATGATACTGATCTCACAAACAGAGCATAATGGACAACAAATTATACCCAGTGTCTTTCAATATACCTTTGAAAGTGCTCCAGTCTGTCGACTTAGATGGAAGGCTAAGTCTAAATTATGAAGGTGAAGAAAAACATTTCGTGCAATGCGACGGATGGAATGCTGAGCAACTTTGGCAAATACAGCATTTCTTAATTCATTAAAGCCTGCAGCTCCAGCACGGGCAATGCCATCTAGTGAAACAAAACAAAAAAAAAGCATAATACTTTCAATTCTGTTTTAGCAATTTTGCACTATGCATGAGTAAGTTATTAGTGATTCAGAATAAATTCTTATTTAATTTATGTATAAGTTATAATTAAAAAAGTAATTTAAGAAAGAGTTCAATGGCATGAAGTTTATTTTCTAAGGACAAGAAAAAATCTAATTAAATGGAAACATGGTAATATTTGATAGAAAGATATATATCTGTGTATAATGGATTTAGCATTAGTATAAATGATTTAGAACCAAATTTTGATCAGGTAAATTGTAATGTTGGGTTAGAATTATGGAATTGAGCCCCTTCAACAGGAAATTACCTATTAATTTTACAAGAGAAAATCGTTAAAAATGATTGCAAACATTTTATAAATTATTTTACTGAAATCATTTTCATATGAACAATTACTGAAATATTTTGTCACAATTTAAATTTGTTTAATAATGAATAACTGAATAAATGAAAAATAAATGTCCTTCATTCAATATTATTTTTGTTGGTAGTAAGCCAAACTAAAATGTCTCTAATTGATATCATTGTATGATTCAGTTGAATTACACACTCTTAATGCTTCACTTACTTGTCATAATGTGTGGAACCGGTTTCTAGAATATTTAGTTCTCATCTTCAGCCAGACCAAAGTTCAACTGTTGGATCATTCATTGAGCTGTGGGAATGTGTATTCTGCTCTGGTGATGGTGTAATAAACTTGTAGTTTATGTTTTCATCTCTGGTAGTGTCGAAGTTCATTAGACTATCTTTGTATTTGTAGATGTAGATTTTCTCCCAGGTTGCTAGTTCCATAGGTCCTTGTACTGATTTTAATAATTTTGCTTTATTCGTTATGTCGTGATTTTGTGTCCAAAAATGGTATGCTAGTGCTGATTTCTCTATTTGCTTGTACTTTATGTTCCTGAAATGTTCCTTTAACTATGTGCCTATGTTTCTCTTTGTTTTTCCAAAGTAGATTTTTTCACATTCTGCACAATTTATTTTGTAAATACCTGATTTACAAAATACTCCGCAAGAGAAAAAATCAGGTGTTTACAAAATACTCCAAAGAGGAAAAATCAGGTATTTACAAAATAAATTGTGCAAAATGTGAAAAAATCTACATTGGAAAAACAAAGAGAAACATAGGCATATGGTTAAAGGAACATTAAGTACAAGCAGATAGAGAAATCAGCAGTAGCATATCATTTTTGGACACAAAATCACAACATAACGAATAAAGCAAAATTATTAAAATCAGTACGGAACTAGCAACTTGGGAGAAATTTACATCTACAAATACAAAGACAGTCTAATGAACTTCGACACTACCTGAGATGAAAACATACTACAAGTTTATCACACCATCACCAGAGCAGAACACACATTCCCACAGCTCAACGAATGATCCAACAGTTGAACTTTAGCCTGGGTGAAAATGAGAACTAAATGTTCTCGAAATCGTTTCCACACATTATGACAAGTAAGTGAAGCATTCATTGTGTAATTCAACTGAATCATACAATATCAATTATATGATTAGCTTCACTGTGGAAGCTCCAATTTACATTTTAATTAAAATCTCTCTGACAAAACTTAAATATTCATCTGGTATGTAACACATGAGTTTCGACAATTCCTCAGTTTTCTTAATGTTAATGGGATCTTTATCACTAGAAATAATGATAATGAAGTTACACTTGTGTGACAGATACTCTCAAATCAAAAATGTGACTCACAAACCTCTAATGAATCGTGAAGCACAAACTTTCCTTTGATTCCTTGAGTCATACCTGTATTCACTGAAATTTTTGTTTACAATTTCACTTTTTTATAATGGGATGTTTCTCATGATTGTGTTTCTATTATGAAACAAGACCTCTTAAAGTATTTTCCCCCATTTTGAATGTCATCAGTTGATACTAAATTTATAATAAAAACCTTTGCAATGATTTCTATACCCCTTATTATAGAGTAAATTTTGTCTTGATTTCAAATGCATTTCTTTATTAAGCCAAAATCCCAGTATCCAACTTAATAAAGATGAAGTTCTTTTACATTGTCAAATACATATTCTTTATGTAATCTAAAATAAGATACGTACTTAATTAGCTCCTTTCACATGATTCCTTCATAACATAAATATATAAGAAACTTTTAGCAGGTGAGTCAATTTAATACAGAATATGTTTCAAGGGCCATTGCCCACATAATCAGCTATGAGTTGACTGCAGGATTTGTTAATGGTTGGATGGACTTGGTATAGTTCTCATGGACATTTTATGTACTTTTGGATTAATTATTTTCTGTTGAAATCTCGAAGTTCTTAATTTTATCTTCATATTTTTGTCTCCATATTACAGGTTCAAAAGTCTATCTATGATGGATATCATTGTATGATTAGTTGAACTACACACTCTTAAAGCTTCACTTACTTTTTATAAATGTATGGAACCGGTTTCGAGAACATTTTGTTCCCATCTTCAGCCATGCTAAGGTTCAACTCATGAGTTGAACCTTAGCATGGCTGAAGATGGGAACAAAATGTTCTCGAAACCGGTTCCATACATTTATAAAAAGTAAGTGAAGCTTTAAGAGTGTGTAGTTCAACTAATCATACAATGATATCCATTAATATGATTGGCTTCACTGTGTTTAAGTTCCAATTTTACATTTAAGTCTATCTATGAATTTCAGTAATTTGATTTCCATTTCTATATCATGTTTATCTCTTTAAAAGTGATGTGCAAATACTGATTTTTCTATCTAATTATATTTGATTTTTCTCCAGTGTTTTTTGAGTCTAATTACAATGCTTCTTTTTGTTTTGCTAATATATACTTTGATGCATTCTGAGTAGTTTATTTTATAGATTCCTGGTTTCTTCTCATTAGAGATTCTGTCATTATCATAGGAGTTGAGCAGATTATTTAAACTGAATTTGTTTACTGGGGGACAAAGTAATACCAAACTCTTTGGGTACTTTCTGAAATTTTTTAGTGGACCAAGGATAAGTTAATTTCATGTGAATAGTATATTTTCTTGCTGTCAAAGTTGTAATCTGTTTTAACCTCTTTTCTTGTTTGAATTTCTTGATTTTTTATCTACCATTTCTTTATTGTCTCCATTGGTTTTTGCCGTTTGTATTATCTGCGAGTACTTTTTGTTGTATTCAAACTCATTCAAGATATGTTAACAAGTCCATGTACTAAGTTGTTGGGGACCATGTGTTTGTGTGCTGAGGGATTAGAGTCACTTGCTTTCCTGTAATTGTCAATATGCATATCCTTTCTATATATTCCAAATTTCAAATTATTGCCTGTTCTTAAAATCTTTGAAGCCAAGGAAAAAAATCATTTTGTCTTCTTCTGTTTCTGATGTGAATTTAATGTCCCTCCCTTGTAGCTTTAACAATTTCAAAGCATTATCCCAGTGTTTCTTATTAACTACTGCAAAGATATCATTAACATATCTGTGTTGCACATCACTTTCAGAGATATAAACATGATATAGAAATGGAAATCAAATTACTGAAATTTGTAGAAAGATCTTTGGAGCTGGGAATATGTATATAATTTTTTATAAAAATATGAGGATAAGGTTATGAATTTCAAGATGCCAGTAGAAGATAAAATAATTTTAAAGGTCATAAAATGTCCACAATAGCTATACCAAGTCCATCCAACTATCAATAAATCCAGCAGTAGACTCACAGCTGATGATGCAGCAATGGCCTGTGAAACATGTACTATTTAATTTAATGGTAAGTGAAGTATAAGAGTATTAAATCGACTCTCCAGGTAATTAAGAATATATAAGTTGCTTCATTGTATTAGTTTCAACACAAGTTGGTCTTAAATTTAATATAAGAGACTGTTGAGTGTGCAAATTGTGGATAATCCATAGCTGCCTCATATAACATACATCTTATACTTGAATGAAGAGTAATGACAAATTCTGCAAAAAATGAAAGCAGAGTGCCATGACACCTTGGTTTTCCTTATATGTACTTATTAATCTGAATTTTTGGGTACAATTTTTTAGCCATAAATTCAGCAGCAGTTGCTATCAGCATTTTCACATAGTATGGGACTCATCATTTTGATCAGTACCAGTTCATGTGTTACAAGTATCAATCTGAAAGGTGCAAAAGTGAAACAGAAATTTTCAATAAATTGCTTCAGGTACTACACTTTACTTTCCAGATCCTTTTCGTTGAACATGTCATTCAATATAGACTATGGGCAAGAAGAATTATGTTCATGGTGTATGCACTCTCAAGAACAATGGAAAATGATTATCACAGTCAAAGGTGGAAAGCATAGTTCTTTTGAAAAGTTGCATCTCTTGCAGATATTCACAGGAAATAGAGTTGCAATGAATCTGCGCACAAAGTACCTGGTGCGTAGCATCCAGAGTTAACCAGTGAGGAGCATTGTTAAGGTTAATATGAGCATAACACCATAGAAGATAGTGTAAAAAACAGCTTTGTTTCATTGAACAGCTCATATAATATTCCATTAGAGCCTGAAATTGAAAAAGATATTCCACAAGATCTTACCCCTTAACAGAACGTTGTTACATTAGAGAAGTGTTGAGAACTTCCGGCTCCATATGATGAATTTTTCACCAGATCTGTGACAAGTCCTGGTTTCATTACTGTCTACTTGAGTTGAAAATTCAGTCAAAATAATGAAAATATGATGGCGGTACTAAGCCAAGGAAATTGTACATCAATAATAGCATATGGATACCAATTTTCCTAGCAAACCATCAACAGCAAAGCCTGATGCAAAACCCTGGAACTCTTTCATTGCTAAATAAGCTGAGGCAAAAGGGAAATGAGCATGATATGCCCTGCTGATCCATATCAATACTAAGCCAGTCCTGCTGGTCTAATGGCAACCTTTACTTGCCTCATAGACCCAAGTTACGGGTTCAAATCCAGCCAGAGTTGATAGATTTTTAGGGCATAAAAATCCTAAGTAATAGCTTCCTTCAGATGGGAAGTAAAGCCATTGATCCCATATCATAGATTCTATGCCATGTAAAAAAACTTAAAGTCTGAAAGAAGAGGTCTTCATGCCCAGAATTGAATGAGATGCTAATGTCCACAGATATTAATGAGAATCCTTAAATAAAATAAATCTAATCTAATAGCAATGCCAAGCTGAACAGCATATGCACATTTTATAATCCTCAGGGTCTCTACCTCATCCAGCATATTTTGCTGATATGGCTATGTCTTGACTATGCTGTCTTCAGCAAAACAAAGAAACCTCACCATCAAGGACATTTTTATCATCTGACAAACAAACTGCTGTTCATACGTGTGTTTGAGCTATTCCTAAAGAATGATCTGCTACTGATTTAGCAATGGAGTGTGTGGGCATGAGTGTGATATAATTATATTGGATAGCTTGGACATAATTTTGCATTAGTGATTACTATTCTTCCTCAATCAATACTGACCAACCCTTACACTCCAAAGGTTTGTAATTAGCTTCCTCCTTCCCCCCCACCTGCATCATTAGATAAAAAAATTAGAACACATGCAGTCTTCACTACATCTCGCAGCTATAACTGAATACTTGACATATTCAGTTGCACTCTTACATAACCTGTACATTTGATAAACTTCATGTCTTTCACTCACATCATATAATTAAGAACCAGTGTAATTTTCCAGAAGTAGGTATGCATGACAGAGTAAATGCAATGAATTACTACATTCTATTACTACTTATATAAAGAAAAGCTCATAGTTCAGCAAGATTTCTATCTTATGCAAGGGTTCAGATAGTTCTCAGCCTGAGAAAGAAAATTAAAAGATTTACTATTTCTTTTAATTTTTCAACATTGCCACCTTTTAACTAAATACATTTAGAACAAAATATTCTAATTTCTTTATACCTTCAAAATAATATGATTCTGCTAACTGTGCAAAACAAGCATCTATCTGACAAGCATGACCTGCATATTTAAGGTAAATCATCATCCAATGAACCATATCTTCAGATATGAAAAGAGGGAAAAGTCCCTGGGAGCCAAATATGGTTAGTATAGTGGATGTGGCAGCAAGTTGCATTACAATTGATGCAACCTTGCAACTGCAATTGAAAAAGTGAGTCAATGCTCTTCCATTTGAGTTACCATGCTTTGTTCAACAACTGCAAATCCAGGGTTTAAGACTCAGATGGAGGGAACTCACGATTGTGGGTGGATGGACAGGACATGAAAGCTCAGATGGAAGGGCATCAGCACAGTGAGCCAAAGAGCCTGGTTTGAATCCCAGTCGTGGCAATGAGTTTTTCCTATCTGATCCTGATTCTAAAGTACTCACGTGAAAGTTTTGGTTTTTACTAAATCAACACTTTCAGACAAGACTAAAAAGCTGTTTATGTTGTAATGCAAAGTACCTAAACATACAATACATACACATTTAACAAAGTTACTCACAGCCTAAAAGCAGTGACGTTGCTACTGTAAGCACAGTGTCTGGTGCAGATGACATGTTCAAAATTGCTTCTCCAGCTGCAGTTTGCGGCATAGCTTGGTTCAAGTGGTCTACAGCATGTTTAAAAAAGAATGGAACCGTGACGCCAATAACCTTTGCACCGACTAACAGTCCTACAGCAATACCTACACGTTTTCTTACTGCTACATCATCCTGTAATGGAAGTAAAGAACACTTACAGTTTTGAGTAGATTATTTATTCTAAAGCATTTTATTCCAAATAGCCTCCAGAACTTTTTTACATTGACTGAGGACAATTCTGTAATGTACATGATGCTGTGAAAGCTGTAAGTTATTTTATTTGTAAGAGTGCTAAATATTCATTCATATTTAAGAGGCAAATTACTATATTGCCTAGAAGTATTGTTTTATATATATATATATATATATATATATATATATATATATATATATATACTCATAAAAAACACTCAGAGTGCAATATAAAAAGGTTCACATAAAATTTCACACTAAAAACCGTAAAATTGAACACTAAAATCACACTATATTTCGAGCTTGGCTCTTGGTCACGTGATGAAAATGAACTAATATATATATATATATATATAGGTTAAATCATGGAAGATATTTAAATTTTTCTGTAGAAAACTGTAAGTAATATTGACAACTTGGATCACTATCTCAACACTGAATCCAATTGTCCTGCTCAGAAAAGGAATGTCATGATAATATTAGTTTACAAGCATTATGGTATTATAGAATGATAATACCTAGAGTCACTGCCATGTTGTGGTATAGGCAAACAAATAAACAAGACAAATTTTTACCTTATACAGAAGACATACAAGACTAGACAAGAAGTTCGAAAGAGAAACTCACAAATTTTAGTGCCTATCTCACAATCATTCACTTTGTTCTCTATATGTTATGCTGCAGGTATCAAGGCAATGTTTCCACTCATACCACATGAATTTCAATACATCTACCTACTGGGAAGTCTCAATGTTTACAGAAAGCAAGTCATTTTGTAGGGTCATCAGATTTCACCTTACACACTAATTTTAAAGTTTGTAAGGGTGATACCTCGTATGAGTACATAGAAACTTGGACATTGTGGATTTAGGGATGTTTCATTACAGGCTAGCTCTATGCACAGACTTAGAACTGTGTACAAATATGCAAAACTACATGTGAGATCATCATTAATTCACTAAATAGCTACTGAATTAAAACTGAATTAAAATGTAACCATTCACATAATTTCACATAATTTGCTTCAATTCAATGATTCAACAAATGACAAGTGATTTTTTGGGGGGGGAGCAGGGTTATGGAACCATTAATGTTTCTGCCAGCACTAACAAATTCCACGATATTCAAAAATTAAATTTCTTTGAGTCATTCTTTCTAATGGTATCAGTATTTATAATATACATAGTTACAAAATTAAACAGTTTATAATCATAGTGTGTTTCTGTCGACAGACTGTATTAAAAAGACTATTACTTTCTAGTTTATGTGAGTGGGATTCAAATGAAAACCTTAAAAATGTAATAAAAATTTTGAATCTTCACACCCTTGAAAGTTAGCAGTACTGTTACCAATGCATTAAAGAATGCCCAACAGATGACAGTATACTGCAGACAAGCAAAATGCTGCCACAATACCATTTTAAAATGGCTGCCCCATTTGCAACATGCATCAGTGAAGAATGCCAGTCATATGCTTTCTGAGCAGTGAAAGTACAAAAACTATTAAAATCCATTGGCAAATGAAGGTCCAGTACGGTGGTGCAAGTTTATTACTGCAGCAAGTATATAAGTGGAGTAGAAAGTTCAGAAATGGCGTGACTTCTGTGGCTTACACTCCCTGCCATGCCAGGCACATCACATTGGGACACCAGAGTCTATTGCAGCAGTTGAAACCATTGTGATGGCAAATCACCGTCTAATGGTGGATGACATAGCTGCAAATCTGAACATTAGTCATGGCTCAGCACATCACATTATTCATGATGTGCTTAAATTTTGGAAAGTGTCTGCAAGATGGGTGTCACAGCAGCTCACTCCAGAACTGAAAGAATTATTTGTTGACACCTGTGAAGAACTTTTGCAGCACTTTGAAGTAGAAGGTGATGGCTTCCTTACAAGAATTGTTACAGGAGATGAAACTTGGGTACACACTACCACCAACCGAAACAAACAGAGCAAGCAAAAAATGGCACCATTCCTCATCACCAAACCCCAAGAAGTTCCGGATGCAGCCATCTGCAGGAAAGGTTATGCTAACTCTCTTTTGGGATGAATGATGTGTTATCTTAGAAAACTACGTGCCTAGAGGAAACATCATCACCAGTGTGTCATATTCCCATATGTTGAAAAATCATCTTCTGCCTGCAGTCAAATCAAAGTGATGTAGATATCTGACTACAGGTGTCATTTTGCAACATGCTCGGCCTCATACTGTCCATGCAATAGTTGCAAACATCACTGATGTTCAATTTGATATTCTTCCACATCCGCTATACTCACCAGATCTTGCCCCGAGTGATTACCACATGTCTGTACCCTCAAAGAGGAGATGGGAGGAAAGAAATTTCATTCTGATGAAGTTACACCAGCCAGTACAAGTGTGGCTGCGCATATGACTGCAAGATATTTTTCCAGAGGAATCCGTGCACTTCCTATGCACTGGAGGATGTGTGTTGAACATCATGGAGACTATGTTGGAAAATGATACACTTGTGTTCCACGTTTTGTTTACTTAACTAAATTAAAAAAAACATTTAAGGCTTTCATTTGACCCCCCCCCCCTAGTATGTTATATGCTTTAAAAACATTTGTATGTTTGGAAGTTTCAGTGGTGGTTTCCATCTAAGCTTTAATATCTCAATTACAAACTAATGGCAAAAATTCAGTATATAGTTTAGTAGTAACAAAATTTATTTACCTTTTCTTATAAAGGAAAATCTCAGAAGTTAAGAAATCTACCCAAATCATATGCCTTCTAAGGTTCTAACTTTGGTCCAGTAGTAAAAAACAGATAAGCTATACTGAGCAACAATAAGATGCGTCTAATTTATGGAAGATATTTCAATACCTAAAAGTTCCATTACAAATGCATATATGGAAGTTTACATTGAAAAGAACACAACAATATGCCATTTCCATTTAGTAATACAAAATACCTCAATTTATTTTCTATTTTACAATAATGTATTCAAAATTAATACTGCAAGTCTATTGAATGTATGAAAACTAATTTTAGAGAGCAAACAGGAGACAAAATTTCTTTCAGGACTGAAAATTTTTACATAAAAATATACATAAGAATGACAACATTTGGGACATCTCACATTACAAATACCCTAATTTCCTTTAAAATATATGATTACAACACTCTTGTTACGTTTATTCATTGAAAGGAATCAGGTTTTGTGTCAGATGTGAAGGTAATTGAACCACAGATTATACGAGGCAAAATTTGGATTTGAGACAACAATGTAAACTGAGCCCAATATTATTTAATTTATTTATAGATGTTATCTTAGATAAGGTAATGAAAAAAATAATTGGAAAGAAGAAAATAAGGAAGTACCATGATTACTTTTCGCTGATAATCTCATAACAGGAGCGGCAACTGTGATAGGATTGCAACATATGAAATTGCTAGATTTTGTGCAGAATGAGGTCTAAGGATAAATGGTAAAAAAATCAAAGATAATAGCATTTAAAAATAATTAAAATTAAGGAAAGATGAGAAATGGTTTATAAATAGAGACCCAATAGAGTTGGTGAAAGAATTTGACTATTTGGGGGTGAGTTATACAAGTAATGAAAGATGGAAGGTGCAATTTAAATGTACACAAGCTAAAGGTAAATTAGCTATGAAAGCTGTGAGAATAAGTTTGTATAAATTCCCACATTGCCAATGAAATGATTTTAAAGACTGTGGTTGATCCAAAGATGATGTATGGAATAGAAATTTGGGGAGTGTCAAAGGGGTGGACAAAGGTTGATGTACTTAGAATGTTTTGTAAAGGGGTTCTGTAAATTCTGAATGTTTTGTAGTTTGGAAAAACTAAGGAGAGTAGGAAGGAAAGGTATAATAGCAGAGAGAACCTTGAAATATTGGTACAGATGTCTAAAAATGGAAAATAACAATGTACTAAAAGAATGTCTTATGTACTGGAAAGAGAGAGTTGGTTTGGAGAAATGGGGAAACTATTAGAAGAAACTGGAATTGGGGATGTGTGATGACTGGGTAAAAGTAAGGTCAATAGATTTTTGGAAAAAAGTAAAGTATAAGACATAGAGAAACAAGAGATTTGGGTTAGCTTTGAGGATAAAAGTTCTTTAGACTTACATATATAAAATGATTAAAAGAAAATGGGGACAGGAGAAATATATAAATAATTGTGATCAATTTAGAAAAATAGGTCTTGCATGGATACATACTGGGGTATTATTTCTAAAAGAATTAAGGAAAGATTTTAAAGAAGGATGTATGGGGAAAGTGGATAGCGCTTTCCATTAATAGAAAAATTTGGAGAGATAGTATCTGGAATGAAAAGTTGGACAAACTACAAGATAGAGTGACAATTCATATGTTGACAGATATAAGAGCAGAGAAAATGAAATTGGGGAATTCTTAGGAAAATTAAGGGATACATGGATGAGAAGTATAAGGAAGGAGCTTGAGGGTCCAAACAATTATGAAAATGGTAATTTATTTTAAGAGGCCCTTTACCATATATAGTATAACCTGGTGGTTATGGTGTGGAAAAACTAGTTTTGGTAGTGCTAAATTCTTAGATATTTTGTTTTAATTTGATTTTTTTATGAATATAAGTAGCTTAGAAATAAGGAATTATTATTTTGTAGAAATTGTAGCTAATTGATAAAAATAATGGTTTATATAGAGATGTTAAAATACTTTTATTATTAATGTATCTTTGGTTGGAAAACAGTTTGGTTCCCTAGATATTCCAGTAGGCAGCTGCTGATGAACCAGGTACTGGGGTATGAGGCAATCAAATTGGAAAAAGGTTGTATTTAATTAATAATCATTAACTGAGTTACTTATATGTGTTAAGTAACTACTAATAGATAGGTACTCTTATTTGGAATTTCGAGAATTTTTAAGAGTATCTTTCATGAAAACAGGAAAAAAAAAAAAAAAACTACAGCACTCTTTAGATTAAAAATCCGCCTAGATTGTTTGAATGAACACTTATACAGAACAGGAATTCCACCCTCTAAAACATATACCATTTACAGAAACAAACAAGGACCACCTTCTTCACTGCAGAAAGCTAAATGAAGAAAAAAAGAAGAAAGATTTGTCATCTCTACCACTACTACTTCTGTTTCAATGCACACATGATAACACTTGAATATCCTATGATGCCATTTATTTATTTACAACAAAATCATATCCTGTAATTCTAGTCAAGCTTTATCCACATATTGGCTATAATTCTATTATCGACATTAATTTGCAATTGCTGTAAATCCCAAACAATGCTGAGAAAGTAAATAAATAATGTTGCATTTTCATTTTACCTTTCAGCTAGGTGTACCAGACAAATTAATATCTTACTTTTGGCCATATGTACTGCAGCATTGCTGCTAGCATCTCCCTACTGCCCACAGGCTTTCCTTCAAGAGGCAGGGCATCCCTTGACAAAGCTGAAGTTCCTGGGTGAAAGCATTGCCGTACTGGTTGAGCAGGAGGAATCTTGGTGGGAATAAAGTCATCTGTTATTTTATTGTCATATATTGCTGCCTGAAGAATGCTACTTCGTTTCTTCTGTTTTAATTCTTGCTCTTCAAAACTGTGATTGCTGGTATTTCTGTGCTGAAAGTATGCACAAAAACAAAAGATGTACTTTCATACTGTAAACAGATGCTTTTAATTTGAAACAGAAGTGCTCCTTCTCATTTGCAAATATAATCAATTCTGTAATACAATGATTTTATTTATCTATATACTGCAATATATATTTACTTTGTTTATATAATAGAGTAAGTTTTGAATTAAATCTGACAAAAAGAAAGAATAACAGATATTATTAAAAGTATCCAACATTTTAGTACAGCAGAAATAGATTCACCTTTTGAATGAAATATGACTACATATGAATGGCAGGGTGTGAGCATTTATTTTGACTTTAAATTCTGGTTGTAGAAAATTAATTTGTTATTGCTTTGATATTCTCTATCAGTGAATAATATTAATTTCCTCCATGTTGGATGCTACCCTAAAGAGAATGATTATCAGCAGGCGAGTAAATTAAACCAACTTTCTCTTTTTCTCTTCTGCAGATTCTTACATATCTAACTGGAATTTATCATTTAATTTTGAAATAAACTTTTACTGTTTTTAACAAATATGAAATACTGTGATTAATCCAATGTGTTTTCTACAGAGCATTCACACGTCAGCATGTCTGCCTGTAGTACTATGAATAGCTGAGGAACACAATGTCTGTTACTTCTTTTGATCTTATTTCTTCTAGTGTTTATTCAGTTAGAGTTCACACCAGCAAAATAAAAAACTTGTTTCTGTTGTGTTAAAATGTTTACATAAAATAGCTCTAAATTTGTTATTAATGCTTGTGTTTTAGATTATACTATAATCAGAGCACAGAAGTTCCGGCATTTATTTTGGTTAAAATAGACAGACAAAAAGCACTTAAAATATTGAAAATAGGCAGTATTATAATTAAAATAGAATTCATTAAAAGTGAAAACAGAAAGTAATATCAATCATTATTACTGAAAACAGGTATTTAATATATTTAATAATTTCTTTATCACATAATTAAAGTACTTAAGCTTATTCTTCTTAGTTATAAACAACAAGATGTTTTTTAAGGTATCATTTGCCATAGTCGGCCACTTGTCAGAAAGAACATTTTTCATCATGGAAAAAGAATGTTCTACTTCCACTGAAGTGATTGGAGCATATTTAAAACAAGCTATTTTGGAAGGACTCATGCCAGTTACAACTGAACATTCACCTTTCAGGATATTGTAGAAATGATGATCAAGACAAAGTAAAGTAGTTTTGAATAGTCCTGGCAATGAGCAAAAGATGTGCTATGGTTTCTGGTCAAGTTCATTTTCTGTTTATGCATTTACAGGGGAATCAGGTTAGTATCTTTCTTACTTCCATATTGAATATCTCTCACCTGTAATTGTTTGTTACATTTATGCAACTGAGAAGTTACCTCAACCACAAATTTCCTAGAATTGTCTCCCAGATTGATACAAGGTCATTACACTATTCAAAACTTCACTCATCCTCTCTATTTCCTAATATTCATATGCCCGAGATGAAACTGTGTGTTCCTTTCACTAATGAAGGTTCTGCTATTTAAAGAGTTTAAGTGAATGGGTTAAGGAGAAAGCTTTTGAATACTTGAAAAGAAATGTTAACAAGGTTTTCAATAGATATTTTTGTGAGCTGAACGTGCCATTTGATTTTTATAACTTTTTTCACTTTGATATATCGATATTCTTTATGTGCTGCTTTTTAAAATGCATTAATCACAGACAAAAATCCACAATGTTCCAAAAAAGGAAAAATAAAAACTGACCCTCCCCAAAATGTATGGAAACATGTTCATTTCTCTCTGACTCTTAAATATATATACAGAGAGAGAAAAAGCATGTTCCAGGCTCTGATTATGTTTTCATAATCGCATGATATACACATTACAAGAACAAAATTTATGTATAATATATATGTTATTACAAATTCATAAAAGGAGATTAAAATACAGTTTACAATAAAAAGTTCCCTAGTGTATCTTTTCATCCAGAGTAGTTGTATGATTATTATAAACAAATGTAGACAAATGGGAATTATTTTTGATAAGCGTCAGGTAGAATGGCAAATGATTGCTGATGAAGATGAAACTAGACAAAATTGGAGAAAGATTAGAACATTAACCTAAATATTTTTTCAACATTTTGCTGAGGAAACAAAAGTTTTGCAAATCACAGCTTGAAAGCTACCAAACTATAAAAACTGGTACCATGTAATTCGTATTTTATAGTAGTTGTGGCTATATGATAAGTGCCATCAAAATTTCTGTAATTATGTTTTGTGGAGTGTTAAGAATAAGACAACATTGTATGTTCTTCACCAATGAAAAAGTATGGTCTCATTTAAATGGCCATGTTGCATCGCAAAGCAACAAGTACTGGGACAAATAGAAACCAGAGTTTATAAACAAAACTTTTTGCATGATAAGGGAATTGGTGTGTGGTATGTCTTTATTAAGGCAGTTCCCTACTGTGACTTAAATTATAAGTTTATGTTGTGACAATGCAACTTAAAAGAAAGCCAGGGTCTCCAGTGTGGTGATACCAGTCAAATTTCATCGAAGCTCAATACACTTACAAGTCACTATATTTGCTAATGGCTATCCTTCAAGTTTACTCTCAAAGGCTCTGTACTTTTGATTAGACTGGCTATTTTCCATCTGCATGAGTAACTTATTTAAATCTGTAATTTTACTGTAAATAAGTAGTATAAAGAAACATAGAAAACATTCACATTAAGTTAAATGTATCAAAATGGGTAACTGGAAAAAGTGAAACAAATATGCAATCACTGAATAGCAAGAATACTTATTTGATATTTTAGCTTTCATTTACCTTCTGGTTGCCTTATGTACATTATCATTACTTAGGGATGCACCTAGATGTCTTGCCCCCTTGCTATACAAATCTAACAAAAAATCCTGGATTTATTTACTTATTTTAATACGAAATGGATTTCTCCACAAACAAACCATTACTCTTCAGCGGAAATTTAAGTATTAATGAGGGAAGCAATTTCAATTTCATATCAACTGTAATCTCCCACCTACAAATAGTGTTAGTTCTGCTCTTTGTAATAAAAAAAAAAAGCTGAAACCTGATTTATCTGCACATATGTTAACCAAAGTTTATTCCTCTGTGATACTTCTCTGTGTTTATCAAATTACTGATTTCATAACTATGTTCTGCATGGCAACATTTATCATAATATTCCATGTTAAATAGGCAGCATACTGTTTAATGTTTAATATTTCTTCAGCATTAAAAGAAATTATTGTATAGGTTCTGGTCCTGGCCTCTTTTCTATATTCCTTACAATATTTCATATAATAAATAACAAATAGTAATATAATTATAATACTAGTTGCTTTATGACCAGTATTCCAGTCTTTGGAGGACAATAGTCATCTTACATCTTTGGTAGAAGAGTAAGTAGCTCTCCCCCTCCCTTTTCCTATCTAATGCAACCAATTTAAGCTTAATTTAATAAGAGCCACCCTTTCCTCTAGTTTATAAACCAAATCCACTTTTTCTTAACTCTAAATAGAAAGTCTTCTAATATATTCATCCGAGATTGACAGAAATCTTATTTATTTGCTATTATTTGTTAAATCATTAGCTATTTCTTTTGAATTAGCTTTTTTCTCCAAATATTTATGCCTTTGCATTACAATAAAATATGAGTTGTACCTTGTCTTTTCTTACATATAGGGCAATTATCTTCCCCAGTCCATCCCTGCAGCCTTTAGTCTCCGAACCCCTAATTTGAACCATGTAATATCTTCACTTGATCTTTGTTAGATTTCTCAATATACCTCACTTTTTCTGCATTAGTTCCAAAATCCTCATAAAATTTTAGAAAACTTTTTTTTTCCTATTATTGCCCATAATTCTGTATATCCATATTTCATTAATATCTAATAAACTACCAGAATCTTTTTTCCTAATCATATATGACATTTCCATTTGCTATGAGTTGGTACCTAATTTCATACAGCAGAATGAAATACACTTTTCTTCTACACTTAAACAATCCTTTGGATAAGTAATAAATTCTAAACCAATATTTTAGCACTCTTTTCATAATCATCCCTCTTTCACTAACTTTACCTAATTTTAATGTATCTTCTTCAGTTATGGTTACATGGAACTCCTATAATTAATTTACAAAAAAAAAAAGTTCAATAATAAATTCATTTTATCCCAATCATCTTCTACACGCCAAATCTCAATTCTATACAACCATATTGTTTTGACTGAGTCTAAATCCATTTCATGTTCTTTGTAGAAGCTATATAAATAGCACTTTTTGACCAATTTCAATGCTGATTTACCTTTTGCCATGGTCACCTTTATGTTTCCTCCATTGTTCTGTACTATTAAATGTATACTTAAATATATAAAGTACTTAATAATTTAGATTTACCCTGAAACAATCACTTATTATCTTTACTTAATTTATGGGCAGCAGACTATTAGTACAATTCTGATTTATCACAATAAGGAAGAGCACAGAGAAATAAGCAGAAAATGAATGCATGATTTCACAGTATTTGCAAACACTCACAGCAGAATTCAACAATATCAGCTATAGCACTTTAAGCTAACTATACCTTCTTTTCTTGTTCCAACAGCCACCCAGTTTGAAACTCTAACCTAGCACTTCTTAATTTTTTCTTTGCTTAAACCCTCCTAAACACAGTTGCCGCAGCCAGACAATTCAAGACTTAAAATCCAAATAAATAAATGGACATCCTTTTATTGGAATGACACCAGATGAATCACAATGATGATTATAACCTAATAGCATTTATTAATTTTAAATAGACAGCTGCCTCTGTATCTCACTCATATGCATGTATAACCTGGGGATTAAGGTATGGAAGAACCTAGTTTTAGTATTGGTAAATTCTTAGATATTTTGTTTGTTTATTAAGTTTAATTGCAATGTTGTTTGCCAAAATAAAATTCATTCATTCATTCAACAGCATGGAAATACCATGGAAATAATTGAGGAGGTTGCAAACAAAACTGGTCATTTCCAAAACAGTGTTTTTTTCCAGTAAGCAGAAAAAAATAATAATGAGGATTCGCTTTACTCAATTGTTACAGATATTTTTATGGTTAATGCATGTTATATCCCTTGGTGTCATAGTGTCAATAATAATTTTTTCATACCTTTAATTTATAGTTTAAAAGCAAAAAAGTTTTGGAAATGTCGGGTTTTGTTTAGCAGAGTTGGAAATGTCCTACTTTGATAGGAATTACATTGAAAATGTTTGTTTTTGATCAGAAGAAACTAACACATTTCTCAAAGTGTATCATACTATAAATTTATTTTACATGCATTATGGTACAACTTCAGAAAACAATGCTCTTTTAAAAATATAGCTTTGTATACAAGTTTGAAAGCTTAAGTGGTAAACAACATATACATTTGAAAAGAGTTCAGAAGGAAAAAAAATAATACATGACAAAGATATACTATGTTTGAGAGATTTTTCATTTTAGATTACTTAAAAAAAATAAAGTCTTAGTTTTTAACTTAGGAAAATTATTCTGTATTAATTCAGGTCTTTTTCACTACTGATTTTCCTCTTAAGTGTTTAGATATTACTGGAAAAACAGTCCTGCACAATGTACAGAAAACTTAACTATACAAAATATCTATCAAAATTATATGAACAAGAACCATGCCACTTTAAACATGGAGCCCTATATCCTGTTCCAAACACTTACATTCAAGATTTAAATTGCTTGCAGTACTGACACAGGCTTTATTACCATTCTCTTACAATTCTTCTCTGTTGATTATATCATCATAGAAAGATAGTCTTGGATTTTGTTCCCAGTTTTGACCAAATCATTTCTTCAGTAACCTCTTCAAATCCTTCTTCTTTTCAGCATTTATTCTGTGTTGTGAAGACATTTTATTAAGCTGTACATCATTAGAATTCTTTCCCCTTTTTGTAAAGCTGAAAAATTCTTCAGTGCATGCCTCAAATCTGTAATTTTGCAATATTTCTTGCAAGTTAAATTCACTTTAATAGTGTCCTTTCTTATTATATTCACTTTAAATCCTGAATACTGGGCATCTTTTGGTGCACCTTTTGCAGTGCTTTTAAATTCCAAAGCTTCCAGTCCTCTCCAAGAATATGTATTTCACCCACATGAAAATATAGGTCTATGTATTCTTCCTTTGCAATGATGGAGTGCCTCCTCAAGACTTTTTATACTCTCCCAAATACTCTGCTGCTACGAAGCTATGGCCTTTCACTAGAAAGGTTAGAAGTATCTCTTTCACATTGCATTTTGGCCTCATAGCCATCACAGAATAGACGAAGTGTCGATAACCCACCAAAATTTAAAGAATTTAAGAGCCCTAATACTGCAGAACCAGCTCCTATGGAACCTAGTCCAGTTTCATTTTCAGTCCAACAGTAGAAATTTGGGTTTCTTGTATGCACATCAGTATGACAGAGTTTGTAAAAGCTTATTGTCTGGTGTAGAAAGAATCTTGAAAGGGAGTACAAGGCAGTGGCTGAACTTGCTGCATGTCAAATCAAAACCTAGGTAGTCTTCAGACCGTTTCCTCATGAGCACATAGAATGCATTTGCCCTCATTTCAGAACATGCAGTTGAGTTATAAGTAGTGCTTTTTTTTCTGGAGTAATTTTCATTTTTAATTTGGTTTCTCAGTATCCCACAAGTGCTATAGCAATCGGATGAGGGAGTAGAAAACGCTATATTGAAATCATTAAATACTCTATGATATAAAGTTGGTCCTGGTGGTGTAGTGGTTATCATACCTCTCCTAAACCCAAGATCGCGGGTTCGAACCCGGCCAGGACCGATGGATTTTTTTCGGGGTGTAAAAATCCTAAGTATGGCTTCCTTCAGAAGGGAAGTAAAGTCGTGGGTCTTGTGTCGTACATTTATGGCACGAAAAAGAACCTCAAGCCTGAAAGAGAGGCCTCTGAGCAAAATTTGTCAGCCGTTTCACGCCCTAAGTTGAATGTGACGCTGATGACCTGAGCTGTTAAAGAGCGTCCATAAATAAATCATTCAAAAAAAAAATATATCTATGATATAAAGAATAATTTACCTCGTTTCTTTCATCTACTTTATTGTTACAAAATTATATAATTTATGCATGTTAAGATCACACAATAACTAGATCCCTTTGACTTATTTCTCTTGTAATGGCTCTCTTTAGCTGGCAACTTCTGATTGAAAGCCCTTACATGATCACGATTCTAAACAGATTTTGCCAATTTTCTGTCTCCTCCCCTTTTACCTATAGGTATATCCTTATTACAGCTTGCCTTAATGATGGAGTTTACCCTGGCTTAGATACTCCCAGAGATGAAAGGAAGAACTGTTACTTCAACAGCACCTGACTTTGTGGTGGGCATAAAACAAATATTTAAAATCAAAATAATTAAGTCCTAATACAAATTGAAATTGTATTTATTTTATACATTTTACTTTAAAATAAAACATGAATGAGAACTTATATAGTAAGTATTACTGAAGCCCTTACAAATTTTGATTGCTGCCTATCTAAAGCTATCGAAATCATAAAACCTCAATTTTTCATTTTTGTGCAAATGACTAAGTTTTGTTGGCAACCTCCTTATCCCATTTATGCTATTTTTACTGTTCAGGCATAATTTAAAAGTAAAAATAATTTGAAAATCATTGTTTTTATGTTTAAAACATTAAATTTTTATGAATATAATTCTATAAATTGAAGTAAAATTTTACTCATATCTTAAATTTACAGCTAGACCCAAAATAAATTCATTCTGACTAGCACAAAAATTATGTAAAATAATGAATTCAAGGTTTTTTTTTCTAAGTGTCAGATAATGAAGGGAGAAAGTTGAGCACTTAGCAACCAAAGAAATATCGCTAGTCTTTAGTCTTTACTTTAACGATTCACAAGATGATTCACCATTTAGAAATTCTCAAATTTCTCATACTTTCACTAGCTCTGAAATAACATATATGCAGAAAATTGGCTTGCTTAATTTGCATTAGAAGTATGTGGAAAACAAAAAAGGATATAATATTAGTACAAATATGCATAATGTACAAAAAAATGCACAATTGTATATTAAACCCCTTGCTTGTACTTTTAATTTTATGAGGTTCTTATTTGATCAAGATATGTGTTTAATAAAAGAATTCATTTGCATATAATTCTTAGTTTAAATTACATATTACAAAAATTATAAAGGACTTACTACATTTTTCTTCTTTTTGTTTCATAGAATGGGTATCTTTCAATAATTTTTCTTAGCTCTGTGATGCACTTCAGCATTTTATATTGACATATTTAAGTTTGCTGTCATTCATATATAGCCACCTGTACAGTTCAGATTTCATTAAAAGCATGGAGCACCTGTATACAATATTTTCCTGCTCACTTTTCAATACAATAAAATAACTTATTTTACATAGACATTGGAATAAAAAAACCAACATATGTCTAGGTGCTAAACATGACCTTGTCAACAAGAGAACCAAGTTAAATTCCAGGTTGGAACAACTTGCCTATATAATGCTCTTTCCTGAATCTTTACTTTCCCTAAAAAGGAAGAACTAGCTAACTTACTGCATTGATGGACTTTAGATTCATTTAGGCCTTTATATCATTCATTTCAAAAACTATATGCAAATTAAATGCATAACTGAAAGCTAATTAAATATAAAGAAAGGAGGGTGGGAAGGGATAGCAGTAAATGTACTGAGGAATTTCTTGATTTAAGGTACTTTTTCTCAGAAAATATAACTCAACTTTTTTTTCACTAGACCTGCTCCTAAAGTCCTCTAAATTCTTTAGAAATCGCTGAACATCCTTACATCTGTATTCCTCAAACAAAATATTTCTCATTGGGCAAAATTAAATGTGTCACAAATAAAGTAGCTTATAAGTATGTTTCCATTAAATATTTTAGTTCTCTATGCTTCTGTCATTGGTCCTGATGGTCTAGTGGTAACCATACTTGCCTTGTAGACCCAAGACCACAGGTTCAAACCTGGCCAGAGTTGATGGATGTTTAAGACCAAAATATTAATACGGCTTTCTTTGTAAGGGAAGTACAGCCATTGGTTCCATGTCATAGATTTACAGTGCATAAAACAACCTCAAGCCTGAAAGAACAGGCCTATGAGCAAAATTTATCAGTAATTTCAGCTTAAATAGAATAAACCTTTACACCATATCTACCAATTGTTCCATCAACAGCATTCTAACACCGTTCCAAGGATTTTAGTAATTAGTACTGAATGTTATAACCATTCATTATTGAACGAAATGTGAACATAATCACTTTCCAATCCTAAAGTTTAAAATGTTCTGAGAAAATCAAAACTGGACCAATAATCTGTGATAAAGCTAATGAAATTGAACAAAATGTCATATTTATTTTCTCTCCCTCCCTCTTATCTTAGATTATTTCACAATATCTAAGGCACTTGTTCATGTTTTCTGAGGCTCTAAAGAAAATATATATAAAAAAATAGGTTTACAACACTTAAAAGATTTTTTTTCTGTATTGCTTTAATGTTCAGTCAAACAAATGTACCATCATTCTTCAATAATTTAAATATGGCTTCTTTAAAGTCATTATTGTTGTTCTAAATTATTTTGTTTATTAACAAAATTCAAAGCTAGGAAAAAAAAAAAAAAAAAACTAAAATCAAACAAAAAAGCTACACAACAGCTCTCATATGAATCAGTCAAAGAATCACAAAAACGAATTAAATAAAAATTAAATAGTGTTTAATGCCCATTTTTACTATTGTGGAATGACAAGAGGTAAACATGAAAAATTGGGAAAGGAATTTGGCAAAGCAAGTGTTCGAGGCCTAAATTTAGGGCATCTCCCTGGCATTCGTCATTGACAAGAACTGAGGAGATACTGGTAAAAACCTCAGTTACTCTTGAGAAGAGATATATGGTTGAAATCCCACTAGGACTGTCCCCAGTCCTAATGGGATTTGAATCGTCTATCTCTTCTCAAGAGTGACTAGGTGACCTCAGCAACTTTTAGAGTATCCTAAGATACCCACTTGTACAGCTGAAGAGGATACAGATATGGAACATTAAATCATGTCAAGCTTTGAAAAATCATCTAGGTGTAATCACCAAATATTTAAAAGCAAGGAGGAGAAAGATTTAATTTTCAAATTCTGAGCTCTCTCTCTCTCTCTCTCTCTCTCTCTCTCACACACACACACACACACACACACACACAAATACTATAACATTCATTTAATGAAGATCAGACCAATATCAGATGAATATTCAGAAATGATAATTCAAAGTGTTTTTCATTTAAAATCAACCTTCTTTGTAATGTAGCATGTTTGTATTTTCGGCACTAATGCTGCTCAACTAGTTAAATTTTCAGTGTTATACCAGCAAAATAATACAAATTTTCATTTTTGCTACTTTTATTCATCTTATGGTTATTCTGGTCAAGTATTACAAAATATAAAGAGAATTTACTTAATATGTCAATGGTGAGTTGTTTTCTTGCATGATGTATAGATTTGCCAGCATTTAATATTACGTTCAACATAATGCTAATAATATCTATTTGCAGTGATTATATTTCCTAATTAATACAGTGTAAAAAATAAAAAAAAAATTTACAACATGAAGGAACAAAAATAAATCATTTGGTATAAAACTGGAGCAATATGTGTAATCTCACATAAAAATAAACATCTTAGCAAGCTGTATACATATATATAAAAAACATGATTCAAAGGTTCAAGAATATGTACAAATCAATAAAAGATAACTAATTTAAAAATGAGCATACACTACTTACCACTAATTAACTATTGTTTTTAATAGGACAGTAAATCTAAAACAATCTCTAGTGCCAGTGAATCAAATTCAACTGAAAAAAATGTAACTAAAATTATAACACTACTTGCTCTAACGCTCCATATATTGAAAATTATACCATAAAGAACTTTTCATGAATTAAATGTCATGCTACCAGTCTGTTTGGCACTTCTCAATAGCACAGAGCGATGGTGGCAACTGGAAACTGTGCACATCTTAACATATATGCACAAACCTGGTAATAGACATGTGAACTGTATGGGACTGACTAGTCAAGTAGATACTGCGGTGTAATGTTCTATGCACACTGTTTGACTCATGGTTAAAATATTTAATAAAGAGCAACTGCAACTTTATAAAATACTAAATACTCTGCTCTGCATTGCAGGGAGTTTTAAAAAATGTTCTTGCAGTTGATCCATCATACATAATCACAGTTTGTAAAATAGTCAACACAATTCAAACAACAATAGCACGTTGAATGCATTACATTTTAACATACGAAAAGCTTGAGGATATTGATGTTCAATTAAAAAAACCATCATGAAAATCACTTTCAAAGTAACCAAGTAAGCACGAGTCAGCTACAATCAGTGTAACAAATTACATAATTACTAAATTTCCATCCATACAGGTTACAGAAGTACAAGCTCATTGTGTGTAGGTTGTTACACATGTAACTATGGCATTCCGTGGCCAAGAGCAATGCCAAACAAACTCATGGCACAACAATATCTTATAGCAACACCAGAATATTACTATCATATCTACACTTACTAATCTTTGGAGGTCTTTTTTATTTTGCACAAAGCTCACAGCAAAATCTCACAAAATGATCCAAAACAGATTATTCTTAACGCAAACAATTCCTTAGCAATTACAAACAAGATATTTAATATCATATTGTTTTACAATATAAACATAAATATATCTTAAACTTAGGTATTCATTTTACACTAAACTCCACTTACTTGCATAAAAATAAGACGCATTTCAAGAGAATGTCTCCCATTTTCAGTTGCTCACTGAACCACTGTTTCTTGAAATGATGGCTAGACATCCGGATGTTCCTGTGGTGGCCTCTGTTCGTTGAAGAAGAAAATTGCTGAGTTTATCCATAGGAGGAAACTCGAAGTTCATTAGGTTTTCTCTATTTTTTAATATGAAACTTTTTCCCAAGTAGATAACTCCAATGGGTTGTAAAGATGTTTCAGTAGTTTAATTTCTGTTTTTATTTCATGATTTTTGGTCCAAAAGTGAGATGCTATTGCTGATTTATCCACCTGCTTAAACCGAATATTCATAAAATGTTCTTTCCTCTGAATTTCCAAATTTCTTTTTGTTTTGCCTATGTAGCTCTGTTCACAATATGCACATTTTATTTCGTAAATTCCTGATTTCTGTGCTGTTGATATGGAGTCTTTTACTGTGAAACCTAATAAATTCTTGATGTTGTATTTGTTCTTTGGGGCTAACATTATCCCATGTTCTTTGAAAATGTTTTTGAACTAGTTGTGGTAAATTGGATGGTAGGTGAAACTTTTGAATTTGTATTCTTCTTTTGTGTTTTTCAGTGTGGAAACTTCCCTTATCCCTTTTTGTCTTTTAGATTTATTGATAATTTTTATCACTGTGTCTTTGTTGAAACCATTGATTATAGCTGTCTTTATTATTTGTTGGTATTCTATTTTGTACTCTGCTTCTGTGAGTGGAATATTTATCAATCTGTGTGCCAAACTGTGAAATACTGCATATTTATGTGGAATGGGGTTATAACTCTCATTTTTATGTAGCTTACTGTGTGTGTTCCTTTCTGTAAATTCCAAAATTCAAACAATCTCCATTTTTTATAATTTTTAAATCTAGAAATGGTAGCCACCCACTTCTCTCTTCTTCTATGGTAAATTGTATAGATTCATGTTGCAAATTAAGAAGTTTCAGGGCATCTTTGAGTGTTTCTTTGGTTTTATTGCAAAAATGTCATCCACATACCTATACCATGACTTGAAAATTAAAGGGAAGGCTTTTGTAATATGTATTTCAAATGAGTTCATGAATAACTCTGCTAAAAAAGGTGACAAAGGGTTTCCCATAGTTAGGCCTGAAACTTGTTGATAATATTTTTTGTTGAAGCTGAAGTAATTTTGTTTAATGCAAATATTAGAAAGTTTTAATAAGTCTTCTATTTCTTCTGTTTTTAAATTTATTGATGTTAACCATTTACCATCCACTTGGGAAAAAAATTTCATATTAAAAAATAGAGAAAACCTAATGAACTTCGAGTTTCCTCCTATGGATGAACTCAGCAATTTCCTTCTTCAACCAACAGAGACCACCACAGGAACATCCGGGTGTCTAGCCATCATTTCGAGTAATGGTGGTTCAGTGAGCAACTGAAGATGGGAGAGATTTTCCTGAAACGCATCTTATTTTTATGTAAGTGGAGTTTAGTGTAAAAATGAATACCTAAGTTTAGGATATATTGCCACTCCATTGTCAACAGCTTCGTAAGTACAATATTTATAAATATATCTGTTCCACACATAACACATTTGCAATAATATGCATTTCATTTTCTTCCAACAAGATTCAGCCATAGTAAAGCAGTTTATGTTCAATTAGAAGTTGATCATGAAACTTCCAGAATAAAGTTATTATTAACCTTTGTTAATAATAACTTTATGATATGATTAGCATTTCCTTAATTTAACCCAATTGATTTCCATTTTTGAGAATCTTTAAAACATAGGATGTATAGAGCAAAACCTACTTCAGGATGAATATTCATCAAGAAATAATGTATAAGAGAGCTATAATCAGATAAGCATCATTTAGTCAGCAGGTGTGAGAAATGAGGCCTAAAATGTAATAATCTATTTTCAATATGTGCATAAAATGTCATATGGGGCTTATATGGTGGATAGATTAATATGGACTTAATACACACATCATTTTGCAATTATTTCTGTGGCTACCCATGGATTCACCTAATGGAGTCGCAGTTACAGAATTGGGAAAAGTTTGAAATAAAGCTACAATAATTGGAAGATATGTAAGTATTAGCACAGAATACTAACACCAGACAGGAATAATACGAGGAATGCTTAATTAAGCAGGAGAGAATAATATGGAAGGACAGTTGGATAACCAAATTACAGAAGGAACCACATTAAAAGGAATTAGAATGGAAATATATGAGCTCTGAGTTTGTTAAGGGATTTTGAAAGAAGTAAAAGGAGAATTAAAGTTATTGAAGGACAAATATATTCAGTACTTTGAGTGAGAAAGGTTACCTAAAGCTACAGAATTAAAAACAAAATGGGGAAAAGAAAAATATGTGCATATATGTTATAAATTAGGAAAAAATGAATGGGCACAGGCAAGAAGATATGTGGTAAAACTGAGAGATTTCAGAAAAGATTGCAATGTAGATGATGTTCCATAGGTAGAGGTGATGATAGCAAGAGACACTGTATATTAAGATATGTATGGAAGTTACATATGGAGAGAGGAAACATGAGATGAAAATTCGGATAATTTATCGCCAAACAAAATAATAATAATAATAATAATAATAATAATAATAATAATAATAATATAATAAAGTATATTAAATAGGAGGAGGGAAAAATATTAAAAAGATGGCAGAATGTTTATGAAAACGAGCATGATATTACTAGTAAAAGAAGCAGTATAGCAACTGATACAGTATAGTAATCAATAACAAATGGAATTACTGTTGATAGCTCATAAGCACCAATAATTAGGAGGCTAAGAAGAAATGGGATTGTGTAGGTTAAGTAACTGACTGAAGTTTTTTTTTTTTATAGGATTTTATTTATGATATGTATTTAGATTATGCAACAGAATAATTATGTATTTTGTTTGTATTCAGATGGAAAGACCTCTTTCTGGGAGGTTTTGACAGATTTGTGGTTTGGAGCAGAACAATGCCTTCTGACTAGCAAAGATCCAGGAATAGTTTTGATATTTTTAATAGTAATTGATACACTACTATGAAAAACTTTAATAGTTGTGTATTATTACTGAGTATTCATAAGATCTTAAGAAATATTTAATTGCTTTTAATAAATTTAAGCCAGTATGATAAATCTTAAAATTAGTTGGAATTCTATTTAAATTGTTTCAAAATGTGTAAATTATGTATTCTGTATCATATAATATCATTAATATGCACATTATCTTTAAATGCCTTTACCTAATAATATATTTCAGAAACGGTTGATGTTGTTTCACTGATGCAATTTAAAGCTTCATCATTGCCAAATGCTACCACAACTACTATATAAAACTACAGAATAAGTTCTATTCTGTGAGGAAGCAATGACTGGATGATCTTTTTAAGTTTATACACTAATCATATTCTTTTAAATGTGTGTACTAAATGCAAAAGTTAATGGCACATGAAGATCAGCCAATTCTTCTGCAAAACAGCATTGCCAAACTAAGTGGGTGTGTGCTGATAGGAACCTATACATAAAATAAGTCTTAATGACTAATTCATAAGGTTTTGAAAAGTCAACACTTGTTTTATGCTTGAAACAAGATTTTTTTTAAAAATTTGTATACATTAAAAAATAATTATTCTACTTTGACTATGTAATGCAACACTTTCTGTTCATGTATAGAGAAACCATTTGTACTAAGTTTTTAATTTAAAGTATAAGCAAATACAAGCATACAGTAACTTACATTCACTAAACCCTATTATAATGCAGGATTATTTTATTTGCATCTCTTAAAGTGCATTCCATCACTCTTTGCAAAGTTTGTAATCAGTAGTGAAAATCCTGAGAGAGTCAGTGATAATTATCTCAGTAAATATGCATTGTACAAATCATAGACTTGTACAGACATGTTCAGAGTAATCTCCTTCTGACTATAACATGAGGTGAGTAAGGACCTTTGCAACAAATCTGGAGGAGAAGTAAATCTCAAATGAAGAACATTTTATGTTAAACACCTACGCTCTTTGACACATTTTTGTACATTGTTCATCTTTGTTTGTACATGGCCTGCACAACAAATTTGGATGAGAGATAGATTTCCCAATGAGGAACATGTTTTATTAAACTACCTATGTTCTCCAATGCATAATTTGGGAGACATGTATCATCAAAGAATATGCAGATGGTATTTTAAATATTTTGAGCACAAAATGGGAATGCTGCCTTCTTCATTATTACAAGTAATAATGAAAACAGTTACTCATGATGGATGCACCCTATAGAATGTTCCACTTTCACATGTTATTAAGTTTTACATCTAATTTAGATGCAGCCTCACGTAGCAATCTTACATACTCACTGATTAAGTTTACAGTGACCTCAAAACTTTTTGTATGAGCATGTTTCTTTTCTTCCATTTTATTTAGTATTTGTTTGAATACCTCTAATTTATTCTTGATAATTTTGCATTCAAACCTAGATAATGCTCTGCATTCCTCTTTTGTGAAATTTCCAGAATATATCTTATTACTTAAAGAACTTAAGTTGTTATTATGTGTAGTTAGAATGTAAACGAGTGCTTTGGCATTGAAAGAAAAACCATCATAGCTACAAGACAGATTCTCATCCAGTTTATGTGATCTCACATATGCTAATTTTCCAGATGAGCACCGACATTCTGATGGATAAGATTCTTTAATCGACTGCATTATTTCATCAAAGGTAAATGAAATTATATCATTTGGATTAAAAGGAATGATAAAGCCATATTCTACACAAAGTTTTAAATTAGAATGATTTCCATAATTAATAAACACTTGGTCATATTTAGAAAATGGAATTAATGTTTTAATTTCAAAACATTCATTTACTGCATTCAGTCTGGCCTGCACTTTGGCTTTATGCGAGTGATTGAACATATCTAAATATGGTACTAATGCCAAACAGTTCTTATCCTTTAAGTTAATACCACAGTCATTGACATCCCTCAAATATATGCAACGTGTATTAACTGTAAACCATGCCCATATATAACTATTCATTGTGAATATTTCTTTTAAGTTCCGTCCACAGTGCAAACAATGCGGAAGAGATGAAGTTAGTACTTCTATTAAGTATTTGCAATCATCCTTCAGTTTTTGTTTCTGTATTAAAATGGATTCTGATAAAAATGCAGGCATCTGGGCAAGTTCTTCAGCAGAACAAAAATGTGGTGTAGTATATGCTAAAGGTAATGTAGACAAATATGGGTACCAAAATGAAACATTGCCCAGGTGATGTTCCCATATTAAGTATGTTGAAAGAACCTGTTGAGCACTGAACTTCAGTTCACAATTTTTAAAAACTGTGCCAATATAAGAGTTTGCAACAACAGTTACTGTTATAATAAGTTTGTATGGAACACTCACTAACACATCACCCTCACAAATATATCTTTTGGTCATTAATCCTCGACCAGTTTCCGCAAACTCTGCTGGAAACAGCTTGCAAGTGGCAATCCAATTATGGTGATTCATCCATTTGGTCAACTGAACAAAGCATAAAGATGATTTCAAAGATAGTGGCCTGTGCTTTACAGTCTTCCTTCTTCTTAGCCTCCTGGTTCTTCCCATTTTCAATTCAAATGCAAAATCTAAAACAATGTTGTCATTTCTGTTGAAAGAGTCCTAGTTTGATGCACATGAAAAAGGCAACTATTAAATTAAGTAAATATGTGCATAGCACTTTCTTTGATCATCTTATAAAGAAAAAAAGAATAAGACATAAAATACTGCTTATTAGCAACAAACAATTACAATTGTAAACTTAATAGAAGTTAGAACTAGTGAAGGTGATTAATTATAGACATTAAGAGGTCAGTATTAAGTGACACTACTTCAATAACTGATTAATTTATCAGAACATGTTTCAACAGCATTTGCTCTCAGCTGTGGACGACTAACTCTGGCAGGTTACAATGTGACATCTGGTGATTCCAATATACAGTGAAACAGGAACTGCCCTCAATAATGGATTCAACCATTCATTAGAAGATAAGATCAGACATTTCAAAAGACTTAAAGATATTAAAAACACCATCACTCTCTCTACAATAAAAAAGGGCTTAGATTTTAAAAAAAGTTCACATACCATCCATGGGAGCAAACATGGCATTCATGAAAATGTTTAAAAAATGTGATATTGTGTTGGCAGCATAAAATAAGTTTAATATAGGAAATCTTTTGAACACTACCATAAAAGATGTTTATTCCAATCAACTAAACGCAAGGAGTGCATCAGATAGATTGTGAGTGTATCAGATGGAATGTTTGGGTTGTAATCAGATAAACATGCACATATATGTAATATAAATGAAAAATAATGTAACACTATCACAGGTTAGTAATCACTATATTTCAAATTGCTCAAGTTCTTCTATAAGCAGAACAATAATTAATTTGGAGATAAGTACAAAAGAACACTTTAGAAATTTAAGATATAAACAGGTAGATAAATTGGCAGTTGCAGATCATTTTTGGACATACAATCATGACCTTGCAAAAGAAACCAAACTGTTGAAAGCTACCAACAATACCAGGGAATTAGCAATATGGAAAACATTTTCATTTTAAAGAATAAGCATCATGTCATGAATTTTGACATCCCACCAATGAACTTCATGTTTTGCTGTAAATTGGAACCACTAGAGTTCACATTGTCACCAGCCAGCAATAGTCAATCCCCAGATGAAGATGACAGCAAATGCTCTTGAAACATGTTCTGATAAATTAATAAGTTTAATGAAGTAGTGTAACCTAAAACCAACCTCTTAATGTGTATAAACAATTACAAACTAACATTTATAATGTAATAACTAAGCTTATAAGTTTACAGTTATGTCTATATAATTTTCCCAAAAAGCTATGAAGATTGGCACACTTTGTTATGAATGCAATGCAAGTTGAAAATATTATCAATATTAACTGTATTTGTGTTCATCATTCAATCCTCAGTTGTAATCATTATTTGTTCTGAGCATTCACTTGGATTCATCATGAATTAATTTCAATGTTTTCATTTTTTCTATTGATATATATTTTTTCCATCATAGAACCTCTAATTACATACTTTAATCTATTAGCCTACTAGCTCTTCTGAAAAGAAATAAATATACACATATATTGATCAGAAAAAAGTACTATATTTAGCACAAAGTTATACATTATAATGGATCAATAGCCATTAAGTGCAGCATAAATTTAATTAAATAAAATTAGAATAATAATGCAATTTACCACATGTTTTTAATGCAAATAGTTTGAGTAATTGCTATGTAATTCACAGAGGCACAAACTTTTCAAGAAATAAATAAAGACAGTTTTAAATACTCATGCCTTCTATAATTTAGATGAATATTTTAATTCCAGCACAGCATAGCTCGTAAACTTATGTTATTCATCTATGTCAGCATATGCTAAATATGGTCTTTTATTTAATAATGGATTATGATTATAAAGTTGCACGTCATGCTGACTATACAATATTTTAAATTATGATTTATTTGTATTCATAGTCATGTTTGAACACTTCATATATGACATGTTCAATATACTAGAGCAATGTCTGGATAGAATCTACAGAAAAATACAGCAGCACTGTATTACAGCAGTTTGCAATGCTATTTATTCTGAATGCTAAATAATGTACAGCAATCTCTGCATCAAAGACTAGAAAATTATCATGCAGTAATCTCTGCATCAAAGACTAGAAAATTATCATGCAGCAAATGGCCACCATTTTGAAGATCTATGAGCATTTCCTAGACTTATGGTAAAATGGAAAGACAGCTTCAGATATTCATTTGAAAGAAAAACACTTAGAAACAGCTGAAACTGTTCACATGCTTTTAGTGGATAACACTTTAAAAGTGATTGCTTGTAAACTGTATGCATTAGAAACATGTTAACATTATTTTTCTAACTTTATTTAATTTAAAATATGCAATATTTATGGCTATGATCCACTAAAAAAATATAATTTTTTGTTGAAAACTGTCAATTTTTCTGATCACTATTAATTCTCTATCGGCTAGATTGTCAGTCCTTATGTGCCCTAAAATTTAATAACAGCTCATCAATATAATAGAATAGGAGATACTTGAAGTTTAGCATGCCTCAGCCTTGGGTATTTATTATGTATATGCACATATACAGTGTCTACAAATTATATATGCATCAAGGAATTGGAAGCTACCACATTATAAGAAAAGCTGCAAAAACACATGGCATGAGCTGTGTATGTAGTGAAGAACCAGCCCTTGGGCAGAAAATTATGACTGAATGATTGACTTATTCATTGATATTTTTTTTTTTGAGTAGTGTTTAACACCCGTTTTAACTACTGATGCACCACAGGCGGTGGACACTGATGATACATGAAATGGAATGATATATTGGGAGAGGATTTATTCATTGATGGACTTAGTGGATTATATGTATATAATTTTTAATGAAATAAGACAGTGACTTTCTGTGAGAATATTGCTTTAGAACAGAGCCTGAAAGTTTTAGTTGTTTAAGTGTATGAATAGCAATAACAAAACATGTCATTTACATATTCTGGTATTATAAGCTATAGTGTTAAATATGACTGCCTGAAAGTTAACAATTTAAGGTAATGACATGACAATCTGACAGATCAGATAACAAAAACTTTACAAATATATTTCCAGGTACTTTCTGATGTAATGTTCCACACATGGCTCTTCTCTTACTGTCCAAATGTTCTAATCCTTAAAAATTTAGCTACTTGTTAGACAGTAACTTTAAGAGCAATTAGAAGAAAGGTGACCAAACATCCCTCATTTTGCAGGCCTGTCCCACATTTCAATGTTTTTCAAAGTGTCCCATGCGGGAATGTACATTTCTTATATTCATGTGTTTAAGTGATATGAAACTGCATTAATGTTTTGCTGGAATTGGTTCAAGATTTGAAACTGATTGCTATATTGATGTGGATAAGTTATAGGAAGAATTTGTGATCATCAAAGAATTTATAGACACAGGCTACAAGAAATAACAGCGAAGATTTGTGCCCGAACAAGTGGTTGATAATTATGAAACCTTTATCTACAGAAAAGGCAACTAGTGATAATTTCTGTAAACTGATGAACCTCTTGTTTTCATTTCCTCCATCTTATGTTTTCATACAAAGAACCTTCAGGCAAGGAAAAATGTTGTGAACCGACATTTATCTCTCATGAGCTTTTATACAAGAAATAAACAAAAATTTGTTCAAAATCAAAATATACATGACAAGAATACTAGACAAAAAGAAATCTGCATCGCCCAACTTCAGCACTTTCATGCCTTTAAAAAGGTGTTTATTATGAGTGCATTTTAGTATACAATGCTCTTCCCTCTAGTCTAAAGCCTTAATAAACAATGACAATTCCTTTAAATCTGCTTTTAGAAAATACCTATGTAAAAAGGCCTATTATTCTGTAATGGAATATATGAGTGATAATATTATACTGCACAACATATCAATGTATATGTAAACACGTATATAATAAAATTTGTATAATTAAGTGACTTGTCTGTTTTTGTTGTTTGGTTGAGTTGTACTAGGTGTTCTTTTTTAATTGTATTGTAATTATTTATGTAGATGCAAACAAATTTTTTGTAAATATAGATTGAAAGCTACTGTGGTAATTGTATATGACAAGTTCTATGTTCGTAGGTCTCTGTGAGTGCTCCACGAACTCACTGAATGCTCCAGGAACTAACTAACTAGGAATAGACTTCATATAGACACATCAAGGGCAGAGCTTCAGGTGAAATTAAATGTCAATGTAGACTGTAAGGTGTTTTATGAAAAAGGGCTGCAAGAAAAGGACATGTTGGCATGTGCTAGAACAGCAAGAAGTACAAATTCAGTCAATAAATGTACATTTAAAAGTGTAAAGAATTATAGATATAGGACAATAGTGTTCATTTTAGTAAATATGCACTTTAACTAAATGTGTTCTGGAATATCCCTCATTTTCAACCTTCCCGTCTCTTTATACATATTGGGAGTTGGTCACTCTAATCATAAGTTGCTAGGGGATTAATGCTGGTAACTAAGTGATATCAGCATTAATCAATTATATAAGAATTGCTTCAGAAATGTAGAGCCCCATTACTATAACTTATAGTATATTTTACTCTACCACATACTGTTACTATTAATCCTAAGTCTATCATACTTCTATCTGTAGTCCTATAGGTTGAGTAGTAAAAACAATGTGCAGCTCTAAAAGTTTAAATATATTAAAAGTTTAGTGTTTTTTCCCTCGCTCTGACTACATTGGTCTTCTCTATCGATTGTGGAATAATTACTATAGGTATAAGTCTGCATGTAATGAATTAATGATGGAGCAAATTAACTCAAGAGTCCTTGTTGCCTTAAAGTTATCTGGTATGCACCATCTTAGGGGTAAGGAAAAACTTGAAATAAATCCTTGCCCGATAGCTTTACCTAGCCGGGATTCGAACCCAGGACCTCTGGATTAGTAGTCCATATGCTATCACTTGATCATGGAGGTGGACTATTAATACATATCACCATTATATGAGCTTATTAATTTGGTGAATTAATTCATTGTATAACAGTTTAAATCTCTTTTTTTTTACACTGACATACCCCATTATCATATGTATGGTCATACGGAAGCAATAAATTAAATTAAATGAATTGAAATGTAATACAGATAAGTCTTATTTACCTTTAAACCGCTGGTACTGATTAACCTCACATAATTCAGTTGTTCCCAATTAGCTAATCTTGATGATGTAAGCAATCTATTTTCCGCTTTTAAATTATAACTGTAGTGTGGAGAATTTCTAACATTAACCTTCCATTTAAAGTTATTTATCCGAATGGCAAACGTTCCCCTTGTACTCAGCATCCCTATCACCATTTTTCCAAAACAATGGCGTTCATAATTGCATCATACTTCACGTGCCTGGCAGCCTGCAAGGCTTATGCAATTACACTCCGTGCCCTGTAATATTTTAGTTGGCAAAACTGGCGTTCGGTGTAAGCCCAATTGCTGTGATTTGGTGTATTGACAGGGAATGTCATATTGTTGTATTTCATTTATTATTGTGCACCTACTCTTGATTCAGACACTCTGTGAATGATTTGAAGTATCCTTCCAATTGCTTGAGCCAAAACTTGGTAATTACTTAGCTTTAGATAATTCTAAATAAACATTATAACATTTGAATAGGTTATGTCATTGCAGACTAATAAATTATGAACAAGATTATGAGATAACTTAAGCAAGGATACAGTTATCATTTGTTGGAAGTGATTAGGGTTTCGCTTTTTGGATAGCGAACAATAGTGTTTTTGTAATCCTAAATCTTTTTTGTGCGTGAGTGTGTTTTTACATGAACGCAACTTGCCCATGTAACCAAAGTGCAATACAAATGTAAAGTAACTTAATATAATTTTTATGCAAAGCATGACGAGCGTAAGTGGAACAATTGCAAAAAAAAAAAAAAAAACTGTTATCTATATGTGAACTATAAGTGCATACTGCCATTTATGTAGGAAAAAATACTAAGCAATATATAAGTGAAAATTTTAGTATTATAATGATTAAAACTCAAGTACTTTAAAACGTTTTTCTTTTTTCTGAAAATGGGAATGTCAGGAATAATGCTTTAGCAATATGGCAAGAGATGATATACCCATTTATTTATTTTTTTCAATAAAGTAGGTTTATAAATATCCTATAAATCAAGATATGGTTGAACTATTATATTTATTAAATAAATATTTGACTAATTTAACCTGATATTATATGTCTCATCATTGTTACTGGTTAGGGTTGCCACCTTTTGAAGTCAAAATCTGTATCGATATGTCTAGATACCTATGGCTACATATTATGATAGTGGAAGGTAAATACCTACTAGGAATGCTTAAGCATAAATTTACTTGTACTGTGTTACTGTTGCTGCAGACTTTTGAAGTTGTATTTTATGAAATACTTGGATTTTTAGGCAAATGCATATTTAGTTCCTGTAGGATAATGTGCAAAATTTTGCAATTTATGAAAAATGATACTCTTTGGGAGCATTTTTATAATAGGAGTCAGTGCCTATTTCTGCCAAAAATTGCCGAAACAAGTAATTTTTTAAATTAATATAGATATAATTATAATAATATGGTTATTAAATTCGTCTCACGTAAGGAATGATATCATATTGTCATGCAAAGTCTACAGGTTGCATCGGGTTTACTAAGCCCTGGGTCCAGGGGTGCAGCACAGGTCTGCGCCACCCATGGGTTTTTGCATTAGGACGATACCTTGTTTCCTAAACCGACCCGCCTAACCAAGTAATTTTTATAAATTAATATAGATATAATTATAATAATATGGTTATTAAATTCGTCTCACGTAAGGAATGATACCATATTGTCGTGCAAAGTCTACAGGAAAAGTCTTGTCAATAATGAAAAGCTAATCATTTATGGCTGGCCACTCCAACAATTGCCATGCTTCTGATTTACATTTTAACTGCCACCCATGCTGAATGCTTAGGTGCTAATGTGCAATACATAGTTAAATTTAATTTCTAGTTTTCTTCTTTGTTTGTATATTGTGCTCATATCCTATGTGTCAGTTGTATTGCATAGGAGTGTGAAGAGAAACAATGTCAAAATACAATATTCAAAAGCTTCTTTAGTTCATTCCTGCCTGGTGGATTATAATCTTATTTATGAGGGAAAATAATTTTTTGTCATATATGTAACAAACCAGTAAGAATTAGACCATTTCTTCCTTGGAGTTATACAAAGTTAATAATAATAATAATAATAATAATAATAATAATAATAATAATAATAATAATAATAATAACAACAACAATAACAACATAGTTATTTTTTTATTTATTAATTTTTTCAAACCTCAGTTTCAAAGAAAATTTAATCAATTAAAACTATTAATCAAATCATACATACAAAAGCCATTCTTTTATATATCACACAAAAGAAAATCTCACATTAAGCAGCATGTAGATGGCACAGGGCATGCAGGAAAAGCTAAAGAAAAGAATTTGTCTAAACAGACTCTATTCACTCAAACTTTCGCAAGTCTGGCAACAACTGATTTTAATTCAGAACTTTGCAGGGCATTGATAGCAGCTAATGTTCTATGGAACAAGCTGCAAAATCACATATTTATGGAAAAATACTGCCAAAAACTCTTTCCACCTGAGTCCACACTCAGCAAGACAAATTTGGATATTGAGCATCAGAAAACACTTGCTGCAATTAGGGAGGACATACAAACGTTTACAATTTTTTTTAATGGTTAACACCTGTTTTTACTACTGAGGCACCACAGGCAGTGGACGCTGATGAAACATGAGATTGGGAAAGGATTTTTTTTGAGGAAGAAAACTTTCCAGGCCTAAGTTTAGGATACCACCCTGGCATTTGCCATTTATGAGGACTGAGGAAAACCTGGAAAAAACCTCAGTCACCGAGGATTTGAACCCCAGACCTCCAGCTCACAAGTCTGCGCCTTAACGACCATGGCCACCCGTGGTGGTGTTTACAATGAAGGCAGTATTATTTCCTGGTGGTGTTGAAGAGAGAGGGGTTCTTCTTCTCTTCACAGATGCTGCCTCCTATATCTTAGGCTCTTCTCTTCTGAAAACATTCTACCATGACCTTATATATGTCATGTCATGTTTGTCCCATGCCTTTCACCAGATCTCAAAAAGCACAAGGAATTAATTTCCATAAGCCAATATGATGTGAAGAAATTTTTCAGCAAAGCTCCATCCTGCATTGCATTCTTCAAGGAAAAACTTCCAGAATCCCCTCTTCTACCCCAGCCCCTTTTAACATGCTGGGGCACCTGGATAGAGATGGCTCTATATTCTTTCTCTCCCTTCTAAAGAGCAATGAAGCCCAATAAGCTAAACTGAATACAGTGGTGGAGAAGACCGTGTGCATGTGTGATTTTTTGCAGCATCATTGGGTACACCATTCACTCTCAGACAACCAGTGCATGAAGTGGTCACATATACGAGGGTCATTTGAAAAGTTATCAGAATGAAGTACAGATTGACATCATAGTTTTTCGAAATTGTTTTATTTTGTATAGCATAGTCTCCCTTGATACTAATGCACTTTGTCCAGTGATGCTTCAAAGCCTTTGTCTCATCATGAAAGTCAAATTTCTCAAGGCCTACTAAATATGCTTAACTGATGATTTAGGTTCTTCATCGAACGAATTTTTTTTTTTCTTTTTTCCCACCAAGGAATATTCTCAGTTTTGGGAACAAATGCAGCTAATTCAGGGGAATAAGGCCAATGTGGCAGAAAATCGTGCCCCACTTCATTTAATTTCACCATTGGAACGACACTTGTGAGCTAGAATTGTCTCTTTGAAGGTTGCTTTCTTGTTTGATCAGTATTGTCTCTAATAGGTCCAAAAGCTTAGCACAGTACACTCCAGTGATAGATATTCCAGTGGGAAGATAATCAATTACAAGTACACCCTTGGCATCCCAGATAACTGTCCATATAGTCTTCCCAACAACTTCACACACTTGGCCTTATTTAGCGGTGGAGAATCATGATGCTTCCATTGTTTAGGCTGCTGTTTTGTTTGAGGGTTGTAGTAGTGCACCCACATTTCATCATTGGTCACAAATCGATGTATAAATTTGGCAGGATCTCTCTGAATCTGGCCAACCTTTGCTGAGAGATTTATACTCTTGATTCGCTGTTGATCCTGAGTTAGCAGTCACGCACCCATCTTGCCAATACATTTTTCAAGCACAATTCATTCTTCCCTCAAAATGTGAAACACATGTTCCCTGATATGCCCAGAGCTTCTAATTTTGGAAACCTTCAATGCGATCCTTCAAAACCTTATCGGTAATTTCTGATGTAACAGATTTTGATCTTCTGCTACATGAGCAATCTTGCGGGCTTTAGTGGCCATGTTTAAACTCTGTGGTCCATTTGGAAACGGTTAAAAATTATGGTGCAGGGTCTTATAATGTGTTTGTCATATCTGTATGAATTTCTGTTGCATTCATACCCTTCTTTATCTAATATTTAATAACTGTGCGATTTTGACATTTTCCATTTTTCCCATATATAACGTCTGCACTGCAACAAATAGTTACGGCTACTATGATTCTTACCTATCGTTATTGCACAAATGTGTCTAATGTCTATGGAAATGGCAGGTTTTGAAAACAAAACTGCACTTATCCTTAAAACTAAAAATATCTGGAGCTCCAGTTCCAAGCCAGTCCGAGCAGCGGAGAAAGCTGAAAGTAGTGATTTCCACAGATATGGGTAGATAATTAGGCATTCAAATGCAACAGTGTGTTAGCTCAGATAGTTATAGCGTAGAACTATAAATGTGAAGGTAGTGCATTCAAATCATCACGTACTGAAGCTCTCTCTCCTTCTCTTTTTTTTTCTTTCTTTTTTTTTTATTTATAGTATCAAACCACAGCAGTGAACATGAATTATAAAATTATGTGAAGAATATATTATCAACAGTAATACTTTTTAAGATATTTCAAAATGTTATTTTCTAAAACGAATTTCAAAGAAGATCCTGTTTTATATAAAAATAGGTAAATATTCTAGTAAAATTTACTCTGGAAATATGTTTCTGCATTTTATGTACCTTTGGCTTCTCAGGATTCATTTTGCATAAAAAAAATGATAACTATAATAATTACAAATAAAACATGTAACAATACAATATAACATTTAACTAATTCTTAAAATGAAATCTTATTCAGTCTTGATTGGCTGTAGATAGCGAACTAAAACATGAGACTCACAAAACATTAATGCCACAATTATGTATAGGATTATGTAATAATACACATTATCATTTATAGCAACATATCAAGTCTAGCAATAAACAAAATGTATTTTTTATTATGATTTATATATTGGCAGTCTTTAACATCCCAGATATCAGTGTTCCATTCACTTCAGGGCATGAAACAACAAAATACATTCATAATTACATTACACAACGAAATACATGTTGTCAGTTTTAGCATGATATCAAGTACAGCAATAAACAAAATTATGCAATTGAAATCTGATGGGAAATATATAATCATTTACACAGTTGTAGAAAATTATAAGGAAGACATACAAAAAATAATTATTTTTTCTCCTCTTACTAAAAAAATGTTATTCTAAAAACTATGAAAAAATTCTCAATGTTTCATAAGCATTCCTGCAACCTTCAACTTAGTTTGGCATACTGTTGATCAGAGCTCAATACAGGGCTTGATTTAGTTAACCAGGGGTAGCATCTGCTTTTACCCCAATTTTTGGGATTGTTCATGAATGAATTACATCTTCTGATGTAATGAGGATTCATGATTCTTGGTGATGGCTCTGCAGAGCTGAACAGTTTAAACCTTCATTTTCTGAAGTTGAAGATTCTAGCAAGCCAGGGTAGCATGTCCATAATATGTTCCTAAGAGAAATAAGATATTCTAACGATTACTCTGGAAAGCATACAGCATGCAGTTAGGCAAAAACTTTTCATTTGAGGTTCTTTGCACAATTTTCCAAACAAAACTCAAACTGACTTTCTTCACAAAACATACCTCTCTACCAGGCTTCAACCAACCAGTTCTTGCATTCTATACACCATTGAAGACATGTTTTCATGTGGAAGTTGCTACAAAGCAGTTAAGGCAATGCAGATCAGCACATCATTCTAGCCTCTTGGCATCAAAATCCTGTTCTGTATTAAAATCTTTCCTATTTTTTTATTCACAATTTATACATGCTAGCCTTAAAGTTTTCTTAAAGTTCTGTCTCCTCAAAATGAGATTTTCTCAGGCCTTCCAGATCTGGGACCTGCAGCCCCATTTGCTTGAAATTTCTAAATAGTTTTGATCCACACAAGTCTTGCTCACTTTTAACTCTTTTTAAACAGATCAACATTAGAAATCTCCTATGTGACATTTTCACTAACACTAACACTGGGCCTACCAGTCCAAAAGGCCTATATAACTGAAATATTTCAAGCAAATTGGAAAATCAATTGATTCTAGCAGTTGGGTGTGATGAGAGTCTTTACCAAGGAGGCAGTGGAATCATAAAGTAAAGAGGCAGGAAATTTCAATTGCATTTCAGAGTCATTAACAAATTCATATTAAATTTTATGGAAAATTTTAACATTTTTCAATTCAGATCAATCATGTAGAAGTTTTATAGAACAAATTTAATTTTAATACTGAATTTCCTTGGGTTAGGAAATATTTTGCCAAAAATTAGGATTTTATAAGAAGCTGATAAGCAATATTTTTTTTAAAATATAATACTTTAAAATACAACATATTGAATAACTTTATGCAATAAGTGATGGGGAGTTCTTGTTTTCATCAGAATTCATTCTTATTTCACATACTTATTTTTTGGTTGGCTTAAATACATAGCTATGAATCAAACAGACTGAAAAATTAAATATTTTCTGCAGCAAAAAATTTGATGAATCAATAAACCATCTAGTGCATCCTAAATATGTATTACACTTCCATTTTACTGCATTATATACCGATTTTACAATGCCTGTGTCATATTTTGAAATTATGTTAAACTTTTATAATTTAAATGTTGAAATTTACCCAAAAAAAAAAAAAAAAAGAGTTCGTAAATTTTATCTAAGTTAATGAAATGTATATAGATAATAAATAATTGTTACCATATCTCAAAAGATCTGATTATTTGAACACAAGGAACATTCAGTTAGTTTTTGTTGTTGTTTATCTCTTGTGGCATACCAAAAATAGCCTGCCCATCTCCCATGGTAATAATCTTCCATCATTTTGATATTGGTCTTTACTTGAGTTCTCAAATTTCCTGTAATATAGTTGAGATGAGAATGTGGAAAATACAACTTCAAACTCATATTACACCCAAGGATCCAGCGGCTTTTCTAGCAGGCAAAAAAAAATTATGTTTCACTCAGAAAGCATTGGAAATGTCTGCCTTAGATAATGAAAGAAGATCAGATTAAGTTTTCATATACTTTTTCATAATACGCAACAGGTGTTCAAAAAAACTTTCACTGTGTCTATGTACAACTTTTTTCAAGTACTATATACTTTCGAGTCATAACATAAACTATGAATTAGACCACCAAATGGCAAGGATTGGGGGGGGGGGGTCCTAGATAAACATTTTGAGAAGGTAATGTCCCTGAATAGCTCTATGGTTAAAGGCATGCTAGGTAAAGTGGCATTAGATATTGTGATGGAGAAGGAGGTTGAAACCCTTTAACTACAATTTATTTATTTATTTTTTTAACTGCTTTTTATGTTGTAGTTACCATTTTAATTGTTTTGTTCAGAACTGCTCCTTCACTCAAATGAAGTACGAAAAATAAACAGTAAGGCTGTGAATAACAAAGTAACTCAAAACATGCAAGGGCAGAGCCATTACCCAAGTGTTTATCACCTTGACCTGTGATGTACATGTAATAATGTACATGCTGGTACATTTCAAAATTTACAAGATGCTTCCTCCACTCTAGCCAATGACGGTAGACAAAGTAAGTACATAAAAAAAAAATAAAAAGCTTTCTCCAGAGTAAAGGAAAAAATGTTCCTCAATGAAATGAAGTATCTAAAAAAATTAAGACCAGATTCTAGTTTTTCACCTTTGCATGAAAATCAAATGAAAGAAAATTGGAGGATAAAAAAATGTATTTTAAGTGCAAAAAAATAAAACAGTGATCACTGGATATATCGTATCATATGGTGGCCTGCAACATCTTTGCAAAGAGTGCATCTGCGAAGAAATGATCCTCACACCCTCTCAAAAAGTTTTGGAGTGTTACGAACGTCATCATAAGCAGCCAAGCCCTGTGCTAATAACTGCACATCAGTTCAACTGATGATGCATACACGAGGCTCTTAAGATGACCTCATTAAAAAAACTAGAGGGTTGAGGTTCAGAGAATGCGGCAGCCAATTTACAGGACACCTCTTCCAATCCATTGCCCAGAAAGCACACCATTGAGATAATCTCTTCCATGCTGAAATTTGTAGGAGCACTCCATTGTGCTGTAACCACATCTGATGTCGGATAATCAGAGGGACGTCTTCCAAAAACATAGGCCAAACATGAGTGAAGAACTGAAGATATACGTGTCCGTTTAACTTTGTAGGATGCAGATACAGTCCAATTATTTGATTAGACATGATGCCTGCCCATACATTGATGCTGAATCTATGCAGATAATCAGTTTGTACCACTGCATGGGCTGTTCATATTCCCATACATGACTGTTCCTGTGGTCAGAAATAGCCCACCTTTTGTGAACATGGCCTCGTCAGTGAAGAGAGCCAATTAGAAGTCAGACTGTTAATTCTGCTGCTCACCTGCAGAACTCTAGTTTGGGATTGAAGTCCTCCAGCCCCAATGCCTGCATCTTAAGCAGATGATAAGGAAAGCGTTGTTCTTCATTCAGGACCTGATGCACGCTGGACTTATTTGTATTCATGGCCCTGGCAATTACTTGGGTGCCCATGGAAGGTTCCACCCAAACTCCAGTAAATCTCTCTTCTTCAAAGGCTAGAGTACGACACATTGGGTATGTGCATCATTTGAGATTCAGTTTCCTGCAAACGCCGATGGACATTTCGGAAGATCGAGCAGTAAGAATTATATCTGTCTGGAAATTTATCCCTGTACAGCTACAGATGCATATCCTCTTGCTTCCCCAAAAATCAAATGCACATCAGCAAGCTCGGCAAATAAAAATGCATTGGCCATGTTTCGAAGCAATTGTAAACAGTGTTGCATATGGAATTTGTCTTTCTCCGCTGCTGTTCAGGACTTCGGCGGCAGGACAGGGACGGTTTGTAACGTCCAGTCTTAGATATGCTAGGTACTTTGAGCATGCGCAATTAACTAAATATCCCTATTGAAAATCCATGGCTTGCATACCCTCGCAGAATGAACAATTTTACCGAAGTAGCAAAGCCAATAGCATTCAACTTTCCATGTACTCTGTATTAACACTACCATTTCCCGATTACAAGATGTGAGCATTTTGAATATCCGATTTCAAAAAAGCCTCATAACTTTGAAAGTTTACAAAAGAAATCATAAACTCCCTATCTCAAAATGCTTATCTAGGATCCCTGCACAATCCTTGCAATTTGCGAGGTTGAATTCTGGGACACCTTGTATATAGTTTTACTTAATGCAACTATATAGAACTTTCACAGTGGAGAACATAACTATAAATGAAATATTTTAGCTGGTGAGTCGATTGCCATACTCTTATTTTTCATTTAATGTTGTTTTTTAGCAGAACATGTTGGAATGTATATTCTGCCAGTAAACATTGGTAAGTGCAGAAATAACTATGTAAACAACTCACCAGCTAAAGCATTTAATTTATAATGCACAGTTTTGTTTTAAAGATATTATATATGCTATTGGTACTAACAAATGTCCATTGTTATATTCAAAAGTACTAGTTTAAACTTCTATTAGAAGAATCAATAAAACACATAAATCAGTAGATTTATACCTTGAAGCAGCTAAACATAAATTGGAATATGAACATGAAATAATAAATATAATTTTCTTTCTTTAAAATAAACTTTTGGAGCTTCTTTTAATTTCTGTAACAAGAATGAGTTTCCCTGGGAATGCCAGGCCAATAATGGGCTGGGTATTGCAAGATTAAAAATAATCCTATTATCATTTGAATTCCTAAACATATTCCTAGCAGGGAACCAAAGTTTCATCATGTGATAAAAATGTATATTCTTTTTTCAATCCAAACTCTAGTAGTTTATTTTTTCATTGATGAGATATAGTGTCACACCTGCTCATTAATATACAACTCAATAAAGGTACATATTCTAATTTTCTGGCTTTAATGAAATATGCACTCTTCATCTCCTGCTGTAGATGGAGAGAAAATATCACTATATTGCAATAAAGATGATTGAAATCAAAATTTCTGGTCCTTGAGGTAGAGTTGTAATATTGTAAAGGTTAATACAGAATGTTGAATGTTCTATTTATTTTCTAATTATTTCACTATATTTTATGTATGCAGTGAAAACATTTGTCAAAATAATTTAGGGCTTCCTTCTAGGCCAGGTATACTAAAGGTAAATAGTCATAAAAGCCATTAGTAAATACAGCATAAGATATACATAATGTGAAAATGAAAAAAATATTATAAAGAACAGTGAACAATTCTTAACATGAATAAGGATTGGTAGGCTCTAGTAGTTTTAATACACAGCATGCAAATAAAAATGTATACTCTACAAATTTGTGAAAAATCTACATGTAATGCACAAAACTACAGATATATTTTAATATATGGCCTTTTTTGGTTGTTTTCACATAATAACTTTCTCTTATTGCTTTCTTAAGTGACTGTAAATGTTAAACAATTTTCCATATTCAAGCATATTTGTGTGCTTTCCTCCAGTAACATTACTCTTCAGTTTCAATAAGTGGGAGAAAAATACGCTAATTAACTTTTTCTTGTATTATCTGCTTAAAAAAATGTAGAAATTGTTTATCCAATTAAATTATTTGAATAGCTATACCTATCATTAAGTCACAGCACCTTAACATTTTAGTTTCCTTTCCCAAACACTGTTCTAATAATAACAGGGAAATACATTTCAGTTTCATCTACTACTGTTTGAAAAATTGGGAAGTTTACTTTTAATTTATTGTGCTTTAGGTTATGAATAAATCTAGTAATGGCTTCCAGTAACCTTAGTGGAAGCCTTGGCCAGCCTCAAAATGCAGTAACAGCTATTGGAAGCATTATCACCAACACCACAACAGTAGGAAATATGGTCACACTACCTTCACAACAGCAGCAGCCACAATCATCAGCAGCACAGCAAATTCAGCCAATACAACAGCAGCAGCTACAGCCTCAACCACTGCCACCACCAATGCAACAACAATCACAGCAGCAACAGCAGCAATCAGTAGGAACTAGTATTGATACTCCTATGGAAATTGATTCAGGAACACAAACAGTTGTAAGTTTAGTGTAAGTTAATGTTTTGCTCAAATACAGGAAATTGAAAAAAAAAAGTATAGAAGTTGAAAGGTTGGAACTTCTAGATAAACCCCTTTTTAATCAGTCATTAGCTCATGCTTAAATGTACAAAGTTCAAAACAAAAATTTGCAAAAACAGCATCTATGCAGTTGTTTTTAATAATAATAATAATAATAATAATAATAATACAGTAATTAAAAAGTATTCAAATGTTAAGAATGCGACTTCTGTCATTTATCTAAATTATATGATTCACCTTTTTCTACATTTGTAGCCATGATCCCCTTGTCTGTCACAGAAAGCTACAATTATGCTTGCCTCAAATGTGCAATGTCATATGTTCTATGCTTGTATGCTATCTTCTCCAGTGGATAGGTGCTAATTATAATTTAAGTTGACCCCGCTTAAAGTCACATTTGTGTTTCTTTGGCTTGACTCCATACAAAAGAACCCATTAGGCTCATAACTAGATCTTGTGCTGGCCACAATTATAGTTTGGTAATTTATTTTACGTTAGATGGTTGTTTGTATATAGATTTATGACCAAGCGCTCTCTCTTGCAAGAATTGATACTCTGGATTATGTCTTCAGTATTTGAGAGCACTTTCTCAAGAACATTTTACAATACATAGAGACTTTAATAATACCCATTGTCATAAGAATAATAGGTAATTTTTTCTTCATACAAAATTCTTGCATAAATTGTAACACTGCTGAAGTTAGTCCTCTCACACAGCAATATTTTTTATACAAACCTCAGATTAAGCTCTGTGATTCTAGATATTCTTTGGTGCTTCAGTAGTGAATTCCCTCTCATTTTAAACCAGATCTTCCTTATTTTTTATTTAAATCTGACTTTTTTAAAATAACTTTTATTATATTCTTTTCTTTTTCGCATGAAGCAATACTCAAGATATTCTTCAACATCGTGAATAGTAAGATGATAATGCAGTCTATTTTCCATACTCATACTTTATAGCAGAACACAGTCTGCTCGATAATGATGATAATTATTTTTTTAATAATGTTTTAAAAATCCATTATCACTACTGGGCACTGATGATTAATGAGATGAAATGGTAAGTTGAGAAGAAAGCATTCCTAGTCTAAGTTTTGCCGTACCTTCCCAGCATTTTCCACTTATGAGGAATGAGGAAATTGTGGGGAAAAATCCTTGTTTAGGAAGGAGACTCCTGGCAGTAATCAAATCTCAGAGCTAACGTTCATGAGTTGGTGCCTTAACAACCTTTCTGTGCAAGAAGAAGACGGTGAAGAAGAGGAAGAAGAATTTATAATTGGAGAAATGAGATTAGCATAAACCAGAGGTATGATTCTGGTTCTACTTTGCCCATCACATATTCCACAACCAATCTCTGGAATTCAACCTGGTTTATCTTGGCAGAGGGCCAGAAATGCTATAATTTGATTCAGAGAGCTTATAAATTAAAATGTAAGAAAATTTGTTTGGTGTGCTTGGCATTGTAGCTTTTTTAAAAATAAGAAATTTTTAGGTTGCTGTGGGAACAGTCCAACAGCCAAACATGAGCTGTTCACCTGGACCAAGCCTTGGAAACCTTCAGTCAGTTGTGGGACCAGGAATTAACAATGCAATAACAACTGCTTCTGCTTTAACTACTGCTCTGCATAATAGCACCAGCAGTGGTGCAGCACCTATCCAGACTTCTAGCGGCTGTATTGGAACTCAAGTGAAAAGTGCTTCAACTGCTGCAATTCCCACTATTTCACTGGACTCTCAAAATCAGGTTTGTAGAAGTGGTTAAATATGGTGAACTTTGTAACAGTGAAGTTTAATACTAAGAATTTAAAATGAGTCGAATTTGTAGCATTTCACTAATATTTTAAAAAAGAAAACTAAGTTTCTGGAGCTAATCGCTCACATCTTCAGTTCCAGATCGACTGCCGCCCTTGTTCTTCGTGTTGGTTTGGTTTGTCTCTGGTGGTGGTTGGATGAACTTCTGTATTAAGATGTCACTTGGTGGGATTTCAAAGTTGAAAACGTTATTTTTGTTCTTCTAGATATAAATGTTTTCCCAGACTGAAGTTCTGTTTTTCCTGTAATATTTTTAACTAGTTTGGGATTCCTGTGAATATTATGTTGTTCCTTCCAAAAATGCCAAACTACTGCTGAATTTTTTCTTCTTGTCTTTGATTTATGTTTCTAATATGTTCCTTTGCTCATGTTTTTATGTTTCTTTTAGTCTTTCCAATATAAATTTTTTCACAATTGTTACAATTCATTTGATATGTTCATAATTTGTTCTCTTGTGAAATATCCTCTTTTAGTTTAGAATTTAGTATATTTTTTATGGATGATGACTATTTTTTGGAGCTAAAATAATGTTATGTTTTTTGAAAATCTTTTGGAATTTATAGAAGACTGCTGGATGGTATGTGAATTATTTGTACATTTTATTTTCTTCCTTGTTAGGAATATATATACTGATGTCTTTGATTCTCTTTTTGTTCCTTGCTCTGTTTACTTTCTAATATACCACTTCTTGTTTGAAACCATTTTCTATAGCTATATTGCTCAGTTCTTGATCATACTCTTCTTTGTTCATGGGGACATTTACCAACCTGTGCGCAAGATTATTTAGTATATATATAATGGTTGTAACCCAGTTCCCCATAAACATGCAATACTAAATACAACCACCACTAGAGACAAACCAAACCACCATGAAGAACAAGGCCAGCAGTCGATCTGGAACTGAAGATGGGAGCGATTAGCTCCAGAAACTTAGTTTTCCTTTTTTAAAAAACTTAGATTAAACATCACTGTTACAAATGTACACCATATTTAACTAGTGGTGTAAGTGTTACAAATTTGACTCACTCATTTTAAATTCTTTGTAGAAGTGGTTCATAATATAAAATGTTCAACTTAATAATTATAGAAGTAATCATTCTGCACATATGAAATCACTGTGCAACTGATCTATTGCCATTGCACAGAACCACATAAATAATACTAATATTATAGTAATAGTAAATAATTGAATATTGTACTTACGAAGCTGTTGACAATGGAGTGGTAATATATCCTAAACTTAGGTATTCATTTTTTACACTAAACTGCACTTACTTACATAAAAATAAGATGCGATTTGGGAGAGATTCTCCTGAAACACATGTTATTTTTATGTAAGTAAGTGCAGTTTAGTGTAAAAAATTAATACCTAAGTTTAGAAATGAATAATTTGTTAAATTTAGTCTTGCATAATAATAACACTGAATATGCATGGCATGAAGACAAGCATGCATAATGTTATGAGATATTTCTCAAAATTATACAGCCAACCAGCAGTATTATGCTTTTGATATAGTTTCCAATCCTGTCATTGTACATGTACAGTCAGCTTTAATTAATAAGTGAGCAGTTATGATATCATTGCTTAGGGATCGGAGTGCACAACTACTCTTTCTTTGTATCTTGTGCAGAACATGAAATATTTCTTCATTAAAATTTATCAGCCCCTAAGAGCCCTAATTTGACTCCCTGCAACTTATAGTCTTCTTCTGTAGAAGAGGAGAACATTTCAGACCATGAATTAGATTAAGAAAAATGAAATGTGGCAACTGCTGGAACAGGACTAGTTTTGAAATGTGAAAGAAACATTGAGGTAGGTAATCTAGATGTCAAAGTGAATACTTTGAAAAGAAGTCATTGTGCTAGTTAAATTACTTTTTTTGTTATTACAAATTGCTGGATACTTTTTGGGCTTTTGAATACTTGTGTATCATCTCTCATCTCAAGTTCCGTTATCATTATTCTGTTAATCAGCTAGTTAGAGCATTGATCTCTTAAATCAACTGTAAAAGTAGAGGGAAAATTTTTTAATTGTGCTTATATCAGATTGCCTATCTAGAAGTTTTATCCAGGATTTTCCTTAATCTGTAGAGTGAGTGTCATCTGGCTTGGTGTCTTTAGTCTTCAGACTAATAGTTTGATTATTACTTATTCTTCACATTCTCTAACAAAAATCAAGCAAATAAGCATATAAGATAAATAATCATAAGTATAACCACATCACCAGTCAGTCATCATGAAACTAGCACTGAATATTTACTTATTAACTAATAAATCTGAATTCAGTTCTCACCCAAAATTTATAAAGGTATAGATTCAAAATATTTTGTCTTTAATTAGAGGTATTATCCCAAAATTCATAGTCCATATAGATATCTTTAGCTTCATGTACATGCATATTCATGTTGTATTGGTTGATTATATTAATAAAACAATAATATATAGAAAATCAATATTATATTTAAAAAATATTAATTTGTAAATCAGATTCTTACGAAACCACGTCTGCAAGATCTGGTAAGAGAAGTCGATCCTACGGAACAACTAGATGAAGAAGTAGAAGAGTTACTTTTGCAGTTAGCTGATGATTTTGTGGAAACAACCATTGGATCTGCCTGCTTGCTTGCAAAACATCGCAGAGCTCCTACAATTGACGTTAAAGATGTTCAACTTCATTTGGGTAAGAGTTTTTTCATTGGGTTTCCTCTGGATACTCTTGATTTCTCCTGCTACTCATTCCATCATTATCATCTTCTTTTTCTGAGCAGAATATGGGAAACATATGTGCCATTTTATAAATAATTGGATAAAATTTTTAAAAATGTCCACTTCAAAAGTACTTAATTTTTCCCTATTTATTATTTGTGTAAAGACAACTGAGTTCTCTAAGATAAATTTACTGTGTCAAAAACACAAATTGAATGTATTATAATCCAAAGAACTACAAATTTGATATTGTGAAATAAAAGTTTAGAAATATGGCAAAAATTAAATTTAGTAACAATAGCTTTTATTTATGTTTCCTTCTCATTGTAAATGTAATCCAGACAACACCAAATGAGATACTGAACTTTTTTGACTGCATTTTTATTATATAATATATATCATGTGTTCAATTTTAAGTGAAACTTTTTTTTATCAAATAATTATGGAGTGAGTTTAACCCTCAAGACTCAGATAAATGACATAGGCTATGCCTTTTTTTTTTTTTTATCCAGATACTATTCTTTTGTTTTATCTTCATCTTAATTAGAAATAAATGTCATCAGTGTTTTTATTGTAACAAAACTTCATTACATTTTTAAAATTATTTATTAAGGGCATCAACATAATAAAGGATCATCAAGAGTCACTCTGCAGCCATTGTGTAGCCAAGATTTCACTAAGTAAGCGAATTCAGGTGACAGTACTGACATATGTCGAGCATATAAATTGTGTTCACTTAATGACCAAGGCAAGCACATACCCCAAAGTTCAAAGCTAGCAACAGTGGTCAGATTACCATTAAAAACTGGTTTTGAAGGAAGGAAGGAATGTCGGAAATGTAGGAATATCAACTTTTCTATGAGCAGTATTTTTTTGATTACCTGTTATTATAAATGTATTTTTGATAGTACTTCAAAACAAGTGTTTTGGTTAAGGAGCAGTATCGTTATGATATACATCTGTGTGTAAATGAGTTCCTGGCCAATTGGTTCAATGATTAGTATGTTACTTTCATTTACTAATGTGCACAAAAGTTGTCATAAACAGCAGTACCAAAATATATTAGTGGTTATGTCAGTTTGGTCATGTTCATCACTAAGTGAATGAATGAAGTTGATTATGTTACGGTATATTCCAGTTGCATCTTTTAAAACATAAGAAAGCATATGCAAAATTATTTTTGTTTCATATCAAGGGAAGAAATGTATAACAAACAGAACTATGACATAAAATGACAAAGATCCATTTAAATTTGAACACATGGTATGTTATGTTATATTTGAGTAAAGTGCACTTGTACTTCTCACTGATCATATTTTTATAAAAGTCGCACACTATGGATATGGCATTAATAGATCTTCTGTTCTCTCTCTTTATTTCTTTTTGTTTTTTTAAATTGCTTTATTCATTTCTTTTTAACCTACATTTAGATTATTTTTTAATAGTTAACACAGTAAACTTCTGCAAATAGTTAATATTTTTCAGAATTTATTCATCCTTTCCTAAGGACCTAACAACTTTTCCAATCTACAGAGTCATTAAAAGGTTTATCCTAAACCTGAGAATAAGTTTTAAATCTCTTAACAAGAATACCAGTAAATTTCTCTACAAATTCCCTTAAGATTCTGTTTTCACATTAGTGTCATATGCGAGTGCTCTATGTTTACAGTAACTTGTGGAACATCATTTCAATACACTAAAATTAATTCATAACAAAAATTATTTCATTTGCACTTTAAGGAACAATTTTTAATGTATTGTAAACAAAACATTAGCTCAGCTATAGCCAGAACTGACTTGGAACCTGAAATATGGCTTTGAATGGAAAAAATTTTGATCAAGTTATCAGCTGAACTTTGTGGTCCATGTGAATGGTCAACAGAATGGCTGACTGGTGCATGGTATAACATTTGTAGTATGTTCCTGTTGTAAAAAATAACATGTTTATATAAAAATTATATCCCTTATTACTAACTGTCCATTTTAATTTTTCATAAAAGGAAAGGCACTATAAACTAAGTCTTAGCTTTGCACTACACCTAAATCTAAAGATTTAATAATTATATTATATCCTTGTGCTGTTCTCATTGCAGAGGATCAGAGGTAATATATTTTTCATTCAGTATGTCAGAAGTAGTTTGATGTCTCATTTGGCCTATTCAAAGATCCAACAGTTTAAAAAATAGCAGTTTTGAAGTCTACCAAGTACTTGCCCAGTTGGATAGAATCATGAGAAGTGTTACACTTTGATTAATTAATAATTGTCTGAAGTCATCAAATTATTTTCAGAACGTACATGGAACATGTGGATTCCTGGATTTGGAACAGATGAACTTCGTCCTTACAAGAGAGCATCTGTTACTGAAGCACATAAACAGCGGCTAGCATTAATTCGTAAAGCTCTTAAAAAGTATTGACGTGAATTGACTTGTGTGGTGAAAGCAAGTAAATGAGCATAAGTTAATTTTTTTAATAATTCATGTTTTTGTTATATGTTCAGTTTTTCCAGAATTTGTGTTAAGCAAAAACAAAATGCAACTTCTAATCATATTATTATTGACAAAAAGAGGTATTGACTAATTTCTGTTAACTTTCGTATGTTAGACTGTCTTTTAATTATTTTATTAGAAGAGTGGTGTTTATTGTATTTGTTCCTAGAAAGGATATTCAGAATAAAATGCCTTATAGTTTACAATGTGTGTAATGACTATTCCGTAGCTTTAGAAGGGGGTGGGAAAAAAAATGAAAATGCAGGTGCAGAACATTCTAGAGTATGATGCTTCTGGTACTGGCAAAGCTGCCTGCATAAAAAATTTTACCAAGATTTCCCTTAAATTTCAGAAAGCTCACATCAGGTAGGTATAATTGAACTAATATGAAGTTCAGTTTTTTATTTGAAATGCATTGGCCTTATGGTGTAAAGGCCAAACAAATAAATGGCCATAAACCATGCTATTCAGATATTAACATGTTTGGTATAGATCTGGCATTTATTGTTAAGTGAGGCCAGTTCAGAAAAGATGCTAAATTAGCAGAACAGCCAGCAGTAAAATATGTAAGCTAATAAATAAAATAAAAAAGTATTTTAAGAAGAAATATGGAAATTGAAGTACAGAAATATTATAAAAAATTCACAATTAGAAAAATTATAAAATGTACCAATTAAAATACATGCGGTATTGTTTAGAATGAAAATAAGGCTGAACATTTGCACAGCATAAGTATCTTCCTCATGCAAGTATACTACTTGTGGTGACAAGAGGCATTAAAAATAACTTTGTAAAAAGTGCATTAGACTGCACAGCTTAACAAAAATGGCATTGTATCATAATGCAAATCAATACCCAAATGTTATGATTTATAACCACTGAAAATGGTAATTTTTTTCAGTACTGGTCTATTTTAAAAGGAGTTATAGTTTCTCTTCAGTATAAAAGAGTATCAATAGCTCAAATCCACTGGTATATTAATAAAATAAATTATTGCAACATCATGATGAAATTATATCAGCACAAAATACAAAATGATGCATACATTTGAATATGGTTATTGAAAATCCAGACCATTAACTGTTTACTGCATATAATGACAGAAGCAAGCACAGTATATGTTAAGAGAGACTCTGTTGACAAGATTATCACTGATGTTTAAAAGCATCTATTTTTTGTGAAGTAAAGATGCTCAGGTTTAGATGAAAATGAGATGAAAATGAGAGAGACTCTGTTGACGAGATTATCACTGATGCTTAAAAGCATCTATTTTTTGTGAAGTAAAGATGCTCAGGTTTAGATGAAAATGAGATGAAAATGAGAGAGACTCTGTTGACGAGATTATCACTGATGCTTAAAAGCATCTATTTTTTGTGAAGTAAAGATGCTCAGGTTTAGATGAAAATGTTAAATTATTCATCTTTTAGAAAATTTGCAGAATAATCAATAAAATTACAGAGATTCATGGCAATTGAAGTTTACAGCAGCTTTGGGGTTGGTTAAAATGATAGCAACAATTAATACTGCTATCAACTCAGTGTCTCTTTGAAATATTCTTTTTCTTACTTTCTTCCATTTCTTTACCAGTTGAATTGGTTCATTAGTCCAAGTAATACATAGAAACTTGAAAATTGCTTGAGTCATTTAACAGTTGACAATATGAAAAGAGGTCTCACAAAACATGTCCTGAACTTTTAAATTTGAGAGTGAAACATTAAGAGTGTTTTATCTTTGTATCAGTATTTTAAATATTTTTAAACAAACTGCTTCCTTTTCATTGGAAGTGAGGCCACATAAGTGTTTTTAAGCATTTTAAAATATTTTATCTATTGGAGACTGAAAATTGCTTCTGTTTGTGCACACACAAACAATTACTTTCAACCTTTTTCAGTGCTGCAGTTTATTAAAATGGTAATGACAGTTTTTAACTAACAATAAGAAAAAGAATTACATCAAAAGGATTACATGTTTGACAGAACTAACATATACTTATATGCAAATACTTCATATGCAGATTGAGAAAAGATAACTGCTTGAATCAAATTAATGGCAGCAGTTCACACAAAAAGAACAAGGAAAAAACACATAGGAAGTAAAAAAAATTGTTTATGTAATAGATGTAAATTTGACTGCAAAACAAGCTAAAGAGCAAATGCATCTTATGACTACAAGTGTTTAATTTGAGGCAAACATTCCATTAGAATAAGTTGAACACCATAAACAGAGAAACTGGATGAATAGTACCTGAAGGTTTTGTGTAATCTTAACACATTTTTGTTGCAGAAGAGATGTGAGCCTATCTTTTTTGTACTGTTACAGCAATCTATTGCAGTTACACTCTCATAAGATTTACATGCATCCTGGACCCTATATTTATTTATTTAAAATATTAATTTGATGAAATGGCATTCAATAGGTTTCTAATATTAATTTTGAAAAGTTTTAAGGTGCTGGAAATTTATCTATAGCTGATAATCAAAAGTTATGTGCCTTGATGGAAGGCTGAAAAAAGTGAAAGATGAGTATGATAAAATGATGAAAAGAAAGAGGCAATGAATTTTGTAGCTCTGATAAAAGAATTTAGTCATGATGTAGCGAAATTATCTAGGGCAAGCATGAAAGACATTGCAAAAGTAAATATTACAGAATGTGTGCAATTATAAATGTAATTCAGAAGCTTGAAATTCAGTACCATAATTTGTTTCTGTAACCTCAAGGTTCGACACATTTTATGAGAAAGTAATAAATGCAGTTGGTTTCGAAAGTAGTAGTGCATACACAGTACTAGGCTCATAAAATGAACTTGTTATGCAGGGTATGAGCCCTAGAGTTTAATAATTTGAACCATTGTATTTTCAGATGAAACACATCTTTCTGATATATGGAAAATAAAGTATATTGTATTAATTGTTAATAGACTTGTGTATACAAGTTTGTGACTTTGTCAAAAAAACTATGGTTTTACAAGGAATCATGGTATTTACAAATTAAGAAAATATATACCTTTTATGTACCATATAACTATATACTAGTTAACTTCAATCTAGGATTATTTCCTGTACAACTTATTTACATACAAAACCAACACTGAAAATTAATAATAAAAATAATAATAGTAATAGTAGTAGTAATGCAGTTACACATATTATATAAAATATTATAACATATCTACCTCTACAATAGGTACTTACTTTATACAATATTATTATCAGCAATTAACAGTTAGGAATTTTATTTGAGCCAATAAACTTACATTCATATCTGGCCTTGTCGTGATTCCTTACAATCAGTTTAATGCAATAATGCATCAAGCTATTTACATAGTAATCAAATTATAACTATATATACCCTGATATCCATCTTTAACAATATTATACTCTCATAATCACATTATAGTTCAGCAATATTACACAAGTATTTCTCTAATAGGAATAATTTTAGAATATGTTTAAATTTCAGGTCTGGTATTTTTAATTGACAATGGTAATTTAACTTCTACTTGGTATGGGTCCTTATTAGTTTGAGTTTTATTCATGCTCACCCTGTGGTACCATATGTATGGCTGTCTTTATTATGTTAAATTCCTTTTTATCCTTGACTAGCATAATAATTTTGAATACTTACAGTGAAACTGCAGTTCAGATAATCTAGTAAGTTATTGATGAGGAAATCACTTACTATTATACTATATTTCATGTAAAAATTCCCACTATTTAAAACTACTATGTTTAGGATGTTTTGTTTTATGAATGTTCCCTACAGGACTGTTGAAACTGAAGGTTGTATATACTTATGCACTTTTTTTGTATTTTTAATGTCTTGTCCATATTGGTTTTACTGGTAACCCCCCCCCCCCCCCCCCAGATTTCAAATTCCATATGCCAAATGTGGATAAATAATACCACAATATGCTGTTTTAGAATATTAATGTCCCCATATTTTGCTATTTGTCTCAATAGGTACAGCCCTGAGTTTATTTTGTTACAGACTATTTCTACATATGTGTTGTAAGTTAAATTTTCTTCTTTGTGTATGCCCAGAATTTTATAGCTAGTTATGTGCTCAAATGTGATATTGTTAATGTTTATTTTTAAGTTGTCATTTTGAAATGCTATGAATTTTGTTTTACCTATGTTTAGCTTTAGTCCTATGTTTAGTAAATACTGTGATATTTCACCAACTGCACTATTTTTTCTTTCTAAGCTTTACCTGTCATCACTCCAACATATTATAGGTGTGCCATCTATATAACAGATCACCTTGCTATTTTCCAGTTCAGGTAAATTATTTACATAGATCAGAAAAATATAGGCCCCAGCTCTGATTTCTGTGGTACCCCTGATTTTACTATACTATAGTCAAATTTAATGGTCTATATAAGCTTGTCTTTTTTACAGTTTATTTCAGTACTTACACACAGTTTTAAGTATGTTGCTAGTAATTTATGATTTTTCCTCTAAAACCATAAAGTTGTAACTTATAATTAGGTAATCATGAATAAACTCGAAAGCTTTGGAGAATAAAAAAATGCTGTTTTTTATGGCTATCTTTCACTTGCAACAATTCATGCATATATTTTGCTATAGCTGTAATGGCTGATAATTTATTTATAAAACTATGTTGTTATTAGATTTTAGAAAACTATGTATTATATTCATTAGTATGAATTCAAACAATTTGCTGAAAACAGTTAAGGTGATTGGTCTGTAGTTATTAACATCTATATTTGAATATTTTTTATGAATTGTTCATTCCTCATTGATTTTTAATACCTCCAGAAATAAGCCCTCCATTGAGTAATTTAATAAATACACCAATATACTCATTTGCAATATTTTAGTTCTACAGGTGACACTCCATCCTACCCAGAAGAATGTTGTTTTTTAAAACTGCATATGGTTTTGTGAATTCATCAGTACTTGTCTCGTGCAAGTACATGGTATTCTTAGCAGTTTCATCTTTAGTTGTATTATTTTCTATGACCCTAATTATAAGACCATCAGCAGTATTCAGGGAGAAGGTGTTAAATAGCATACGAATATCAAAAGGATCATGTACTGTCTGTTCATCTTGAAACAGCATATATTTGAGTGCTCATGTGTTTGGTGTTTAATTTGCTTGTTTTATAATATTACAAACTGCTATTGTAATATTTTTGGAAGTTGTTATTTTCTTTACTATATGTCTTGCCTTTAAATTGAGCGAAGCTTTCCTATATTGTATTTTATGCATATTAGAGGTATTTATAATAGGCACTCAATTTTGTAGTTTGGAAGAATTCATAGGTACTTTTCATTTAATTTTTGATATTAATTAATTCAGGTGGCAAAGTTAATGTGTAAATAGCTTTATGCTGAATGCTTAATTCAGTTCTTAGCACAAATATTTAAATGATACCACTCAAGTTACGCTTTTCCTTATTCCTGTTAACACCACATAAAACTTGTAGTGTAAACTGTTGATTCACCTTGCAGAACATTGCATTTTATAGTGGAATTTGTTCAATGTGTTGAAGCTGAGAGTGTTGCTATGATCTGTTTTAAAGCCGTGACTGAATGAAGTTAGACAACTCACTGCCAAGCTGTTTTTCTTACCAGGTATTGCTCAAAATGTTATAACTTGCTACTGACATTAGAGGCTCCAAGGTGACATTAATTCATATGCTTGATTCAAACTGTGTGGCCTTTCAAAAATTTTCAACTAATAGAGGTATCCAGCCCCTTAAAACTTAAGATTTACTATTCCACCAACTAAAGCAAGTGATTCAGGATATTTGATGGATTGTCGGTGGCATTGTTGTCATTGTATGGACCTACATTTGATGCTGAATAATGAACCGGGTTGGAATGGGTCCCATGTTGGTAATGCCAAATTATGAAGCAGTTTGGTATTTATTGTTTACATTTCGGTGACATATTCTCAGGGGATTATTCAGCTATTTTGTTGATTCTTACTCAACAGGACTGGGAGAGGAGAACAGTAGTATAAATAACCACATGATGAGACATAATATATGTACATGTGTGTGTGTTAATTTATTATGCTCAAGATTTGTCACATCCTCTGGTGTTTTGCATACTATAGAAAAGATCTACATCAAATATAAATTCAGCTGCCATAACTTCTGCAGATATGAACTGAATCTGAAAACCACATCTGAAATAGTGTTTATTATGAATGCCTCAGCAAATATCTTGACGCATGTAAAAAAAAACTTAGAGAAATGCCCACAGAATGTGAAACTTAAAATGCATTACTTAAACTGAAATATCTGCATGAACTACATAGAATACAATAATGTTCTTCCTTTCCTGGATATAAACATTATAAAAATGGAAATATAATGGAATTTGGCATATTCACAAAAGATGCCCATATAGATAATTACATAAAAACAACAGCCAAAACCCAAAACAATATAAACACACAATAATCAATGGTCTCACACTCAGACACACACAAGCCTTACAATAAACAAAACAAAATACAAATATGAGTACCAAAAAATCATAGATACACACAGAAAAATGGCTACACAATAGATCTGGTCGACAAGAAAATAGAAAAATTCAAAAAACAAAAATAAATAAAAGATATCATAATACTAAAAGGCTACAAAAGAGGTCATATGTACAAGAAATTCACTTTACATCCAACGGTCACACCAAGAATTCCAAAAGATTTTTAAAGATGGAAACACTATTTTGGCTCCAGTAAACAAATGCAGTTTAAAAATAACTCCTAAACCAACATAAAAGATATGATTCCGCCATGAAAACAATCAGGCATTTAGGTAATTAGTTGCAAAGACTGAAATATGAAATAAGAAAGAAATATTACTCTTATGATTTAAGGAATGCATAAGAAATATAAAGTGTACATATGGAGAAATTAGCAATAGCATATAATTTCTTGCAAAAAAAAAAAAAAAAAACACAAATTTCAAAATGAACCAAAACTTTCAAAAGTTCTTCAAAAATACATAAAATTAACAGTATGGGAAAATATATTCATAAACAAAACTAAAGATGATTTAGTTTTAAATTGCAGGGATTTCACAGTGAAATATAGCATAATACTGCTACCCTTTATGAGGTAATCACTCAAATTTCACAAATTTTGTGCCACTTACTTGCACATGTAAGCAACAGCCTATGGTGTCCAAGTAAGTGGAACAAAATTAAATGAAATTTGAGTGATTTCTTTATAAATTGTTGCATTATTAAAGAAAATTTAGTTAATTTCAAGCAACAGTAACCTCATCACTAAATTTGTACAATCAACAGAGCAACATCTTTATGTACCGCGACGGGTGACTGAGGTCGTTAAGGCGCGGACTCGTGAGCGGACGGTCTGGGGTTCGAATCCCGCCAGGACCGTCCTCCATAACAGGTTTTTTTTTTTTTTTCCAGGTTTTCCTCATTCCTCATAAATGGCAAATGCCGGGGAGGTACCCTAAACTTAGGCCTGGAACGATTCCTTCCTTAAAATGATCCTTTCCCAATTTATGATTTCATTTCATGTATCATCAGTATCCATCGCCTGTGGTGCCTCTGTACCAAAAACGGTCGCTAAACACCATTCATTAATATCATGCTGAGAAGCTGACAGTGGAACAAAATTAATCAAATTTGTGTGATTTCCTCATAAAAATTGCAAAATTGTATATTGAGCTTATCTGCTTCTGAAATGTTAACATTCATATATATATATATATTTTTTAATAACTTAATCTTTTTCTCTATCACATAGTTTTCATTTCAAAAATACACTGCCACCACCAACTTTTCTGCTTGCTTAAATTTAATGATTTTAATGTTAATTTCAAAGATTATAATATACTAGCACCCATTAATGTAATACATGGGATGTTTGTAAAGACTTATTGGTTTTCTTTAACATCTCAGGTCATCGCGAAGCCATGGTAGCTGCAGAATGATTAGTCCTGTACTGAACTAGCAAGAGCATGTTTACTACTTCCCCTTTCACCACAGTCGACATTATTTTGTTTATTCTTCCGATTATCGTTTTCCCCGTCTGTACACTAATTTGCCATTGTTAATAAAAGTGAATGAGAGAGAAAGAGAGAGCAGAAAAGACAAAGAAGCAGCAGTCAACAGGAAGGCTAGTGTTGGGCATTTTTGGAACTGTCATAATGTACTCATGACAGATTACGCCCCAGAGGACAATAAATTACAATGATATATTTGTTGAAACTTCCTAATGACATTACGAGAGGTTCATAAAGGCAAAGCGCTGCAAGAAGCTTTGTAAGGAGGCATTTGCACTATATCATTGCGTTAATTTGTTTTATGTCGCAGACACTGCACATACGTAAATTTGGGATGTGAAATATTGCTTCGCTTTTCGTATATATCCGACCTGATTACTCGCTGACCTCTTCCTTCCTTATTTTTTCCGCATTAGCCAAAGGTTTTCCAGAACAATGGTGAGAAGATTTTTAAGATGGAAGAACTCTTCAATAGCTTAAGCCAAAAATTCTGCAACAGTTCTAATTAGATTGCTTCATTTGATATTCATACGAGTTCATTGTTATGGATTATTAAAATCGGATGTTACTCATGTAGCGTCTCCACCAGCTCAAACCATTGGAAGGGAGTACCTTAACGTGTATGATGAATACGTAAAGAAGGGTTAACTATACCACCCCACTGATCTTATGAACGCAGGTCTCTTTCTCATAATACGAAGGAAATAACCGCACCTCACAAATATTATTTCATAACATTATATGTAATGTTTTAACAAGATATGCTGCGAGAAATATAATGCAAATTAACGAAACTTACTGCATTAAAAGTTCGCATATCGCGAATGACTCCTGTGTAAGCAAATGTATTCTCAACTAGTGAAAAACCGAGTACTGTATCTTTATCTATAGAGATGGTTTTCTGGCCAAAAGTAACAAAATTATTCTTTTTACAAACTCTAGTGCATCTGTTGCAAGAGGATGTTGCTTAACTTCTTCGGAGCTTACTATAACAGATTTGTACTTAACATATTAATTAAAGTTAACATGGCAGACTAGACTAAAAGTACGTTAGTCGGTCCAGTGTTGGGAGCCTATTTATGCAGTAGTTAACCGTAGTATAGGATGAAGGATGTAGTATGTTTGTGGTAAGTTGATTGAAGATATGGGACACTTTTGGAGCTCTCGCGGTTAGTACGAAGTTCATCGAGTTGAAATAATGCTAAATATAGTTCAATGTTATCTCCAGATTAGATGGCAATGAGGATAAAAGAACAGGTTGCATCAGAACAGCCCACATAGTGTTGCGAATCTACCTGCCCACTTGGACGTAACAAGACCAACTATATTTATCGGATCCGCAGAAAATGGCGGCCGAAGTCGCCCTATTATTGCCTATGTTTGCCAATAGTAAACACGTAAATTTTGCGCAGTATTGCATTTAAAAATAATATTATTTATCATTAAAAGATATTTCCATGACTTTTGAGATACTGAAATTGTTTATCATCAATGTTTCTCGTGTGTAAACGATATATAAAATAATATGTATTATAAACTTCTCCATAGGTAGGCGAAATCTTTTTAAAATACACTAATTTTTAAATCATCATATGTATCATCGTCTGTTTTAATGAAAAGATCATCATCATCGTTGGCAAACAGCAACGATGATGATAAAATAATAATAATAATAATAATAATAATAATAATAATAATAATAATAATAATAATAATAATAATAATAATAATAAATGTATTGTCAAGTCGTAATCTCACTTGCAAAAAAGTTAAAACTTAACATCCTGCTCACACCATTCATCTCAACTCTTCATCTCGCTCGAAAGTTCTTCCGGATCATTCCTTTTATTGCTAACCCTCGTTGTCGCATATGATGGTAGATTAGAGAAATTTGCGCAAGGAATGTGTCCTCCCTGCCACAAACTTTGATACGAAATGTTTAATACACACTACATTTTCATCATTACCTAAAAATAGCCCGCTGTATACTGTCCATCCATCCCCTCTTTAATTACTGCCATTTAGGAAATGTAAATGTGGTACTATGTGGTGCACTGTCATAATTAAGACATACAAGAGCAACAGGTTGTATTAAACACTATCTATTACACAAGTTCCTAGAGTAATTTCACTAAATCAAAATTAACGCAATAAAAAACTAAAAACCTATTGTTTATTTACTTCCAACTATAAACCACTGTAATAAATCAGGTAACTGCAACAAACCAAATAGACAAACCAATATGTTCAGCAGCTATATAAGCTCACTTATAAAATCACATTCACACCATTCATTAAAATTTTAAACATCTAGATTCAAACGCGCTTCATACATCTTTCTTTTCTTTGCTAACCCACATCATCACATACTATGGTAGATTACAGAAATGTGCACAAGGAAAATGTCCTTCCAACCACAAATTTTGGTACGAAACGTTTAATGCACACTGCAGTTTCATCATGAACAGCAAAATTTGACGTATACTCTTTATCCCCTCCTCCTTTAATTGCTGTATTTAGGAAATTTAAATATGGCATTATGCAGTGCACTGTCATAATTAAGACATACAAGGGCAACCCATGTTGTACTAACACCTTCTATTAAACAAGTTCCTGGAGGGATTTCACTAAATCAATATTTATTTATAAAAAACGAAAGAAGTAACATGCTACTGCTTATTTACTTCCAACTATAAACCAATGAAATAAATCAGATAACTGTAACGAATCAAATTAACAAAGCTGTGTAATTAACAGCACGGACCGCGTTTTCCACAATTTTTTTTTACTATTGATACCTATATTGAGATCTGGTAAATATAGCCATTTGGATATAGGATGCTTGTAACACAATTGATTGAAGGTAAAGAGGTAGTGCTCTTTTGGGAATTCCTCTGGGTTGATAGGAAGTTTACCTAATCATTCCACAGTTTTACAGATTAATGCGAGAAATAATACCACCTCGAGCTTCACATATCGGAGTCCCCAATTGTGGACGTCGTGAATATACAAATTATTTCATCTAATAAGGATTTATAATATAATATTTAATGAATTGTCTTTTCGTTTGCTAATTTACGAAATGCCGTCCACCCAAATTTTGAGCTTTTGTCAACTATACTGTCTAGTCACTTCAAAATCGTATAACACTAGCTCAAAGCCTTCAACTTGAATTATTTTGCCGAACTGTAAAATAAATTTGTTAACAGAAGGACAATACGGATGGGCGCAAAAGCAAATAAAATCGACAAGAAAACGCTAGTGCAGGCGGACGCTGAAAAGCTGATTGGTCAGTGGTAGTGGCACACATGTTGGGGGCGGCAAATGTTTATGAAGCAATTTTTTTTACTATCCCACATGTCAGCTATGAGAAATTATTTATTTTCATTATCATGACTTACATATATCCAACTAAATTGGATTGCTTTTTAATATTCTCTCTTTCTAGAAAATGAAAAGCAACGGTACACAAAAGAACATGATCCTATTTATACTACATATAAATAAAAAGCAAATCTTTTTTTAAAAAAAAAAAAAAAGATTTGACCGTATTGATCTTCTCGCTTTGTAGAGTAGATATAATTTTCATAATAAATGTTGCTAATTCGAGTTCAAGCTGTAATGATGATAGGCCTATGATAACACTGCAGCCATAGTGAAAGAAATAATTGTGAACGAGCAGGTGATTCCAGAGTTTTAAGATAAAGAAAAACAAACGGTTTTTGAATTTGAGTCACATAGACCCGCATGTCGAGTCAGTCGTGACAAAAAGTGATGATCATACTGAGTGGTACCGCCAGGGTGGCCCAGGTCGTCAAGGCACGGGCTCGTGAGCGGGAGGACTGGGGTTCGAATCCCGCCAGGATTGTCCTCCCTGACTGATGTTTTTTACAGGTTTTCCTCAGTCCTCATAACTGGCAAATGCCGGGGAGGTACCCTAAACTCAGGCCTGCAACGTTTCTTCTGTAAAAAAAATCCTTTCCCAATACATCATTTCATCTCATGTATCATCAGTGTTCACCGCCTGTGGTGCCTCAGTAGTAAAAACGGGCGTTAAACACCATTAAAAAAATGCTGAGTGGTGCGTTAATGGGTCAACTTTTGGCATTCTTATACACCGTGGAATGAATCAAAATTGTAAAAACAATTTTTCTAATTCACAAAGGCCGATAGCCGGTAAAACCAGATAACTGAACCAAAAAAATATTTTACCTAAACTTTTAAATGGGGAATCAATTTTGGGTGGTTACTTAGTGTATTCCTGTAACATTGATGTAGTTTATTCGGCGCCGTGTAGTAAGACAAAATCACGATCGCAACTCTTGACATTTCAGTTTGGAAAAATATTTCTAAAATTACATCTCACCATGAAATTTTATTAAACACAAATATGAATTGTCGCAAATAGAGCGTGAACGCTAACAAATGTGGACTTCCTCTAAATGGATAGGTTGAAAAATTCCATTCATTACTTAATGGGCAATTTATGATGCTCGGCTCATTCATTTTCTGGCGGAGCACATTAACGATATAGAAATCCGGAACAGAAACAACGAAGCAATCATCAACAATTTGTGATGAAATAATAGAGCTGTTTTTTAAACGAGTGAAAAGAAGTATCATCAGTGATATCAAACAGGCAAAATTTCTCTAATACAGTAGTTTCTACTGCCTAATTTCACATATCGTTCAATTACCTTTCATATTTATTATGTTACGTTAACAAAATTGGGAAGCTCGTTGAACGTTTCCTGTTGTTTTTGCCAAAACCGGGACACAAGTCTAAAAATCTAACTGAAGACGTACTGAAAGTTTTGTCAACACATTTCATTCTGGTTAGGCCAATCTTACGACAATGCAAGAAATATGTCGGGAGCCTACATAGGTTTACAGGCATGCATTCCAGAATAAAACCCAATATCTCATTATGTGCCTTGTGCAGCACATTCTTTGAGTTTATTGGCATTAGTGCCGAAGCTGTTGTCAGGAAGTGTCAGTCTAGTGCAAAACATTTATAGTTTTTTCTCTGGTTCTGCACTAAGCTGGAAACTATTTTTTTTTCTTTCGTGGAACTAGGGAGTAAAACAATGAAAAATGTTATTAAAAACGTTATGGTCAGCAAAAGAGGAAAATTGGAAGAGAGTTATTAAGGATGATATTTATATTAATGATATATGCTATCAATAATATCTGTGCAAAATGACACACTTATTGAATGGTCTCAATAAACTAGAGACAGTATTATGATGACAGTTTGGAAAGACATATTCCAGGATTCAATAGCGTAAATGTTCAATTGCAAAGTATAAACATAAATTACAAACATCGCTTTTAGGCGTCATCATGATATATTCAACTGCTACAAACACAAATCCATGGAAATGTCTGGTATCGACTGTGAAATGGAACTATAAAAGATCAAAGTAACGCAGACACTAAGTTTTTCTGAATGGTAGAGAGAAATTAGAGTCGAACTGTTAAAACCATACTTGTCTAACTTCTGGGCTCTGGTTACCGTGGATATACAATTATTATAATACGGATAAAAATAGAACGAACCGGTAATTAGCATCAGCCTAATATTGGAACGGACTGGAATCAAAGTTCTGCAAGCTAAGGGATCACATTTCATATTGTATCAGCTATAAAGTAAAATATAAAATAATCTGTGTAAAATTATTGCAGTCAAAGGATAAAAAAAAACACTATTTTAAAAATAATCTAATTATTTTGATTTAAGCTTAATTTTTAGCAAATTTTCAAGAGTTTGAAAAGCTTTCTGATTTATTAGTAACCTTACTTGTTAACTATGAGACCACTTGATAACCGTATTTTCTTTAAAGTTTATAATGATATTATGTTCTGAAAATGAAATGTATTAGTTTGTTGAATTTATAGATTGAAGTTGACACAAGTCTCGCCCTCGCCCTTTTCATAAACTTGTGAAATAAAGATGTTTGCTCACACGCTGTTGGCTACACTGATTCATCATTCAGAGCCATCTATTGATAAAATTAATATTCATTCCGTCAATAAGAGAGTTGGAGAGAATAGAAACTGTATAACATTAGAAATACTGCATTGAACCATGGCAGATAACGAGCAAAAGGGCATGCAGTTGATGGCGGAGGCTGAGAAGAAATTAACCTCATCAAAAGGTTTCTTTGGATCTCTTTTTGGGTAATAGCAATGGCTTCATATTATATGCAACATTACAAGTTCTTTCAATACACTCAGTTCTCCGTCATTGACAGCCCAAGTAATCAATTTCGTTGTTGTGCAACAACTAATCATAAGACGCTGTAATATTAAAAGTGAAATAAATGCCGAAAAGGCGAATTGTGTGTGTAATGTGCACAGATAACCTATAGGATTAATTATTTTTTTCATCCATAATTCAGCAATCTTTGTGTTTTAGGGGGTCTTCAAAAGTTGAAGAAGCAGTGGATTGTTATCAGCGTGCAGCAAATCACTTCAAAATGGCAAAGAAATGGGGAGCAGCAGGAAATGCATTTTGTGAAGCAGCAGTTTTACATTCTAAAGTAGGAAGTAAACATGATGCAGCAACAAATTATGTGGATGCTGCCAATTGCTTCAAGAAGTCTGATCCCAATGGTAAAGCATGTGTAAGATAAGAGATGAGTGTGGATGTAACTTTTACATATCCAGCCATTACCTACCTCAGTTTATTATTCATGTGTTTTTACTACTTAACACTAGTAAGCAGCCAGTAATGCATTTTATAAAGAAGGCTGTATTGTGTACAATAAGCAAATAAGTTTATGCATGAAATGCTTGCTGTTGTGCCAGTTTAGAGTATGTTTTGAGTGTCTAATAAAATAGGATATATGCAAGCTGTGGTAATTATCAGACAATTATTTTATTTTTCATACATTGCTTAATTCTATATGCTTAGATGATAAACTTTGGGGGGGGGGGGACTAGATGCTGTTTTTATAATAATTTAGAAGATTGGAGTGCATACTTTCTTACTAATCATTGTGTGTTATTAAAACTAAGAATTGTCACCTGTTAGTATTGCAGAATCTTATACTATTTCACTCCTAAGTTAGCTTAGCATTTTGGGCTATTTCTCAGTTATTTAGTTGAAACAAATTTTGGTAAAGCAACTGTTGAACATTTCAGAAATCACTGATTCAGTTTTCTGTGGCAATATTCTTCTTGTCTGCAATCAATGTCATTATGCTCTTTGCAAGACTTCTGTCATGGGAACTAGGTCTATTGTTCATATCCTATGCAGTCAAGATTAGATAGATTTTTGTTGACAAACAAGTGTAAACTATCTTTCATTCTTTGTACAGTTTTCTTCTGCAAATATATTTTTTCACTTATTTCTTCCATTGAGGTCTTTTCCTTATAGCATATTTATTTCTTATGAATATGTTTCTCTTTTTGGTCAACTTCAGGCACCTAATACATTCTTCTCCTTATAGCATATTTATTTCTTTTGAATATGCTTCTCTTTTTGCTCAACTTCAGGCACCTAATACATTCTTCTGTTTTGCAACTTACAGATACTTGTAACATCAAGTTTAATATTACCATTAGAAATTAATAAGCACTTTATTTGTGAATACTGTTGAACTCTTTTGTCATGAAAAATGAACAAGTAATTCTTTACTCTGATAAAATCGTGAACTAACTTAAAATAGTGTTTTCAATAAAAATAGTGCATAAATGCAATACATAAATATTGAACTATAAAATCACGAAAACTTACGTCGGTCCGGGTGGTGTAGTGATAATCATACTTGCCTTCTAAACCCAAGATCGCGGGTTCGAACCCGGCCAGTATCGATGAATTTTTTCGGGCGTAAAAATCGTAAGTATGGCTACCTTCGGAAGGGAAGTAAAGCCGTGGGTCCCGTGTCGTACATTTACGGCACGAAAAAGAACCTCAAGCCTGAAAGAAGAGGCCTCTGAGCAAAATTTGTCGGCCGTTTCACGCCCGGAATTGAATGGAATGCTAATGACCTGAGATGTTAAAGAGCGTCCTTAAATAAACAAATCAAAAAAAAAAAAAAAAAAAAAAGAGTTATTGCTTGCTTTCGTATACTGATGTAATAATGCAGGGATGTATAAAAATTACAAAAAATTGCAATAGTTTTCAATTTAGGAATTCAAGTAATTATGTATATGTTATGCATGTATTAAAATAAAATTACATAATATGGGCTTAGCAAGTAAGACATTTGCATGTGATTTATTTATGTATATCACTTGATCTTGTGTGAGCAACAAAATGATAGTGATATTTATGTATGTAAGGATACCTAGAAGTTTAAAAAAAAACCTTGAAAGAGAACTTAGTCTGCACCAGGTGTCATTTCCCATACCACTGCAATCCTTACTCATTTCTCTTAAAACACTGCCTTATCTTCCACTAGAACTGATTCATTACCGAAAGAAATTGTGATTTTCTATGGCATTTTCTGTTGCCACTATTTTGGCAATTTTAACTTTACATTTCTTTCATTTTTCCATGCTATATTATTAGAATGTCTTGTAGCAAATATAAGTCTGAAAGTATAAACAAACAAAAACATGAAATTATATTAATGCGAGAAATGAAATCCACAAAATATCCTGGTCAAACTTTTAGAGAAGTTCTTTGAAAGAGAGAATGGTCATGAATGTAATATAAGGGTAATGGAAATTCATTGCTGTTTTATATTCCAACTTTTACAACTTTCATAAGGGGACCCTAGAGATAAAAATGGGGGACTTCTGCAGCCAGAAAAAGAGCATTTGTCTTATTTACTAAATAAAATAAGAATTTTTTTACATAAATGAAATAGGAAACATCTATTTGGAATAAGTGAACAAAGCAAATAACTTGACAAAAAATTGTATCAAAACTATAAAATTCTACATTAAATGTCTTAAGTTGCTTTTGTGGAAAGTTCTGGCCATCTGATGGAGATATTAGAAACAGTAAACTACTGCAGTGAGAAATAGCAAGAAAGTGAAAGCATTTCAAGGTATTTGCTAAAATTTGTAAGATTTCACCAAAGTAAGAAGTACACTGTCATCAGTGATATAAAAGTGTTTTAAAAGTAATTGCACAGTGTTTTAGTGCTGTTTCCCCCTTCTTATAGACACAAAATATGGAGATAGGAAATTATTAGAAAATGGTTTTTGGAAAAAGATTAAATATACAATTGAAAAAATTGAAATATAGGAAATATTTACTAGCTTTAGTAATAAAACATATTGAGTATACATTTATAGAGAATTGAAATTGGAGTGGGGTGAGAAAATTATGTTGAAATCTATGACAAAGTATCAAGAGAACAATTATGGGCCAAAATGGGATCACTAAATCTGAATGGATTAAGAGGAAAGGGGATATGGAAAAGGTTCAGTGAGTGAATTAAGTGATGATAATTTACACACTATTTTAGAATGTGAAAAAATTTACGTTCCTTAGAAAGCATTTAGGATTGCAGAAACAGCATATTTACCAAGGGACATAGTGGGCGAAAGGTGCTGAATGTGAAATCAAGGTTGGTTGGTTAGTTCTCGGAGCATTCAGTGAGTTCGTGGAGCAGCCACAGAGACCTACAAACATTGAACTTGTCATATTAATGGAAAAATAGGAAAAATATTAATGATATAGTAAACTATTTATGAAATACTAGACAAATATTTGGGGAAAATTATTAAACAGGATGAAGAATTCAGAATTATCTCTACATGGTAGGTTAGAAATGTGAAATAGTTCCAATAGCTCAATCACTGTGTTTGAGCTTGTGTTGGTGCTTTGGTAACTCGGGAACTTAATGTATTGCAGTGTATGAAGGTTAAGAAGTCTAAATGGTCGAGAGTTGTTTAGAAGTCAGAGGCAAGGGTGAACTCATAAACTCTGGAAATCCAACTTTAGCCAAAAGTGGAGTAGTGCCTTGTGAATTTGCTAAATACTGGCCCCACAAGCAGTTATAGAAAATATGAAAGTGCACATTGTTAATTTTGCTTTTAATATGTTCACTTTACTCATATTGCATGAAATTGGTTCTGTTTGTGTTAAAATGTTATATTTGCATATAAGTTTGAAATTATAAAAATAAATTAAATTCAGTGCAATAATATATATATTTGGATATATTGCTTGCATTTGCCACATATAAGCATTCAGATAGAATTTATTGCCAGGCAAAATGAAAAGTTATTCACTTTGCCCCGACAGTTTAATATTGTTGTATATTTTGTTCAACTGCATTAGTGAGTCTGATTTATCATTATTTTGTTTTACAAATCTAATAAACAAAGGTTGATAAATAATTATTTGCAATTAAAGTGCATAATTATTACAGGATTATTTTGGTGTAGATGGTTTACAATTACAAAAGAACCAGTGATAGGTTAGAACCAGTGATAGGTTAGTTGGTCAGAACAAACTATAAAAAAAGCACTGTAAGAATGTTGGACAGCTTCCATTAACTCTGTTGCAACAAAATATGGTCTTCCTTAATTGGTCTGCAACAAAATGCAGCTTGATAGATTTAGAAAAATAGTTAGTGAAGAACAAAAAATGGAATTGTTTGACTATGTGAAAGAAATGGAGAGCCTCTTTTACAGGCTTACAAAAAGGAAATTTATGAAACTGGTATGCAAGAAGCAACAACATTCCTTATCTGACTATCTGATGAAAAGATTTAAAATTGTACATTCTGAAATTGTATGATGGACACCTAATCCGTTGCAGGAGCTCAAGGTTTTAATTAACCGGAGGTGGACCAGTTGAACAATATTTTTTGGAAGGAAGGAAAAAAATTTGCAACTTTGTACAACATAGCTTAGACTGGGATTCCCAAAGCAACAAAAAAGACACCAAAGGTCCTAACTGAAATAGGAAATAAGCAGATTGGTGTGATTTCTAGCATATAAGAGAAAAGAGAAATCTTTGCTGGATTGTTTAGACCTTATTTGAAAGCAGCCATTGTACAAAATGCTGTTAATGGTTCAGTAGGGCTGTACTGTGGCCATATAATCCAAATATATTTACAGATGAAAAATTTGCATCTTCATTTGTAACAATTGTGAGCTAAACCATAGTCAGAACAAAAAGTTACACACATCTAAGGTTCATGTGCTTAATGACGCTGAAGAAAGTGCATAATTAATGAAGCATTATTCACAGAGGAACCTTCAGATAATGCTGAAAAAGCAAAATTTTGCATTTCAAAAGAGGTGAGACTTGTTACTAAATGTCTCCTGAACAAAAGACCAGGAAAAGGAATTTCCAGAGAATTGATGTCCTAGGATGGATAATTAAAAGCACTGTTAGGCCTAGCTGTCAAGCCAAGAAACCACTTCTAAGACCAGAAGCAATACAACCAGACTACACAGAACCTCCAAATGAAGATTGGATGCAGTACATTAAGTGTATGGCCTGGAGTCAAATCCTGCATATCTTATTGGCATGGCCAATATTATTAAGTTGAATGTAAAGAAACGAACAGTTCAACTAGTAATAAGAACACTGCATCATTTTTGTTCCTTCAGGTAAACTGTAAAATTGTAATAAATGTTGTTATTGCAAGTGGACTGTTAAGATTGTGAAAGTGGTAAAACTAGTGCAAGACAGTATGTTTATATCAAATGGTGTATTTGGTTATTAATATTTCACATTTTAAATAATTCATTACATTATTGACTTTTTCTGTATATGACTATTCACATTTCCTATGGGCAAATAATAATGCCAAAATTAGTTCATGGTTATGAACAAAGAGTTTTACATTTTATTTAATTTATAAATAATTAAATTAGAAAAATAGCAATAAAATTTACTCTTAAATTTTATAAGTACTTAACACCATTTTAAACTTAGTTTATTCAATTTGCCCAGGCTTCCACTGATTGGCTTCTTATAAGGTTTGTCCAAATGAAACTAAAACTTTTGCCTTAGCATTGTAGCTTAACTATGCAGAGCTTTGTGTATGCGCTGGTAAAAAAAAGGTCTGTTTGTATATGCAGAAGCATATTGAACTTATTGTGTTCACAACAGGGATTCAATTTTTGAAGGCAGAAGATGTTGGTGGAGCCAAAATATATCATATGAACAACGTGTACGGGAATGCTGACATCATGCAGCTAAGTGTTCAGATGGTGTGGTGAATTCCATGACAATTGTATGCATATGGAGGACATGCCTAGACCTGGTCAAGCTCACTTAACCATCACCAAGGAATAATTGCAGCCCTTGGCAACCTTGTAATGGAGAATTGCCAAATCACTATCCGAGAGATTGCAGACATATGTCATTGAGTAAGGGAACTGTTCACACCATTTTCCATTGACAGTGGGTCCCCAAGGATCTTTCTGAGGAGCAGAAGGCTGGGTAATGGGTACATGCATGGAGCATGTGTTATGTTACCAAGCAGAAGAGAGCATTTCTTTGAAGACTGGTTTTGCATTCAACCACAAATGTTCGTCGATCAGGGTATCCTTACTTTGTGATGAGCTGAGACACTTACTTGAACAGACAAGGTGGCTATGTGTACTGGATATATCACCCATATCTCACTCGTACTTCCTGAATGTTCTATAAATTCCAACTAGTATATCATTACAGGAAAAAAAGAAGAAAAAAGTCATGACTTTCATTTGGGCAAACCATATAGATCTTACAATTAGAGGACGAAGTGGAAAGCTAGATTGGTTAATTTGTTTATCAGCAGGAGAGATGGGGCTGCTACTTGCAAAAGGATTTTTTTAAAACTGCGCCTCTAGCCCTAATAAAACCAAGGTCATCTAGTACCCAAATATGCCATCAGCAATGAGATATGTACCCCATAGATAATATATTTCAATTTTGACACTACAAACATCATTACTAGAACCACTTTGAGCGTAGAAGATGTATGTTTTTAACCGCTTAAATGAGGAAAATCCACAAAATTCAGTCAAGATAAAGTGATATGGCAGATGATATGAATATTAATAAAGAAAAGAATTAACTTTTAGACTCAAGATTGAAAGAAAATATATTTTATCTCCTGAAACAACCTTTTTGGTACAAAAATAGTGAGAAATAATCAAGCAATCTTTATTTAAGGAAAAGGGTATTTATTTATTCGTGTATTCATTATGACTGTAATCATTAGTTCCTCATATTATAACTACATCTTATTGAGTTTTTCTCTCTTCATTCTTGAGCTTCAGTTTTAATTCTGATGCTATACCTCTAACAATTACCATTTTTCTGTTCTTCCCATGTTTTTCAATGTTGTTCTCAGCAGCTTGTTTGTATTCTTCTTCTAGTAATTGTATAAATATATTTGTTAATAGTCTAGAATATAGTTTGTCTTCCTTTCTTTAAGTTTGCTTTGTCCTTTCTTAACCCTGTCCATCTTCTCTCAGGATGTTTATCATTACTTCCATCCAATGCATCTTACATAATTTTCTTCTCATCTCGGTATTTATTTCCCATGCTGATTAATTCCTTGTTTATAGATTAATTTGAATATTCATTTGTACACATATTTCACAATTGCTTGTATGTATTTCATATGCTAATGGTAAATTGTTTAGAGCTACACCTCAGTGATTCCTAACACAATCTGCCCTGCCCTTTTTTTTTTTTGAGAGTATATACCTTCTCTTTTGAACTTTTACATTGAAAATCATGACTAATTCATTAAAAATATGGAAATATAATATAAACACTAGATAAAAGTATAATCTGCATATGCCTATTGCAGATTTATTTTGTTATCAAAAAGGAGTTTTAACTATCAGAATGCTGTCTCATTTACTCTCAAATTGTCATCACCCCACAATAGCAAATTATTCATATCAGCTCATAAACAATATCTATGCAATAAGGTAATTTAGATGACTACTTAGCAGACTAATAATGTATATGTGCAAATAGTGTTCAATAATAAGACATTTTAAAATGGCAAAAAATATCACTATATAGTGTGTGCTATTATATGAAACATGCAGCTCTTATTTATCTGTATTGCAACTTAAATAATTTTGTTATATTATAAGATTATTGAGAGCATGTATATTTATATACTTTAAAACATTTTTAAATGTCCACATAGATATTAATGTAACATAACTTTGTACATCTTGACTCGTTCCATGTTCTGAAGTACATATGCTGTTTAAGAATCTGTGGAATGTAGATAAATTTTAATCTACTGTTACTGCTCAAGTGGAACTTGTTAGGATGATAAATTCAAATAAACTGAGTTGCTTTTGTAGTAGAGCAGAGAGTAGTAAAGTTTGCTTAAGCTTTAATGAATGTTTTATTTGAAGCCTTATTGTGATATTTGTTTGATAAGTTATAGAAATTTGTAAGGTCATAAGGTTTTAAGGAGATAAATGTTGTTCATTTGAAAGTAAATTATGTGACTTTGTAGTGCGTTAGTGCTCTGAGACACAAGAAAATTTTGTTTATAGTACAGACAATACAGGAATAAATATGAGAGCTCCACTAATTACAGTATGTTTGATATTCCAACAATATCGATTTCCTCTGTAAGGAAGCCAGTTTTTAACAAAGTTCAAAGATGGCAATAGGAAATTTCAAAATCTTTGATCTACAGCTGATATTGCCACTTTACTTTTGCCAAAAGTTAAAGTTCCTCCATCGTCTTAGAGTTGTCTACTCATAGTAATTAAAATTAGATAGCTTTAAGACTGATGGATGCAGTTAAAATTTTTAAATTTAGCAGGATGAAAATTATCATATACAATTTCAAACTACGTTCATTTGTCACATAGCATATTTGAATCTCTTACTTTCATCCAACAATTTCTCTGATGTTTAATCCTAAACTTGCTATGATATAAGAAACATGATTTGATGGTTTCAATGTTAATTCAGTTTGGAATTGAACACAGTGAAATGCACATTAATAATCTCTTCTGAATCAAAATATTAGAATACTCTTTATGAAAACCATAAAGAGTGTTCTAATATTTTGACTCAGATTATGAAATCATGAATTAAAACATAACTTTTCATTACTCATCCAGTGCAGTTTGACAGTGGAGCAGCCATATTTTACAATTATTTTGCAGGTGCATGTGTTTGATCATCACAGCCCCTGTTTGGCACATTGCTAAGAAGCCATTTTGTGTCCTAATGCAGATTTTTTGTTGTGCACACATCTCCATGAACTATAAAATATAATTGGTTTTATATGTTGACTTTCTCTTGTATTTTTTTAAAGTATGCTCTAAGAGCATCATAATTGCTTATTTGCATTTTAATTTTTATAAAAAGGGTTGCAAGGTAACTATGTCCATTGTAGTACATTTTTAAATGAAAGTATCTGTCCAAAGAGACGAAACTGGAGCATCTAACAGAAGCAATAATAGTAAAATATTGTACTATAGATTTTATATATATTAGCATATGATGTTTTTTATTTATTTAAGGACGCTCTTTAGCATATGATGTACCATGCCTTTATTAGAAAATAATATAGGACTGCAATATAAATGCTGATGATAAATCCCTGTTTTGAATCATTATGCCACTCAAAGATAGTTATTTTTCTGTTTATCATACTCTTACCCAACTGTTAAAAAACCAAATATTTAGAGCATTTCTGGAAAAATTGCCGACTCTTGAAAACTGTATACAATTTTACTATAGTCCCCTGACTGTGTTATAAGTTCTGCGCAGAGCAAGTATAGCAATGGGTTACCACCTTAGTGCCTCCAAACTTGCACTAGTATACCATCCCCACTGAGAGGGCTGTTTCTTTCTAAAGATCATGTGATCTAGTCCGAAAGACCGTTGAGTTTTCCTGTGCAAGGGGCCCTAACCAGGTACTACAAAGGGACCTGGAGCTCACAAACAATTTCAACAATTAAACATTGATAGTAAGCTAAACACATTTAGAATAACTAAGAAGATGCTGAGAAATCACTCTAAAAGGAAGTCTCAGTTGATATATAAAGTGAGGCAGTTCCAATTATAACCTATGACTCCAAGAACTGGACATTAAACATAAAACAGTAGTGACAAAAGAAAGAATCATTGAGATGAGGTTTTTAAAATCTGTGGCTGAATGGCTGGCCTATAATTTAAGTGATTTGGTAGAGAAAGGAAATTAAATTTGTGAATTCACATCCAAAGGAAAGATATTCCAGGCTTCTTAAGATTTTTAAATATAAACCAAAGGGAAAGAGAAATCAAGGCAGAACTAGAAAAAAATGGGAAGATATTTTCTTCTGACGTCTGGACAAGCCATAAATATAAACTTGAATAGTTGATGCATATAGCTTCATGATAAATGAGGAACCTCAATGTTGAAATGACTACTTTCAGCACTAGATCTCCATTCTCAATCTTGCAGGAAGCAATGCAATGTGGGAAGGGAGTTTAAAGGAAGAAAAAATCTAGAGAGTACAGAAGTTGTTCTGTGATTCTCCAAGCAAAGGATATTCAATTCTAAACATTTCTTAAGGCTATGTGGTGTTAATGCATTGTAGTATTGATACTCTCATAGTTCTTTTTAATTTTTATTTTCCCCTTCCTCCATAAGAAAGAGAACTAAAGAAAGTTAAATGTGCACATATGCTTTTGATTTTGCTTCATGTTAAATATAAAAAAATGACCAGTGCTTTTACCTACATTACAACTTGGAGCTAATTCTTGGAATTTGCAGATTTTCATAAATAATTTAAAGGCATCTGGGGTTAAATGTAATTCCCTAAAAGGATAAAACAAAACATAAAGCACGGTCTCACATTGTTATAAAATTACCTACTCCACAAATATACTTTTATTTTAATGTTTATGGTTTCATATTTTACATCTCAAAATGATGCAGCTGTTTAACAGACATACATAAGGTTATTTGAACAAATTACTCTGCAAATAAAACATGCAAAATGAATATGTTAAAATTTAAGGTTATAGTAAATTATTAGCAAAAAGTGTTTTCTCTTTTGTGTTTCATATGCAACATCATTAATATTAGTTTAGTAGTTACAATAATGTAGTTTAAAGTTTCATACAGATAGGTACTACCTAAATAATTTTGTTTGATATAATCATTTACAATAGTGAAAAATGTTCTACCATTTTATTTAGATGCTGACTTATTTTATTTAGATAAAAATTAGGGAAAGTGGATGTCTAAATGCAAGTAGATTTAGAGTCTTTCATGATTATTAGCAGTCAGAGCATTAACTCCCAGCAAGGTAGATTCAAGTTCTTACAATTACAACTACAAGTACAATGAAAACAAGCATATACCTGATGACAGGAGATGTTGGAAATGTAGTCCTATTAAATTCACACATTTTCCACATTTTTTTAGAAAATTGTTCTTTATATGCATTACTTCTTCTTTGAAATCTTTTAATTTAAACTTAAAGCATACAAGGTCACTGTTGTTCATAAATTGCAGGTAGGCGAACATAATATTTAGGTAAATTTCTGTATTTGGATGACAGAGTAATTGATCCACATATAATATTCTTTACTGATGAAGTATGGCTCCATTTATGTGGTCTTTGTTTTGATGCAAAATAGCAGGTACTGAAGCACAGAAAAAACAAATTGTATAATACAAAACCGTCTTGCATGATGAGAATATCAGTATAGTGCATACAGAGTAATAGAGCCCATCTTTTACGGGAATACCCGAAAATGCAGAAAGATACAGGAATGGCATACAAACAGCATGCAGTTTTTACTTATGGAAAAAATTGAAAGCTGAAATGCATGGAACAAACATCACATATTCGAAAAACTAAAAGGAAATATCGGGCAAAAAATATAGTGAATTTCAGAAAATGAATTGATGTGTGCAAATGGCAATTTCTAAAAAAATGCCAGAAATGTGTGAATATTTCCAACATTTCTTGTCATAAGAATTGTAATTGCAAAAACTTGAATTGCTTGTGCAGATATTGCATCTGCTTCATTAGAAGTTGCAGCTCTGACTGCTGATCCTCCAGCTGCCATCAAACGGGCAACAAAATCCTGAAAGACCTAGTATTAGATGTAATTCCCCTTTCTTTTGAGTATATAGCTCCAGTGCACTGGATGCACAATATCTATATGGTTATTTGTGCTTTTCAGAGGCTGTGAATAGTCTTTTAAAGGCTATTGAAATATATACTGATATGGGGAGGTTTACAATGGCTGCCAAGCATCATCAATCTATAGCAGAAGTATATGAGACTGAGGCTGTTGATCTTGATAGAGCAGTGCAACACTATGAACAGGCTGCTGATTATTTCAAGGGAGAAGAGAGTAACTCGTCAGCCAACAAGTGTATGCTTAAAGTGGCACAGTATGCAGCACAGCTTGAAAATTATGATAAAGCAATATTAATTTATGAACATGTAAGTTGAACAGTTAACTCTAACCTCATATTACAGCAAATTATCAATGCATGTTCATAAATACTGATTAAGTCATCATTGATAATCTTAGTGAAACACATTTCCTAAATGATAAAATTAATTTTATTTTATGATGGCATTCCAGAATGTTAATGTGCAGTAAAAAGAAAAGTTAAGAAAACTTAATAAATAATAATTTGTATAATTTTCAATACCAAAATTTTCCTGAAACTCCGCAGTTCCCAAATTTACCAAGAAACTCCCAGCAGCACAATGAAGGCATACTCAGATTTCTGTCCTTCCCTTGTATATTCCTTTGCTGTCTACCCATGTTAAGTGTATACTCTTTTCGTTTGTACAAATTTCAGACCATTAACTTGTTTTTCAGTCTTTTAAAATTGTAACGCATGGATTTCAGAACCATGTGCCTTAACTGAACCAGCAGCCAGGAGGAGCACACAGTGCTGCTGCTCACACCTAGTCTCTGCTCAATTGCAAAGTGCTGAAAACATATAATTATGATTATTATATGATTGTCTTCATCTACACACTCTTATTGGCTCCACTTGTTTATATGTACAACATGTTTCACAGACCATTATCCAGCAGTCAACAGTTAGCGGAGGATTTTTTTTTTTTTTTTTTTTTTTTTTTTTTTTTTTAATGATTTATTTATGGACGCTCTTTAACAGCTCAGGTCATCAGCGTCCCATTCAACTCAGGGCGTGAAACGGCCGACAAATTTTGCTCAGAGGCCTCTCTTTCAGGCTTGAGGTTCTTTTTCGTGCCGTAAATGTACGACACGGGACCCACGGCTTTACTTCCCTTCCGAAGGAAGCCATACTTAGGATTTTTACGCCCCGAAAAAATCCATCGGTCCTGGCCGGGTTCGAACCCGCGATCTTGGGTTAGGAGGCAAGTTAGCGGAGGATGTGGACGATGATCTATGAAACATGTTCTACATATAAACAAGTAAGTGGAGCCAATAAAAATGTACAGTTTGACTCAATCACACAATAGTCTTAATTATATGATTAGCTTCACTGTACAAGTTCGAATTAGCAATTCAAGTTACTGAAAATATGTTGTTTTTTTTTCCTCCTTTTTTTCCCCACAGAAGATGAAATTTCACCATCTCAAGTAAGTGGGCGTAAGACAGGCACTTCAGTAACCTTGTGGGGATGAAATTTTAGCAATTTTGTAGCAGAATGTGATGTACAGCTAACCCCTGCTTATTGTGCTAACTTTGCAGTAGATTTTTGCTGCGATTGTTCTAATCAAGCAGCAAATATCAAGTATTTTCTCTGTTAACACATGACACTGCATCTTATTTTCTTGTCCAACACTGATCCTTTGTGTTCAGTACTATTTACAAACTGTAAATCTGTCAGGTGGATGAAACCTTGAAAAATGTTCTTTAAATTCAGCATGATACTGAGCAACTGATTCGTTTTTAAAAAGTTGCAGCAAATGAAAATGCATTATTAATGTTCTAATTGTTCTTAATGTTCTTATTAAATATTTGAACCATAGCAAATAAAAAAAAAATTACAACATAATGTAGTAATTTCAATATTAATTCAATTTGTAATCTAACATTGGCTACCGGACTTCTATGAATGATCAAACAGTTGTTTAACAACTGAGGATGTGGATCAGTGCTGTGAGAAACATGTCCTGAGTTAATCTTTTTAACTGAAACCATAAAGAGTGTTCCAAATATTCAACTCAAAAAATAATATTAAAAATGTAGTAACTTTATTGTTTCAAACCTAAACACACCTAACCAGCCTTATCAATGACACTGTGCAACCTTGACAATTGGGTATGCAGCTGTGACCAGTAGCTTCAGACATTGTCTGCTTGCAAGAAAAATAGAACGAAAGTACCAATCTTCATATCTATCTGCAAACATGCACCATGGTCATTAGTTGTTGCTACTCATTCATTGTCCATATCTATTTACAGATACCTTAGCAAAACATTAAAAGATGATGCCAACCACAAAGCCCACAAAAAAATGATACTAATAAAATAGCAGTAAATGCTGTCTCATATCTCATGTTCATACAACTTAAAACAGTTCTATATGCAGTGGTGATATAGAATGGGGTTCTTTTGTGTAATGCATAATAAACCTGTGATGAAAAGAATTAAATGAATGCAGTACTTATTGTCACCAGAATTTTTGAACAATAAATTCAGCTGTTAAATTTAAGCTTTTCTTAGTCATTAGAGTAGAATTGCATTTTTTATCATTTTGCAGGTGGCTTCCTCATCATTGGATAGCTCTTTACTTAAATACAGTGCTAAGGAGTATTTCTTCCGAGCAGCACTTTGTCATTTGTGTGTGGATGTCCTGAATGCACAGCACGCCTTGGAACGCTACCAAGAAATGTACCCAGCCTTTCAAGACTCCCGAGAGTACAAACTGATCAAAGTAAGTCCTGAGGGCTTTTAGAATTTTTTTTAGGAATAAATAAAACTAGGAAAGTGCAAAAATAACAGTACTTGGAAATTACAGCGATATGAACTAATTTGTAAAAGTTTAGTTAAAAATAGTGCACATAGAAGAACATTTAGGTGCCTTTAGTGTTTTATGCTCTATGCTAAATTTTGGACACAGCTTCCAATTTCCAGTCTTTTTACTCCTTTTTCTGTTACCTTCCATGAGGCTCCAACTATTAATTGATTTCCAAATAAGAATGAATGTGGTAGTCCTGTGTATAAAGTTTAATGATTATACAGAATATATACGTCGGTCCTGGTGCTGGTACTTGCCTCCTAAACCCAAGATCGCGGGTTCGAACCCGGCCAGGACCGATGGATTTTTTCGGGGCGTAAAAATCCTAAGTATGGCTTCCTTTGGAAGGGAAGTAAAGCTGTGGGTCCCGTGTCGTACAATTACAGCACGAAAAAGAACCTCAAGCCTGAAAGAGAGGCCTCTGAGCAAAATTTGTCGGCCGTTTCACGCCCTGAGTTGAATGGGACGCTGATGACTTGAGATGTTACAGAGCATCCATAAATAAATAAAAATAAATAAATAAATATTGCATAGTGCTAAGCATAACTGATTATTGCATTTCAAATTGGAGTTGCATTTAATAATGTTTCTTAATTTCAGGTCTTGATTGATCACATGGAGGAGCAAAATGTGGATGGTTTTACTGAAGCAGTCAAGGATTATGATTCAATTTCCCGGCTAGATCAGTGGTACACAACTATCCTGTTACGCATCAAGAAACAGGTCAATGATAATCCTGATCTCCGTTGAATTCTCAGCAAATCATATATGGACGCGGCCTTGTCATCAACGAGCTTTGTCGTCCCACTACTATCTCACTTCCCAATTACAAATATGAAAGTAATAAAAATAGAGATATAAAATGCAGTCTCTTAATCTAGACACATTTACCTCCCAGTCACAGTGTGTACTGATGACAATGATTACAAGTTGAATTTTCCTGGCTACATCTGCGTCATAGGAAGGAACATAAAGTAGTGTCATATTTGGAAGCCTTTAATTTTTTTCTCCCCTTTCTTTTTATTGGTGTAAAAGTACATGCATGCTTGTATGTATGTGTGTGTGTGCACATGTGTGTAAGTTTTGAAGTTGCATCATGTGTTAGCAAAATATGTTATAATGAAAGGAATATCAGAGTAATATACTGTTTTTTTCATTTTTTCTTTTTCTTTTTCTTTTTTTTAATGAAAAGTGTACTGCATTAGCATTTTTAAATTATTCAAATAAGCATACATGTGATTTCCTTACTGTATCATATTAATAAAAAGCTTAAAAAACATTCAAGTTGCTTTAAAATTATTCATGATCGAAGAAATGCTTTGGGGAAATATCAGTGACTTATTTCAGGAGTGCTTTGCTGGAAGTAGTCATTTCAGCATTGAAGTTCCTCATTAACCAGAAAATTATATGCAATTTGTAATAAAGTTGGTAATTTTTGCAGAAATGCTCATAAATGTTCATTTTTTCAACAGTTGTATGAGGGTATGATAAATAGAACATTAACAGGTCTTAAATGGCATGATCATTCAAAACAAGAATCATCCCAATGGTTTAGGTTGCAATCTCTATATTATTTGTAGGTCTTTCAGCATATTTACATAGCATTAGCCTTATTAGAGTGATTATGTAAGAGAATGTTATTTATAAGGCAACATGAACTTCCATATGCACTATATGTGATTTGTTCTTTGGGATATAGACTTGACACAAATAGTGCTGTAGAAAATCTAAATTTGTGGACTGTATAGCAACTTATAGTCAGTGTTGCACGCTAGAATTATAATACTGATACTTTTCACATTTTCATTTTAAGTTTTTCACTGAAAGCTGCACAGATAAAATGTTAGTTGGAGAGGTGGGTTGGGTAAGTTTTAGATGTTGGGGATAGTCTATGTGTTGTGTGATGACTCATTTGCAATATAGAATAAACAGGATATTCAATTTTACTTTCCTAGAAATATGTTTGCAACAGACCATAATATGAAAAAACTATATTCTTCTTTATTATTTAAAAAAATAATGGGAGCTCTTGCATTACTAAAATTGCAAGTGATGTTAGATGTAAAATATATATATTTTATGCATTGTTAATTAACAAGAATTTTATATTCACAGTATTATATGTTTAATGAAAATTTGTGTAAAATAGTTCATGTTTTATTTCTGCTATACAGCATATCTTTCAATTTTGGAATTTTGTTCAGAAGTATTATATGCTCTTAATTATGAAAAGAATTAATGTGATTTGCTAATATAGTATAATTGTTACTTCCAAAAGGATGAACAGAAAATTACTAGCATCTGAAAATGTGGTATACAATTGATACATGTCAACCAAATATATCAGAAAAGTAGAGAAAGTATAAGAGTACTACTATCTGCTAACAGGCTTGCTTTGAATCAAGCATAGAAGTTATACATTTCTTGCTGCTATAAAAGATATGTTACTCCATCACTTTAAGGCTGTAATTTACTAAATAAAGTATGCGACTGTTTCTTTTATGTTGTTTTTTATTTCAGTGAACATAATTTTAATATTTTCAATAAATGACTGTAATTTGTTAAATTCTTAATACAAGATAGGAAGGGGAAAAATGCTCATATAGTTGACACCAGGAATTTGCTATGTATTCTCGAAATATGTCATGAAAGTGCTACAGATAAAATAATAGAATCAGATGTTAATAAAAATAACATAAATTAATGACAAAGCTCTAAATATCGCTACAGAGCATTTTAAATTGATGAAAATATTATAGATGTTCATTATCATGATTTAAGTCCATTTTTATTTTATTATTTCTAAGAGAGTTAATTGACATGCACCTAGACTTGAGCTGGCATGTAACAAGTTAGACCTTAGTTACTTATGGTGTATGGATTATCATCAAATGTAGTGTTTAGCACTTTATAAGACTGATTCTAGCATTCCAATTTTCATTAAAACCATAGATCTTGCATAAAAGAAAGAAATAAAATAAAAATGATTACAACATTCTTAAAAATACCACTATGGTTTTAACTGAACCTCATTCATTATGGAAATAACAAAGTAAAATATTATTAAAATTATGTTAGTAGTTTTAACAGCTCACATATTACATCCTGTTTACTGTTTATAAAAATGAAAACTGCATTCTTTATATCATATATAAAATCATTGTCTTTACTTCTTCAATTATGGTAAAATTAATTGAATTGATTTATAGCAGTAATTTGTATAGGTATCTTGATTCCCTTGTGTTTGCTTCAAGGGAATTAAGATTCAGAAATTTTAAGAGGAAATGTACAAGAAACTAAAGAAGAGAAGTAAAGTCTAATGTACTTTGATTAGTGGATATGCTCCCCTTAAAAATAAATAAAACAATATGTTCATTGTTCTTAATGTATTGTTTTATTTGTTTATTTTCTAGTGTAAGTTTGTTTGCTGCAGAGATATATTATGTTGTTTGTAGAGCAAAAGGAACTCTTAGTGCATTATATTGGAGAAATTAACATTCTGTAAATAATATTCAAATCAATATGTGTATCATGAATTATTTTACCATCATATCGTAGTGCTCTGCAGCTTCACTAATTGGCAGATCTTTATTGTGAAATTACATAAAAGCACATTAAAATGTCAATTTATGATTTGCTGTTATTTTCTAGATAATGCATTAGGTAAATAACAAATGGATAATACTTAAGGTGCTGAAAAAAGGCTCCGATTCATGTTATTTCATACCAACAAATAAATGCGGTGGACTCTTTTTAAATCCAAGGGGATATGGAGGAAAAAATAATAAATAATAATAATCAAATTATTGAACATTTCAGTTGGCAAACACTTGTACATACATATTATTAAAGAAAACCAATAAAATAAAATTACTTTTCACAGAAATAAAATGTAATGAACTGCTTTAAAAATAACTATTTTTTTGTTGTCCTTTAGTGCAAGACAAAAATCCATTCACAATAATTAAGTTAGCATTGAATGAAAAACTCATTTTAATGTGACAATATTCCATGGTCTTAAGTGGTCATGTTTCTTTTAGAATTTGTTTTATTTCTTTAATGTTAAGCAACATGTGTAATGCTTTGGCATAGCGAACAATATACTTACTTACACAAATCACTGCTGACAATTTTGGGGCATTTGCTCACTAACTTCAGTACAGTTAAGAGAATTTTACACATTTTTATGTTCTTTCAATCTAAATGGGTGAGGGAGATTTGAAGGACAAATACCTGCACACCAAAGAAGTGGGAATTTTTCATTATTGCGGAGAAGGTTAAGGCAGCATAGCTATTGAGGATAGGGTTGAAGGATGGCGCCTGCACACGAAAGAGATGGAAGATGCAGATACAGTACAAGCAAACAAAAGCTAATAATCTCTTCCGAGTTGGATGTTATGAGTACACCTTGTGGTTTCACATAAATAAGATTTACTTAGGACATATGTTTCGTGGAACTATTATCCATATTATCAGCTGTTAAACAACTCAAATATCCAACTCAGAAGAGTTATTAATGAGTGTTTCACTATGTTTGATTCCAAATTGAATATTAAAACAAGAGCTATTTTCATACAACTGTCTTTGGATAGCTGTAAACCAGTCGAAATTGCATTATTCTGTTAGCTGTCTGACCAATGCTAAAATTTCTTTGAAATATCTATGAACAGGGCATAAATTGAAATGTAGGAAAAAGCACTACTTTTTGAATAAATAAAATTTTATCTTTGAACATTGGGGAGGGAAAAAATAAATTAAAAAATTTAAATGAAATAGGAATTTTAAGAGGAATAAGCTTCTGTTCGAATTATCCAATACATTTAATTATGACATTCTAATTAAAAAGAGTTCACTGTATATATAATATATTCGGTTGCACCTATAACCAATCTCTTAATGAAAATGATAGTGGCGGTAAAATAGGTATTGTAAAGTCTTGAGAGCAATATATGCTAGGGACTGAGGAAAAAGCAAGCAGATGCACCTATATATACATATATGCAAACTGGTCTTACCTCAGTTTAGCCTCTACTAAATTTCACAGATAGATATGAGAATATTTCTATATAATTTTGGGGTCAATACAAGAAAAATATAGGCACTATTTAACAGCTTAGAGCCTTCCAATAGCTTCTATGTCTTGTCTATTGTTATTGCAGAAGTGAAAAACCAGCAAGTAATTCTGCAATGACATGGAGGATATACAAAGAGTATTGCTTCTGCTATACAAAGCTATTAGTTCAAAATTAAAGTACATTAAGCAGTCTTTTATATATCAGATGTACGTAATGTATTACAGGGAGCAAACATATTTGTTGACATATTTTAATAACCTTGCTACATGCTTAGCACCTTTATTTGGCTCTCAGTAAGTAATGATAGTTCCAAGGGAGCTAAAAGAGAATGTGCAACTCAAATACTATGAATTACATCAGTGGCATGAAGCAAGTCTTATGAAACATTTACAATACCTGAATTACCAATAAAAACTTTAGATTTTTACAGGTTAAGCTCTGCTTTTTCGTTTTAATAGATAGAATGCAATCAAGGAAAAAGATAAATGTAAAGTTAACTTTTATAAAGATTTTACATATTTTTATTTCAGTTTTATTGTATAAAGTGTTATATTTAAGCCATTGGAACAGAGTAAACATAAGAAAAATTAAAGCCTCTTTTTTTTTTTTTCTTTTTTTTTTTTCCCAGAGATATTTAAATAGTTTAGCTGTTGTTTAAAACTACTAAAAATGAGCATTTTACAGTACATTCTTATAAACTTTTTATTTTTACAGAGGAAGCTGTTAGATTAGCAGTGCTCACCCTACTGTACAGGACCCTCTTTCAGATATTTTACATTCTCTTAGTGGTATATAACAATCTTACATTGCACAGAAGCTTGATGAAATATGTAAGAGGAACACAAATGCTGAAATAATGAATACGTACGGCTAAATTGGAAGTAGCATTCCTAATCTACTAATGGCAAATGTATATGTTTGCCATTAAATTACTACATTTAAAATTATACATACTTTTATTTATCTGACAAAGACTATAAGATTAGTTTCTTGTGTAACAGTTGTTTAATATGTTTATATTAATTAAAATATTATTTTCATTGAATATTTATTTATTTTTTTTATGTGTAAACCACGTGCATGCTAAAGTTCTTAATGAAAAATTAAGTTTATAAAAGTTAAGCCCATTATGGGTTTTAGTGCATTCAGTGTTATAATTTGATGATTGTACATTTTGTACAGATTATAGAAGTATTATTTATCACTGTTAATTTTTTGCTTTATTGATTTCCAACTTGGGAGGAAAATTAGTATTTGTACATTAAGGTAATATTTGGAAAATAAAAATACAACTGTACTTAGTCTTATTATAGGCCACAATGTAATGGTACTCTCCATTACCCTTGTACACAGCTCAGTGTTTTGTCGCTAATAACTTTATACATTAATTTGTACATATATGTTGGTGTGTTAGGTTATTGTTACCATGAGAAGCATATAAGAGTTTATTGCTGCTGGTAGTGACATAATAATCCATCAGCTGCCATCAAATAAGTTACTCTCATCTGTATGGATGTATTCAAACAAATGTTTTATGCAATAAAATTCTAATGACGCTCTACTGTCAGTATCAGTATTTGTCATTGTTAAACTATTAAATTCCCATACTTGAAACAAAAGAGGGCATTACAGAATTAAGAATTATATGGTAAAGGAAACTAAAATATATTTAGGTTTATACAAACGTGGTGTTGATGAACTACACCAAAATAATTTCATTAGAGATGTCATATATATGAACAATTTGAAATTGGAAATGTATGACCCACAACTAAACATAACGCAGTTTTATGGTGTTAAACATTTTTCCATCAGATGCTGACAAGTCTGTTAAAGCCAAGTTGGGTAAAAATTGGTTTAGAATGTCTTTAAAACTGCCTTGTAAGTACAGAAATATTGATTTTCTGCAGCTTGTTATCAGCATTTTCAAGGTTTAGTGCCATAAAATCTCTCAAGTCTCAAACTAATAATTTGACAGTGTGACACTGAACATCTACTGCCTTCTTGCATTATGTAGCCAAGACTGACTAAATAAACGTAAATGTAACCTACTCTAAAGGGAGCTTTTAACTGCTTGTGTGGTGAAATGCATAATGCAAAAGCTAACGTTCAGCTGGCTTCAGGTTCAATTTTTGTTATGCTGTTAATTGTTTTTTATTTAATATGAAGTACTGCAATACATATGCTAAAGAATTATGAATGAAATTTACTTAATGCTTTCAAGTTTTATTCTCTTTTTCAACAATGAAAGCATTACTAATATACAGTGGCTAATATGCTTAGTACTAACATGATGCGTAAAATTTAATTTACCTAACACATATTAAGACACAATTCTGATTGATAAGTACAATAACACCTAAAAGTTGTAATTATATGAATTGATATATTAAAATTTAAGTGTGTAAATTGAAACATCAACTTAAAACGTAAACTAAAAGCTGTATTATTAGGACTTGGATAATTAAAAAAAAAAAAGTGACAAATGAGACTTGAACTACAAAACAAATGACTAGCTCTTACTTCAAAGCTTATGTCATAACCATTATGCCAGAGTGATATGTTCTGAAACCTCTCTTTGTTATTGTGTGTTATGCTTTCGAGGGACATCTTCATTAGCGAGCAGCATACTTTAGACCTTATATCCATAGCTTCAAAATTTGAGCACATAGGCCATATGTATTCTATTTCATACTTATCTAAGGCATCTCCACACTCTCTGAAATTATTTTGGAGTAGTTCATAACCCTATATATATATATATGTGTGTGTGTGTGTGTGTGTTATATATCCATTAGTTGATATTAAACACATATTTAAAAAAAATAGGAATTCCAAAACTCATAACTCATTAATGATGAACAGTAATCAGCACTTATCAGAAAAGTAATGCTGAAGCATAGTTTTTTTATAAGCAAAATATTCCTCTTGAATCACAAATGTATCAATGTTACTCAGGTCCATTTCTCAAGTTAGGTGCAAAATATTCCTCTTGAATCACAAATGTATCAATGTTACTTGGGTCCATTTCTCAAGTTAGGTTCTCATACCCCTTGAGTTACACATGTTTCATTCCATAGTGAGATTTTTAGATTAATTTTTTCCAAATAGTACCCATCCAGAGATCTAAATAAGTAGCTGTTATAACTCTTGGAATAGGATGGCATTATGAGAAAATTGCAACTATTTCTACATAGATTCCATTTTTTACAACAGCAGCATTTCATTTCATTCAACTCATCCTTTCCTCTCAGAGATGTCACCACTGGAGGTGTAGGCATAAACAACCATCCCTTGAGCAAGGCGGAAGTACCAAAATATCCTCCTCTAACTCTAACAATGCACTCCAAACCAATGCTTAAACATCAAATTAAATTGATGGACAAAAAGTATACCATGAGAAATTTAATTTCTGCAGGAAGTTATTTTAAAACATATATGCTCTTTCCTGCAATGTGCTCTTGAAGTAATATTTAATTATCAATTGAAGAATGACATAGAATGGTCATTTGTTCCTATAGCCTATTAAGAAGCACAAGTAGTAAGCAACACTTGTTCTTAATATCAGTTGATTGCTGATTTTGAATGTTTTTTTTTTAGATTGATTTATTTAAGGATGCTCTTTAACATCTCAGGTCATCAGCATCCCATTGAATTCAGGGCATAAAACTGCAGACAAATTTTGCTTGGAGGTCTCTTCTTTAAGGCTTGAGGTTCTTTCTCGTGCTGTAAATGTACTACACGGGCCCCACAGCTTTACTTCCCTTCCAAAGGAAGGCATACTTAGGATTTTTCCACCCAAAAAATCCATCGATCCTTGCTGGGTTGGAACCCACGATCTTGGGTTTAGGATGCAGGTGTGGTTACCACTACACCAACAGGATCAATGACTTTGAATGTGTAGTGTCAAACATTTATTCTAGGGTTGAAGGACCTCGGCCAGATAGATTATTCCAGGTAGAATTCAGAACTGTCCTCTCAGCTTTTGCTATTCAGATCACCGTCATAATCAACTGAACCAATGAGGTGACTTCATCTTATCTACTGTTAAAATTATTTATACAGAGCAGACATTCATTTGTTGTGGATATTTGACAAGGGTGTCTGTGTGTGTTTTTGGTTTTATTAACCTTATTGAGAAGATGACTGGAAAGAGAGCTTCTCTTCTTTTTTTTTTCCCCAGAATAGTTTTTCAGTAATTATATTTGAAATATTTTGATCTATAAAATTCTGTTTGTTTTAATTTTTACATGTTTTATCAAATGTTTTAACTAAAGTTCTTATATTTTGAAGGACTTTTGTGTATAAATAATGTAAGATAATTATGCCATTAAAAATTGCCCCTTTTCTATGGAATGAAAAAAGTAATTTATTTTGTATGAACCACCAACTTTCAAATATTTTCTTTTAACACGTAAATGGGTATAGTCCATAAATATCACTTTTGTTTAAAAATTTACCTTACATATTGATGCATTCACTAAAAACACAAGTTTCTTCAAACCAGCTCCGTTCTCTTTCCGGAAACTGAAGGAACCTTCTGCTAGTCATCCTACTTTTCAATCTACATGGTACAAACAATAGACGGAACATTGTCACCAGTTTACCAGAATGAACAGAAAAGTAACTTCTTGTGGCACAGATATTTTCTTATAATGTCCCATAAGATACATATTTTTGTTTAACTCCTTGATGGATGGAATTTCTTTACCAAAACGGCCACATATGACGTCCTACTATTTTTCCCTAATTTTACATTCTTTTTCCAAAGCATTTGATATCTCATTTTTTGCTCTCTCCATTTTAATTGATGCACATTTTAAGACTATAGCCCTAACATACATTAATTGTTAAAAGGTCTCCTTTTGGATATTAAATAATAATAATAATAAAAAAATAATATGCTTTCATTTCACCAAAACTAGCATCAGTGTTATATTCATTATTTGTGCAAGCTGGGACATTCATCACAGCCTATTAATGGACAGAAATCTTAGAACTGAATTGAAAATTCTAAAGATAACTTAAGATACTAATTGTTGTCAACATGACCCTCGTTATATATTCTGTGGAAAAAAAAGGCCATTTTTCTGCAACGCTAAATAGCTGTAACTCAGGAAAGAGTTAACATTTTGAAATGATTCCTAGACCATTAGTAGATGGCAGCATGTACTACAACGTATGGTAGCATTCATGAAATTATACATTTTGATCACATTTTTCCTTTTCCAAACAACTCAATTTTATGTATTTGTTTAAATCTTCAAAATGATGCTTTTGATTATTGTACAGAATGAATTACATTTTTATTCAATGAGTCTAGAACCTGAATGTACCTAACAGTTATCCTGTTGACTGAAGAAAAACCCAATTTAAAACTCAGATAGGTAGCTTGAACCAAGAAGGGCTTAAATGTGTATTTCCTTATTTTGTAGCTAATATTACCAGCTGAACCACTGATACATTGAAAAGTTGTTTTCTTTGTTTCATTATATTTTAAGACCATGCAATATATTTTTGTTTAATAGAAGACTGTTGCATATCTCTCTGAAGTCAGTAATAATTTATATTATTTACTGACATATAAATTAATAACGCTTTCATCAGAGTAAGTGAAATGTGAAGCATGCATCTTGAATGCACGTGTTGTCTTTGTAGTATGATATCGGGCCCAAAATCGCGGTACAACAATTAATCTCCGGTGAGGATAAGAGACTCAAATGCATATTTTCCCTCAAGTATCATTGCGGGTGACTCAAGAGTTGCATTCTGTGAGTCTTTTGTTTCTCCTTCTGTTGATATGGAACCCTGCAAATGTTTCTGTATTGTAGGTGGTCTTTAAAATGACGTGTATGAAAGTATGACTTATTCCCACATCAACAGAAATTCCTTCCGTCGGCTTTTCCTGAATAAGATAACCCTCTCTCGCAATAACAACAGGAGTAATGACGCGATGAACTTGTCTTGCACACACGCATCCGTCTCGCAATATCTCCAGTAAATATGAACTTGACATGCGATAATTCTCGTTCTCCAGCTCGCTCAGCTGCCAAAAAACGAATCACACATCTCTGTCATCTTTACTTTGCCTACAAATGTAAGTGATTTGTAGTAATAAGTAAATCACACCGTACTCGCAATAAACAAACAACGAATATGCAATTAACAAAAAAGTTGCCTAATCCCCTAGAGATGAGTATCATTAGTAAACAGCAGTGTAACCCACATTTGCACGCCGTGAGTTCTATACTAGTAACATTTTCTATTTGACTGCTATAACTTAAAATCATTGTGAAAAGACACTGCAACTACTTTTGAAAAAACTTATAAGTCCTTAATTTAAAAATTTACATCGGCAATAATAAACTTGGTGTCAAAGTGGTGCAACTAATTCTCAACAGCATTGGCTGTTTAATAGGAACAAACAAATCAATGACTTTAGCTTCCAAGTGTTATGTCAGGCACTTTTAACGAAATCTTCAGCTATTGTGGTTGTACCCATGAAACCATATTTGAACATTTTCTTCAAATCGCCTACGATCTTGCCTACTAGGCACTGAAAATGACAATGAAAATAAATAAATATAAAACAGTATGAACAATGAAATTAAAACAACAATAGCTAAAGAAGCAGATTGTCTTCTTGCCTTAGAAAAACGAACTCCAGTAGTTGAAATATAACGAGATATAATCGTAGTCTAAGTGCTTTATCCTTTTCTGCTTCTTTAGCCATTGTTTGTGTGTGTGTGTGTGTGTGTGTGTGTGTGTGTGTGTGTGTGTGTGTGTGTGTGTGTGTGTGTGTGTGTGTGTGTGTGTGTGTGTGTGTGTGTTGACGCTCTAGTGGTCGCAATTTTCGTCTTTTCTCAACGAAACTCTGCATGTAACTACCAAACGTTTGTAAAGTTCCAGCAAAATTGGTCCATTTGGGGTGGGGGTTAACCTAAAGCGAATATTTAAATTTTTTTAAAGATCTCTTAAACAGCCGTTTTTCATTAAAACGCTGATATTTCTTTAAAATTGATAAAAGTAGTTTCCGAAAATCAGAGCAATCGCTCATTAGGAGTAGGGGTATACCTAAAAACCGAGTAGCGGCCGAAATTTAACTTCTCTTTTTAAAAGAAACTTGGGGATCCTATTCTTTATCAACACTTGTTTGGGTTTTTTGGACATCCCGAGGTATATATTTTAATTTTACTCAAATAAAAAATATATATGCTCCATTTGAATGAAGTGTTCGAAGAAATCATCCATACTTTACATCTCGGCATTGAAATAAAATTATAAAAATAGTTGCTGAAAATCAGTGAAATCGAACTATTAGAAGGGGAGGAGAGGTTTTATCTGAAACCCAAAATTTAAAACTCACTGTAGCGGAATTTGTTTTTTTTTTTTTTTTTTTTCGCAATGAAACTCCATATATACTATTTAAATAAAATAAGAAAACTCATGAAAATCGGGTCACTAGGAGGGGGGTTTGCCTGAAACTCAAAATTAAAAAATTGCTCTAGCAGCACCAATATTTGTTGTTTCACATCAAAACTTAACATATACCATTTAAATAAATCAAGAAAAATAGTTTCTGAAAAGCAGTGAAATCAGATTATTAGAAGTGGGGTCTACCTTAAACTCAAAATTTAAAAATTACTCTAACAGCATCAATATTTGCTTTTTCCAAACGAAAATATCATTAAATAAAATATGAATAATAGTCCCATTCAATTCAGGGTGTGAAACGACCGACCACTTTTGTTTAGGGGCCCCTTATTTCAGGCTTGAGATTCTTTATCCTGCTGCAAATGTACGACACGGGATCCACGGCTTTATTTCCCTTCCGAAGGAAGCCATACTTAGGATTTTAATGCCCGAAAAAAATCCATCGATCCTGGCTGGATCGAACCCGCGATCTTCGGTTTACGAGGCAAGTATGGTTACCACTACACCACCAGGACCGACAATTAGGGCAATTGGAGTAGTATAGGGGATTTACTTGAAAACCGAAATCTAAAAAAAGGCGCTCTTCCGTTTAATTTTCCTTATACTGTTTTAAAATAAGAGGAAAATTTAATTCTGCGTATAAACTGTATTTATAACGATTCATTTATATTTAACAAAACCATTGTTGTAAAGGAGCAAATGTGAAATATAATCTATATTTGAAAGTTATATTGTATATAAGGACGCTTTGTAATAACCTTCAGAAAGCATATGCATTACTCTACTAGGTAAGGAATTCGCTATTTTATGCAACTCTACTGCTTGACAAACTTTTTATTTTTGTATAGGTGGTTTCATCGACATCATAAGATAATTCAAAACGTCCTTCACCAAGGAGTTGTCTAAGCCAAACAAATTCAACACCGGTTGAATACCTTTTAATAAAAATTAATATCAAATCCGAATTAGGCCTTATTAATTAATGAAATGAAATAAATTATGGCATTACTGTGTGGTATTAGGGGAACAAAATCAGAATTCTTGCAATCTATAAGTATTACAAAAGAAGAAATACATTTTTAGAACAACAACAACAACAACAACAACAACAACAACAACAACAATAATAATAATAATAATTATTATTATTATTATTATTATTATTATTAAACCACGAGAATTAATGGTGTACTATTAATTAAATTAAATACATGACCACTGACAGACAAAACTATACTGTATGGGTATTTTTAAATATAACCATGTATATGAACTTACTCATTAATATCTTCACATTCACTTAAAAATTTAAGAAAATGATGTTTGTATGCTTCAATAAAACAAAATCATGTTACTATTTAAAAACAATTTCCATGTACTAAACAAACATACAGAATCAGCAAAGAACCGCGAAAAGTTTCATCGACTTTCATTGGCTTTGAAATTGAATTTAAATGTTATTGTAAAAACATATAACGCAAACGTTTCCTGAAGGTTATTACAGACCTCTCGTAAATACAAATATAATTCTCATATTTCTCTAACATATTAGATTAATATTTATAGCTAACTTCACGATAATATTTTTGCTAAATATAAAAACTTATAAAATATAGTTTAAATGCTAAATTAATTTCTCATTTTATTTTAAAACAACATAGAGAACGCTTTTAAATTTCGGTTCCCAAGTATACCTTTACTCCCAATAGTCCAATTTCCCTAATTTTCAGAAACCTTATTTCTTACTTATTTAAATGGTATATATCGAATTTTGTTGTGAAGAAAAAAATATTGGTGCCTAAATAGCGATTTTTAAATTTTGGTTTTCAGGTAACTCCTGCTCCCGTCTAACTGCCTGATACCGCCACGGATGGCCGAGGTCGTTAAGGCGCGGACTCCGTGAGTGGGAGGTCTGGGGTTCGAATCCCGCCAGGACCGTCCTTCCTGTCTGAGGTTTTTTTTTTTTAGGTTTTCCTCAGTCCTCATAAATGGCAAATGCCGAGGTGGTACCCTAAACTTAGACCTGGAACGTTTCCCAACTTAAAAGTATATAATTTCATCTCGTGTATCATCAGTGTCACCGCCTGTGATGCTTCAGTAGTAAAAATGGGCGTTAAACACTACCCCCCCCCCAAAAAAAATAAGAGCCTGAGTTTCAGAAACTATTTTTCTTGTTTTATTTAAATAGCATACACGTAGTTTCGTTGCGAAACAAATATTAATGCAGCGAGGGCGATTTGTAAATTTTGGAACCTCTTCCCCTGCTAATAGCCCAATTTCACTGATTTTTCAGCAACTATTTTACTATTTTATTTTCATGGCATATATGGATTTTTCTTAAAAAAAATTAAAATTGGGACCGTAGGGCGATTTTTAAATTTGAGCTTAACCCCCGAAAGTTTTTCAAGTACACCCCACTCCCAATAATCTGATAATTTTCAAAAACCATTTTTCTTATTTGATTTAAATGGCAAGTACAGAGTTTTGTTGTGAAAAACAAATATTGGTGCTGCTAGAATGATTTTTAAATTTTGGACTTTAGGTAACCTCCCCCCCCCCGCTCCTAATAGCTTGATTTGCCTGATTTTCAGAAACTATTTTTCTTATTCTATTTAAATGGAATATACAGTTTCGTTACGAAAAAAAAAATACATATTAATGCCACTGGAACGATTTTTAAGTTTTAGGGTGCATGCAAACCCCCCCCCCTCTAATAGTACGATTTCACCGATTTTCAGGAACTATATTTTTTCTTCTTATTTTATTCAATTGGTACATACCGAGTTTCGATGCGAAATAAATATTAATACCGCTAGAGCGATTTTTAAATTTTGGTTAAACCCTTCCCCCTGCTAATAGTCCGATTTCACTGATTTTCATAAACTATTTTTCTGAGTTTATTTTAATGGCATATATCAAGTTTCCTCGAAAAAAATTAATTTGCGGCTGTTAGAGCGATTTTTAAATTTGGGCTTAAAGCCCAAGTTTTTCAGGGATACCCCCACTCCCAATAATCTGATAGTTTTTAAACTTCATTTTCATATTTGATTTAAATGACATATACCGAGTTTATTGTGAAAAAACAATTCTTGGTGCTGCTAGAGCGAGTTTTAAATTTTAGGTTTAAGGTAACCCTGCCCCTCTGCTCCTTAGTCCAATTTGCCTGATTTTTAAAAACTATTTTTTCTTATTCTATTTAAATGGCATGTAGGGAGTTTCATTGCAGAAAAAATATATATTAATTGCAATTAGAATGATTTTTAAATTTTGGGGTAAAGGCAAACCCCCCCTCCTAATGGCCCGGTTTCCCTGATTTTCAGAAATGATTTTTCTTATTCTATTTAAATGGCATATATGGAATTTTGTTGTCAAAATTGGAACTTGGACTTCTGAAATCCAAGAATCAGCCACTAGAATTGTGGCTTTAATAATGGAATATTTTGGAAAAAGTAATGATGATTTCAGTGGTTTCTAATGCCAGCTCACTATTTAAGAACATTGGACTCCTGCTCTTTACAGAAGAGAAAGTGGTTTGTCCATTTTCAACCATGCACAGAATTTGGTAGGCTCATTATACTGGTTAAAGATGATGATGATGATGATGATGATGATGATGATGATGATGATGATGATGATGATGATAGAATGAATAGCAGGAAAATCTCTATAGCTGTTGGAATCAAGCCTAGATTATTTTGGTAAAAGGATTTGAGATAATCTGATTGCCTTTCTGAAAATAGTACAGATCATTTTAAATTAAGCATTTAAAGGCTGTAAGTTTCTTATACTGCAATCATATCATTGTGATGGGAGAATTTTTACTTGAATTTTCACCAGAATAGTGGAGATTGTTCATAGATTCACCAAAGTTAGTTAGTTTGAAGGATGTTTTAGCTCCTAAATTGATAGATCCATACAGTTAATGAATGATTTCTGCAAAAGCATGAATGGAGATATTAATCGATATGCAAGTAGTATTCTGACTGAGCTAAGGTGATTAAGGGGCAACCTTTGATATTTCCTTCACAAACAGAACAGAAAATAATGGTATGAGCACTAGAATATAAATGAATAGCTACTTTCAGTGGAAAACATTCTAGATCAGAACGATATAGTATATTGTACTTTAATTGACAAGACAAAAATATGTGTATCTCCATTTACATAAAATTTACCTTAATAAACATATTGATAGAGGACAAGATTTGGCTATTGTAGCTGTTCGCAAATGAAGCTATTTCAGAATTCTCAATTTTAGATATCAACATTTTGGTATGGAGAGGGGAGTCTTAAATTTATTTTAAATATTTTACTTTTTGAAATAAAATACTCCAAAACTCTCCAGAAATCTTGGAAAACCTCATGTTGTTCCTTAAATATAATATTTTTTAAAAACTCACTCAGTTTCCTTTACTATCATATGAATTCTCCTTCCCTTGTGATAATTTGATACCAGTCTTTGATGAACATGGCGAAAAGCTACAAACTATATAACTCAAGGGGAAAGAAGATCCAATTGAACTGTTAACATCTATTGCAATACCACAGGTTTACTGCAAGTAACGCAAGAAAGCAAGCAAAAAGAATTATTGATATTTATCTTTAGGCAGAATATTGTAAATAGGTATTGCTTTTACGTTTTTAACTTTACTAATGATTTTATAAAATCATATTTCAATATTTATATTCAAATTTACTTCTACACTTGCAATTATGGGTCATACAAGCAATTAATACTCATACATAATAAACTCTATGATTCACTATTTACTGGGTTATACCTACTTTATCTCTATTTAATCTTAGATGAATTTTCCTAAAAGAAGATAACACTGAGAGTGTGACCACAAGCAAAGTGACAACTAAGTGTGGGTAGGTGGCAATGTTATACAGTTTTCAAATGAAAAAATTATGCACAACAATCATAATGTTTAACATTCATTTTAAGTGTAATAATTTTATTAAAGGAATCTGAAAGTTTGTCATTTCCAGTGAGAGTTCATCTTGCCACTTGATTGTGGCAAATCATCCAGTGCTCTCATAACCAACATGCCTATAGTAAAATATAGAAGAATGGTAAAATGACTGAATATAATAGGTGATAAATTGTAAATATGTTTATGAGATAATGATCTCTACAATATTTTTATTAAGTTTCCAGCTGTACTCCTCTCATTGCAATTTTAATTTCTGCTTCCTGCATGTCCTTCTATCTCCCCCCCCTTTCCCAAGGCTTTTACTCTGTCAAGCAGGTAAAATGTTACTCTCCTTTGCACTGGGTTTTTCCAAGCAGGATGTGGCTAAACAAATGGGAAGCCCACAGTATTTTCTCTGCTTCCTCATTAAGGATGTTGGTTGCTTGTTCCTCATCTTTAAATATCAAGAGTTGTCAAGAAAACATTTATGTTTATTGGGTATATTTTAAAGCAAAAAGCTCAATTTTTTGTTAATCTGTGTTCATATAGGTGAATATTCCCTTTAAATAATCATGGAAAGTATTTCTGCAGAAGGTAAGTAATAATTTAAAAGTATAATAAAATCTCTTTCTATTTTTCTTGACTGCAGAGCAATGCATATCTATTTACACACTTTCATTTCCTAACTATTGGTTCCATTTATGTATTTAAGAAAACTGTTATTAAAGGATAACAACAGGTAGTTGTTTATATACCTATGTGTTTTTGCATGTGCTTGCATGCATGAAAGAGCAAAAACACAAGTATCACAAATTCTTCTTCTGCTTTTAATTTCTGAAATAGCTGACAGCTATAACATCTTATCTTCTAATATAGTTAAGGGCTTCATTATTTTGTTTCTTGTTTATTATTCAAGCTGCATAGCTAAAGATTCACATAAAAATTGAAAGCTAAACTAAAATTGTAACATGTAACTAATTAAATTCACATTGTAATTGACATTACAACTTAAAAGCTCATTTGAGGTTTCTTGTTCATTCAGGTTCCCAATTTAACATTTTCAAATTATATATTCTTGGTTTGCATAATAATTCCTATTTTCTCCTCACACTTCTAAAGTAATCAATTGGAAATTATAAATAAAATTATTAGCAACATGTCATTCATCATTTACTGTTTCAGTTTCCCAAAATTATTAATTTACTGTTTCTGTTTTCTAGGAATGTTGTTTGTGTTCCTAATACTTGTAACTGGTGTCCTTGTACAGACTGTCTCTGGGGATTCCCAAATTGCATCAGGAAGTTCTCAATTTGCAACTGAGTTGTTATATGTGAGTATTTAAATATCTTTGTATTATCAGGAATGTTCAAAAAGTTTTCTGGTCATTGATTAAGAGTATATAAAAATGTTAAGTTAGGCACTTAAGCATTTATATATAGCAGAAATACTGCATATTTTAAGTGCTCAAACTAAGAATTTCAACTTACTTTAAAACTAAGGATGGAAGATAACAAGAGAGTTCTTCAAAATGTAATAGAAATTTTTCTTTTGTAACATGTTTCTATAGAGGTGCTAAAGCATGTGTGGAATCTATGGAATGCAAGTTTTATTATTTAAATTTTGGATTGTTAAGGTGTGATGCAATGATTTAGATGCATTATTGAATTTCAGACAATTCATTTTATTTATATATATAATTTTTGAAGCTGTTTACAGTGAAGTCATTATATTTAAAATGATACAAAATGGGTAACTTATTTGCACACTTCACTTACTATATTTTCCTAAGTTGGAACAGTGTTTCGGGAACCAGCGTTCCAACTTAGGAAAATATAGTAAGTGAAGTGTGTAAATAAGTTACCCATAATGTATCATTTTAAATTCAATTTATGTTAAATTGTAGCTTAATAAACACAATATAGTTTAAAAGTTTCTAACCATAAAGAGTTATGAACTTCTAAATTGTTAGAAATACTCTAGATCTGATAAATTGTTCATTCCTATAAACAATTTTGAAATCTAGTATCCTGAGATTGAAAGCACTTAATGAAATCATTATAAAAAGTTAAAGTATACATAAAAATAAACTATGAAGAAAATTTACTTAATTGTACAGAAGAAAATTTTAAATTTTCTTTGCACTGATTATTAGTGGCAATTTCTTGTGAAATCAAAAAGTTTGTTCTGAATTTTATGAAACATTATTTTAACTTAAGGAAGTAGAAGTTTAATAAATTTTATGGAGCTAAGTTCCAATATATACATATCCAGGCTAAGGGTAAAAATCTCATAAAGCTGCTGACTGTCTAACAGGATTTTAACTCAAGAGACAGAGCTAGCGACAAATTTTCATAATTGAAACCTTAAAAGGGTTGAGAAACTCATATTATCCATGTAAACATATACATTGAAAGTTATTCTAATTATCTCTTTATATAAATAAAAGCAATAACATTTTATCTCCTTTGCACAATAATTATTGGTAAAAATGTTTAGTCTTAACTAATAGAGCATTGATTATTACTAGGGCCCAGATTCTTAGGTTTTAAATTATTTTGTTCTTAAATGTGATATTTTAACATAATTATTCATTTCTCTATTATGGGAGTTACATAGTTGAATCTTATGAAACCTAAAAATGACTAAATAGGATGTTAAAACCTAAAAATGGCTAAAACTTTCAGTTAAAAATATTAAAATGAAGTAGAAATATAATTAAGTTTAAATTATTAAATTTAATATTATTATTAAAATTGTAAATAAAATTAAACAAAACCAAGTAATCCAAATGAAGCAAATGCTTTCTTGAGATTAATGCACTACTCCAATCTAATGTGAGCACAACGACTGAGTCTGAAAGATTCCTGGTGAACAAATAGTACAGGAATTGAAATATTTCACCTTACCATAAATATAAACAGATTTAGTTTTCTCCTTCAATGTCTCAGATTCAATAATAAAGAAACAAGACCTGAAAAAGAGAAAATAGATTACATGGCAGCATAAGAAAGGTTTTTGACCGATGTGTTGAAAACTTCCAAAAGACATGTACAGCCTCTGAGCAAGTCACAGTTGATGAAAAATTAGAGGAATTTACTAGCAGATGCAGATATTGCCAGTATATGCCAAAGAAGCTTAATGTGTAAGTACGGGACAAAAATATTTGCAGCAGTAAACACCAGAATGTTTTGTATATTCAACATGGATGATGTTGGGGATCAGTCTAAAGGTTCTTATAAACAAAACAACATACCTACTGAACTTTTACAGAGACTCTGCTGACCTATCTTGAATACAAAACACAACTATTTACAAGCTGGCAAAAACATTAATGTGACAGAAGACAACACTTGTCCTTCTTGCTGCTCTGAGGAAGAACAAAAGACAAGTTTCTTCATTATTTTCTAACATAAAAATTGACAAAAATAGCATCTATGTTTGGCTTTCAATAAAACTGCACCTTGGTTACATATATGCCAAAGAAGAGGAACTCTACTTCTATCTATAGTGCATAATGATGAAAATATTGATGACAATATGGGAAGTGAGAAAAAACCATAAATCATATTTTATAACTGTACTAAAGGTGGAGTTGACAGATAGATGAGTGCTATATATGATGTAGCCAAGAATACAGAAGGTGGTTGATAGTTGTGCTTTACAGCATCATCAACAGAGCTGCAGTAAAAATTGTTATTTTCAATGCAAACAAAAAAGAGAAAATGACAATAAGAGTATTCTTAAGTCAGCTTTCTTTCACACTCCTGCAAGACTGTCTTTAAGCAAAGAGCATTGTCGAAAATATTGCCAAAGAAAATGAATGAGAGAATTGTAAATCTTTGTGGTATAAAAGCTTTAGAAGTGGAGCCAGTTCTAGGATTACAAGGTGTTGTGTAGACTGCAGAGCAAAAACAGAAAAACAAGATATTTGTAAAACTATAAGAAATAAATTTATCTTATATACTTTCACTGAATCCCAAGACTGTGTAAAATAAGAGTTGGAATGAATGTGCATAGTTTAAAAAGCAACTCACTGAATTTTCTGTAATTCCTGGGTTAAAAGTTTGAAAGTTTTTAGAGTGATTGATAATGATGCTGTTTTATTTTCTAACCCTCTTCTCCATGAATTATTACAATGTACATTTTTAAAATGATGGAAATTACTAAGGATTTGTGAGACTAGCTGCATGTATGGACAATAGGATTCCAAGCACATGTATCACCAGGTTAAAAACATGAGATATAGCATAGTGCAAAACTTCTTACTTTTTTGGACCAATCTAATTTCTGTGTTACTGCAGATTAATGCTCAGCTTCATTTTTATTTGAAAATAAATACAAACATAAAACTGCTGATGTTGTCATGAAGGGTAATTTATTAGAGATGAGACATTCCTTTATATTTGCAAGCAGCAGTGTGATTTTCTCATGAGTATTGTTGCTTAGCTGAATAAATGATTTGCAGGTACTACTTAAGAGTTTACTTTTGACAGTCACATACATATCAACTTCACACACAGTTATTGTTAAGTGATTGGCAAAAAAAGAATTTCATTGGAGTATGATAAATTATGTTTCACTAATTTTGTTCCACTTACTTGGACATGTTAAAAAAAAAAAAAAAATGACTACACAATAGATCTTGTCAACAAGAAAATAGAGAAATTCAGAAAGAAAAAACAAATAAAGGACATCACCGCACTAAAAGGCTACAAAGGAGATCATATATATAAAAAATTCACATTCCACCCATGGGCACACCAAAAATTCCAGAAGATTTTTAGAGAGGCAAACATCATTTTGGCCCTAGTAAATAAATTCAGTTTAAAAAAACACTTAAACACCAACACAAAAGACAATTTCACCAGGAAAGCAATCAGGCATTTATGAAATCGGTTGCAAAGACTGTGACATGAAATACATAGGCAAAACAAAAAGAAATATTACCATACGTTTTAAGGAACACATGAGAAATGTTAAATATAAACACACAGAAAAATCAGCAGTGGCAGACCATTTTTGGCAAAAAAAAAAAAAAAACATGCATTCCAAAAGGAACCAAAACTATTAAAACCTCTTCAAAAACCCATAGAATTAACAGTATGGGAAAATATATTTATAAGCCAAAACCAAGAATTTTTGGTTAACTTTGATCTCCCAAACAACAGTACCTATTCAATTAAGTTCGTTAAAGCCACAGAGCGACATCTTAATACCACACTGGGAAGTGGCCAGTGGGACCAAGCTGAAGATGGAGGCAATCACCTTTGAAACATGTCCAAGCAAGTGGAACAATATTAGTGAAATTTGAGTGATTTCGTAACATAATTTGTCATATTATAATATATTTCACTGTGAAAATCCCAGATACAAAAAACTATTCATTGGAGTACTTTAAAACAGAGGCTTGGTGCATTCACTATTAGACCTATACTCTGGTATCAAACCCCTATGCCGGCCCTTGTGGTCTAGTGATAACCATATTTGCCCCTCAATTCCAGCCAGGGTCAATGGGTCTTTTTCAGCATAATAATCCTAAGTATGGGGCTTCCTTGAGAAGGAAAGTAAAGCCATAGGTCCCATAGATTTAGATTTATGAAAGAATAAGCCCCTTAACAAACTTTACTGGCCATTTCACTTCCTGAATTGAATGGGACATGATCACCTGAGATGTTAAAGAGCATCAGTAAATAAACCAAATAAATATATAAATAAATAAATAAAAATGTATGTATTTATACATAAAAATAGTGAAATATTTTAAAAATATGCCATTTAATTTATATGTATTTCTCTAAAATTAATGTTATAAATAACATCTTTTTGTAATATGAAAATCTTCTTAGATTTTGACGATGCTTCCCATGCAATTATACTATAAGATGATAGCATATGTTCATATAAAAAATATACTAGTTTTAAAACTTCAACTGGAATGTTGTCGATAGGACTCAAAATGTCTAGTCTTTCTCTGGTTGACTCTTTAGCAGAGAGATGGTATGAAGCTGCCTGTTACTGGGCATATATTTTACTATTTGAATTACTTTTGTACTTTTGTCCCAAGACATTGTTGATTTATTTTTATTTTACTCTAAGTAAAGATATTTTGATAAGTGTCAGCTAAAGTAGGATAGTCAAAGTTCTGCTGCAAAATTAGCTTTATGATGTTACAGTAATAAATTTGTCTTATAGGTATAAACGGTGTAAAAATACAGATCATGGACCTACTTTTGTAATAAATGTAGGACATGTCCGTGAGCAATAGACATCTCAGAAACACCATCATAAATTTGGCTCACTGTTTCATCTATAATTCTCCCAAAAATTAACATATTGATAAATATTTTCTGATATTCCTGAAGTTTTCTCTCTTGGGATATCACAAAGCCAATTGTTTTTTCATCTTATATGCAGAACAGAGTTCATTTGCAGGTTATCAAGAAACATTAAGAGTCTCATCTGATTGCACCCAATAAACTTTAAAAAATATGCTGCTTCTTTAATTTGTACATCAAAAACATTTATTAATGATTCAGTTAGCTGATTTTTTATTATGTTTGAGAAATTTGGATACCAAAAGTTCTCTGTAGATTGATATTATTGTATGATTAAGTTGAACTATGCACTCTTAATGCTTCATTTACTTGCCATAATGTATAGAACTAGTTTCGAGAACATTTGGTTCTCATCATCAGCCAGACTAAAATTCAACAATAATACCAATTATATGATTGGCTTCACTGTGCAACTTCCAATTTACATTTTAATTCTCTGTAGATGTTTCTCAATAAACAATTGTCTTGATAGAATTTCCATTCAAGATAATTTTTGTTGTTGCTGAAAAGCTCATTCATTTGTCCTCTAAACGTTTATCTGAGAAATATTATGTTTAATTGAATCTAATGTGTCATCAAATGTAATGAGCATCCCAAATTTGAAACTTAAAATCATAATAAAAATTTTGCTGTATTGTTGTATGGCATCTTAGAGATAAACCCATCTGCTTCATAAAACAATCAGAGCATAGAATTTACTAAGTGGACTATTGTTATATCTTGGAGTACTTAGGACTCCGTCACTTGTGTTTGTTGCCAGGACAGTTGGCATAGGTCAAAGAAGAAAAATTTAAGTATTATCTGAAACTTTTCTTGGGGATTTCAATTTTGTTGTCATTTTTTTTTAATTGTTAGAAAATTCTTCAATTGACACAATAATAAACTCTAAATTCAAAATAGGTGTAGAATTGTCACTTTCTTCATCTGCACTGTTTACTTTCACAAGAACCACCAGCTTCATATAATGTTTCACTTAACCTATTTGGACGTTGATAAAGTTGTGGTATGCATCCCATATTTGTACATTCAAAGATTCCAACTCACATGTCTTAGCATACTTTTCTTAAAAGAGTGATTGCAGCAAATTTAAAAACTTGTCATGTCTTAGGTAATAATTACTGTTATATGTTGTACACATTTTGCCCCATGATCTTCCCCCATGAAATTCAAACCATGACTGGTTATTAAATATAAAATTTAATTTTGCGTTCGATCCAATACAGTAAAGCGACTATTATGTTCTTAATTATCTAGTGAGTCAATTTGATAATCTTATGTTCCACTTACTGTTGAATTATGCAAAACTAGTTTTGCAGGCTTTTTCATGCATCCTCAGTTGCGAGTCGACTGTCGAATTCGTTGTTGGTTGGCTGGACTTAGTGTAGCTTTTGGGGACATTTTATGAACTTCTGGATAATTTGTCTTTTGTTGGGATCTCAAAGTTCATAATCTTATCCTCATATTTTTTTATATTAATTTTTTCTCATATTCCCAGCTCCATGGGCTGATCTACAAAATTCAATAATTTCACTCCCATTTCTATATCATGTTTATCTCTCCAAAAGTGATGCATAACCATGATTTCTCTATCTGATTGTACCTGATCTTTCTCCAGTGTTCCTTCAGCCTTATTCCAATGTTTGTTTTTGTTTTTCCAATATATGCTTTCTTACATTCTGAACAGTTAATTTTGTATATTCCTGGCTTCTTCTCCTCATTCTATCATTATCACCAGAATTGAGCAGATTTTTAGGCTAAACTTGTTCACTGGGGATAAAGAATCCCAAACTCTCTTAAGTATTTTTTTGAATTTTTTGGTGGTCCAAGGATGATAAGTGAATTTCTTGCAGATGGTAGATTCTTATATTGCTGTCAATGTTGTAACCTGCATTAAGTTCTTCTCTTGTTTGAATTTCTTGATTTTCGGGTATACAATTTCATTTTGCTGTTTGTATAATATGATAGTATTCTTTGTTGTATTCAAACTCATTCATAAGTATGTTAATGAGTTTATGTGCTAAGCTATTGAGAACTGCATGTTTGTGTGCTATCGGATTGAATGCACTTGCCTTTATGTAATTCTCAGTCTGCCTGTCCTTTCTGTACATTCCAAATTCAAATTATTGCCTGTTCTTATAATCTTTAAGTCAAGAAAAGGAGTCATGTTGCATTGTTCTGTTTCAGAAGTGAATTTAATTTCTTTATCTTGTAGGTTTAGCAATTTCAAACCATCATCAAAGAGATCATTGAAATTGCTAAACCTACAAGAGTTTATGAGGATTGGTATTTTGAACATGACTAAATGAGATAGCTACAGATTTATTCTTATTTATTATTAACTTACTTTGTATAAACCATTTCTGCATTCTTTGTTCTAAAATTTATATGTCTATTTCAACATCTTTATCGCCACCTATATATCTTTGGACATTCATCAATCTTATTTGGTTATAGATCGTTTACTAAATAATTTATATATAGTAAATATAAAAAAGGCCCTAAAACTGAACCTTGGGGAACTCCACAAGTTACATATTTTGTATCAGGTCTATACACTTCAAATATATGATTATGGCAATTGGTTTGTACTAAACAAATAATATAAAATGTGGAAGTTAAAAAAAAACATGCATTTTCATTTGATACCTGTAATTCATTAAACAAAATGAAACTTTTATGAAAAGGAGATGCTTTGTAGGTGTGGGATTTGATGAGGAAAGACTCATTTACATATCTGTTTTGTTTCACAGCATCATTATTTTTCATGGCTTAAAGCTTAACTTATTCAGAAATTCAATATTCAATTCTTAAATTGCCTAACAAGTGGATTCTTTTGATTCTAAAAGCTAGTAGGGCTTTTAGAATCAAAAGATGCATACCATTTTCCTATAAAAATAAGCACTTATCTTGTAGGTGGTGCTATTTTAAAGCATATTTGGTAATTGTTAGTGTAATTAAAAAAAAATTATTGACTCAATTGCCCTACAATTTTACAGTATGAGTATTTTCTATTTTTTTATTTTAACATTATCACTTAGCTGAGCTAAAACTAGAGATTTTTCTCAAACTAAAATATAAGTCTTTTACATATTTAAAATTTCTTGATTTCTCATTTTTATCATCTGATCTAAAATATTTATTTTGGAGGTAATAATTATGAAGATTGGATATTCTACCCACTATTTGAAACCATTTTTTGGGTTCTTTTATCCCTGAGTTTTAGTGCAAAAACATTCTACAGCACACTTTATATTACACAGTCTTTTTATATTACTTATTTTTTACTTACAAAATGCTTTATTATTATTATTATTATTATTATTATTATTATTATTATTATTATTATTATTATTATTATTATTATTATTATTATTATTATTATTATTACATTTTAAAATTAATATTATATTATGCCACGTACTTTTTTTCTGATTGTATAGACCACTGCTCAGGAAAAAAATGAGTTACAAAATTTAGTACTTTCTCCACTGAGTGTATGGTCAGTTCTAGTACTGATTCAAGAGGGTGCTAATGGAAAAACACGAGAGCAGTTACAGGCTGCCCTTCATTTAAAAGAGTCAAATAAGGAAAACCGCCTTGCTTTTCGAGCTATAACTGAAGCTGTTAAGGTATGTACCTACTATTCAAAATATGTTTGCCTTATATTTTTATTAACTCTTCTTTAGTTACTTAATAAATGTTTTAATCTTTTAATGTCACCTGCTACAAATATTCAGATTAATGATTTAAATAGATTTGATTAAGCCACAAATGTGCCCATAATTCATTGAGCCTGAAATTAACAATATTATTTTTTTAAAGCAAGGAGGAAATTTTGAGTAAGAGATCTCACTAGAAAACTTGTCCCACTTAAAATAAAAGTACAAGCAGAGTACTTCAGTCATGATAATGATCTTAGTAGTTATAATCAATAATATTTAATAGAAAAACAGCATTAGTATTCAATAATTAAGCAAATTTTATTAATTTATTCATTTTAATTATTAATTTGCCCATTTTCAATATTAATGAATTGTGCTATTTACAAAATAAAATACAATATACAAAACTATCACCTATGATATCTAGGTATGAAGTTAGTTTCTTGATCACTTAGCTAAGGCATTACCTTGTTGGAAATATTTAACTAATAGGTGTTTAGTTGGCATAAACACAAGTAAATATATACCTTTTATTTTATTCATAGTGATTTAACAGTTAATTTTTTTTCTTGCTAGTGTTTAATGCTTATTTTTATCACTAAAGCACCACAGGTGGTATTAACAGTTTATCTTTTAAATACAGTGCCATATATCAAATTTTAAAAGAACTTAAATAAAAAAATGGCTATAATAATGACAGCTGCAAGAGAGAATCATAGTAAAAGTCTGTTTTAGTGTAGTATAGAGGAATATACTAAATACCTGAAAGTTTAAATTGAATGTAAAAATAAGTAGACACAACAATTTATGTTATGTATAATTATAACTTATTTAATATCAATATATGATAGTTATATTATTCAATTATGTACATATTATTGGCAGTTTGCAAAAATTTTGTTTGTTTGTTTGAGATGTTCCATGCTTTTTTAATTTAACTATTTGCTGTTACACCCATCATCATTTAGTTAATTTTTTAAAAATATTTTTCTCATTTAACATTCAGAGCAAATTAATCCAGCTTTGGCATTACCATTTTCAGAATGAGATTTAATTTACTGGTATTTATATATTTTCAATTTTTTTCAGTATTTAAATGTTAGAATACTAGAGCACAATGAGCAGTTAACTTTTCCATATTCTTGTGATCCAAAGTAGTTGAAAAAGTTGTCATTGCTTTTCCCGGATGAGCAAAGTTCTGTTATATTATGTTTCATGCACTGCCTTTGTTAATTTCCTTGTCAAGTAAATTAATATTTGTGTAGTAACTTGATTGAAAAATCAGTAGCCAATCAACTAAAATTTTGCTCACTATATATCTTTTTCTAAATCTGAAATGGTAAATACTAAATGGATTTTTAATTGCACAGATTCTGCTGTCAGTTGAATCTTTCTCAAACATTTAATGTTTATCATTTTTCCACAAGGAAAATTAACATTATTATATGACAATAATCTCTTCTGGGTCAAATTATTTAAACTCATTTTTTTTCAGCTGAGGATGTGGGTGGGTCCACAAAATATGTCCTTTGTATATCTCCAGTAAGTGAAACCAAAAAGAGAATATTTAAATTTTTTGACGCAGAAGAGGTTATTAATGCTTACTTCACTGTGTTATATTCAAATTTAATTAACATTGAGACTATAAGTGACATTTTTCAGTGATGGTTTTATGAAATGTATAGCTTGAACATATTTATCTCACCAAACAATAATAAAGAGTCTTAAGGTAAAATGGAATACTAATTCCTTTTGAATTCTGGGAAAGATAGGGCCTCTAATTTCTATGTTATTTCAGAATGCAAGTAACACACTTTCAGTGAATTTTCAAATTCAGAGAATTTACTACTTAGCTATCTTTTATTATGACAATTTATACGTGATATTATTCTGGTTATTGAAAACTACATTTTGAAAACAAATGCATAAAAACTCTTGAGTGCCTATATGAATTTATTTTGCTTTTTAATCAATCCTTTTACTACCAAAGCATAGACTGAAAATACTATACATTTTTACATTAATATTTTACAGTCATATTGTAAATTATGCATGTTATGTACAGCTTAGAGGTATTATTAAAATTGTTTTCCTGAATATTTTATTGTATAGTTATAATATCATTATATCCAGAACAAATTTATGGCTTTAAGATAAAAACAGAATTATCAATTTTTTTTCCCTGCAGTATATCAAACAAAAAATTTCATTCTAAAATGGAGATAGTAACACAAATATATCTAAAAACTGTAGATGATAATTTTAAATTCTTTATGAACTAAAGAACAGGCCTGAAGGGGAAATCAAACAGAAAAAAATTGAGGTCAACACCCTAATTTTTTAACATTTCCTATTTTATGAGTGTTGTTAAAATTTAAATCAGACTTTTGTTCTCTGGGCTTGGAAAGAGTGGCAAGAGGGGTGGAGCCATAGTAGTAGTTAGGTGGAGATGTGTGGAGGGAGAGCAATCCAACATTGGTCATTGGTCCTTCCATTGCCAATAGCACTGTATCTGTGTCTGCGTATGCTATGCAGCTGTTCATCATCTATTTTCTAATCAAAGAAAGATTCAAACTGACTGAGATCTTGTCCAGACACAGTTTAGAGAAGCTATGCTTTCATGAACCCAAGGGTTTGACAGGCACAAGAAGTTCCTCAGTGGTCATGATGCTGTGAAAAATAAAAATCAAGGACAAGTGTCACTCAGGACAACATTCAGCCTGATTGTGACCTTGTGGAAGATGATTAATGCCTAAGTGTGCTCAAAATCGCTTCAGAGGAGCTATGGAAGTGCAAACATCATTCTTTCTGAAGAACTATAGGCAGTATTTCAGAAAGTGTGGGCAACGTGACTCCCACATCAGTTCACAAATGAAAAGAAAAATGTTTGAAGGAACATAAGTCATAGGTTTCTGGATCAGTTTGAGGAAGAAGATGGGCAGTATTGGATCTGAATTGTGACCTGTGATAAGAGGTGGGTACATCACTACATCCCCGAAAACAAGAGAATGAGTGGAGGGGAAAGAGAGGAGGGTGCTCCGGTTAAAGCCGAAAGCAGTCTGTTAGCTGGAAAGGTTCTTGTGACTGTGTTTTGAAACTGCAAAGGTATGAGCTTCGATTTCCTTCACAAACGAAGGACTGTGAATGCAACATATCACTGCAAACTGTAGGAGTGAGAGCCATCTATCACAACAAGAGATGCCAACAATCAATTCATGATGTCCTGCTTCTGCATGACAATAGCCTCATAAGCCTGAATTAATTAAGGAAAATTCACTGAACACCTCTAGAATATTAACATTTTAATAAATTGAGTCAACATCGCTCCAGAAACTAGTCTTGCATTTTGTTGAATTATAGTGTTGTGTATGTTACAATCTTGACTCAATTTATTAAATTGTTAATATTTGACATCACTGTTACAAAAGTTCACCATATTTTACACCTCTAGAATACCCTCCTTAGAGTCCCCATATATCCCTTATGATTATCACTTGTTCGGGCCATTGAAGGAGGCATTGGGAAGGAAAAGATTCAGTGACAATGCAGAGATTGAGCACTTTGTATGCGATTGTTTGTTGATGCATCCATCTTCTTTATTTAGTGAAGAATAAAGAATGGGGAAATTGCATTACTGTTCAAGGAAATTGTACAGAAAAGTAATATAATTGTTTTGTAATTGAATATGGTAAAAAGAAATTTTTGTATTCTGTATTTATATACGAATGGCCCTCATATTTCTTGTTCAAATATTTGCCTATACATATGCTTATTTGAAAATAGCATCCAAAGAATGCTATAGCATTTCTTCACCTTAGATTCTTAAAATAAACTGCTGAAATAGCAAACTCAAAGTCATTGCTTTCTTATCCATTACATATAAGCATCAAAAATGGAAAATTTACAGTAGCAGGGACCCAAAAGCCAATGGATTTTGATTAAAACACAAAATTATTTTTGGAAGACCTGACCATTTTCAGATGCAGGGCAGCACAGTGAAAGCATTTCTTAAGTAGATTATCTTTATTATGCAGTGGCTGAAAAGAATCCATGTTTTTCATCACATTATAAGAAGGTATGAACCTCAAAACTGGCTTTAAATCAACAGCTTGCCAGATTCTGATAGACTAACGATGACGACAACAACAACAACAACAATAATAATAATAATAATAATAATAATAATGCAGACAATATGATTTACAATAATTGCAAGTTCATTATATTGTCATAATTCATCCACCCCTGTATAGACACCTGTGAATCAAATATTTTTTAAACTGTATTTTAAAATTCTTGCCATATTTTTATTTCTTTGAAGTTTATTATAAAAGTTTTGCCACTGACTAATGGGTCATGTTTTGTGCTTTCTTATAAAAGTTATCTTTTCCTCTAGTATTATAAATATAATGTTCCTTATTAGGCCATTAGTATATATCTTGAAATGCATTACTAGCAAGACTACACAGTATATATGTGCATATAATGAAATCACGTTAAATAGTATTTTGCCTTTATCTAATTTGTAGATAATTCTTAAACTCCCTTTCTGTAAAATCAGAATAAGATTCATGTTACAAATTCCCATATCACCCCGTATTTCTATGCCATACTAAATAAATGGATAAATCAGACCATAGTATGCAATTAACACTGGAATGTTTAGAAATGTGTCTTAGAAGATATAATCTTGAGCATATTTTTTACATTACCTCACGATAGTCACATGTTAATTTACAATCTATACAAACATGTAAAAATTTAATATATTGCACATATTCAACAGAGTTCCATTCAATGTTAACTCAATTTTAGTGTTATTTTTATGACTGTAATGCTGAAAATGAAGATTTATTTTATTTACATTGATTTTCTGATTATTGTGCTCCAAATAATTTAGTATTCTTTTGGAAAAATCTTGCATTTATGATTTTAAGTTTATCACAGTATTATTACAAAACAATAATGAGGTATCATCTGTATAAAAAATGTTTATACAATTATTCATTTGTGGGAGATCATTTACATAAACAACAAACAAAAAAGTATAAAATACTGAGCCCTATGGAACTCCAAATTTAATATCATCCTATTCTGATTAACTGGTATTATATATTGTCCTACTATATTCTTGGTCTCTATATGGTGTTTATAATTTTTTAAATATAATTTTAATAATTCTAAAGCTTTACCTTTTATACCACAGTTATTCAAATTTTGCTAGTAAAATACTCTTTTGAAACCCTTTGTTAGATCTGAAAGAAGTCTTGCTACTTTAAATTCTCTATATTGGTATAATGTGAATAAGTTCAACTATGCTGTAGTAGTTCTATAATACCAGACACTATTGGAGCTTAAATTTAGCAATAATTTGCTGAGATTGCTGAGAAGAGGATTTCGAACAGGTGTTTCATCTGTTAGGTATACTAAGTACCAATATTTTGCTGAGCTAGAGGACTCTTAGAACCCAGAATGTCACAGCAAAAGTTTGTTTGAAGGGCTTGCAAGGCAAATACAGACACTGGACTTCATGAAAATTGGAGTCTGTAGAAAGGATTCTTAATAGTGTTCCAACAAGCTACTGAAACATTTCCAGAAATGAATTTGAACAGGTATTTAATAATAATTAAGATGAATATTCTTGAATTGATGGTAAAAAGGTATAAATGCAGTCAACACACTAAGTAAAATAAATCAAATAATGGATAAAATGGTGAAATTTTTATCTAAGTTTATATAGTAACCAGCCTGAGACAGAACCAGGCCATATTGTAATATTTGTGAAATTAGTACAATTTAATTAAATAAATATAGCAACTAGTATATTAAAATCTGTTTTTTCATAGCTTTATGGTGGACGAAGATGTTTACAATCATACATATCTTATTTCACCATGACTTAAAGTACACAATAGTTAGAATCAATTGATCCTATCACCTTTTAATATTAATATCAGCAATAAAGTGGGATAAGAAACTTTTTCCCTGGAAAGTAAGAATAAGACATTCCCAATGCTCATTGTGATTATAATATAAGTCTGCATTCATCTATAGAATGGTTGTTTGCTTTTTGAACAATGAATAAAATACATATTAAGTACTTTTTTATTCTTTTTAATTTATTATCCATGTAGGTTATAAGAACCTGTTGGATATTGTGAGATTATCAAACAAATAGTTTATTTATAAATTATTTTACAAAATAAAATAAAACTAAATATAATAATAATCGACTACACATCTGTATGAATAAATATGTATTATATCTACACATTACAATTACAATTTTACAATTTTTCCTTAATCCTTGAGTGCTTATTAATTCAGGATCCTATACAGCTAACACCCTGGTTAATATGTACATGGATCCTACGTCACTCTAACTATATATATTATCAAGTGCACTTTACATATACTTCCCTAAAGGTGATCATCTTCCCTCATTGTTACCTTATTATCATCTTGCTTTGCCTTGATCACTTTCCTCCACCCCTTTTCTCCTACTTTTTCTATGTAATTTCCAAATTGATTCAAAAGTTCTTTTCGGCTAATTCCAAAAATCTTTAATGCCAGAATTTCTTCCTGAAAGTTATCCTATTTCTTATTCCATATTTCCTCTCTCCATCCTACCATTTCTGTACATTCTAATGTACAGTATAAGTTCTTGTCTACCTTACCATAGGGGTACACAATTCTTTGTCAACTTTTACCCCACCTAGCATCATTGTTCCTGTTCTTGCCCATGCCATACATTCCCTACCCATTATGTCACATATCTCAATATATTTTTCCCTACCTCATTCTACCTTAAACTCCTATATATCGGAGTACTCTTGTCTTATAGGCTACCAAATATTTCCTGTTTCTCTATATTATCAATCCTTGCTTTCACTTTATTCCACGCACCTTGCCCATTTGGTGACTGTAAACTAACTAGCTCTTCCAAACCAATTTCTATTACAATTTCATTTAATCTACCTACCCAACTTCCTACCCATTTTCCTTTTTCTTGTGCCCCCAAGTATACACAACTGTAATATCCTGGCATACTGCTTTCAGTTATAGAAAATGTTATCCTTTGCTATATAATTTTTATGAATCTCAAATCACATGTGTTAATGACTGTAGAATAATGGTTATATAATAGTTATATTATGCATTAATAATCTCTGTGAGATATAGTTATATGATAGTTATATTATGCATTAATAATCTCTGCGAGTCTGAATATTAGAACACTCTTTCTGGTTTCAGAAAATATTTGAAACCAGAGAGAGTGTTCTATTATTCTGACTCAGAGAGATTATTAGTGCATGTTTCAATATGTTCGATTCCAAATTGAATTAATATTGAAGTACATTATGCATATTTGGAAGGAAAGAGGATCTAGACTTACAAATAATTCTGTTCTCTAAGCACAAATTATTCATAAATTCAAACAAAGCATCAATCCTAGAATTACAAGATCAAATCATCCAGCACTATGATGAATTTGAACTTATTTTATCTCTGGTGACATATTACCCAAAAGGGGTTCTAATTATGTGCCAGATGCTTCAGAATTACTAGAAAAATGTTTGTAAAAAATCTTTTGCTTTATTTATTTTAATATATGGTATTTTCTGTATTATCAACACTATCAAATCTGGCTAATATGATAAGCATTGAAAGGAAAAGGAAAATTACCTGCAGTGCCAGACAAGTGGTTAAGCACAATAGAACTAAGAGAGATCAACATATTATATAAATGCCCAATATAGTTTGATACTAATTTTAAAATGAGTTAAAATAAACATTATGATGATATTTTATAAAATAAGTAATTAGGCTAGTGGAAAAATTATTGATACTTCACAATCTACAAAAAATGTATATAATGCAGTCCAGAAAATTTCTTAACAGGTAAATACTGCTGATATAGATGCAACAATTGCTGCTGCTCTTTTCATTGATCAAGAGTATCATGTCAGGTGGGAATTTGAATATTTAGCAGAGAAAATCTACAAATCAGCTATTCACCAAGTACATTTTGCTGAAGTTCATGAAGCAGTCAAAACTATAAATGAATGGGCTGCAGCTTCAACTCGCAATAGGATCACACACATTGTATCACAGGGTATGTAGATGCTGAAAATCCATTTTTCTGAATACTTAATTTAGTACAGATTAAAGCATATCTTTATAGAAGATAATGTCTCATTCTTTTTGGGGGTCAGTTCTGGTGGTGTAGTGGTAACCATACTTGCCTTCTAAACCCAAGATTGCAGGTTCAAACCCGACCAAGATCGATGGATTTTTTCAGGCGTAAAAATCCTAAGTATGGCTTCCTTTGGAAGGGGAGTAAAGCCGTGGGTCCCATGTTGTAAATCAACAGCACGATAAAGAACCTCAAGTCTGATAGAAGAGGCCTCTGAGCAAAATTTACCGGCCATTTCATGCCCTGAATAGAATCGGATGTTGACAACCTCAGATATTATAGAGCATCCATAAGTAAACAAATAAAAAAAAATCTTTTTAGGGTATAAATAATAAATATAATTGTTACTAAATGTGCTTTTGATACTTAAAATCTTAATACTTCATAAAAGTTGTGTTTCTTAACACCTTCCAAGCAATACAATTATTTGAAAGCTAATTTTCATTATTCAGCACTGTGCTTACAATATAAATATTTACAAAAATAAAACTTTCATCAGATCTAACTAGTATTTTTGCATAATTTGAGTAAAAGTAACAGATTATATCAGTCTAGTTCCTTTGGTGTCTTTACTCTACCCAGATTATATAGAGCAACATTGGAAGTTGAAAATTTGGCATGGAATGTGCTCTTGTATTCAGTGTATGTAGAATCTTCTTGTTCTCATTTGGTACTACAGCCTGGAGTGAGCCACAGTCTGCCATAGTGACCTCTGCTTCTTCTATCTCTGTCTTATGACTTCATATAGAGGGCAGGGGGCACATGATCAGCATGCTAACACCCTACAGGTCGCCTATCATGCAGCCTTTGTGATCGAAGAACATCACCTCTCCATCAGACAGCTTCCCAATTGTCCTCACGAGGAATGATTTTTTTTTTATTGATTTATTTATGGACGCTCTTTAACAGCTCAGGTCATCAGCGTCCCATTCAACTCAGGGCGTGAAACGGCCAACAAATTTTGCTCAGAGGCCTCTCTTTCAGGCTTGAGGTTCTTTTTCGTGCCGTAAATATACGACACGGGACCCACGGCTTTACTTCCCTTCCGAAGGAAGCGATACTTAGGATTTTTATGCCCGAAAAAATCCATCGGTCCTGGCCGGGTTCGAACCCGCGATCTTGGGTTTAGGAGGCAAGTATGGTAACCACTACACCACCAGGACCGACTCACGAGGAATGGGTGGACCCTGTTCCAGACCTCCCTAACTTTGAAAAATTCCTAAGCGGATACCCAGGCTACCCAACTAGCAGTCAGCAACAGTAACCACTAGACCAAGGAGGTAGTAGTTTATGTAGAATAGAGTTAGAAATTTAATCAAGAATATAGTACTTTGCTCGTTATTAGGACCAACAGCCCAAATTAAATTGGAATTTACATTACATAAGTAAAATGCAAACTTAGCATTCTAGGCCTAGGTTTAAGGTACCTATCATTCCAGCATTTGCCACTGATGATTGAGGAAAACCTGGAATAAACCTCAAACAGGAAGGGTGGTCGTGGTGGGATTTAAACTACATACTTCCCATGAGTTACCATAGTGACCGTGCCCATCCATGATTTGAGCTATTTAATGTTGCTTAATTTCTAGTATAAATTAATTTCCATGTTACTGAATTTTTGTTAAACCTTCCCGTCATTGTCCATATTATTTATATATCTAAATTAGTCACTTTTAATTTAGCACTGTTAAATTTCAAATTCTAAAGTACTTCTAGAGCTTAAAAATAAATTTGATTTTTTTTTTATTTTTATTATTATTTATTTAATTGTTAAGGGTATAATTCTTTCAGATTATCTAACTATATAAATGAAACCAGTTTCATAACTAAAACTTTAATCACAATTTTGTATGTCACTCAGATAAATCAGACACCTCATAAAATGGCAGGCATCAGGAAATCTCAGGTTCATTTTTGTCAAAACAATTTACTTTGTTTAGATGTTTCTTTAAAAAACTCAGAGTAGAATGAGAAAGAGAGGAGAGAGAGTAATTCCGTTTGGCAAATTAAGTTTTGCAATTAATGTAATGTTTATCAATAATGTAGATTTTATGAACATGTCAAATATCATTTATATGATCAAAAGAACAAAAAATAAACTTCAAACAAACGTAACAAATATAAGCATATGCTTAAACAAAGCTTGTATTTTTTCTCTTTCATTTTTCCTACAAGAGTATGAGAATTTAAAATTAATATTTCGTTTATAGAACACATTAAAGACATACATCTGGCTATTGCTAGCTGCACCTATTTCAAAGGAAACTGGGAAAAACAGTTCAATAAAAGCTACACATACACAGAAACTTTTGTGGACGACCGTGGGGTTGCAGTGGCAGAAGTGGATATGATGTATCAACAGAATCATTTCCTCTATACCCTCATGCCAGATTTAAAGGCAAAATTTCTGGAGCTCCCTTATGCAGTAAGTATATCTCTATTAATAACAAGCTGATACCTAATTATAAAATACTAGTCTTGATTTTACAATGTAGAACGGATGTACTCACAAATACATTTGAGATGTTTTAATAATTTAAGTTAAATGTTTTTTCCAGATGTCCAATTTCTACACTGAAATTTTTAAGGAAAGAGTTAAAACCCATGATTTTTTATTTTAATTTAATTATTTATCCCACTTTTTAAAACATTTCACTATTTATAGGACTTAAACCTCTGTTTTTCATATCATTATTTGAACAAGCACATGAAATGAGTCAAAGAAATTTGAAAAATATATTTATATTTTTCATGCCACTTGAACAATATCAGTTTTTATCTTGGCATCTTCAGCTATGTCAGATTATGAAAATTCTATGTGTACATTCCTCGGTTTAGTTAAATAGCAAAGATTCTAACTTATGATGAAAAAGATAATATTGAAACATACTTGTTTTTTTAAGCAAATAAATTGATTGCCAAAGTCTTTTGAGATGATGGAATGGAATGAATGAAATGATTATGCAAGAAATATGGACTGTTTAGTGTCTAAAGTTACTTGGTATTCACCTTTTCAAGGAAAGAGGGAAGCTTTGAAAAAAGTCTTACCGGCAACATTCTTGTTGGGGTGTCAAACCTGGGCCTACCAGTTGACAAGTAGATAACACCAGCATCTGAGCCATAGTGATGGACTAACTCACCAGTTGAGCTAGTACAAGCAAGGATGCTTAACCTGCAACAAAAATTAACCTAAGTTAGTTTGATTACCTAGTTATTAAAATGTCTCTTACATTAATAAACCTTACGTTCCTGAATCACTTTGTACTTCCATATTTACATTTGAATATTGCTGTGATATATTTCTTAGTTTTTAAAAGTAATTAAAATATTAAGTTAGCTATAGTTGCACTGAGTTGTGTCAGTTTTTCATTGATTAATTATTGAAGCTAAATATTAAAGCCTATCATAAGACTGGGGGGGGGAAGTAAGTAAGTAAAAATCAATAACTAATCATGCTCTAATCAAAAAGCATGTTTAAGGACAAGGTACAAACAAGAGCTTACATTTGATAATCTTCTAAAGCTATATTTTTACAATTGAAAAAAAATGATGCCAAAACCATTTATTTCAAATTACATTTTAAATACTTACACACTATAAAAATGTTTAATATTTCAAATCATTCTATCTAATAATGTACTATGCTTTGAACGGTAAGAAGCTTATTAATTTATATTACCTTTATTTGAAATGTATATAGGGAGGAAAATTCAGCATGCTTGTGGTATTGCCATTAGGAAAGTACACCTTGAACTGGGTGCTGGAAAATATGCGTACAGTAACACTGGAGAAAATCTATGCTCAAATGGAAAATGAAGATGTAGAATACCCAGACACTATGGTAGAGGTTATGCTGCCAAGATTTTCTATTACAGCTGAGACTGAGCTACATAGGCCTTTAGAGAAGGTAATTGTAATTGTATGATATTTGCTAACATATATTTATTTTTCAGGGTATATATTTGGTCATCTTATTTTTATTCCCAGCAGCTAATGGAAAGATATTATGTACTACCACCATCATCAATGCATGTTGAGTCCTTGTAGAAAAAATAAAATACACCCTAATTATAATAGCAGGGCTTTTGGCAGTATTCACCATGATGTATGGTCGATGCTTGATAGCACAGGATAATACAAAGAATCTGAATTCAACTATTTTCAGTTATCAACTGCTCACATGGCCACTAAAATGATTAGAACAATGCAATCTCAGTACTGTGAACTGGGGTATCTTTGAACAGTTTCAAAATTCCAAATTCTATAAATAGATACTGAAATTATAATATAAAGTTACATATGCCAAGTTTTTCATAAATTGCTTAGGATCCTGAATGCTCCTAAGAATCAATTATCTAGAAATGTAGGAAATTAGAATTTATATTAGTCACTTAAAATTGGGGGGGACACAATTAGAATTTAAGATTTCACTTATATCTTTTTTGTTCATAATACTGTCAATGGTTTCAAATCACTAACCCCCTGTTTTAAGTTGGAAGTATTTTATTTATAACATGTGCATATCAATATATTAACTTTTTCCCAGCAAATCCAGCAAATCCTTCATTTATTGCTTCATCATTCAAATTTATTTGATTGATTACGATGAACTTGGAACATGGTTTGCTTTATTTCCATCTGGATTCTGGAATTTCATCTAAGTCATGCATACAGAAACCTGATTTGTATTCATTATTGCTGTCACTTCTTAAATCTTTTTCTGTCATACTTTCTCCTGGTTCTATTAACATACACTTTCATCTTTTTACTTTTGATAAGTATTCTCCATAATCTATGTTCTGCAAAATATCAATGAGAGTATCTAATTAATATGAAGATATATCATTGCTGTTGTCTTCTTCACTGCCTGGCACTTAAAACAACATCTGGATCTAATAGACCTACATCATAGGCTTGGAGTTCGCTTTTTAAAGATGTTAATCTGTCAGCAAATTTTTTAAGCAGTTTCCTTAGAAGAGATAGTCTTTGGAATGGTATTTTTCAGCTTCCAATTTTCTAGGACTTAGTGCCATTTCATCTTAACTGGTCTTATTAGAGCAAAATCTATGACTGGCATATATGAGTAGAATTTGGCAGTAAACATACTAATTGGATTACATTTAAGACTAACTTTGTGATACAGGATTCCAATGATTACATGTAATTATGGGAACAATCAAGCTTCAAATCATTTTTACAGTCTTCAACAAATTGAACTAATACAGTCAAGCAACTTACTTATTCTTAATTAACTGGTGAGTTGATTTAATACTCTTATTCTCTAGTCATCATTAAATTATACAGAACATGTTTCACAGAACATTGCTGGCACCCACAGGTGGCCAAGGTATTAAGGTACAGACTCATGAGCAGGAGGTCTGGGGTTCGAATCTTGCCAGGACCGTCCTCCGTGATTGAGGCTTTTTCCAGGTTTTCCTCAGTCCTCATAAATGGAAATGCCAGAGATGTACCCTAAACTTAGGCCTGGAAAGTTTCCTTCCTAAATCCTTTCCCAATTTATTATTTCATTTCATGTATCATTAGTGTCCACTGCTTGTGGTGCCTCAGTAGTAAAAACGGGCATTAAACACCATTAAAAAAAAATGGACATTGGCTGCATCATCAGCTGTAAGGACTGCTGGATTAGTTGATGGCTGGATGGTGTAGCTCTCAATGACATTTTGTGAACTTTTGGATTAATTTGTCTTCTGTTGGGATCTTGAAGCTCAACACCTTATCTTTTATATTTTTTATAAAATTTTTTTGCCATATTCCCAGCTCCAAAGGTCTATCTATGAGTTTCAGTAATTTTATTTCCATTTCTATATCATGTCTGTAAAAGAGAAGAAACAAGGAAACTACAAAATTAACTGCTTAGAATGCAACAAAGTGTATATTGGCAAAACAAAAAGGCTCAAAGGAATTAGGCTCAAAGACAATGGGAAAACATCAAATACAATCAGATAGATAAATCAGCGGTTGAACTTCACACTTTTGGAGAGATAAACATGATATAGAAACGGAAATCAAATTGCAGTAATTTGTAGATTGACCTTTGGAGCTGGGAATATGACCAAGAATTTTTATAAAAAATATGAAGATAAGGTTATGAACTTCGAGATCCTAACAGAAGACAAATAAATCCAAAAGTTCATAAAATGACCACTAGAGCTACACCAAGTCCATCCAACTATCAACAAATCTGGCAGTCAACTCACAGCTGATGATCTAGCAATGGCCTGTGAAACATATTCTGTATAATTTAATGGTAAGTGGAACCTAAGAGTATTAAATTGACTCACAGGCTAATTAACATTATACTAATTGTATATTGATTTGTTCACAAGCCTTTACCACCTCAGGAACAAAAAATGCTCTTCCATATCTTATTCCATTTTTATAACAAATATTATTGCAAAAGGTGCTTTTGCTTTAGGTTTTCTAACTGTCCATGCATTTCAGAGTTCTTTAGATCTATAAGTTGACAATGGTGTTCCATCTGCTGCTCTATAGGCCATTTGCTGTGCTAAATTTTGAAAAGTTGGCAGTATGTTTTGGATATTTTACTCTACATCAAAAAATCCCCTTTTAATCCAGGGTTATCAGTAAGATTAGACTCATAATAATTAAAAATATTTTATATTGTTATGTTTATCACAGAGTCTGCAACTTTGTCAAAATGCCTTTGCAGTTCATCTTTTGATAGACCTACTCTAGAATGAAAGATATTACCACTCATTCTATGGGTGAGTACTCAGGAGTGTCTTTTGAGGAGCAAATATTGCCAGTCTGTTCCAGACAAATTTTGTTTAAATTGTGGCACAGTCTTCCCTATTCACCTATTCAATCCAAATATCCAAACATGTTTTAATTCAAATAAGAGCAGGTTATTTAAAAGTCTATCAAAGTATCCCAGGTTACACCAATGTGATAAAAGTACAAAGAGCTAAAAGAAAAAAAAAATCTAATAAAATCATTAAATTTAATAAATTAGGAACATTAATATGCAGTGACGTATTGCACTGTCACATTTCTGCCCTTTAAAATGCATAGCTATTACTACCCACACTACATCAAATAGAAAACTTTAGTCTGTAACAAGCTGCCCTTCAGAGATTCAGGTGCTTGACAAACTGACATTACTACAAATTGAACTGAATTAGACACATTACGAATAGAAATCTAGTTTTCATTTCATATAAAATATTTTGCATCTAAAGAATATGCATATAATGTTGTGTACTACATATATTTAACAGAAAATCCTGAGCAGTATGTTATACTTAGAGGTTTAAAGTTAAGGCCATAGAGCTTGCAGTGGTCAATGACCTGCCATTTGTGAATGATGGATTCTTTTTATTTTGTTCCAATGTAAGTACATGGCATGACTTGGTTTACCATAGTTTTAGTAATAAAATATGAGGACTGTTCAATAATGAAGATTGAATTGTTTTATGGCATAATTTCTTGTGAAAAAATTTAACTTTACAGTATTTGGTAGGTTAATAAGTAATGGTACAGTTTCATGTTGTCACTTCTGGTTCCTGCTTAAGAGAAGCGTGCAAGTTGCAACATGTTCAGTTATGTCTACAGCGAAATGGAGGTGACATGTGATAAACAATATGCTGCTCTGAAATTCTGCTTTTGTCTCAACAAATCCTAAGCTGAGGCCTATGCAGTGTTATAGGATGGTGGACATGGAGTTCCAGTTTGTGTTCTAATGGTAGAAATTATTTATATATTGCATTTTTTATTTGGTTCATAATAAATCTCTTCAAAATATTTTACTGCATTTGAGGGTTTTATACCGATTATTTTGCTTTTTCTTTTCTTTTCCTTTCTTTCTTTAATAATCTTTAGTGTAAAAAATTTATATTGAAATATTTTTAAAATAATTTATATTAACACCTGTACCTTTATAAAATTTATAATTTCTGCAAAATTTGCAAATAAGAATAATACATGTTTTGCATTTGGTTTGTCACTACGCATTTATTTATAGTAGGTATATTTATATTAAATTAAAATTATACTTTTAGACAGCATTTTATGTTTATTAAAAAGTTTTATCATCTTAACTATTTAAATTGAATGAAAAAGGAATCATCAGTAGCATCAGGGGTTCTGATATTAACAAATATCAATATTAAGTGGAAATTAAAAAATAAGTTTAAAAAGTTTAAAAAAGCACTTATACACAATACCAAGAACAGAGAATAACGGTAAGCATTTGAAAAAGAGATTCCTGATGAAAATACAATTCAAGACATAAAAAAAGGACTATAAAAGTAAATGTTGCTCCTGTTGCAGGAGCTATTTCTATCAAATTCTAAACATTTGTCACAGATTATTGCTCAGAAGCAACAATGCTACATTGTAATTCAATAAAAAAGGATGTGTTTTTTACAGTAACTTGACCATTGTTCAGCAACTTGCAGAATACCACATTCTGTGTTTCCAAAAAAGTGAACATGAAAGGTAAAGGGATGACAAGGGTGGCTAGTGACAGTCAGTGAAGAACTTTGAGTAGATATTTTTATTTGAAAATTTCTAAGGTCAATAACAAAGAGAAAATAACTAGTATATGTCATTCATAACTTCATTATAAAACACTACTCCAAATTTCCAGCTTTACCCCTTCCCTTTATTGTTGCTGGCTCACCAATTTACCGCCATACAGAAAGGCTTGTAAATGTCGCAATTATTTTTACTATTTCATCATATGTTGTATATGTATGTTATTTATTTAATTTTAGTCCTTATATCAATTTGTACAGTGTTCAGCGATATGGGATTTGTAAGTGTTACACACAACCATATATAATTGGAAATATCAATAAAATAAAACATTTACTTATTTAACTGCATCATGGTATGTTTCTTTACTGAAACATGTTATATATCATTCTAAAAACATTTTCATTCTTGGCAGAAATACAAACCAAAATCTCTGTTTTAATAATAAAATTCTTCCTTCTCACTATAAGTAATAAAAAGAAATAAAAAACCATTAAAATAGCTGAGTATGTTTATTTAATAAATGGTACTATTTCTTGAGATAATTTGATAGTAAAGAGGCTGGTCAGTCAATTAAAATTACTCCTACCATGTACTTTAATGACACCAACTATAAACTTATGATTGATAGAGCATAGTATATACCATGATAAAAGCTAAAGTATTTAATGTGCTAGTGACTGACACTTTTGAAATTTTATCACTATATTATGTTTTAATTATTTTTATGACACTGTAAATACATAAAATTTTAGTTATATCTGCTGGCATTGTTAGAAAAAAATTGTTAAATTCACTACCTATTAATCATCATTCTGGGGGGAAAGTGCATTTTAAATAAGTCAACTATTTATGATATGACTAAGGTAAAAAATACTGTATTATGATATGCAAACATGTGATGAAATAGTTCATTCCAATCATAGGGAATATGCCTTAACTATATTTGGACATTAACTTGATTTCTTAAGGCCCTCTCTTATAAAATTAATTTCAATGTTAAATATAAGTTTTTACACATCTCTTATTTATTTTTTTTTTTATTAGTTTATTTATGGATGCTCTTTAACATCTCAGGTCATCAGCATCCTGTTCAACTCAGGGTGTGAAATGGCCGACAAATTTTGCTCAGAGGCCTCTTCTTTCAGGCTTCAGGTTCTTTATCATGCCGTAAATGTATGACACGGGACCCATGGGTTTACTTCCCTTCCAAAGGAAGCCATACTTAGGATTTTTATGCCCAAAAAATCCACCGGTCCTGGCCGGGATCAAACCCGCGATCTTGGGTTTAGGAGGCAAGTATGCTAACCACTACACCACCAGGACTGACCACATCTCTTAAGAAATCATGAATAGCCTTTATTCATTTGATACTAAATGCAAGTTTTATGGGCATGTACTTCTTAAATGGTCAAGTGAAAAAATGCAGTTTTGTTTAAGAGCTTAAAAAGTATGAAACACAAATGGTAAATTTATTGATTTCTAATATCTTTACATAAACAAATTTCAATTTATTTAATTATGTAATTAAATTCTCTTTGGGTGATCAGCAGTTTCACATTGGAATATTCAGAAAACTTGGGCTAATGGTAAGATGTAAGACAAATTAAGCAATGCTGGCTAATATGTTCTTACAATTAAATTTCTAAGTTAATTAGTATAATCTTAAATATTTGCATATTGTTAACAGCTCATCCAAGGTGCTATGTCTAGTTGAATGTCAGGATCACATCATCTAGTATTATATTACATTATAACAAAATGAAGCAAGATTTTTATCAAACAGTAAATGTGTAAAAGAATAACCAGTTATATAAATTAGGATTTAGAAAAGGAAGGAGATCAACTGATAATATTAACATGCTGTGATGAGTCAAACTAAATTCTCTCACAGCTTCACTTAGTTTTTATTAGAACAGATTTTGCAAACCTTTGTCCACATCATTAGCTACTTGTCAATAAGTTATGAAAAGTAAGTTAGTGAAACTGTAAGATTGTTTAGTTTGACTCATCACAACATATTAATAATTATATTACTCGCTTCACTGTGATAGTTTCAATTGTGTTTTATTTTAAGAGTTGATCACATATTTAGAGTTCGAAAATTGGCAGATAAATATCTTAGTGGCAAAAGTAATAGATTGCAAGTACTAATGGTAGATTTGGAGAAAACCTTTGATACAATGTCTAATGAAGCATTATGGCTTAATTGAGTAAAAAGGAGTAAGCCAAATTTCTAAATTTATACATTTGGGAGTATAAACTATTAAAAATTATTTTTATTATCATTTTAAAAGCATTTTTTATAAACCTTTTACATGCCTTATTTTATTTGATAAAAATTTACTAATTTGTTTGTTTATTTCTAACAGCTAGGTATACTAGATGTATTCCATGATGCCAAAGCTGATCTTACTGGAATATCACCAAACATCTACCTTAGTAAATTAATTCATAAAGCTGAAATAGAAGTCACCGAAGAGGGAACAACAGCTACTGGAGCAACAGGTTAGCTAATAATGAAATTCTAAATTTAAGAAATTGAAAAATTCATCTTTTGATGAACTAAGAGCCTTTTACGCATATATAAACACTGACTCTATCTAAATTTAAGGGTATGTGTATACGTATTATTTTATTTGAGAGATGTTGTAACAGGCTACTCACCACTTTTAAAAGAAAACACGAACTGTTGAAACACACTAAAACAATATATTTTGAGCTGAAACCCTTTCTTTTAATTAGTGGCTTCACTTCAGTCATTTCTCAATGGTTTACCTAATTAGTTCTTCTTCCTCTTCCTCTTCCTCTTCCTCTTCCTCTTCCTCTTCTTCTTCTTCTTCTTCTTCTTGAAAAGGGCTTCTGCTCAAAATATAAAATGTCTTAGTGTGTTTCCTTTAAAAAGTTGAACAATCTGTTCATTACATATGTATGTGTATATATAACTAAAATAACAAGAAGAAGCAGAAATAGATAAAACAAATAGTAACACAAAAATCACTATATTCTGAATGCTCTGTTCTTCTTCAAGGCAGAAGACAAAACCAATATGCTAAAAGCAAATATTGAATCTTGAAAGTAATGTAATGTATGGCAATAATTTAAACAAGCCACAAGTGGTGTAGGTGGGGGGAAAGAAGAATATGAAAGAGAAATATATTAATAATTGAAAAAATTAAAAAATAGAAAGCAATAATAACAAAGTTGAAAAGATATTGACACATAAGATTTAAAGTTGGTGGTGTACCCTTTATGCAAATTTAGCTTGTTTTCTGTTTATCTCTGAGATAACTTTCAGGGAACATGAGTCAGTAATGCATCAATAAGTGTTAAATTAAATGCAGCATCAAAATCCTTGAGACAGGACATGTTGGGCAACTGGCAAGGAAGAATATGTATGCAAAGCTCTGGATGAAGATGATGTTTAATATTATACTGGATATGTGATAATAGAAATGAACCTTTTCTATTCTTACCCTCACGATGCAAAATATATTCTTCCACTAACATTTTATTAATATTTTTCCAGTCTTTCTTCCTTCATCCCAAATATATAAATGATGGCAAGGTGCTAATTGTCTAAGGATTAATTATGCTGAACTAGTAACATTACTCATCCTGTAAAACTTTTTTTATTTTTCACCAAGAATTATCAAATTGTAGAATCATAAGGCAGCATCACATTTGCAACTGAAGATAAACCATGCCAGGATTTTGAGTGAGTGAGTAAGTCTTAAATACTACTCTAGAAACTGAACCCTCTAAAACACAGGAAAGCATTGCAACAGAAAACAAACTCTGCTATAGTCATGCATTATGCACAAGTATTTGTTCTACTTTCATAATGTAAACATTATGCAGTTAGTACAGCACAACACACAGAAGATTAAAGATGAATGGGAAAAAAAAAATACTTTTTTTTATTCCTAAAAGGGAAAATGTTAAGTACCTTGGCTATGCTCAAAAATATTGCTAGGAGTACAGCACATGAATTTAAGATGGCATTATAAACATAAAAGTTGGCAGAAAAAAAGGTAAAATGCACTTTCTGGATATATATCAAGTTAAAATATTTTAGAATATTTATTTTATTAATGCATTATTTATTTTTTTCTCAACATGTTGAAGATATTTTATTGCTTTTCTATTATCTGGAATGTGCTATATAACTGCAAGAACAGATATAAAGCCCCTCTACCAGCATCATTAAACTTTATAAGATTAATACTTTGAGAAAATTTAATGATTACTAGTCATGATTAGTTGGAGATAGCCTTTTCTCGAAAACTATTCAGTGATGGGAAATATGTACTAAATGTATAGCTCAGAAAGCTTTAGAAAGATTGGATTATCCAGATGTACCATAGGAAGAAAAGTGAAATTCATGGCAGATTATATCACTAACCAGATTAAATTTAATTGCAAAAATTTGTGGTTTTTCCTTGGTAATTGACAAGTGCTCTGACATTAATGGTAAAAATAAAAAAATAATTTGAGGAGTAGATAAAGAAGTTGCCTGCTTGTTCTAGTGGTTAGTATTGCTGACTGCTGGCCATTAGAAAAATTTTTCTAAATTAGGGAGGTTTGGAGCAGTCTCATGAAGATAAGGCATTTTTCTAAGTTAGGGAGGTCTGAAACAAGGTCCACCCAGTCTCATTTGGAGAGCTGCCTATTAGAGAGATGGCATCCTTCAATCTTGAAAGCCGTATGATAGCTGACTGGGAGGATGCTGCAAGCTGATCACATGCCCCCCTGCAATACTGTTCTGTATCAACGAAGTCATAAGAGGAGTTAGAGGAAGCAGAGGTCATTGCAGTAGGCCATCTGATCTTGGACTGACGAGCCATAGAGGAGGGAGGGGAGATGAAGAAATATCCAGCCTGTGATGCCTCAGTAGTAAAAAGGGGTGTTAAACAACTTCCCCCCCAAAAAAGGAGAGAGATGTCATTCTATGAATATTATTTATTCAATTAGTATTTCTAAAGGGAAAAACAGCAGGTGATAAGAAAATATATTTCAAGCAATGTACTGCATAATTTATCAAGAGGTACTGTGTGCTAATGTTATAAAAATGACTCATGTTATGACTGTGGTTGTAAAAATGATAAATAAAAATAAACTGAACTCTCTGAAGCCACCACCAGTTCAGAAAGTTAATGACAGAGTATTCTAATGACAGATCTTCAAAAAATGAAAATTTAATTTAACTTACTGACCATTCCAGAAGAGTGCTGTACCATTTTTTTGACTTGCATGATATTATTTATGATTTGATGTTATAGCAGGAGAAGAAAAAAATATACAAACTTACATACATAATTTTTGAGTTAGCATTTTATAAGCACTACTTAAGCAAAAAAATTACTCTTATTTTCAGAACAACATTTTTGTTTCCATTTTAAAACATGAATCAGTAACTAGGCTTTTCTCACTGACATGCATGGACATTTAAAGGACATAAATATTTGCCTTAAAGGAGAAATAAAATGATCATTTTCCTTGTATGCCATCTCTTTAGCACATTATGGCACAAGCCATTATAAATATGTAGTGGAAATATGTAGGAATGTTAAATTATCTTAAGTCAGAGCTCAGACATCATAGATCTGTTGAATTTAAACAAATGGAATAGAACTTTCAGCTTTTTGCATATCCATTTTCATTAAACACAAATAATGTGAGAATAGACTTAGAACATGATATACTCTTTGTCTTCAGAAATGATACATTTCCAAGAAAGAAATATGGAGGCAATTGAAATAGATTTAAAATATTTGCAGTAATATTTTCAAACTTAAATGTAAATTGGAACTTGCACAGTGAAACCAATCATATTAATTGATATCATTGTATGATTCAGTTGAACTACACACTCTTAAAGCTTCACTTACTTTTCATAAATGTATGGACCCGGTTTCCAGAACATTTAGTTCCCATCTTCTGCCAGGCTAAAGTTCAACTGTCGGATCATTCGTTTAGCTGTGGGAATGTATATTCTACTCTGGTGGCAGTGTGATAAACTTATTGTTTATGTTTTCATCCCTGGCAATGTTGAAGTTCATTATGCTGTCTTTGTATTTGTAGATGTAGATTCCATACATTTATGAAAAGTAAGTGAAGCTTTAAGAGTGTGTAGTTCAATTGAATCATACAATGATATCAATTAATATTTTCAAAATTAATTAATACCATTTGAATATAATATTTTGGATATGTTCTCAAATGAAACAGATAAAATCTGCACTTGTCCAATTTAAAACTAGCTTTTACAGAAATGAACCCAGACTTAGAAGGTATGGTTTGAGGTTTAGAGGACAGACATTTTGTTCACTGTGTTTTGTTAGTAATAACATAAATACTGCCCTTTGTTTATATCCTTGGAAGCATTACAGATACAGAAACATCTTATTTAAGGGATCAAATCTGACAGCCAGTGTGTTAAATAATTCTATCTGATGTTGAGTCAAAGGGAAATAATTCTAATTTTAATTATGTAGACTATGAAGACAGACAACGATCTAATCGAGAGGCAGCAAATTTATTTAATGATATATATCCAAATCCACATACATCAGTGACAAAGGTCATAAAGAAATGTACTCAAACTGGAAGCATAAAGGATTTAACCAATATCAGGTTGCTTTAAAGTGCAACTGATGAGAATTTTGCAGATATTTGCTAAGCCCTATTCTACAGATGTTGATAGTGTTTCAGCTGAATTGCAGCTTGAATTTACTGATTTGCAATGCAATCATGAACTGAAAGACAAATTCCAAAATAGAGTTCAATTCCCAATATATTTTAACATACTCTTTAGCAGCAGAACTACAATACCTACACACTTTAAATAAATAAAAAAAGGAAAAAGAAATAGATACAGCAAAAAAAATTATTAAATACAGCAAGAAACCATACAGAGCTAATAATTTGGGAAAAATAATTTATAAACAAAAAACAAACAGCATGTAATGAATTTTGAAATCCTACCAGAGAATAACCTCTGAGAGGGAGATACAAATGAGAAAGTAATAGTTGTAAAATGTAAAGTACATTAAAAACATGTCCAAAAAATAAAAAGTTAGTGAAGTTCCAGGGTCAAAAATTTTAATTACACCACTTATAAAATTATCTTTTGCAGAAATAATTATTTTTATTATGAAATGCATTACATATAGCTTTTTTTTTTAATTCTATGTTATTCCAAAAATAAATTATAACAATACTTCAATGAACTACAGGTTTTTGATAAGTTATCAGTATTGAAGGGATTTTGCAATATTTTATAGTCCATATTGCTGTAGTTAGAAATAAAAAATTAACAGGAACTCACCCGTTTTTCATTATATATAATTTCATTGAATCCAGTCATACATCTAATAATATATTAATATTAAGTAGATATGTTTGGGTAAAAATAAATCAGAATGGCATATTGTTGTAGCTAGAAAAAAACATTAACAAGAGCTCGCCAAGTATATAATTTTATCGAACCCAAACTCATATCTGATAGTATATTATTTTAAGTAGGTACATTTGTGTAAAAATATATGGGAATGGTGAACAACTTTTGTATGCATGTACTAATGAAACATATTCTTCTTTTTTTTTTCAGTTGGGGTCTTTAGTGATAGACAGACTTCACCTCAAGTTAAAGTAAATAGACCATTTGCATATTTTATAATTGAACGAGCTACAAAGATTGCCATTTTTGCAGGAACAGTATATAATCCTAACATATCACAGAAATGAATATCATTTATAACTTATAAAACATTCATTTTACAGCATTGTTAAAGCTATATTTAATAATGATATTATATATTTAATGTAATTTTAAACTGGTCCCAGATGTATATAATTTTAATTTTAGTTAAGAATGGTAGATTTTTATAACTTTCTGTTACGTATCTGACAATTCTAATAAAATTATAATTTAAAAAAAATCTAGTCAAGTTTTAATTATTTTCCTATGCACTATGGGTCTAATGACAATGTGGTCTTTTCGTTTTCGTTTCCATAGACAACCCCTCTTCGTCTCCCTTTTGGTACCGTGTATTTTAATGTATTTCCAATAGATGTCTGCAGCGTTCGCATACGATCCTTTCCGCGGTGGCCTCCTTGTTACAACTTTCCATCATCTTTAGATATAGTAGCACTAAAAAATATGAAAGTTTATCTATGGTTACCAGTTTTTAATTTCAGTTTCATATGGAAGCGCATCAAAATTCGCTGATGATACTACTCAAACAACAGCGCTATCTACCAAATATTTCTTATTACCAAAGGAAGTTATAAATAAATAAAAATATATATATTTTGTTATAGAAAATACAGAATTGAGAATTTTAAAATCATTTTTTTTTTTTTCCAAATTCTCCAGGAGAGAACAATAACTGCAGCATTCCGAACTACAATATAATCTATATTTCTAGCATAGTATGATACTAAACTCATCTGCAGGAGAGATACCATAAAAAAATTCGACGTCCGTGGTGGATTTTAAGGCACGGAGTCGTTAGCAGAAGCTCTGGGGTTCGATTCCTGTCAGGTTCGTTCTTCCTGGCTGAGGTTTTTCCAGATTTTCCTGAGTACTCATAACTGGAAAGTGCCGGGGAGGTAACCTAAACTTAGGGGTGATTCGTAGAACGTTTACGCATATAATTGAATGCTGTTTAGTTGCAGCCGATATCACATTAGTCTACAATGCAATGTTGTCAGGTTGAGAGACTTCTCTCTCGACTTAGGGGAGTTTTTCAAAGCGAAAGGGATTGAGATTCTTTTGAGAATGACTAGATAAGTAGTGATATTTTATTTTCAACTTCATTCTGTTATAAAAAAGAAACGCATTTAATATCTATTCTTTTTTCCCCCTACAACTCTACAAGGAAGTGAACCATGAGAAAAGGGGAAAGAAAAAAAAAAAAATAAAGCAGCATGATGTAAGAAATGAACTTCCTAAAGAGGAAAAATGGTGGTGAATGCGTAGTTGAGAGGGTCTCAAATTCAAAGTGTAATTGTCTACGCTAAGTGTTTGATAACTATGCTACATTCACTATTATCAAATTCTAGCAAATATTTTTTCTTTTACCGCAAAATACACTGATCTGTTTAAATTTTCTAAACACTGATCCCCTCTTCTCTCTGCATTTTGTAACACTTTCAGAAAGGTCACATACATTACCAGCATCTAATGTCAACGCAGTTTTTGGAACCCAGTAGAACATATTCTTAAATCCATTCATGTTAGAATATCTTGTATGCTTCACTAACACATCCGACCACACAAGCTTGAATTTGTTCTTTATCACTCATATTTATTATTATTATTATTTTTTTTTTTTTTTTTTTGAAATTTGCTTTATCTTTTCATCAGCATTTACTGCTTTTATAGGGTGCAGCACGCGTGGTTTGATCACATTTAAATTATTTGAGAAACAATCAAATTTCAGAAAATTTGATACTAACATTTGGACAAACTTTCTGCTTTCTGGACGTAAATCTTGAATTCTAACATTTCACAATTGAAGCATGGCGCTAAATTGATGAAAATACTTGATTCAGAAAAAGAAAACTTGCCTTTATGTAGGGGCTTTGAGAGTTTGAAAAGAATCAAGATCGTTATTGGATTTATCTCTTCAGATGCCGTCTACCTATATAGCTCAACAAGCACCTCCCACTTAAAATCTTTTGGTTCTGAAGCCCTTTAAAGAAGTGAAAATATTTTCTGCCTACATTAAAATAGTTAAAACGATCGAAATTCGGCACGACATTCTAGTCTAGCGCATTATTTTACATTCCAAAAGCTTAGCGTAGTCCGCATTGGGGATCTTCAACGCATGGCCTATAGGCCAAAGGTGGCCCGAAGAGCTCTTTGCTATGGCCTGCGCCTGTATAAGAATTACTTAATATGAAAATGCAATTAATTAAATAATACTTTCAATGATATATTTTTATAAGTAAAAACAATCAATCACAAACAACGAAGAAAACATTAATTTTTTTTAAAATGTCAATGAGAAATTGGCAATGCTTTTCCTTGACTAGCTTGTCGTTGTTTGCATCAATGTAGCTATGTAGCTATGCGCAGAGTATTCTCCAGATGTTTGTCCGTAGTCTGACTTCTTGTCTCTGACTTCATATGTTTCATCCTCGAAAAATTTTGTTCAAACAAGTGTATGCTCCCTAACAAAGCAGGCGTTTTCGAAGCATGCCGGCGAAGATTAGGGACTGCATTTTCATAAATACAGTCTTTGTAAAATGTAAGCAAGGGCACACTGAAGAATTTTCCTCCCAAAGGAGAGTAGTTTTGAAGTTTTCAACCAGCTTCATTTGTACTGACACTAGTTTGTCGGCAGCATCGGCAATGAATGGTTCAAAAGTACATCTAAAGAAGACTACATGTTACGAAAATCACTAAATCTCACTTCGAACACCCTTCGCAAGGCGATAGTTTTGTAGAGAATTCTTTTCAAGAAGCGAAAAGTTGGATTCAGCGAGATTCTGAAAATAAGTTAAATCTGTTTTTGCGATTTGTGCTTCCCAAAGTTTTGATATGATCAAACAGAGTGTACGTCAGTTGATCTTTGAATTATGTCCGTGTATTTAGATCATTCAATTGCAACGAGATGTCTGTCACAAAGGCAAAGTCGGTCATTTATTTCAGATCGTTGAATTTCCCAGTCTAATTCGCCTTGCGTTGCATAAATAGCTGTATTTCTGCCGTAAGTCAAATACTCTCTGGTGAACCAACAACTTCACCGTAATCCTTTTCACTCTTGGGTCAAAAACTCTTTAAATTGACGATGATTGAATTTTCTTGGCGTAAAGTTGATGACTTGCACGACAGTCTCAAATCCAATAGTTTTCGCACAACTTCTCCTAGTGGATTAAACAGTGATAGTGAAAAACATATTTCCTTCTAGTTCAGGTCCCGCTCTTTCCGTAGCCGCTTCATTCTTTTCCATCATAGTAGCAGCACCACCAATCACCGCACCCAGAAGTTGGATTAAATTGAGATCAAAACGCCGGAGCGTTTTCCGGACGGCATTAAGAACATCGGTGCTTTTTGTCATTCCCTTTATAGCTACGAGCTCTGGCAGTTCTTTTGTCACATAGAAAGTTGGTGAATGCCCGGACAAAGATAACCAGTTGTGCTGTATCTTTAGCCTCTGAGTTCTCGTGTAATGCAAGTGAATATGACGTAAATTTGAGGATCGTATTTCTACATTCCTTCAATGTCAACGTCGTGCACCAGTTACCTCAGGCAAATGCAACTTTTTAAACGCTTCTTTATTATTTGCGTATAGAATGTCCCAGCAGCAATAGACAGTCTTTCACGAACATTCCCCCCACCAATATTTTTGATTTTTATCAATTTTGTTAGCTATTGCGTAACTTACTTTGATACACGCCGCGGTCTCTGCCCTCGCTCTTTGTAACAAACTCTCCTGATATTTTAAATCACTTCGTGGCCTGTTCACTTTGTCAAATCAAAGCTGCCCTTGAAGGTAATCAAAATTATGTGCATGATAACGTAATTTGATGTTATATTCTTTTGATACTAACATATTAAACGCATTGTTTAGCATTTATTGGCATAAAATGTACAAGAGGGTCTACTTTTCATTAAAACCGTCACATATCGTTTGACTCACGATTTTTATTAAGAGACGCTATAATGATGGTAGGCGAGGCTTCAGTTACTCACGGTTATTATCCACTGAATCTGTCTCACATTAATAACAAAAAATCTCTGGCGATATAAACAATTATAGCCGCGGACACGACAAAAATGCTTGCGCCTAAAGGTGTGGTTTACGATTGATTGACCTGGCTGTGAATGGAATCCTTTTGTAGCTATATGAAAATAAGTCACGTTCTAAAACCTTCGAAACGTAACTGGAGGCACTGGAACGAACTACCTCAGCCATCTACGACCCGTTAGGTGTACTTTAGTGCCATTTAGATAACGAAGTACAGTGTATGGCCCGCTCCTGCTCTGACACTAATCTTTTATTTTTACTTAAAAAACAAACAAACAAAAATCTTCTTGAAGTTTTACTACTGTGGCGCTATATGTAATTTGCCTTTTCTTCATTTCCTCTCCTTTCTTTCCTTCTTTGTATGACGCCTATTTCCTTGGGATTTTCTCCAAAATAGTGATCACCATGCATTGTTTGGAACATGAAGCGCATTCGTTATTGATAGATTGCAACACATGAATGGCTTCATCCCCCTTTCTGATTGCCTTCCAAGTTCGTTTTTGAGGCACTGGGGAATTGATCGCAAGTTGCCTCGCAAAGAACACCTTTTGGCTTCTGGCTCGGGCGTCGGAGTGAGCTGCCATTCCGTACCTTTGATTGACTTTCAATGTGCCGCATTTGGATGGCATCTATCCGGAATCCTTATCTTTTTTAATCCAGGTATTTTTTTAAGAAAGTAAACAAGAAATTCTTTTATGTATGGAACTTTCCTCCGTCATATTCTTGTGAATTTGCGTACAGTGCTTTTTACTGTTTTTTTTCTTTTTTTAATTTTTTGAAGAAAATAAAATAAGGAATTTTTACTGTGGATAAAACCATTGAAATTTTCTTTGTCACACGTCTTCAATTTGGGCATTATGCATTAGGAAAGTAAATAAGGAATTCTTCCTTTCATTCTGGGTACAATCATTGAACATTTCTTTGGCATACTTTCTAAGCTGAGATATTTATTATTATTATTATTATTATTATTATTATTATTATTATTATTATTATTATTATTATACTGCATGAAAGTTAATTTTCGGAATACATTTACTATATTGTATTTTGTCGTGTTTTGGGATATATTTAATATGTAATTGATTTTTTATTCTTTCGTACATTTGGTGTGACTATTTGCTTTTGTTTTAATTTGTTGCATTAAAATAGTGTAGAGGTAAATATTTTAATTCTATTTTTCACTGTAATAACCATTTAATGTGCACGTTTTGGTTTTATATTGGAATTTATAGTTAATTCTTTAAGATTTATTCAATTATTAATTTACTATGGCGCTACATTGCAGTGTAATGTGGTATGAATAAAAAAAATGTTTTTTGCTTCTAAAACGTCTGAACTGATATGAATAAAAATAAAAGCAAATGCTTTAATTTCCCAGACTGCCCCATTCTTTCTCTATGCTGAGAATTTATTTCATAGTTTTACTTCTATTTTCTTAAAACAAAAGATAGGTTTTTTTTTTATGAATAAAACATTTCTTTTGTTTTCTCTTTGAAAGCAAAACCTTAAGGTTAGTCAGAAGTGAAGTGAACTCGTGCAACCGTTTACTTCTTTAATACGTGCGTCTAGAAATAGCTGACTTAATTATACCAGCGGATAGTTAAACGCTATAAAATTGTCATTTTTAGCGACGGTTTTAAAAGCGCTTTGAAGAGACCAAGTTATAGTTTTTTTTTTATGCCAAAATGATGAATCAGAGCCTCGACTCTTAGAATGAAGATCTGCCTAAGGTATATTGCGGGTCCAGCTTTTCAAAAAGGAACTGCGGAAATATGGAACAATCTAGTGTTTCCCGCACACCCTAGCTACTTTGCAAGCAGAATTGTTGCTAGAGTATATTCCTGAACCAAATTCCATACTTCTTTTAATGCTATTACTGAGGCCCAATATCTATGGCAAAACAGATTTCCATCATGCATTGGTGTAGTGGATTGCTCTCATGTTCGCATTTAAAGCCACATGATTCCGGAGGCTAATACATCTATCTTCAGCATAAACGGTATCTTCAACTTTACACAATTGTCACTATAAGCTCTCTACCGAAAGGGAATATGCATTGACAACAAACATATCAACCGCCAAGGGTGGCCGAGGTCGCTAAGGCGCGGACTCGCGAGCGGGAGATCTAAGGTTCGAAACCCTCCATGACCGTCCTCCTTGACTGAGGTTTTTTCAGGTTTTCATCAGTCCTCATAAATGGCAAATGCCAGGGAGGTAACCAAAACTTAGGCCTGGAACGTTTCCTTTCTTTAAAAAAAAATCCTTTCCCAATTTATAATTTCATCTCATGTATCATCAGCGTCCACCGCCTGTGATGCCTCAGTAGTAAACACGGGCGTTAAACACTACTCAAAAACCAAACAAACACATCTTTTCACGCCTATGCTGGATGGAACGGCGATGAAGAGGAAGAGACTGGCATGGACAGAGATGGAGGAAAATACCTCTCTTTTATTCCCACAATGACTACATATTTTCAATTTCTTATACAATAAAACGGTTATTGCTTGGAAAGCCTCTTACAGTTTTCTTATTTCGCTTTATTGATTAATAACCTTAATAACAGACTGAACTAAATATAAATTTTATGAACTATTATAAAATAAATAAAGAAATTGGACTTTATGCTATAGTCACAAACAGATATAAACACAAATATATATTTGTAATAGTTACACAGCACAAAGCAACGCGCTATATTCGATGGAATATTCCTGAATTTAACTGGAAAACATAGTTTAACATTGGTGAGCATAGCTCCATTTCTCTAAAATCAATGCTCTATTGTTTTTCTCTCCTTCTTGAAAAAAAAAAATGTCATATGATAGCTGCGAAAGATGGGGTAAGGTGTCATTAACTAATGCGTCTTTACATATCCTTTTCACTAAATAGCACAACAAATACAGTGTGGTCAATTTCAAACCATCCTGCCTTTAGCTGGCCATACGGCGTGCTGAGTTCGATGTTTGTAATCGATCAACCATTGTCACTCTATACGAATAAAAGTACAGCATTTTAGGCCTCTTAAAGCTGATCTTCCGAGACGCTGCATTCTTGTGCTAATCGGCGTGAAGATTTCCTAGGACTTCTCTGCATTCTTGCCTGAATATCTGCAAATTTCTCCTCTGTCAAAACTGTCTTCTTCGGTTTTTCTTTTTGTCCCTATTTCACGTCATTTTCTAAATAGTTCAGTTATACATGATCTTGAAGGAACAATAGCTCCAGAAACGTCGAAATTTACGTGCACATCTATTGTAAAAGAGATGTTTCAACAATAAATATTCGTTGCTCGACACTGTACCGCACCATTGTAAACAAAGGATTTACTGTAACTCCGTGTTTTCAACAAGACGTTAGAATGACATGAGAGGCAGCCATGTTATTGATTTTCTTCCCGCGAGGAAGCGGTCGGTTCTCCCCACTAAATACTCGCCGTACGGCCCGCTAGAACCCCATCAGGTTTGAAATGGACCGCACGGTACTTCAGAAGATAAAGTTTATCTTGTTGAGCTCTATGACGGGCAAGACGTTAAATAACGACCACAAGAAGAAATTGATGAACAATATTATCACCAAGGCTGTGTAGTAATGGACAAGCTAGCACAGGTTATTTGTAAATTTCAAATATGCGGCAATACGTTGTTCAAATAAATGAATTAAATATGTAAAATTTAATCTACAACTGTTTCTCATTATTCAATTGAAGTCCAGAAATCGTCTTAATTTTTTAATTTATAATTAAATTATAAAATGAATGCAAAGCAAAAGATTGATCACAACATTCTAACACAACTCAATACAATTTTGAACGTCTTGATCTTGACACAGCTGCAAGTCTATTTCCTTGGTTAAATTCTTTGTTATTTCGCTGATGCAGTAACTGCTTTCTCGTTGTTGGCAACTACTGTATAATTAATACTGCAGTGGACATATTATTTGTTTCTTTACTCTCACATTTTTCCAAAATCGTATTTTTACATTGCTGCTGGGGTATAACTAAAGAAGGTGATGACATATGTTTGGATGCTGTTGGTTCCAATACAGTAGGCTCTGAAAATCTTGACCACACCGGCACATTGCAACGGGAATCCTAAGAGTTCTAACTGTGAAAGTTGTTTCTCCTTCATTGCAGAGTAAACAAGTTTTTTTTTTTTAATTCAAAGTAAATGCACCAGCTTCCAGTTTTTTTTTTAAGTTTGGATTTATATTGTTAATTCTTTAATAGTTTATTTGGTGTAAATATAATGTCGAAATTTTAGCATACTCTTCCTTTAGACTAAGGCAGCATTTTTTTTATTTTTTATTTTATACGTGGAAGTTTAGATTTACTAGTATTTCAGGTATCTTATAGATTTCTTCTGCAATAAACACGCCATTTGCATCATGTTCATTTTCATTTTCATCCCTCTCTATCTTGATTGCATTCCAAATCAGCATTCACTATAGTATAATTTCAAAATGATCTTTAAAAAAGAAAAACATTGACAAACATCACTGTTTATTTGAAATGAAAGCATTTACCTTAAAGCACACGGTTAAGTTTATTCATAAGAAAAAACAAGTTCGTGCTTGTACTTTGAGCTATTTTCTCTGAAGTAAAAATCTCTTACTTTCACCCAATACTTCAGAGCACTTACTTCATTTTTATTCATACGGGCCATTGTGTTAGAAATTGGTTTCTCTTCTTCTTCCGTGCTTTTGGTAGATAAGCCTTTTCACGAGCAAATCCTGGGGGCTTATTACATCAGTACATTTCCTAAAAATTGAAGGCATTGGGCTCCGTACCACTAGCGGAAGAACGTCAATAATAGGAAGACATAGCAGCACTACCTGCCTCCATGATTTTGTTCTTCGAAAACTAATGTGTTACAGAATGCAAACTTAAGTCGAGAACTTCAGTTTAATGAGTTAATTAAGAGGGCCATGAAATCCCTATGTAAAAATACAGTTCTCTTATACAGATTGCATTTTAATTTATCAACGTTTATAGGCTCTTTGTTGTTTTATATGGTTTTTGTAGTGTTTCACCCTTCAGAAAGGTAGGTATTGCACCTACTTTACTGGTTATTAGCATCTAAAGCTGCCTATGATTACGTAAATTTATATATTTATAAATTTATAAATTCGCAAAGCGTTACAAATAATCTGAACTTAAGAGGTCTTGAGTTCACACTATTATTTCAATATGATCTTTAGCACCTATTGCAACGCTCATTATTTGGGAGCAGGTAAATTCCGCATTTTACTTATTTTGTCACTTTATTTAGTAATGTATTATAAATTATATTGTTGAAATGTTTTAACCATTTTATTTTATTGTTATAGAAAAAGTTAAATAGTTAAATAATAAATATAATTCCATCTTCCAAAATTTAATATTCAAGCAATTCTCATAAGAATAGCAACATCTCCAACACTTAACTTCTCTCTAAGCAAGAAATAGCGAGTTGTTACTATAGCACGATTTCAGAGTTTATTTTTCCCGTTAATGTTACAGCTACGCATGCGCGGAACAAACACACACACAGCTTTTATTGGCCCAGTCATTATTACCTTTACTGGTGGTAATAGCTTTAAACTCTTGGCAAAATAAATATTACATAATTGCGAAGGCTTCACGGCCAGAGTTCATTATAAAATATTGCTCAATAATATCGCAATTACTTTCAACCTAATAAAACTTATTAATAGGCTTTCTCACTTGTGTCAGCACTTTCATTGCAGATCAAACAGTGTAAATGACATCTATCAATTTACTATTTATATTCAATTCAAAGTTTTGAATTCCTTGGTAATATTTGGTAAAGAAATTTAATTTCCTCTCCCCTGAACGTTATCAAACCTTTACTTTAACCGAACTTAATTTATATTTGCCGAGCTCCACCACTTGCTACTTCACTCTGACATCGCTGAGATGGCCTAAACTACTAAGCTGGAGAAAATGTGTAACTAAGGTCCTTTAACAAATATATTTGGTTTACTATACAAAATTTGTCTAGTTATATACTTTTGCATTTTCCACTTTGCAATGCACCGCATACATTCCATGTCCTGTGTGTGCACATCCAAATTTGGATCGCCAAAATTATAAGTGTGATACACTGTACAGTTATCAAAAACCAGTTTTGCAGAATCTTCATCGTTATAAGCTTTTCATCATTACATATAACGTCGCGACTCCCTACTAATCACTCGCCTAAAATATCGTTCTGTAACTTATTTAACGAACTGGGTTAGGACTAGAGACGTAGCTACAGCACTAATCTAAAGAAATCCTAACCATCATTACTCGAAATGGGATCAAATTAGGAAAATATCGGCACTGAACACATTATTTAAACCATAGGCAAACTGTATTTATAAACAATAACTATTACTTACATGCATGGGCGGCAACCAAGATGGTTACCCCGGAGCAGTCGCGGCACGTCCACTATTCTCAATCTCTCATACCCTAACCTCAAAATTCGTTGAAGAAGGCTATCTAATTTCTAGTTGCGCATGCGCAGACCCTAGTCTTCTTTATCTAATCTTTCCTGCTGTCTCTCCTACTTCTTAACAAACTTCATGCTGCAATACATTTCCCCACATTGTCAACCCCACATATGCCCCCGTACACATCAAAGCTCTGAGCCATGTGCTTGAAAATAAATTGAATTAAAGTTGCAGCACAGGATTAACTGCTATCACCAAAAACATTTTGCAATTTCTTTGTAATATCTCTTATGATAACACCGCCAACTTATACCTGAACCGAATTCCAAAATGATATACTCCAGAATAAAGCTTCTTAAAGTCCAAACATTTGCAAACTTTTTAACGCTTGCTTTCTCTGAAATAGAAATAGACCAAAGTATAAACCCTTCTATTTGCAAAACAATCATTATCATTCTGGATACATGAGCCAATTTAGGAAGCAATAGAGTTAACGTACAAAATTACTCGAATGATGGTATCGCAGTACCCAATTATAACGCGGCTGTAATGGGAAAAGGTTGAAGCAATACATTATAGAGTTAAAGCTTCCTATATTTAAAACCAACATCTCGCTCGATGCCTAAAGCTAACCGAATCATTCATTCGTTAAAAAAAAAAAAAAAAAAAAAAAAAAAAAATGCTGTGTTTATATACTTAATCCTGAGTTAAGGGTTAACTTTTTCACTTTTCCATTGAAAAGGCCATGGCGCATAACATTAAATAGCAGACGAAATCACGACCACAGCCTGTGACGGACTCGTGCATCGTACTTTGGACAGGTTAATAGACTTTTTTTTCCTTTATCCAGTTGCTTAAAACGAAACACTTAGACATTAGAAAGAGCAATGTAAGTTTTCATTGCGAGCGTTTTATTTCGTGAATACAAAATATTCTCTTTTTTTAAAGCAGAAAATGGATACTTTGTAAATACATTTTATTTTAGTGGACTGATTAAATACGATAACATTTAATTCCGCAACAATTACTCGTATTGTTTTTCTAAATTCAGCAATTTTTTTTTTTTACTTGAGAATGACTACTCTCCCCACATACTAATATAAGCACTTGAGATTACAGATATCTAAAACATATTTTTATTGAACTAAACGAAGTTTCATCCGATTTATCTATGATAAAACTGAAATAAATGCATTTCTAAAATATCTTCCACAATTCAAAGCGCTTGTTAAAAACTAAATTATCCAAGTTGGTGCAATAATAATAATAATAATAATAATAATAATAATAATAATAATAATAATAATAATACATTTTCCCTGGTGAAGTTAAGACCGTAAGGTCCTTTCTTCCCCTTCACCAGGGAAAATTACAAGTACAAATGTACAACACATATACAGAATGAATCCGAACTCTACCCACAAACTTTCACAAGTTGTTCAGGATCTTTTCTGAGTGTTTTGATGTAAGGAGCCCATGGTCTCCGGTGGCTCATTACCGGGTAATTTCATTGTTTTCGTTTTGTAATAACTCAACCACCTGTTTACTCGAAATATGATTGTTTCCAAACAAAACACAACCTTTCACTGCTGTAGAGCGAGTTTACATTACGGTCCGCCACCTAATAATCAACTACGCATCACCTCCTGACAATTGCAATTGTTTATTTTTAAGGACAGATGTCCAAACATAATAAAAATGACCTGAAAACTCCCAAATTACGCTGTTTAGAGTAAATGTTCAAAATTTAGACCGCCATGATCACGACAAAGTTCACAGCGACGCCTCATGGACTGGTGCACACGCTCTAGCATCCCAGCAGATTGGCGCACATCTCCAGTGGCTGCTACAATCCTGACAAACAGGTCTGTGGTAGCTTCGACAGGAGTCTTCACGTGACCCCAGAAGAAATAGTCATGGGTGTCAGATCTGGTGATCGAGCTGGAACAAGACCATCACGACTGTGCCCTAACTGTTCATTCATTGGTTGTGTTTTTGTTTGGAAACAATCATATTCCGAGTAAACAGATATAAAGTTGGTTGAGTTATTACAAAACGAAAAACAATGAAATTACACGGTAGTGAGACCCGGAGACCATGAGTTCCTTATATCAATATACCCAGGAAACATCCCTGAACAACTTGTGAAAGTTTGTCGCTGGAGTTCAGATTCACCTTGCACAAAATAGTTAATGGATTTAACAATTTGAGTATAGTACGCTCATTCTCCACATGATTTTGAGTAATATTCTAAATTGTCGATGGAGTTCTTATTCCATCGAAAACAGGTCGAAAAACAGTGTAAAGTTGAGGTACATAGAATTCGACACAGAAGAATGAGGGAGTGCACCAATTGGCATCCAATCGATGTTAGGATACAACAAATCAAAAGTTGAAATGATAGGTTACATACGTAGCGACACAGACATTGTGAACAGGTTGTAGGCATTGTCCAAGACTTGTGATGTCAGTGGCAATAATCGAAACGTGGCGTAATCAACGTTGATTTTTTTATATCGAATGTGAGCAAATCAGAAGGGAAACATTAATTGAGCAGTATTGTATATACAGTAAGGTTATTTGAGGTACCCGTAGAGAGTGGCTGCATTCTAGTAAAAGCCAGTCGTCAAGGCCTATAATGCATGTGCAGGTAGCAACTTGTAGCTAGTTTGAGGGAGACTTTGTCAGTGGGTGTTATATTTTTGTGCGTTGCTCATTGCATTGTGTGTGTTCTTCGTTATTTATGCCACTACATAAATATTGCCTTGAAGAAAGGATTTTTTTTTTCTATAGAGTAAAAATGAATTCTTGCAGAAAAGTGGTAAGGTGATTTCAAAAAAAGTACCTGACAGTTGTGTTCCAGATAGAGAAAATGTTCGCCACCTTGTTACAAATTACGAGAGATCGGATATTTTAATGCGAAAGAGAAATCAGATGATACTCAGAATTTCCTACGCAGATGCAGGCAATGTATTGCCTCTGAAGGGAATAAATGTTAACATCTCTATAACACAGAATGGTGTTTATTATTATCATAAGTTTTAAATATGTTTAATGTTATGCTTTCAGTAAAATATAAATGGAAACAAAATTTCTACTTTACGTGCGACGACTCATTTCCTTTTTTCCGATTGCGGTGGTTGCACTTTCCCTTCTCAGGCAGCCCCTAACTGTGTTCACCGTATTAAGACACATGTGGCTTTTCAGGTGCAGCAAGCACAGCCCGACTGTTGTTTTTAACTCAAATTAAAATAATTTCTCAATACTGGCATACACATTTATCGGTAACAGAGCGCTGCTTTGGCATGATTTATACACCTGTATCCTCTGGTACAGCCGGAATGAATTTGCTTGCACTAGTGACCTTTTCATAGTGGTTGCCATGGCAACAGTACAGACAAAATTGAGGATATGACACTGGGAAGCTACTAGGATGGCGAGAGTGTCGTTTGATTGGCTGATCACTTCCATAGAAACTCAGAAGAATGCGAGCATTGCCAGATTGCTAAACATAACATTCGTTTAGCTACAATAGAACTTTTTAAATGTTACATTTTTGATATGGCGATTTAGATACTTGTTTTATAGTCTGTTAGCTACAAAAATATAATTTTTTTGGTCGTTAACATAATACTGTAATAGTATTAAAGAAAGTAGAAATGCTGTAAATATGCTGTTCTTTCGTGTATGTTAAAACAGAAACCTGATCTGTGCTTAAAATTCGGCCAAACTGCGGACGGAGAATATGAATGGGGAAAAAATTTAAATTAAGCAGGGTGTAACAAAAAGGTATATCAGAACTTTAGGGAACATATGTAGAATAAAAATATAATATGAACACGGGTTCGAAATTGCTTTATTTCCTTGTTACAGCCCTTTCTCTAAACCTATATCACATAGCAGCATATTCAAAAGCACAACTGTGGGAAATATAAAATCGTATGAAATGTTCAAAATGTCCTTCATTAGCACGAATACACCCATCCAGCGATTTATCCCTGGAGTATCTCGTATTGTCTGGCAGCCTTACAGAACACGAGCATGAAGACTCTCTATATCTTCGGTTAATCGATAGATCTTACGGGCACCTGCCAATTACATATTTGAATACCTCATTTTACTGTACACCGCCACGGGTGGCCGAGGTCGTTAAGGCACGGACTCGTGAGCGGAGGTCTGTGGTTCGAATCCCGCCAGGACTGTCCTCCCTGACTGGGTTTTTTTCCAGGTTTTCCTCAGTCTTCATAACTGGCAAATGCCGGGCCTGGAACGCTTCCTTCCTTAAAAAAAAAATCCTTTCCCAATTTATCATTTCATCTCATGTATCATCAGTGTCCACCGCCTGTGGTGCCTCTGTAGTGAAAACGGGCGTTAAACACTACTCAAAAAAAAAAAAAAAAAAAATTACTGTACTTGGAACGAGAACACACAGAACTGAAACTACTTGTTCGGTGCTACGTTAAACAATGAAGTGAGCAGCATAACAAGCGGACTACGTGGTACAGGACGACCACAACAATGGGGAACCTAGGAACTAGGAGTATTTATAATCCTATTTAACCAGAGGTAATTCACCTTGTACATATTAAGGAACGGTTCTATTGTGGTGTTATTGCCGTAGGCCATAGTGTTGGTACTCTACCTTGCATATTACACTATGTAAGCGAGGTTATAGACAAAGAGCTCTAACAAGGAAATAAAGCATTTACGGACCCAGGTTCATATAACATATTTGCACCCTCTATATGCAAGGAATATTTCCCTAGCGTTTTGACATACCTTTTTGTCACATTTTGTATATTATATTATATTACATTTCTTTGTTAAACAGAAAATAAGATTTAAATACATTATTAACACCTAATCTAGGCTTAGGACAACTTTAGTAAAATTATGAAAAGTTTTTGAAAAAAATAAATTATAATATAAAGGACATTTATTATTATTCCCACATCTACAATAGTAAGGGTGCTATTATGTTCTATGAAATTGCTTTTAGGTAGCAAGTGCGTGGATTTTACCTACAGAGTATTCGTTGCTATTGGCTACAGCAAGTAAGTAAAGAAATGGTTTATTGACACTTTTTCTATTACATAACTCCTTTAATTATGTTTACTTACTTTCGTAGATTTCTTGGGTAATAAAAGTTCACGTGTAGTCCTTACTGCTTCTTTTACTTCACATGAAATATAAATAGAGCAACTTTTAAAATAGCTGTCATTTTGCATGTATAAACAATTTCAGATGTTTTGTTCAATAGTTCCATAGCAACAAACAGAATGCTAAAACTCGACGTTTTAATCATCCAACCTCAAGATAACATTTTTTATTACGTAAATATAGAAATGGAAAAAAAACACATATGCACTTAGTGTATTAAGTAAAGTTTACCAGTTTCAGACAATACTGGCGGATTTTGCTATCTCTCGGACCCCAAATTTGTCTGTTAACTACTTACTTCTCTTATAGCACAAATAACTTTCGCCTTACACATTGTATAAGTAAAGATGTTTTATATTAGTAAATGACTATATAATTGCTAATTCAGCAAATAAATAAAATTGTTCCCAAGTTTATAATACCATAATGCTGAATTTATTTGCAAAAATAAACAACGAACATTTTTTCTCTCTTAGTTACAGTAAAGGCTTCTTCAAGCGAAAATCTACAATATTATAATGGTATATATGTTCTAAAGAATTAAGTCGCAAAGAGAAAAATCATAATTTCTGTTTAAAGAACTTTAGGATTGCTTTTAGCAATAAACAATGATCTATTTCCTAATAGTTGGCTATAAAAGGGCATCGATTCCTTTAACAATGGAATGGGCAAGTTCTCGAACTACTCTGACAATATCTCTGTGGGTAGAATTCGTATTTTGTCTTTGCTCATTTGTTTGACTGAGCATGATAAGGCTATGGATATGAACGCTCTAAATAATACTGTTTCACCCCATCACCCGATATTATTGTCATCAAATACCTGGCGCAAAACAGACATATTAGCTGATGCAGAATTCGGACACTGTGTAAGATATCCTCCGGCTTTTCAATTTACTTTTCCAAATCCATTTTACTGGACATTCCGTAAAGTTTGTCCCTATTTGCAGATGTCAATTTCTTTCCCGCCTTTGACACCACGTATACCTGGCAATGGTGTGCATTGTTGTGACAGGGAAGTTTGCCATCATCTAAAATACTTTCCCATCATTCCAGGTCATGCTATTTTATTTGCGTCATCATTAATTAATTTCATTCACTGACTGACTCCAAATATTTTAGCACTAGGCATACAACGTTAAACGGTTATAAAATACAAATAAAGACCTTGATTGTTCTGCTGTTAGAGTTATTCTTTTACTGAATATGTTGCCTTTAGGGCTTTAGCTTTGCACTTAGTTTTCTGGCCAACATTAGAGCTTACGGAAGTACCTGCTTGACTGTCCATCTCCCGGTGTTTGTATATTGGGCTATAAAATGAGATCTGTAAATGCAAATTGCGGAACAAATTGTTGACGTGTATAGGCCAGGATTATCCAAATGAGAGATACTGGAGTTAGTTTAACAGTTTCTTCGTGATATCTGATAAGAATTAAACTTATTTTTATATTATTTTGCCCTTAGGGCCTCATTTTCTTTTTTCATACAAAGACTCTTTATATTTGTTTCATTAATGGACATTTTTTTGGCTGTGATTTCCATGATTTTTGGTTATGACAATTCTATCTCAAAGGAAACAATTTTGTTTTGCATAAATTAATTGATCACACCCAGAAACACTCCCCACTTTTTAACTTTTGTTTTTAGTAAGCTCATAAATATTCCAATAAAAAGATCAGGTCCTCTATTAAAATCACTACAGCTGCATCTCTCCTGCCGTCCCACGCATGCATACAGAACGAACTGTTAAATCTTATTATCTGCTGACGAGTGAATGTCACTGCACTCTTCATTTGTTTACTCTTGGATTTTCCCTTCTCATCGGATACAATCTGTTCATTGCGCAATTAAGTGTACCTCTCGCTAGCCCATGACGAGGTCAAAAGTAACACGCGTTTTAGTTAGGAATTTGAGCAAACCGCCATTCACCCTCTTTTAGTATTTTTTGCATAGCAACATTCTCAATACACCGCTACGGATGGCCCATGTCTTTAAAGCGCGTACTCGTGAGTGGGAAATCTGGGGTTCGAATCCCGCCAGGACCGTACTCCCTGACTGAGGTTACTTCCAGGTTTTCCTCAGTCTTCATAAATGGCAAATGCCGGGGAGGTACCCTAAACTTAGGCCTGGAACGTTTCCTTCCTTAAAAATAAATCCTTTCCCAATATATCATTTCATGTATCATCAGTGTCCATCACATGTGGTGCCTCTACAGTAAAAAGGGGCGTTAAACACCATTCATTCATTCATTCATTATTCATTCGCAATCCATCGTTTCGTATGACAGCTTTCAGAATGGATTGAACAGGAAAACATTAGACAAGAAATGTATTTTGCTCCAAGATAAGATCTAAAATGTACAGAGAAAATAGACGCAAAAGATGTGAATTGCCTCCCTCCAGTAATCCGTTGCACTTAGCTAAGATTAAAGGCGTATTCAGTGCAAATAAATTTGCAAAAGATTTCGGCCTGATTTACTTATAGAGGTAAGAGAAAGAATACAATTTTCATTTTTATACTTAGTCTACATTTATTTCAACACACTTTTTACACCTTTCTGGCATTTCTCTGCCCCTGATCAAATAGTTTGAAAGTCTGCCAACAAATTGATCTAAAACTACTTCCTTCATCACTTTCTTCACGCCTTTGCCATTATTAACTTCGATTTTCAGAAAATATAATAATCGGGGCTAGATCTGGGTTATAAGGTAGATGGTCCAATTCGCTGAATTCGCAGTTCCTAGTAACATCCTTTGCAATCTGGGCAATGTGCACTGGTAATGCAGTAATAATAACTAAGCATACCTACCTTTCTTTACTTGCTGCTCGCAGTTTAGGAAAAGAGCTGAAATAGTAATCTACGTTTACACTGGTGTTTCTCTCTTTGAAATCGACTAACAAAGTTTCCCTGCAGTCCCAGACAATTATGACCATTACCTTTCTCTTGGATCCTGTCAATTTTTAGTGAAGCCTCAACAGGTTTACGCCACTCCATAAGTGGACCACAGTTTCATCTCCTGTCACATTGTATTCAAGATTCTGTTTCCAAACAGAACTCCTCTTGATATTATTTTTGAATTGCCGAGAAAAGTTGCGGCACCCTTTCGTTTGCAGATGTTGATGCTGAAACCTGAAGAAGGCCGCTTTTGAAAGACCTAAACTTGCAGCAATTTCATTCAGTTTTAATCTCCTGACTCTCAACATCTCCTCTTCAACAAGAGTGTTGGTTTTCGGTGTCAACTTGCGATTATTTACTCGTCCTAAACGAAATTGCTAAGCCCGTTGATAATGAAGGGAAAGCCTCACCACACACTCCATTTATGCGGAAGTAAGTCCTTTCCTTTTTTCAGCATTACGTTATTTAGATCTAGTTACTCATAATGTCATGTGGCTCTCTCAAAGACACTGACAGATATGAGCGTTGAGCGATTATTGAATAATAACAAGCAAAGATAAGGCTATTTCCCGCGCATAAAAGATTTTCCGATTATTGCGTGGCTACACGTTTAGGCTGGAAACACGAAAGGGTGTACACTGTTGAAAAACCAAATACAAAAAAAGCCCAGAAAACGAAAATAAGATAAATAATTGTATTTATCAGAGAAAACAAATGCCTCATAGTGAGAATCAATGCTTTATAGATAAAGCTTCAAATTCGCAAATAATATCCATTTATACGCTATATACGAGGGTAGGTCCATAAGTTTCTGGCCTAACCATTTTCCAGATATGATAAAGACAAAAACTATATTTCATTTTTCATTAAGTTTCCCTTTATTGCATTACATTTCTCACATCTTTGAATTAACATTCAATTCCCGCCCCCCAAAATATTCAGAAGTCTTGCCTGCAAAATGGGCATAAACAACATCCATCACTTCTTCGTCACACTTAAATTTCCTTCCTCGAAGGCCCTTCTTGAGTTTTGAGAAGAAATGGTCACTGGGAGCTAGATCTGGACTGCAGGGTGGATGGTCGATCTCCTTGAAGTCACATTTCCTCACAGCTTCCTTTGCAACAAGAGCTGTGCGCACAGGCGCGTTGTCGTGAAGAAGGCGTACACAACCACTCAAGTTTTCCTCGTCTTTTCTCTTTGTAGGAAGCACGTAATCTGTGTAGTGGGACAGCATAGTATTCCCAATTTACTGAGGTGTTCCTCTCCTTGAAGTCAATGAAGAGTATTCCTTCACAGTGCCAAAAGATTGTGGCAATGATCTTGGTTGACTAAGTGACCTTGGCCTTTAGTGGCGGTGCTTCGCCAGGTTTACGCCACTCCATTGATTCTCTTTTGGATAAGAGATCACAGTTGGAGCATTATTAAAGAAGGGGTATGTTTAGATATAAAAAGGTTCCAAGTTAATAACGCCAGGTGGGAGCGGGGTTTGTTATGGAGTGTGTTTCGGTTGGGTATGTTGTAAACCGCTGGTCGTGGTCCCCGGCTGCTCGCTGTGGCTTCTGCTCCAATTCGGCTGGGTTCGATCTCAGGGTCCTCTGGAGTGTTTTCTGGAGGAGTTTAGATCTGCAGGAACGAGAAATGTATTGCCCAGGTTGACTTCTTCCAAATATTTAATTCACATAAAAATACTGGGGGTTACTTCTTCACTGTTCATCGCTGACTTCACTATCACTGCTACCTAGCTCTTCTCACGACTTCCACCAACTATCTCTCATAACCCATTACTCCAAATCTCCCTGCGTTAAAGTCAATTTCTGATCCTGTACTAAATTTTTTTTATTTCATCGCCACGCCTCTCGCTAAATTAAATTCCCTCGTTTATTACCCTTGGCTATCTTAAAATATTTATTGTATCGCTAAATTCTTCTCATTCGTTGATTTTAATTCGATGCCCATTGGCTAAAATTATTCTCCCCCTTCTGATCTACAATTATCTTCTCACAAGGCTGAATTTTCCAAGAACAGCCTGTCATAAATTTCGGCACTTTCCTTACATGTTGATTTCTAAAGTAATATCTTTTTCCTCCCTTAGTTATAGATTGCCAAATGTTCTGAGAGATAATGCACGCATTTTTCCCATTTGCTTTGGCATACTTACTCTTGAAATAGGCGGCATGATACTTTGTACCCCCGGCTTGCCTGTAATAAAACATTTTCGTCTCCGTTCTGACATTTCCATTCCCTTTTAAAATTATTGATATATCTTATTTTATTCAAATTCTGTCCCGTTACGGCCATGAGTTGTGTTTTTCTTACTGCAGAAATTTCGTGACCTGACAAAAGGAATCTTTTACCCTTTCTATTTCACACTAAGGAAGGGTCAGCGTACGAGCCGTCAATCGGGTACAGGGGATACCTCTGTCTCTTTCTCACACTTTTACCTAAATGTAACTCCAGCCAAAATATACAATACCATTACAATTACCTGCCACATAACGTACATATAAGTACAAATCACAAATGATATCAATTCCTTTTAAACCAATCTCTCATTTAATTATACAGATACACAATAAACATCCTCATCAAAACAATAATTTTGTAAATATAACTCTGCACCCACAAGTTATTAATTTAATAAAGGTAGCCTTATTTTCGGCTGCACAGTAGAGGACCATAGTTTCATCTCCAGTAACAATGGTTTGTAGAACTTCTCTCTCATTGCCACGGCAGAACTCCAAAAAAGCCTGACAACAGATGACTCGTTGCTGCTTTTGGACTGAGGAAAGAAGTCTAGGTACCCATCTTGCACTAACCTTATTCCTGTTTAAATGTTCATGAATAATTCGAAGGACTGTTGTTTTAAAAAGGTCCAACCTTGCTGCTATTTGTGTAACTTTGGGCCGCGGTCATCCTTCCACAAGAGCGATGTTTTCAAGAGTGAACACCTCCAAGAACCGACCTGCATGCTCTTCGTCTTCAATGCTTTCTCGACCCATTCGAAAAAGATTGGCCCATTCTTTTACGGTAGAATATGAGGGGAGTGCTTCCCTATATAAACTGTCCAATCGCTGTTTAATTTCATTTGGGGTAAGTCCTTCTTTTGTGAAGAACTTAATAACAGCTCGATACACTCCATTTTGAACATGTTACAATCTTCTGCACATACCTATTTTATGCAACTATATCTGAACAACTGAACACAGCGGAGCGGAAGTTACATCTGTAATTATTTACTTAATGGATAAGGTATAGCACCAGATAAGGATTTTGTGAAGGCGATAGTTCTTATCGGCGAGGCCGGAAACTTATGGACCTACCCTCGTATTGTGTATTGTGTGTCTGACGAAACGAAAATAGTCTAGAGTTTTTGTATTGTTACCAAGAAAATCTAGAGAAACTTAAAGAGAAACTCATTATAAAAACTAAAATATAACTTGCTAGACTGGAAAGCGACTGGCATGACAATGACTTTTGAATTTGTTGTATGTTTGCTTTCACAGAAATACTGAAATAAATGTAATTATCTGGCTGCAATTTTAATTTTATTTCGATCAATATATTTGCAGTAAGGTACAGTAAATAGGATGTTAAAGAGAATACATGGGCAATGAAGAAGTGCACGACTATATTTGAGAATGAGCGTCCTAATGGCTTATCTCTCTATTAAGCAGCTCCGTAGAAAGAAAGATGCACACACTTTTCCGACTATTTCTGTGATCAATGATTATAAAATGCTGTTTTACCAGTGGGAATATGTGGGAGACACCGTAAATTCAATCAGGGTGCAGCAGGTACAGCTCGGATGTACCAATCTTTTATCCATCATCTACATATTTATTAATTTTATGATTTTCTGTTTTCAATCAAATTTAAACTATTTCTGTGTGCTGATACATGAATATGTGGGTAACAAATGCTACTTGCATGATTATTACACCTATATCCTCTGGTACAACCCAATCCCGTTGGAACGAAGTTGGTTGCACGGCAACGGTAGACGCTTGCTTTATGCTCCGAAATAGCAAGTACAGCGAACTGAGAATAGAACAGTGGGCTGCATCTAGGGTGGAATGTGTATCGTTGATTGTTTACCCCACTTCCATAGTAACCCAAAAGGATGCGTGTGCCAAATTTGGTCAGTACAATTTTCTGGGACTTCGACAAATTTTAAATGTTACATTTACTGGTATGAGAGCTTAGATACTTGTTTTATAGTCTGTAGCAACATTTTTTTTTTTGAACGCAATACTTTAATGACTACACTGAAGCGATTGGTATGGTACTATATTACTTGTACCTCCCGTTTTCTATGGCATCATTCCAGTTCATTATTGCCTCTTGTTCTGTGAGAAGTACTTTAAAATAGTGGATAGATATAATGTACTGAAACTATGTAATAGATACTCAACATTATTATGAAATTAAACTTGTTGTGTGAAGGTAGATCTTTATCAACTTTTTATGTCACCAATCACCACTGAGTCCAACTACTATGTATAAGGCTGGAATCACTAACTGAGCTCCACGATGAGGGGGGGGGGGTCTTAAAAAGTAAATCTGTGGAGTTCTGCATTAAATTTGACACGGTGTACAGAGTTAAGGTAAATCATTGTAAACAAAGGCGTTGACAATAGAAACGGTGCACAGCTGTACAATTATTTTTTTCAGCAACTTTTAAACTCATTGGGGCATAAATTTATTCTTTATATTGGGTATTAATGAACACTAACGCAACATTTTCGGAGACTGTGGACTGGACTTAGAAGAGCAATTTGAGATAGGGCATTCATAGTCTGCCTTTTCAGATTTCAAAATAATAGTATTAAGTTTCTAAGGGACCAGTCGTGCTCAGTAATGAAGCGATAACACGCAATAACCGGGTGGTAGTTCTGGTGCAGGCGGGCCACTTATTGAATTCGAGTCTTGTTAATTACTTCTTTTTTATTTTACCAATTGTTTTACAACAGTACATAACATTAGGCTTATATTTTTATTTTTACTGTTTTAATTAATTACTATTCAATAAAATGAGATTTCCAGCGTGGTCCAGAAGATGTAAAAACACCTGATGTTTCGCCCGTCACTCCGACGGGCATCTTCAGAGAATAACTAATCACCACTCGATTTCTGTAGCTCAATTTGATCATCATTTTTTACATCTTTTGGACCACGGCCAATAAGTCCGGAAATCTCATTTTATTGAATTAACGCCGGCCGTG